>CM044554.2:7713476-8313476 GCA_024416835.2 Perccottus glenii
AAGTTAAACTTCATTAAATCAATATCCCACCACCTATGTGTTTATTACAAAAGTCTAGAGCGAGCACATAAACCTACAACACACAGGCTTTATTAGCTACAGCTGCTGTAACCCCAAAGTCCCTAAAACAGACAAGACTGTTAAAGTTTATAAAGAGTGTAGGTTTATAAATGTAAATTTACATTTACATTTTATTCATTTAGCAGACGCTTTTATCCAAAGCGACTTACATTACATTACCAGTGTTACAGTCACTGGAGGCAAGGTGGGTTAAGTGTCTTGCCCAAGGACACAACGACAGTATGAACTGTGGGGAGAGCGGGAATCGAACCGCCTACCTTCCGGTTGAAAGACGACAGCTCTACCCACTAAGCTACTGCCGCCATAAATGAACAATAGAGTGTTAATGGAATGTCCTTCGCTGTATTGACACTAATTAGCCATGTGCGTCCTTTGGTTTTGATTTAACCAAACGCTGTTTTTATTCTTTTTTTTTATATAGCGCTTTTCCACCTACTGTGGTAGGCACTTTTGTTATTTAAAGACGTTTGGCATGCATATTATTTACAGACTAGGAAAATGATTCTCTGTAAGTATGTGTGATTACACTGTTACAACTAATAAATGAGTATCCCCTTTACCTGTGCAGACCAAATATGGCCTGTCCAATCTTCTCTTTTTTTTCAAGCTGTGGGGGGCCAACATCTACCACCACAATTCATTCTACTTTGTTACAATACAATCTATTCCTTTACAGCTACTTAACAATATCTCATTGAACATGGCAAAAGGACATTTTTTAGTAGTTATTTAAAAATATACATAATTTTAATAGGCTAAAAACACCCAAACTCCCCATTCTTTCTCCTTGATTATAATAAAATATAGCCACCACAACATTAGTGCGCCTGTGATTTATAGCAGGTAATACATTTCCCAGCGGACATTCATTTTACTGCATGTTTTTTTAAAACTTTGAGATTTTGTAGCATCCCAAATGCACCCTCTTTTTTAACCAGGCATTTACATCTGTGGAGCCAATATCCCTGCTATTTGAAGCTGTATTACCACGCTCTTAGCAGCTCTATCTACTCCTAGCCAGATCCCTGGTCACTATTGATCTCTATCGGAACACTTTTTCAACTCGGCAAGAAAACAAGTCTTTAAATATTTATTTATTACTCTTTGAATAAGATCACACCTGATGAGAAAAGTTGGCTGGTGCACATTAAAAGTAAGAAAGTTCACTTAGATAATGTAGGCAAGGTATTATTACAGGTTACATCTATTTGTTTAAAAAATTGTCTAATAATGATGCAGTTGGAACTCCAATAGGTTTTTTAGTTGACATGCCATTTGACACATTTGTAACATTTTTTGCTTTATGAACCTACCTGGTTATGTTTAGTCAAGTCCTCCACTTGCTAATTGAGGTAGTTATTTTGCACCCTACTTACTTTGTCTAGCAAACATTTCACCCCAAAAAACTGTAATTGACTTCTTGACATCACAGCTTTAACTACTGTTTGTCCACCACCACAGTGTCTGGTTGGTTCGCCATTACCATTTTATCGGCCTGTATCTGGAAGTCCCACAGCATCCTGGCTTAGTCATATACACTGTATATATATATATATATATATATATATATATATATATATATATATATATATATATATATATATATATATATATATATATACAGTGCCTTTATTGGATATTTCAAACTTTAACAAATAAAAAACTGAAAAATTGGGCGTGCAAAATTATTCAGCCCCTTTACTTTCAGTGCAGCAAACTCTCTCCAGATGTTCAGTGAGGATCTCTGAATGATCCAATGTTGACCTAAATGACTAATGATGATAAATGGAATCCACCTGTGTGTAATCAAGTCTCCGTATAAATGCACCTGCACTGTGATAGTCTCAGAGGTCCGTTTAAAGCGCAGAGAGCATCATGAAGAACAAGGAACACACCAGGCAGGTCCGAGATAGTGTTGTGGAGAAGTTTAGATTCAAGATTCAAGATTCAAGATTTTTATTCGTCACATACAAAATTATATACAGCATATATAACCAGCAGTGAAATGTGAGTCAGGTCCGCTCCATGGACAGTGCAATTATTAAGGAAAACACACAGATGAAAATATACATAAATGTAGCTATGTAAGAATGAGATAAAAGTAAACAATAAAAAATATAAGAATAAAATCTAAAAAATATAAAATATGTGTAATGTGGGAATAAATCTAGATCGCAAAATAATGTACATGAATGTAAACTGTAGACTTAAAATATTAAAAAATGTACAGGGATGTACAGTGTGCATATATGCATTTAGCTGTGGTCTTAAATATTAAGATACACAGGAAGGTGCAGGAAGCAAATGTGCAAAACAGTTTGTAGCAAAACAGAGTGACACTGTCAGTGTGTCAGTGTGAGGTGGCTGGTTTAGAGTTCAAGAGCCTGATGGCCTGTGGGAAAAAACTCCTCCTGAGTCTCTCGGTTTTTGCCATCAGGCTACGGTAGCGCTTACCAGATGGCAGTAAAGTGAAAATAAAGCCGGTTTAAAGCCGGATTTGGATACAAAAAGATTTCCCAAGCTTTAAACATCCCAAGGAGCACTGTGCAAGCGATAATATTGAAATGGAAGGAGTATCAGACCACTGCAAATCTACCAAGACCTGGCCGTCCCTCTAAACTTTCAGCTCATACAAGGAGAAGACTGATCAGAGATGCAGCCAAGAGGCCCATGATCACTCTGGATGAACTGCAGAGATCTACAGCTGAGGTGGGAGACTCTGTCCATAGGACAACAATCAGTCATATACTGCACAAATCTGGCCTTTATGGAAGAGTGGCAAGAAGAAAGCCATTTCTTAAAAATATCCATAAAAGGTGTTGTTTAAAGTTTGCCACAAGCCACCTGGGAGACACACCAAACATGTGGAAGAAGGTGCTCTGGTCAGATGAAACCAAAATCGAACTTTTTGGCAACAATGCAAAACGTTATGTTTGGCGTAAAAGCAACACAGCTCATCACCCTGAACACACCATCCCCACTGTCAAACATGGTGGTGGCAGCATCATGGTTTGGGCCTGCTTTTCTTCAGCAGGGACAGGGAAGATGGTTAAAATTGATGGGAAGATGGATGGAGCCAAATACAGGACCATTCCGGAAGAAAACCTGATGGAGTCTGCAAAAGACCTGAGACTGGGACGGAGATTTGTCTTCCAACAAGACAATGATCCAAAACATAAAGCAAAATCTACAATGGAATGGTTCACAAATAAACATATCCAGGTGTTAGAATGGCCAAGTCAAAGTCCAGACCTGAATCCAATCGAGAATCTGTGGAAAGAACTGAAAACTGCTCACTGAGCTCGAGCTGTTTTGCAGGAGGAATGGGCAAAAATTTCAGTCTCTGGATGTGCAAAACTGATAGAGACATACCCCAAGCGACTTACAGCTGTAATCGCAGCAAAAGGTGGCGCTACAAAGCATTAAGTTAAGGGGGCTGAATAATTTTGCACGCCCAATTTTTTAGTTTTTTATTTGTTAAAAAAGTTTGAAATATCCAATAAAGTTCGTTTCACTTCATGATTGTGTCCCACTTGTTGTTGATTCTTCACAAAAAATTACAGTTTCACATCTTTATGTCTGAAGCCTGAAATGTGGCAAAAGGTCGCAAAGTTCAAGGGGGCCGAATACTTTCGCAAGGCACTGTATATATATATATGTATATAGTATATATGTATGTTTGTTCTTATGTATGTTTATTTATACATAATGTATACATTATATTATATACAGTATATTGCACATTATCATAAATTCATGAAACTAAAGATTATAGATAAGGATAAGGATGTCTTTGTCTCCTGTTGCATTGTGTATAAGTGTTGTGCAACTGGTCCCAGAACACATTCCACATTCCTTATGCATTTTAACATGCCTTGCTGTTTTAGTGACGTTGGGGTTACAGCCACAAAAAGCAGCTATAGCTAATAAAGTCTGTGAGCTGTAGGTTTATGTGTTCGGTTTAGACTCTTTCCTGGTGCATGATAAGATTTGGGAGATTGATTTAATGAAGTTTAACTTAATAACTGGAATTAATGTGCTAAATTAAGTCTGTCTGTTTGAGATCTACACTGGAACTAGTCATATCGTACCTCTTCCTGTCATTATGCCCACACATAGAACACATTTAGTCCCATGGGGTCCAGAGCTCTATTGACTGTTGGCTGTTGTATTAGTGTGAATTCATTAGTTACTGCATTATTAAACAGTCCGATAGCCAAAGCAATAAACAATATTGCAGGTAAAGTTAATGTACAGATATGCCAAGTTGCAAATCTTTGGCTCCACCTAAGAAGAATGTACGTGCAGGGAACAACTGATATGTTGCATATTAACAAGTTAGTTTGTTGCTTGATTGAAACTGTTGGATACAGTTTTACTTGCTACACAAGCTGAACTGACGAGACGGCTGGAGGCCACCAATTCACATCTGCACAAATAAAGCATTATACATCTATCTTGTGAATTACACTGGAACAAAACATAAACACGACTATTTTAGTGTCCATTTCATTATACATGGACCATTTATATATTTGTTTGTGCTGTTAATTTTCTAATTTTCAAATGCAGGACGGTTTACCACAGTTTTAGATCCTTCCTTTTATTCAATGGGTTTAGGGTGAGCGTCTGGGGAAGGAATAAATCCTCAACATGAAATTTTCCACTGCAAATCTAAGAAAGGTGAGTTTGTTATGCAGTAAATGTACAATTCAACAGAGCGAAGATGGAACTGGGTTCATGTTTACACTGACCATACTTAAGCTCTGCCCTGGCTTTAAACTCAATCCAACTCTCAAGTCTTTATTTTATTCTTGTATTTTTGCCTCAAAACCCACAAACACATTCAAGTTAGGATGAAGCCCCGATATGCACACAGATCACGGCTCCCATAAATAATGGAGGGGCCATAAATTAAACATCGAAGCCGAGTTTGTGATAGCCGCTTCAGACTTAGACGCCACACTCTCCCCCTCCAAGACTTAATTAGAAGCAGTGCAAAACAAGAACAGAAAAATAAATAAATAAAACAAGCCACGGGGAGCGTAGCCTTTGATTTCCCACAATGCACTTGTGTTATTACAGTTTGCACTAATTGCATGGCTGTGTGAGAGGACAAAGCCTTAAAGTGAACGGCATCTAATAAGCAGCTAGTGGCCGTCTTCTGGAGCTCACCTTTGTCTTCTTCAAAGGTTAGACGTACTCACGACGCACCGTCATGCAGATGAGGCACAAATTGCAATGTAACCACAGCCGCTGCCAACATGTAAACCCAGAGGATGCTTAGTTTTGTACAAACAACGTATAAACCACTGCAGATGAAAGAGGGCGATGTATGGAAGGATACACTCACAGGGCTGTAGCTATAGGGTGTGCAGACTGAGCAAGTCCTAAGAGAGGGTGGGGTCCTACGATATGACTGATTGCATGTATTTATGAGGTTTGATTTTGCAGTTATTTCTGTTCAAACACTCATTATACTCATTTATAATAATTGATCAGTACCGATTGATGACCAAATGTACATTATGTCCCATTGGGAACATCCAAGTAAAACTGCCTTTTGTTACTTTAAAACTTTATCTGTCACTGCAGGAAAATGTGTTTATATCACCCAATACATTCACTATTTTAAAGTTTACAACAGTCCATTTGAAATATTTTGTTGTTGGCCACCTTTGAGACCTGTCAATAAAGTTTAGACAAAGTGAAAGGATCTAAGGTGGCCAGTTCTAATGGGGTTGAATAAACTAAATGCAACCAGAATGTGCGCTGAAGGATGAGATCTGAGGATGCCAAAATGCCACTTTCCCGATGGAAATTTGTGGCACTACAACAACAAAATCCCCTTAAAAACCTGACACAATTTTCCCATAAACCACAATGTAAAAAACAAAAGGGATAATATGCAGATGCCATCATTTCTGTCATAAGTCTGTCATGTTAGTATCAGAATAGAATGATTTTTCTGTTGTTTTTTCAGTAAGAGCAAAAATCCACCAACAATTCTATTTACTATTAAGATAGATTTTTGCACACGTCTAAGAGTTGCAGGAATGGGGCAAATACATTTACATGACTCAATAATCCATTTCAGATGATTTTTAATGATGCTAATGCTTTAATGATTCTATATACTACAAGTATAGTTCAAGCTGCTAAGATTTTGCTCTGAAATGATCAAATCTTGTGCTGTGATTGGCTGCAGTTTGGACAAAGGTGGTTCTTGTTTGCGTGAAGATGAACTTGGGTAGCTCGATTTACATTCCTGTCGTTCCTGTTATTTTTTGCTATAGCTTAATGGCTACTGGTTTCTTTTGTCATGTTGTGCCTTTTTCCCACCACCACATGTCCTGGAGCGTGCCGAAAGCCCTCTGCTGCATAAGCATTAGGTATAAGCAGTGCATATGGAGGAGCGCTCAGAATAGCTCTTGTGCTGAATAAGACATATGACTCCTAAAGACAAAACAAACACGTCCCCTAACATGCTGCGAACATGAATAATGGAAACTAAATGATGTGTATGTCACTTATGATAGATTTATGCAAGGCGAGGTAAGTGTTTTGATCTTATGCATGCTGTTTGAATTCAAAGACTGGGACAAATTATCCATTGAGTTTGATTAAATGTTTTTTGAAACTTTTGGTCAGCCTACTTGGGAATTCAATCGTAAATCGTGTTTTTTTCTAGGTTTGATCAGGTAGAGCAATTGTGAGACGGGTTATTCACACTTTACTAGTGGCTTACTTACGTGGAATAAAAGTAAAATTATATGTATTCTTTTTGGTCCCTTTGATTTGCTGATTTGAGACCAAAAAATGTACAAGATCAGAAATTATGATCAAGACTGAGTCAAGACCATGTCGGGCAAGACCTGGGACCTCAGTTATAAAGCTTGCATACGCTCAAATTAAGAGCTGAATCTTGAGTCAAAATATAGACTCTATAAAAGTCCAACTAGGTGTGAAACTGTGCGTATCCTTGTGCAATCTCTGACCCTGCATTCTGGAGACCTGGTGCAAAGGCGACCCACACGGTGGGGGGGAGGAACTGAAGCAGGTTTAAAAAAGCATTGACAATTGATTTGTGTATGATATCATGTTTTCCACTTTATTGCCCTCTTAAACATATGAATTTTGAAGTGAAGCAGGGCTGATCCTGATGAATCAGAGACTGCATTTATGAAATAACTATTGGACATGATCCTGAGCAGCTACTACAAACACTCCATTCAGGACTGTTTCAATATTTTCAATATGCACTGCACAATACTACAGTCAGGTCTTGATGGAACTTGACCCAGGTCTACAGAGTGTCCTTGTAGCTCTTAATTAAGACTTTGGTGAAACTCCGAGTGACATTTAGATCCCATCATGCTTGTTTTTCTTTCTTGAGAACCCTGAATGGGGCCCATCTGGTGTAAGTATGACACAGGGGATGACTGCGCATGTTAATACGGTCTCTCATATAGGAGAATGCTGTGGTAATCCACAGACGTTACAGAGACAATAAGGATCATGATAACGGTGCTCTTAGTCACGTTCACTTACTTAACCAGCCCTGTCGACTCTTGATCACTCTTGACAGTCACAAAAGGGCAGAATATTCTATAACCAAGATTTGCAACTCTGATCAGTGCTGGCATCCCACTAATCAGCTTGTAATGACACTGTCACTGCACAGTAGTCATGATAACAATACATTCTGTAGTTAGTCCACCATAGAAAGTTACAGTGCCTTGCGAAAGCCCCCTTGAACTTTGCGACCTTGTGGGGCTGAATAATTTTGCACGCCCAATTTTTTTATTTGTTAAAAAAGTTTGAAATATCCAATAAATTTCGTTCCACTTTATGATTGTGTCCCAACAGTTGTTGATTCTTCACAAAAAATTACAGTTTCATATCTTTATGTTTGAAGCCTAAAATGTGGCAAAAGATCGCAAAGTTCAAAGGGGCCGAATACTTTCGCAAGGCACTATATTTTACAATACTTTGCTATGCTTTAAAACTGGGATTCTCCCCATTGAGTTGGAAGCCAAAAGTGGGTTTTCTGGTGATTTCATTAATTTCAAATTGAGCTCATGATGGGCATTTAAAGAAAACACATCTGCTTTTTAAAAAAGGGGTTAGAGTTTGGAGCATTAAAGCTGGGACATTTCTAAACACAAGCGACACTTCAGGTCGTTAATGGCACTTTCAGCCTGATGCTCGTTCTTGTCGCACAAGCTTGTACGCACATATCAACAACCAGCAGAGGTTGCACCAAGCACAACAGGAGTTTAAAATGCACAATGTGAACAGAGGTAAGATAAAAGTTTATAGTTCGTAGATTTTTGTATTATGCTGGAAGCTGGTCGCTTCTCTCTGACCGTAGACTTCATCTCAACTACACACTTCACGGGTGATTGTTGTTGCGCTGTTTAGATCCATGTACAGGATGGGAGAATCAAGTAGCGTGAGTGTGCATTACATCATATCTGCAATCAGGGAAACAGTAATTGTGTCAATTTACTCATGCCATTGAGGTGGGATCATGAAAATCTCAAAAAGGAACACGCAGCAAGCTTTTTTTTGCTTAAAAGCTACACATAGTACCTTTAAACCATAAAAATGGTTTTATGGCCAAAATAATCTAGTTGACTGTCTTGGTGTTAAATGTTTAGCATGATTGGTTATGCAAAATTGTTTGTTAGCTAACAAATATTTGTATCAGAACACAGTAATCCTCTTCATGATTTTTACATAGGTCATAATTTATATATAACTTTGAAGGAGTTAGAGTGCCATATTGAATTGTCAGAGGTCAGAGGTCAAAAGCGTGGTGATAGATTTAAAAAATAAATAATGACATTTTTCATGACAAGGTATTACATGAATACATCAACACTAATGCAACAGGAAAACACTGTATTTAGTGCCACAAATGGTCAAACTTTAATGAGGTTATTTTATTTTTTATTGCAGATGCTGCGCTCTGTGTACTATACTAATTTATACTATACATATTATCCATTGATTTGTCACATTTGTTAAAGCCATGTTCAATTTGTTTATGTCTATTATGTGGTGGTTTGGATTTTACTTCAATATAGGATGAGAATTGTATCTATCAGCTGTTGTGAAGAATTTATTGGCTTTTAATTTTCAAACATAGCTAATGTTTGAAAAAGTGTGAAGCAAATACCATGTTTGGAAAACAGTGTCCTTTGATCTTCCCTAATGATTAGAAGATGACGGCCCAAAAATATTATATCTCCTAAAAGATGTCGTTAAAGACAAAAAACAGATTGACATTAATATAACTATACTGTATTGAAATGAAGTATGGTAATTGTACATGTACAGCCTTATAAAAGCAATATTAGTGTATAAAGTAGCAAGGGACAGCAGGTGTAAAGGATCTAAAGAAACCTTGATGGCCATAGGTTTCTCTCCCACATAGTAAATGACAGTAGTGCAGGCCCAAAAGGCAGTGAGAGACTTAATCCACCTATGGCTGCAGTTCTGGATAACAGAGTACAGAGTGGCATTATGAGCAGCAGACCCTGAGTCAGCACAGGATGCTAGGAAAGAGAGTTTTAAATATATGCTTGACATTTTAGTTCAGGCAAAGTTCAAACTCACAGCAGTGCATAAAAATGCAGTCAAAGCAACCCCTCGGAGCAGCTCTTCAGTTTCAACATTTGTACTTTCTCACAAATGTAATTACATTAAGGGAAAAGTAAGTGTGAGGTAAATGCACCCCCCGGGGTGCGAAAAAAATGTCCGGTCATGTTTAGAAAGTGAAAAGTTTGTTTACCGTTTCCTCCCTAAACTGCCTATAAAAGCTTTATAAACATTCCAGGGGTGAACAAAAATGTTCAAAACATTTTTTTTTTCTTTCAGCAGAATTTATAACAGAATATTTGAATGGTCACATGGCAGTGAATGTTATGGGGGTCAATCTTTGACAATTTCAGCACCATGTTGTGCACTATCCCTAGGGTTTGAAATTTTTTCTTTTCTTATTTATTTTAGAATAACCCTGTATACTTTGAGACACTTTTAAGAAGTCAGTGACCCACATTACTGTTGTCCTTTGCACCTACTCTGGCTCCCTTCTCTCAGCACACTCACCATCAAACACAAAGCCCTGGTTCCCACCGCTTTAGCGCTGAGAGGTGCAGTACCCCCTGCAGAATTACCAGTGAGTTGAAGGGCTAACACATGATGTAAAATACATGGATGTCTTTTGGGATAGACCTTAAAGTTGGAAAGAGGGAAGGGAGACTCCTGAAAGCAAGGCCAGCCCAGGAATCAAACCCATGACCATCTTGTTGTGAAGCAAATTCGCTGTTTCACACGAAGAAAAGGTATCAATAAAGGCATCTGGATGTAGGTTTTAAGGTAAAGACGTTTCGTTCCTCATCCAGGGGACTTTGTCAGTTCTGAGTTGAACTGAAAAGAGAGCTAAGATTTTATATATCACAGAGGGAGGGGTTTAGCCTGAAACTACTGTTATTGGACAAGACTGATGAAAGTTGAAGACTTCAGCTTAAAAACTATGCCCAGATACCTCTGTTGAAACTATTTCTTGAATATGTCCTGAATGACTGAGAACCTCCACAGACATATTCCACACATAGGGCAGTTTCTTTAAACCAAATTTTAAAATTGATTTAAAGGACGGGTGGCAAAAATGCATACACTAATACATTATACCAGATCATTTCCAATGCAGCTATCACACTTCAGACAACTATTAACTACTATCTGCAGAGAATGAAGGACATAATGATAAATCAATAGGTTGTAGAGAGTCTGTTAGTAATTACAAACCTCCAAAATAATGAGCCTGGGGATTTTCTGACATTCAACACTAATCAGTAAGAAATAAACATAACAGGAAGATTAAAAAGTCAGTGCTTTTTCATATTTATATTCAAGTCAGACCGAGTACAGTAAATTGAGCAGAGAGTGGGATTAGCTTTTTTGAAACATCAGCCGTGTGGGTTTTCTTTTCTTCTATTCCATCTCGGAGTGCTGTCAGCCTCTCTACAACACATTATTTTCCCCTTTCATATCTGCGAGTGTACAGCCACATCTAATCATACCATATCCAATTGATGTCGTGGAAAATGTAGCACTTCCCAAAAAAAAAAAAACAACAACACAAAAACAACAAAAACGGCAAAAAGAAAAACAAATCAGGTTTCACCATCTGATAATGTCACCAGGAACAATAAAAAATGGTCCCATTTTGAGTCTAATTAACAGCGCTTTGCTTAAAAAAACCTCCAAAAAACAGACATACATTAACAAAAATATTATTATTTTGTAGTAACCCTTAGGGAAGTGGGTTGGGGGCCGTGGTAGTTTCGGTCTCCTCTTACAGTAAATGGATCCTCTTTGAGTTTTTAGCCCCCATTGGATCTTCCTTTAAGAACATGTGAACAGCTGTGGTATTAGCTAGGAACAGGAAGAAATAGGTCCTAAAACACCCCTTTCACTAGCTCCTATGAAGTTTTAACTATAGCTGGATAGACAAATTTAAACAAAATTTAAATTGATGTCAATACTGTATGTAGGCTAAGTATGTTGGTAGTTTTGTGATTTAATCTAAATTACTCATTTCTCATATTAAAGTGGTGCACTAAATACTTACGTATATAAATGCATACATCATACATACAGTAGTTGCAGAAAGCCAACCAAAACCATGACCCTGGATGAGTTTAGCTTCCTAGAACATTTTAGTTAAACCCTGGTGTGGACTAAAGTTGATCCTAGAAAGATGGCTCTAGGTTCACTTTCAAGTGGTTTCCAGCGTGGTTCATTAGCAAACACAAGAGCACAAACTGGCCTCAATCTAGCCAAACATTATTACGCAGAACTACGATGAATTGAGGGAAGTCGGCTCACATACGTTTTGTGAGAGACAGTTACATTCAGATATTTTCTCACCATACTATGTAGCTTTGCCTCAGTGAATAGAAGTGTTCTACAGTGGTTGTGCATTTGGAGACACTGACACTGTTTCCTTATGATTAAGTGCATTTGGCATCGGCCCTAAAAAGTCACATTTCCAGCAAAAATTCAAATACTGTTCTGTAATTGATTTAGTGGAAATAGCTGATGGTTGGGGGATTCAAAAGGTTCAACAAAACTTTTATTTTTATTTTTCATTTTACATCTTTGAAATCTATTAAATTCACTCATGTAACACATAAAATATAGTACCCCTGCTGGTGATCAATTAGTTTGGTGATTAGGAGCACCAACTTACCCCTTTAAACTCTATAGAAACAGTGAAGGGTGCTCAATTTTTAACAATTTATTTTTCATTGTAGCTTTATTTCCGCCACCTAAAAAATATATTGTTGTTGTTCCTCTACATTTAGTGAATATTAAAAAAAAAAAAAAAGGCAAGTTGGGGGGGCCTAACATTTTTACTAACAATGTTCACTAAGTTTCTGACAGCACAACGAAGCGCTAAAAAGTTCAAAACGCTTTCCTCTGCTTTAAGCGTATTGTGCAAAACAATCCATTCTCGTATCTACCAAAATCCTCATCCCATGATGCAACCCGCTGAAAGTTGCATACGGCGTTTGATAACTTAACTGCTCTCCCCGGGTGCCTTTGTTTGCTTTGTTTTCTCCCGTCGCTTTAATTGATTAAATATGTTACAGTTTACAAGGCAATTGAATCCAACATGATTCTTTGCAGCACAAACCATCGGCAGCCGCATGATCCGACGGCGTATGTGAAGTTCAGAATAGACACATCAAACTTGCTCCGTCTGAAGCCTCTTGATTTAGATGCAAAACACAATTCCACGCTCGGCGGCTCCTCCCACGTGGCCCGCGCATTAACATTTACTGACGACACTCGGGGAGCGACACTGTCTGTCTTCCTGCCGCCTCATGTCTCTTCACGCAACATTGCCTCCATTTCTTTATCTTCGGTCGAAAAGTAGGAATTTGCACAAGCACTGATTAGGATACTAGCTCAAGCAGGTTTGACATGTAAATTAAAACCCACGTCAGGATGATGTTTTTGTTAAAATAATATGGCCAAAGTAATGATCCGGCCGACAACATGCCTTAAAGCAATGCACGCTGTTGAACAATGCAGATGCACTGGGGTTAGATAAGAGTCTGGGTGACACAGAAGAGCCTGGTTATGCATTTTGACTGCATCTTTATTCTCTATCTACTGTCAAAATGAATTACAGCTGGGACACAGCGCTGACCTGTAGGTTTACTTAGCACCAAAATAGACCTACAGATGGAAAGGATATTTAAACAAAACAGAAAGCAGTGCTTTTATTCTGGCTCCTATTTGTTGTGAATTGAAATAAATGATGCAAGATTCAAAACGTGCAAACAAAAGGCTTATTAAATATACTGTACTCTCAAAGCCTTGCCATGAGCCTTTTAGATAACTTTTCATTCTGATCCCCTTTTTTAAATATATGCAATATTATTATACAGAAAGACACGGAACGTAGAACCATTTGTCTGAGAATATGAATAATAACACAAACACTTTTTTTTCACTTATAGTTAGTGGTTAGGTGAAGCCATTTATTGTCAAACAATTGTGTTTACTTTTTTTTTAAATCATAATGACAACAAAAACAACACAAATGACCCTGATCAAAAGTTCCTAATACTGTGAATTTTGTGGTAGTTGTGGAAGAGGCTCTTTATTTTCTCAGTTGGTAAAGCTGCTCATTCTTCTTGGCAAAAAGCCTCTAGTTCCTGTAAATTCTTGATCTGTCTTACATGAACTGCACGTTTGAGATCATCCTAGAGTGGCTCAATGATATTGAGGTCAGGAGACTGAGGCCAGTCCAGAACCTTCACTGCTGTAGCCAATGACAGGTCGACTTGGCCTTGTGCTTTGGATTGTTGTCATGTTGGAACGTCCAAGTTTGTCCCATGTGCAGCTTCTGGGCTGATGAGTGCAAATTTTCCTCCAGTATTTTCTGATAGCATGCTACATTCATCTTTTCCTGTGCCTTTGTAGCTCAGACATCCCCAAAACATCAGTGATCCACCTCCATGTTTCACAGTAGGAATGGTGTGCCTTTCATCATAGACCTGTTGACTCCTCTCCAAATGTAAAATTGTTGTTGGTCTACCTGACCTTGGTTTGGTTTCAACAGAATCCCTCATTTTCCACTTCTTTAATAGAGTTTGAACACTGCTGAATCTTTTTATATCCCTTTCCTGTTTTATACAGTTCAATTACCTTTTCCTGCAGATCATTTGACAATTCTTCAGCTTTTCTTACTCAGAAAACAGAAACAGTGCAGCAATGGATGAAAGGTCTGTCAGGAGCCCTGTACCTCACTGACCTTTTATCCACACACACTGATTACAAGCAAACAGATCACAGGTGAGAATCACAGCCATATAAACCTGTTTGTGTCACTTGTGTGCATGTAATCAGGCCAAAATCACCAGGGTATATAAACCTTTGATCAGGGTCATTTGGGTTGTTTTTGTTGTCATTATGATTTAAAAAGAGTCAACACAATTGATAATAAATGGCTTCACCCAACCACTAACTATGAGTGAAAGACAGGTTTTTGTGTTATCATTCATATTCTATAAAAATGGCCAAAAAAAACACAACTGTATGTAAGACTGTAAAGATCTACATTTAGAATCTAAATGTAACATGTCATGGGAAAACACACAGTACTTTCTCTACAGCCACATTCCTGAAATATGTATGACTCTCCGCGGCTTCCTTCAGAGGCTGCGAGGAGTTCAGCTCCTCATTGTAAATTTAAAGGCTGCTCCTGGTGCGACAGAGAACCCGAGGGCCACTGGGCAAAGGCATCAGATGAGTCTGCACGTCCTGCTGTGCTGACCTGCTCGTCTCCTCCGCATTGATGAGGAATCAAGGTCTTATTCAGCAACGATTTGTGTGTCAGCGGTCAGCAGCTTCTTCAACAGGACGCCGACTCATAGTGACAGCTCGGTGACACGCAAAGCCTCGGAAAGACATGGGGATGTGCCAGACAAGGAGGTCTGTGTCATAAGGCTGAGTGACACTAAAGGATTCTACAATGGGAAAAAAATCATCTTAAACTTTCAGATGGCTAAGACTTCACAAACATACTTCTCAATAGAAAAAAAGGTTGAAGTAAAAGCATCTGGACTCAGTTTTCAAGGTGAAGACGTTTCGTCTCTAATTCCAAGAGACTTTATTAATTCTGAGCTCAACTGGTAAGAGCTGAGCTTATAGCCAGGTGATTTCAGAATTGATAAATTCTGGGCGGCAGTAGCCAGTGGGTAGAGCGGCCGTCCTTCGAACCGACGGGTGAGTGGTTCGCGACCAGCTCGAAACATCCCAAAACATCATAACATCCCGCTCTCCCCCACATACTGTCGTTGTGTCCTTGGGCAAGACACTTAACCTACATTGCCTCCAGTGAGTGTTCTGTAACACTGGTAAATAGCTTAATCTATGTAAAGCGCTTTGAGTGCCTACTACAGTAGGTGGGAAAGCGCTATATAAAAATAAAGATTATTATTATTATTATTATTATATAAAGTCTCTTGGAATGTGTAACATCTTCACCTTGAAAACTGAGTCCAGATGCTTTTACTTCAACCTTTTCTTCAAGATGTCCTGGATGACTGAGAACCTTCACAGACATCTAGAGGGAGGAGTTTCCCCTGAAACCAAACCTGATTGGACCAGGCTGTTCTGGTCTCATGGCCGTTTGCTCTAAAAGGGAAGTGTTACTCCTGATGTGAGAATCGTTAAGGCTCAGGAGAGTCGTTAGTGACACTGCTTCATTCAGGTGCTGTGTTTGTTTTTCTAGGGTGCAACTCTTTTGTTTTAGGTTTCTAGGCAACATGAATCTGATCTCTTCTGTTCAAAGAAGGCTTTTCCATTTTCACAAAAGCCTGGTCCATCAGGGTTGGTCTCTAGTGATAAAATCTCAGCTCTCTTACCAGTTGATCTCAGAATTGATAAATTAGAGACGAAACGTCTTCACCTTTTTTTCAAGATGTCCTGGATGACTGAGAACCTTCACAGACATACTTCTCAATAATTTTATTGTAGTATGATCAGGATAAATGAGAGTTTTCAAAAACATATAACAATAGAAGTATGTTAAGAAAACCATTTAAATAAATGTAAAATTGTTCTTATACAACTCATATGGCATATCCTTCTTTGTTTTTTCAAGTTTTCTAAAATAACCAAAAAATATAAAAAAACACTAAAACCACTATCGGGTCATTTTGACTCCAGGCACAGCATTCATTCATTCACTCATCCTCTTATTCCCGTTAGGGGTCGCAGGGCTGACACTTCGAGACATACACTGACAGACATTGGGACAGTGGGAGAAAGCTGGTGTACCCAGAGGGAACTCACAGTGTCACGGAAAGAATGCACACCTTTATTGAAACTCATATAAAATGATAAATAAATCCCAGTATACCACTTAAAGTCAGGTTTAGTAAGGTATAGTCAATTCAGAGGTTTAGAGTTGAGAATGAGGAAATTAACAAATGTTTCTCTAAATATTTAGCAGAAAACAGTGTTTGGCATTGTTTTGTGTGAACAAGTACAAGTCTGCACAAAAACAATTTCACTGACAAAACCTAAAATCTCTCATCTTATTACCCCACCCCAAAATATGTTTTGTATATGACCCACGTCACAGAAAAAATCATTGGGATTCAGCACATCATTAAGTCAGTAAACAACTGAGTCAGAAAGGTAGCTTATTTCGTTTATGGGCATATTTATGACAATGGCCTAAAATAGTAAATAATGAGTGAATATGACGTGGAAAGCTTGTTAAGTGTGTTGTGTGTGTGCAGAAAAAGTAGCTCCACCTATAGTGACAGAAAGTAAGTGGACAATTGCCAGCTGCCACCACCACCACCACCACCACATAAAAACAAAACAAAAACACTCGCATTAATGGCCTCTCTCTTCCCTTAATGCACTTGGCTTGACATGAAATGAAGAAAATGGCGCCAAATAAACGGTGCAAGAGCAACACAACATGAAGACTGTAAATGTCTGCTACTTACCACTTGGAGATGTAATCATCCACTCAGCCATGGCCTGTTCTGTCGCTTCTCTTTTGCTACGCTCCTCTCTATTTTCAGGGTTTTAGCTGCAAAGAGAGAAGAGGGAAAATGGGCTTTAGTGCTCCAATGAAAATCAATACATGAAGATAACAAGCGTCCTCAAAACACAATACGTGGATCTTAGAGGGACAATGGGTCAATCATGAAACACACATAGTCTATACATATGTATTGTGTTGGTATAAAATAACAATAGTTGATAGATTTTGTTTTGTTTCTTCTGTAGATTATAAGATATTTATTACAAGGCTGGTTTGGTATGATGCTGGCCAGGCTTTGGTCAAACTAAAGTTAGGTCACTTATTACTGTTCTTACCTGCATTTCCGTGTAGTCTTTCTTAACAGCTTTAAACTTTAGTTAAAAAGAACTAAGGAGCTAATGTGAGACTTAATTCTACATCGGAGTCAATACAATCAGAAATATGTCCCTAGATTATTGCTTAAAATAAATAAAGAAAATTCTAAAAAGTAGAACACATGAAGAAGTTCGGTCATAATTTTTTGGGTATTTTAAAATACAGACACCCTGAAAAAAGTTTAGTGGGTGAACATACTGAAAAGTTCCATAGTGTTGCTTTATAACGAAGACGGTCACCAATTATATATTTCAAAATCTGGAGTAAATCTGGAGCAGACTGAGTGACCTCCTCCTACGCCTGTCTCTGTAATGAGTTCCCGCTCCAGACAGTAGGAGGAAACAGCGGCTGGTCATTATGCAGGAGGCGTGCCCGAGCTGGTAATTCCACCACGAGAAGGGGACCAGAGTGGAGACAGTTATCTACTCCAAAGACACTCTTGTTAAAATCACTCTTGACACTCGCTGCTATTAGTACGCCATTAACAGTTCAAGGACAATAGCTGTGCCCTGTGTTTTGATGGTGAATCCGCCGCAGCTTCTTTCTTGTTAAGCCTGGACCGGGCCTTGACAATGGCCATAGAATATTGATGGGGAGTGAAAGGCATAATAATAATCCCCTTTTTATCATGCCCTTGATATTAAAGATTAGCAAAATGTCTTTGACATTTCATATTGGAAAATGGATTCATTGAAGTTGATGTAGTCCTTTCAATAACCCTTACATGACTTCATGAACAGTTTTTACTCAATCTCGGCCCAGAGTTTTAGGGCATATTCTTAGAAAACGCCTAAACCTAAACCTAAATACTAACCTTTTCCTGTGTCTGCTATAAGGAACTAGCTTTGATTCAAAAGGACACATTTCCTCACACCAAAATGAACAGGGCTACCAATGAAAATAATACTGCTGACTAACTGCCTTTGTAATGTGACACAACTCAAGTAAGTCAGACTATATGTCATAGAGTTGTCAACGTTGAAATTTATGTTGTATGTTCAGACCCAGCACTAAAATCCAGACTGATCAGATCTAATGTGGTTAGACTTAATGCAAGGACCTAAACAGGTCCTGAAAGTGTGCTGAAAGATTAGATCTAAAGATGCATTTGGAGGTGCCCTACATCGCATGTATCCGGATACACATACTGAAAGTGGAGGTGTGGATCGGTATTAGTTTGCCTTTAATTGTGGGATCTGTGTTTTTTTATAACAAAAATAATAATAAAAGAAGATTAGATTATATAGCGTTTTATCCTAAGCAAAACTCAAAGCGCGCCCATTAGCTGCCCTGGGGCAGACTGTCATAGTAGCATAGTAGGAAGATTTCGGCATTGTGCCTAACCGCTTAATTAAGTACAATGACACTTAGTATAATATCAGTAAGCAAGACTTATACATTATAGATAATCATCAGAAAGAAAACCAAGTTTTACTGAAGACTTTTCAGACGGAAGAGTTGGTTGCTAATAAGCGACCCAACAGGAAGTAATGTGTTCACTGCACATTGTACCGGTGGCTTATATGTAACCTCACATACACATCATTCAAATAAAGGATGCCCTATTGTCAACTTTGAATCAATAGTGGTGGAAAGGTTGCTATTAACCACACACATAACTGGAAGGTTGGCAGTTCGATCCCTGTTCTGTCTGCGTCTGTGCCACTGTGATTGTGTTGTGTTTGGCGGTGGTTGGACAGGCTGTTGGCGCTGTTGGTATGGCAATGAGTCCGCCCCAGGGCAGCTGTTGCTACAGAGGAAGCTTATCCCCACCAGTGTGTAAATGGGTGAATGGAAACATGATGTGAAGAGCTTTTGGTGCCCAAGACGGCACAAAAAAGCGTTATATAAATGAATGCCGCTTTATACAAAATGCAGATAATAGCTGAACTCAGAGATAGTCATTTACGGTAAGCTCTCCACTTCGTTTTGAACAATACATTTAATTTTGAATAGGTTAATTGGTTCAGGGTAGTAGTTTTGCATATATGGTGGAAAAGTGGGATCCGAACTGAGGTGGACTCAGGAGGACATGGGTACAGTAAATAACAAGTCGAAATAGTCTAGATTAAAGTGCAAGAACTCAAGGGGCCTAAGGGTCAGAGTGGTAAATGTGATTTTGGTTTGGCTCAGACAGTAAATAGAGCTCATGCAGAGGACAGACAGTAATGCATTAAACTTGAAATGAAATTGGTTTCCCTAAAAAGTGTGTTTATGTTATGTAACTTATTTTTTAGCTTCTCTACACCTCATATTTAATTTTACGTAGATGATTATTTATTTTTTTTACATTGAACTGAGGAAGTTTTTGTTTTATGCAAAATTATGACCATTTTATAACCATATCTGATGGATTTAACAGCCGTGGATAAAAAAAACACATCCATATGTTCATTTTATACTATAGAGTTTCGCCTGAATTTTTTTAGTACACACAATGGGTCTGTCATATTTTGAAATATCTTTGTCAGATTTTGTGCAGATGTTTACTCATGAGTAGTGTAACTCTCCATTACAGTTAATCTTAAAGCACTAGAAATTGTGTTTTCATGCTTTCACACAAGAGAGGTGAAGGAAGCCATTTTAGTAAAAATGGAAAAGCCTTCTTTGAACAGAGGGGGTGGCCTCAGATTCCTGTTGACTAGTGTTTATAACAGTGTGTTGAAACTTAAAACAAAAGAGTTGCATCCTAGAACAACAAACACATCACCTGAATGGAGCACCATCACTAACAACTCTGCACCTGAATGGAGCAGTGTCACTAACAACTCTGCACCTGAATGGAGCAGTGTCACTAACGACTCTGCACCTGAAAGGAGCAGTGTCACTAACAACTCTCCTGAGTCTTAACGACTCTCACATCAGGAGTCACACTTCCCTTTCAGAGCCAACGACCATGAGACCAGACTAGCCTGGTCCATCAGGTTTGGTTTCAGGGGAAACTCCTCCCTCTAGAGATAAAGCTCAGCTCTCTTTCCAGTTGATCTCAGAATTAATTGTAATGCGGGAATGAGGACTCAAGTGCGGACAAGACAGTGAATGTAAGTGATACTTTATTAAAGTACAGATAGTGATAGGAAGCTGGAGAGATGGGCTGAGAGTTGGAGTTGAACCATGAAGCTGAACCGAGACCTGGTGCCGAACCGGTGACTGGAGACCAAGCTGGAGAGCTGGGCCGAAGCCTGGAGCCGAGTCGGTGACTGGGGCCAAGCTGGGTAGCTGGGCTGAGAGTTGGAGTGAGCCGTGGAGCTGCGCCAAGCCTGGAGCCGAACGGTGACTAGGAACCAAGCTAGGAAGCTGGGCTGAGAGTGAAGTCCAAACCTGAGACTTGGAGTGAAGGCTGGAGAGAGGACTGAGACAAGAGCTGGAACAAACGCTGGAAACATTCACACAAAGTATGCTGAACGATCTGGCAGGGAAGAGGTGGACAGGAGAGGTTTAAATACCTCACTGATGGTAATAGGTTACAGGTGCTTGGGACAGGTGGCAGTGATGAGATGAAGGAGAGAGAAGGAAAGTGGAGTGGATCCTGAGAGACACGGAGTGGATCTGACAGAACCCTCCCTCAAGGAACGGCACCGGACGTTCCACCTGACTGCCCGGGGTGTGAAGAATGGAAGTCCCTAATCAACTGTGGATCGAGAATGTGGCGTGCAGGAACCCAAGAACGTTCTTCTGGGCCATACCCTCCCAGTCTACCAGGTACTGAATGCCTCGACCATGACGTCTAGATCTAAGGAGCCGTCGCACCGAATATGCTGGAGCACCTCCGACGCAGCTGGGCGGAGGCGGGGCCTGGTGGCGGGAACCAGAGGACTCTCCCGAAGGGGCTTGATCCTGGAAACATGAAAGGTTGGGTGAATCCGCATAGACCGAGGAAGCTTCAACCTTACCGCCACCGGGTTGATGATCCTCACTATAGTGAAGGGACCAATGAATCGTGGAGCCAATTTCTTCGACTCCACTCGGAGAGGAATGTCTCTGGTGGAGAGCCATACCCGGTCCCCTACCTTGTACTGGGGACTCTGCTTATGGTGGCGATTGGCCGCTGTCGAATACTGGGTGGAAGCTCGCAGGAGAGCCGCACGAGCCCTGTTCCATGTCCCTCTGCAACGCCGGATGAGGGCTTGGACAGACGGGACATTAGCCTCCCTCTCCTGGGCAGGGAATAGTGGTGGCTGGAACCCGTGAGACGCACTGGAAAGGAGATATTCCAGTAGCCGAGCTCGTCAAGGAGTTGTGGGCGTACTCCACCCACAACAGCTGAGAGGCCCAGGAAGATGGTGTTTGTCCAGCCACACACCTCAAGGCCGACTCCATCTCCTGGTTCAACCGTTCCGTCTGTCCATTGGACTGCGGGTGAAATCAGAGGACAAACTGACTGTAGCCCCTAAAAGAGAGCAAAACTCCCGCCAAACTGTAGACGTAAACTGGGGTCCCGGTCAGACACAATGTCCATAGGTAGTCCATGGATCCGGAAGACATTCTGGAGTACCAGTTCTGCCGTCTCTTTGCTGAGGGCAACTTAGGCAGAGCTATGAGGTGAGCCATCATTGAGAAACGGTCAATGATGGAAAGGATCACCGTGTTGCCATTAGATTCGGAAGACCGTAACGAAATCCAGGGACATATGAGACCAGGGTCGTCTGGGAACCGGAAGTGGCGAAGAAGCCCAGATGGAGCATGATGAGAGGGCTTCTGCTGGCTGCAGACAGGACATGCCGTGACAAACGCTCGAACATCCTCTTCCTCCTTAGGCCACCAGAATCGCCGTTGGAGAAAAGAGAGTGTCCACCGTATCCCGGGGTGGCAAGCGAGTCGAGACGAATGGACCCACTGAAGAACCTCCGACCGCAGACCCGCAGGAACAAATAGTTTTCCCTCTGGACAGGAACTGGGGACAGTAATGGTGTTCAAGGCTGTTTTAACGCGCTCTTCAATGGGCCAGGTGACGGCTGCTACCAGCTGGGATGGAGGTAAGATGGAGGTCACCTCAGAAGAGGTCTCCTCCTTCTGGAATTGCCGAGAAAGGGCATCAGGTTTCTGATTCGGGACCCTGGTCGGAATGACAAAACAAAATTAAATCGAGTAAAGAACAATGACCAACGAGCTTGACGAGATGTCAAGCGTTGACCGGATATATTCCAAATTCTTGTGGTCAGTCCACACAAGAAAAGGTTGTTCGCCCCTCCAGCCAGTGCCGCCATTCCTCCAAGGCTAGCTTAACCGCCAGCAGCTCCCTATTACCTATGTCGTAGTTCTGTTCAGCGGAGACAGGCGGCGAGACAAATAGGCACACGGGTGTAATTTCTGGTCTGAAGTGGAACGTTGGGACAGAACTGCGCCTATTCCCATGTCGGAAGCATCCACCTCTACGACAAACTGGCTACCAGAGTTTGGGATGATAAGCACTGGAGCTGAAGAAAAACGAAGCTTCAGGTCCCGGAATGCTGAATCGGCTTCGCTGGACCAGATGAACGGAACCTTAGATGAGGTAAGTGCTGTCATAGGAGCGCCAAGGTACTATAGCCACGGATGAAACGTCTATAGAAGTTGGCAAACCCCAAGAAGCGTTGCAGTTGCTTTCGACTGCACGGAGATGGCCAATCCAATACTGCCGACACCTTGGAAGGGTCCATCTGAATCTTACCCTGGGCGACAATGTAACCCAGAAAAGAGACGCTGGGTACGTGAAATTCACATTTCTCAGCCTTGACAAAAAGCGAATTCTCCAGCAGGCGTTGAAGGACTGACTGGACATGATGAACATGCTCCTTGTGATTCTTGGTAAAGATAAGGATATCATCCAGATAGACAAATACGAACTTGTCGAGCATGTCCCGCAACACATCATTAACCAGGTTCTGGAAAACAGCGGGAGCATTAGTCAGTCCAAAGGGCATCACCAGATATTCATAATGGCCTGACGAGGTGTTAAATGCTGTCTTCCATTCGTCCCCCTCTCGGATACGAACCAGGTGGTATGCATTGCGAAGATCCAATTTGGAAAACACTGTTGCCCCCTCCAGGAGTTCAAAGGCGGAGGCCAGAAGGGGAAGCGGATACCTGTTCTTTATGGTAATCTCATTAAGTCCACGGTAATCAATGCAGGGTCGGAGAGTCTTGTCTTTCTTCCCCACAAAGAAAAACCCCGCCCCCGCTGGTGATGAAGAAGGTCTTATTATTCCGGCTGCTAACGCATCTTTGATGTAAAGATCCATGGCCTCTCTTTCAGGAGCAGACAATGAATATAGTCGGCCTCTAGGAGGTGAGGTGCCAGGAAGCAAGTCAATAGCACAGTCATATGGCCGATGGGGTAAGGCTGTGGCTTTGGCCTTATTAAAGACCTCCTTATAATCCTGGTACCCTGGGAACGTTGGCCGGCAGAGAGGATACAGGTGTACCAGGTAGTGGGTTGGGTAATCCCGCTGACTGAAGACAAACAGAGTGACAAGAATGACTCCACCCCAGTATTGCCCCAGTGTCCCAATCAATGTGAGGATTATGGCGTCGCAACCAGGGGTAGCCCAAAATTAATGGAATCTCCGAAGACTGAATTAGGAAAAATCCGAGCGTTTCTTGATGGTTCCCAGAGATCAATAGAGTCACGGGACTGGTCCGGTGGGTCACGGTACCCAGGAGGTGTCCATCCAGGGCCCGTGCAGGAACTGGTTTGGGTAGGGGAACTTGTGACAACCCCAACTGAAGTGCCAAGGTCTCGTCCATAAAACTGCCGTCTGCCCCAGAGTCAATGAATGTAGTTAAAGTCTGTGGACCCCAGGAAGCAGCAGCTGGACATGGACAAGCGGGCGATTGATGGAGGAGACCCCTCTGTAAGACTCAACAGTACTCCTCCATCTACTGCTGAGCCTGTCCTTTAACGGACAGACCAATGCAACATGGCCCGGGCCCCACAATACATACAAAGGTTCCTCCTTCGACGCCGTAGCTTCTCCTCAGGAGTGAGATGAGAGCGGCCAATTTGCATGGGTTCACTGGAATCTGTTGTGGAACTGAAATCTGTTGTGGATACAGAGAGCTGTGGTCCTTGGGGGTCAAGAGGAAGATAAAGAGAACTCCGGGTAGCCCGCTCCTCGGCGAGCTCGGACCCTCTGATCAACCCGGATTGACATACGGATTAAATCATCCAAGTTTTCTTGAAGCTCCGAGAGGCAAGCTCATCTTTCATGTGCTCGGCCAACCCGAGAAGGAAAGCCTGGTGCTGTGCAGGAGCGTTAAATCCACTCTGCCGAGCAAGCGTCCGAAAGTCAATGGAATAATCCGCCACTGAACGAGATCCCTGTTTTAGTTGAAAAGGCCCCTGGCGCCGCGCTCCTGATCCTCAGCGTCAAACACCTTCCGGAGTTCAGTAGATAAGGATTGGAAACTAGAACAGGCTGGAGTACCTCTCTCCCACTCTGCGGTTCCCCAGAGACGCGTGCGCGCCCGTAAGATGATTAATGACAAATGCCACCTTGGCTTTTTCTGTGGCAAATGTGTGGGGTTGCAGAGCAAACAGAATTGAACAGTTAACCAGAAAGGGATTACAACCACCTGCCTCTCCGGAGTAACGCGTTCTGGAATCCCGACCGAGGCTCCTGGACCGGAATCGGTTGAACCACCGGGAAACAGGATCTGAAGGTGGAACGGAGACCCGACTCTCTGTGGTCTTCGAATACTCGATAGCTGAGAAGTCAGGAGATGGATCTGATTTCACATGGCCTGGAATGCGTCCTCCTGTTGAGACACAATCCGCTGGAACCCGGCGGAAATAGTGTTCATTTGGGCTTCATGATTCTGGAGAGTTTCTTCAATGAGGGTAAATCGATTTATTACTTTCTCTGCTTTGGCTGAGTCCATCTTGGCCAGATCGTTCTGTAATGCGGGAATGAGGACTCAAGTGCGCACAAGACAGTGAATGTAAGTGATACTTTATTAAAGTACAGATAGTGATAGGAAGCTGGAGAGATGGGCTGAGAGTTGGAGTTGAACCATGAAGCTGAACCGAGACCTGGTGCCGAACCGGTGACTGGAGACCAAGCTGGAGAGCTGGGCTGAGCCGTGGAGCTGCGCCGAAGCCTGGAGCCGAGTCGGTGACTGGGGCCAAGCTGGGGAGCTGGACTGAGAGTTGGAGTGAGCCGTGGAGCTGCGCCGAAGCCTGGAGCCGAGTCGGTGACTGAGGCCAAGCTGGGTAGCTGGGCTGAGAGTTGGAGTGAGCCGTGGAGCTGCGCCGAAGCCTGGAGCCGAGTCGGTGACTGGGGCCAAGCTGGGTAGCTGGGCTGAGAGTTGGAGTGAGCCGTGGAGCTGCGCCGAAGCCTGGAGCCGAACCGGTGACTGGAACCAAGCTAGGAAGCTGGGCTGAGAGTGAAGTCCAAACCTGAGACTTGGAGTGAAGCCTGGAGAGAGGACTGAGACAAGAGCTGGAACAAACGCTGGAAACATTCACACAAAGTATGCTGAACGATCTGGCAGGGAAGAGGTGGACAGGAGAGGTTTAAATACCTCACTGATGGTAATAGGTTACAGGTGCTTGGGACAGGTGGCAGTGATGAGATGAAGGAGAGAGAAGGAAAGTGGAGTGGATCCCTGAGAGACACGGAGTGGATCTGACATTAATAAAGTCTCTTGGAATTAAAGACAATACGTCTTCACCTTGAAAACCGAGTCCAGCTGCTTTTCAACCTTTTTTTCAAGATGTCCTGAGAGAGACACCTGAGAACCTTCACAGACTTGAACACCTTATGCTTACAAATGTGTGTTTCTTACACACTGACTTAAAATGCCTACCCTAGCTTTAATTCAGAGGCTTTTGGTAGCTGCTCAGAATTTTACTGTTTCCAATCTGAATCTTTTTTTTTTTTTATGTAGTGCACAGCAATCACAAAAGATGCCCCTCGAGTCAATTCATTTTATAATTTACTAAAAACAAACAACAATGACTGTGCTAAAACAACAGCACTCCTGACTCAGCTGTATTTGCCTTCATCTAAAGATACACCACTAATTAAGCAAACTAATTACATTGCCCAGCTGGACATCTTTTATGTTCTTTTCATTCGGCAGCGTTTGATTGCTTGTAAATTGCATGCCTGATTTAGACTTCTTTACCAAGTAGAACGTACTTGTACTATGCCCATTGACGAGAAACCGATTAATCACATTAGAGTGTCAATTAACAAGTGGGTTTGCTCCACTGAAGGTAGAAAAATTGCCAAGCGATTGAACATGTTAGACGAGACCACTTTACTGAGTTAATGTACAACAGTAATTATAGACCGGCACTCACTTGTAGTCCTCCACACACTGTTCTTCATGTGCAAACTCTCCAAATGTGTGAAGATAGGGCTCTGTACAATAAACTTTAGTTCAAGGACTGAACTTACAAAAACTGTCAATTTTAACATGTATATTTAAATTTGTTACATTTAGCTTGGGTGTGAATAATTAACAAGCAACAGAATACTGCAAAGGTTAGAGCAATGGCATTGTAAATGATTGGGCTGTAATGATCTGAAATTTTACAGTCTTAAGTTATGGAAAGAAAAATTGCTTTGGGACTAAGGAGGGTTAACTTTTATCACATCCTTAAAATTCAATGTATTTATTATAATATGTAGAAATGAAATAGATTTTTTTATTTCTAACTAAAAATCTGAAAAAAAAAAAAAGCCCATTTCATCACCCGCGACCCCTAACGGGACCAAGCGGAATAAAATGAATGAAAAAAACGGTCTATAAGACCAAGCTCTTTTTACAACAGGAAGGCAGCCATTTTCAATTAAAGAGGTCCTTTTTTCCTGTCTTTGTCCACAAACAATCTATGATTACCGTATTTTTCGGACCATAAGACGCACTTTTTCTTCACCAAATAGTGGGAGGAAAAGTGCCTGCGTCTTATGGTCCGAATAGAAGACCATAAGACGAGTTGCAGAGCGGCAGCGGGTGAGAGAGACCGCTGCCGCTCTGCAACTCGTCTTATGGTCCGGTTGCAGAGCGGCAGCGTGTCCCTGGAAACTGCATCATCCCTCCCCCGCCCCGTGTCCAGGCTTCTCAGTAGTCCACTGAGATACTGGCAGAGTGGCAGCGGGCCCCGTGTCGCCTTGCCTTACCGTAGTGGCAGAGCGGCAGCGGGTCCTCCCTCACCTTCCTTACGAAAGCCGATGTGTGCAGGCAGGCGCGATGCTGCTGTACTGTGTCACCGCCGTATGCTATTGGAGGATACCATGTAGTAGGCGGTGTTACAGTACACAGCAGTGCGCATGCCCTTCACTCCAGTCATATAATTCAAATATTATTCTGTTATACTTTATTAAATATTTTATTACACTATTTGGTTCAGAATATTTTCTTTCCTATTTTTCTCCTCTAAAAACCAGGTGCGTCTTATGGTCGGGTGCGTCTTATGGTCCGAAAAATACGGTAATAGTATTAAAATATGAATGTTAATGTTAGGGTTGTCTATGGACAAAGTACAAGTTATATTTACATATATTTTAATAAAGGCTTTTGGAGTCTGCAGTCTGTACATATTTGCATCTGCATTATGTAATATGCTCATTTGGTACTGCGTTCTAGTTGTGGCCATGGTTCAGAGGGAAATGTTTCAACAATTTTCTCCAGGTCTCAACACAACCTTAATAAGTAAATAGAAACACATACTTCTCACTGATTATTATTATTATTTTTGGAATATTCACACTAATTCAGTTTTTTTTTTCCAGTATTTTTATTGCTCTCTTTGTCTGTGGTTGTCTATTTGTAGCAGCGGTCTTAATAGAAAAATGGAATAATTAAATGTGTCAGAAAATCAATATTGCTATGAAGTCTAAAAGTGGGAAATAAGTTGCTGGTTGTAGCTGTCGGGTGTAGGTCATCAACATATCAGACATACAGTATATGGGGCGCAGTGGCTCAGTGGTAAATGTCAAATGTAAATGTAACACTGGTGAATGGAAGCCACATGTAAGTCACTTTGGATAAAAGTGTCTGCTAAATTACAGAATTATATAAATGTACATATACAGTATATATGTATCCATACAAATAATTTTAAATATCATATTTAATGTCCAAAAACCAGGTAAACCCAAACTAAAGCTAAATCAGTTCTAAATCAGGGAAAAAGACGGATTAAACAAGGGTTAAAACCAAACAAAACCCTGTCCAAGACTAAACTAATCTAAAAGCTAACCAATGGTTAAACCAGGACTTTCATCTCCATTGTCATCGAACTCCGATTTTCTAAACAATTCTAAAATGACAAAAAAAGACAACAATAAATCTATGATAAATTATGAAATTCTCAGGTTTAATAAAGCTCAGTACATTATTGTATCTATACCCTTTATATCACTATTTCTATTTACCACTGCCCTTCATCAATTTGACTTTGACATTGCAGCGCTGCTTCATCTCCACAGCCCACAATGTATTTGTGTCTCTACGTTCATTTTGACAGTGCAGTCATAGCGGGGCCCTCTCATCAAGTGGAACCATTTTGACTGGCCCTGGCTTCGGGACGGCAGCACAACTCCAGCGAGCGAGTCGGGCCGTGGCGGAGGAAGACAACCGGCGTCGGCACATGCTCCCTATCCTCTCGCCTCTGCCGGCTCACTGGACCAGAGCTGGCCTTAATGAGATGCGGCAACACTCGCAGACACATGTAGCCCGTCCAGTCTAATTACACTGGAAGGCTCCGACGCACCCCGCACCCCCTGGTGGCAGCCCACTCCTCACTCCAAAGGGCTTCTCGACATGTACAGTGGCAGTTAAAGGAGAATGTAAGCTTGCAGCAGCAGAGCGGAAAGCAGAAAATAAATGGAACAATACAGTATACGGGCGTCTGAACATTGTGCCTCAAACAATCCTCGTTTTAAGTTCAAAAATAAATTTTAAAACATTGTGTTCAAATCAAATTAATCAAATTAATTTGTCTGATTGTTTATAAATAAAACTATTTCATAAATAAAAATAAAGCTCTATGAATTAAAGTAATTTTAAAAGCAGTCAAAATGACCCCCTGAGTTCTTGGTGTTTAGGAAAATTATTTTAATTTTATCCTACAAAAAAGAGAGAGTTTGCACATTGATTTTAAAAAGCAGGTGTGTTGGATGGACGAGAACAACCCGGCAATTTAATGGTACAGAAGAACCCTGCACGCTGTCTCTCCTTGCAATAAAAATCAACCTTTATTAGAGGTGCTTCATCAAGCAAATAGTCTGAACCATGATTTTATCCTAAAAACTCTTATTTGCAATGAGATATGACACTGAACCGTTTAACCTTACCAGACTGGAGGTCCCCTTATGATATGGTGTTAGTACTGGAAAGACATTTTAATGAGACGAGGCGGGATGGTTCGCACACCTGCCCCCTAATTCCAATATAATGTGTAGATTTACAAGATAATTAATATTATGTACTATTAACAATGGCAGGTCAAGGACTAAAAGATTCTTAAACAGCCCACCTACCCACCCCGGACCCTCTCTCTTCTCCCTGTTGCCATCAGGCCGGCTTTTCCACTGCGTTTTTACCCACATGCTCAACTATAAGCCTTAATTTGGACTTTGTTAAATGGAGAATTTCATTTAATTGTAATAATGCACCTTGTTTGTATTACAATATCCTGATTGCACTAGTTCTTAACTTTACATTTTTATGTCTATTTTGCTCTTACAGATTCTGTTTTCCTTTTATATTTTGTAGAAGTGTATTTAAATTTTGAGTGCTGTTATATATTTTGTTATGCAGCACAAAATTGTACCTTATTATGTTCATTTGTTCTTTTGCATTGTTAATGTTAAACCTTAAACATCCCTGAGGGTTTTGTAACTGTGAGTCTGGATAATGGCACAAATCGAATCATTACAGATATAAAAAACGCAGATTGCATTGGCTCAAAGGAAGTGGACCGTAAAACGCAGTCTAATGTTGCCAGGTAAGCTTTGGCTGTGTGATGATGGCAGTGAAATGATCATACAGTAGCTGACTATTCAATTATTGCTGATTAAATTAAAAATAAATGAAATAATTAATATGTTAATTTAACACGTTTACACTCAGTGGCACAATTAAGCTGCTAAAAAAATAGTTTTGAAAATGTTAATTACAGCTGTGATTTATTATAACATTTTATTATGCCATCTTTGTTAGAAATAAAAGCTACATTATACAAGAAAGTGAGTTATGAAATGATGCCTAAAAGACTTCTTAGTGGAGGTTTGAATGTATTATTTATTCAGTTGCAGTCATCACACTCGAAAAAGGCATTATTGTGGACCTGTTTTCAAATGTGGGTTATACAAGGCTGCCGTGCTGTGTATTATAGACGTAAGGTCACATATTGTACTGTGGAAGTGTAACAGATGGCCTTTGGCATTGTATACAGACACAAGAAGAAAAATCTAGGCCAGTGGTGTGTTGTAAAGATTCATCGTAAGTGATTTACAAAGCAGTAAACAATTTTGATTTTTATTTAAACAGCAATTATTGAACGTGTTTATGAAAGAGTTAAAATAGGACAAAAGGGGCTACATATATAGCTACAACTAATAAAAAAATGTAAGGTTCATTATTCAACAATCAAACAATAATAATGCAGACCAAAAAATCTGGATAAGTGCCTGCATTTTGGAATTTTGAAGAAAACTAGGCTAGTGTCTGGCTATATCTATGGACCATGAGTCTATTTGGTAACAACACTGGTATTTCCCTTCCATTTGCTGTATATCAGCCCGCCATTTAAAATCCTTCAATTCTTCAAAAGCTTGTCATCTTATGGTATGTTGGTTGTGTTGTTTGATGGAGCAAGAACACAAAGAAGCCATATCTTTCATGATTTTTGGGATATAAGAGTGTTACTTAATTTAATGGCAATGTGCTTTTTACCATAATGTATAATGTACAAATAATAATGCATGCATTTAATCTCAACAGCAGATCTTACTGTTTACCTACTCAGTAAAAGCACACACATAATTTTCCCAAACTGTGTTTTGGTGACTATTGTCCTTTTTTCCACTGAAAATGTATTTTGCTAAAATGTGAATTTTTTTTTTTTTTTTTTTTTTTGGGGTTGCTTTCAACTAAATATTAAAATAGGATGTTACAAGAAACATAGCAGTATGTTCTATGCACTAGGGATAAGGTAGTATGGGATTTGGTAGACAAAATAAAAAGTACTCTCCTAGCAGTGGAAGACAATTATGTGCAATGCATAACATGTCATAATGTGCCTCGGTAATGCACAAACAGAGAGTTCATTAAAATTAGACCCAGCGTGGAGACAGCTTGGAGACAGTCAACAGAAATACTGTGTCATGAAACAATAGCATCTCGTAGCAGTTTATGAGTAATTCAGGCGTGGCTATAAATAGACTGGCAGGTACAGCGTGGCGGTGCACCCCATGGCCCTCGGGAGAGCTCTGTGCATTGTTTCTTCCCAGAGCCACTGTGCATCCACATTATTGTGCTCACATAGGCATACTTCTCCTAAAGAAGAAGATTGAGTTACATATTGTGGAGTAACAAGGGTCCAATAGCAGTATATTCAAATGTGTTTTCAAGCTGCTGTGCCTCTATACACTTTTTTTTATAAAAAAAAAAATAATAATAATTGTTATATTTATATAGCGCCTTTCCAGAGCTCAAGGACGCTTTACATATCAATTATTCATTCACTCCACAGTCACACACTGGTGGTAGTAAGCTACATCTGTAACCACAGCTGCCCTGGGGCAGACTGACAGAGACATGGCAGCCATTCCGCGCCTACGGACTCTCCGACCAACACCTTCAACATTCTTACACATTCATACGAGGCAAGGTGGGTTAAGTGTCTTGCCCAAGGACACAACGACAGTATGAACTGTGGGGAGAGCGGGAATCGAACCTACTACCTTCCGGTTGAAGGACGGCCGCTCTACCACTGAGCTACTGCCGCCCCAAATGTCCTCACATGGTCTTCTTTTTCACTTCTGATCACTACTGGTGCAATGAAGCATGTCTTTTCAATGTCTGCCGTCCCTCCCATTCCCCCATGTGCCTTTTGGTGATAAAACGGTGTGGGCCATGAATTAGTATGGGATAAATATAGCCTTTTATGATGTAGCCATCATTATTTGACACTAGCCAACTGACAGTTTGGCAGGTGCAGCGGTGGAGTGCTGGCTGCCTTCCCCAGAGCTATACCCGTAGTGGTGACTATGAAATATGGACAGCGGCAAATTGAGATTCATCAGGCACGCCTGCCTTGCTCACTGAAATCTATATTCAATTTTGGAGCATCTGTCATGGCAGTGGCAGGCTGAGGCATGCTGGGATTGAGAATCACTTAAGTGTTGTGAAATGGTTTCATCGTGAAAGGAGCCCTCAGTCTTTCTTTCTGCCACTTCTGTTTTATCTGTATCTGCAAGTGAAGAATGGCCACGCCATGCATAGAGAATCCACAGTTCTTGTCCAACCTAGCTTAATTACCTCAAAATGCTGAGTGTGTAGGATGCACAGCAAGGGGTTTAACCTTCAATTAAAGTTCCATCACACATGGGACAAAGGACACATGGACATTGAACTATAGAGCAGGAATCACATGCCTTTAAACATGTTTTTTGTATGTATGTGTGCTTATAATAGTGAATCATTAAGAGCAGGCAGCCCACTAATTATCTCTGGAGTAAATTAACAGAAAGGTCAAGGTTTTATCTGCAGGCTGCGTTTTGTTCTCTGTACCAAACCAGTCAGGAAGAACTCAGCTAATATTTTACATATCCAGTATTTCCTGATGTTCCATAATGAGATTAAAATAGTTGGAAGCTCAAAGATTAAAAGGGTATATTGTGTACATAATGACTGAAATAGACAGATAACCAAGAAAAATGGGGGTGGGGGTATATGACCTATATCTAACTGCATACAAAAATAACATGTAAATGGAGTTTTTGCTTAGTTCTCATTTTGTAAAAAAAAATAATAATAATGAAAAAAATATACTGAGACCCAAATGTCCATCCCCAGAGTGGTAATGTTTAAAAAATTCACCTGCAAAATAATTCAAAAAACATGACATAATAATATCTGCGTTGAAAAATGTTTCATGACATAATAACAGATTTGAATTCATATGTACCTAGACAGACAAGGCTCTAAAGCAGGGGTGTCGGACTCATTTTAGTTCAGTGGCAACATACAGCCCAATTTGGTCTGAAGTGGGCCAGACCAGTACAATAGTACCTGTACATAACGACAACTCCTATTTCTTCCCTTTGTTTCAGTGCAAAGAGCAACAATCATGTTATAATGTCAGTGCTCTCATCAGATGCAACTGATAAAGGCTAATGTTGGCAAAAGCCTTCAGTTGTATGTTTTCACAAATTCAACCTTACAATGATTTTGATGCTAATGCTATTTTGCTTGCTAGAGGTAAAAACAGACTGATTTTTTTTCTCAGCTCTGCTAATAACTCATCTATCTTCTCAGTTGTCCTTGCAAGTTGTTGTATTTTTCACCATGATGAGTGTCATAGTGGTGCTAAATATTATATTGCTTCAGCACTGAAACTCTCTGCATAAACACCAAACACACAGGTTCCCCATTCTCCTCTGTGAATAAAGAGTAGGTGGTCCATTTTTCCAGTAAAAATCTACATCTTGTGTCTACTTCTCAGACATTTTGGGTAAAGAGGGTTCCACAGAGTGTTATTTCAACAGCAAAAGAGAAAAGCAAAATACACCTAGCTCAGTCGATCAACATAGACATAGACATAAACATAAAGCTAGGGCAATAACAACCTTCCAATGTGAGTTCTTAGGCAAGATACCTCATACAATGGTGAGGAATACAAAATTACAAGACAGCCCAGTCAAACAAGGTCTGTGTCAGCTTCTGGGGAACCAGAGCACCTTGATGAGAAATGGGCTACTGGAGCAAGACGGAAATGGACAAGATGCAAGCACCGGACATCTCAGTCCCGAAGAGCGCAGTCCTAGGAACAGCCAAGATACTGTCCAGAACCCTCAAGCTCCCAGGCCTCTGGTAGACTCTGGTAGAGAATACACTGTATAAATATATACATATACAACCCAATAACCCCTTTTTAAACGTTCATTTTTAGACTGTTCCACATATGCTATGAGAAGTCATGGAAAATCACTTTCAAACAAATGACACAACAAGGAGGTGTTTTTTTTCTTATCAGTGCCAGAAAACACTCTGCCACCTTCAATCTCCAAAACACACCTTGCACTCTCCTTGCCACTCATCTCTCCATCAAAGCATCTGTCTACAGAAAACCTCCATGTCCTTGTGGGGGAAGGGGGGAGTAAAGAGACTTTTTTTACTTTAGATTTTAAGGCAGCTTATTGAATGTGTCTAATACACCGCTTTATTCTGTCTATCTGAATCTGTCTAGTTGTGAAAAGGCTTTGCATAAATAATGAAAATCATGCTGTTTTTTATATACAAAGATGCGTATAGGTTTGGAGTAATCCCTCGAAAGCTGGAAAGCTGATTTGCAGGGTGTCATTATAATTCAGGATCTTGAAGTTGACACCCACAGACTAACAAACAGGTGGTCTCTGATCACACTCCCACTCTCCATGGACAACACTGACGCTCCACAGTACACATGTAGAACAAGCATCATATTTTATCATAATTAGGTAAGCTCTTGATGTACAGTATATACCTGAATACATATGTTTTGCTTAATGTGACCCAATGTCTTCACATAATCTTCAAAAATATTGTTTTGTGTATATATTATTGTTGTAAGTTTGTTAATTGAATATGCTATTGCAGACATTGTAAAAACATTAACTCTGGAGCAATATCCATATCGCAAACTGCAATAATGTTATGGGATTCCATTGGCAAGAAATTTCCAATAATTATTGGCCAATTAGAGCCTTACATCACGTCACATCAAGTACGTCCAATTAAGGAGATCATCATCCTCATCCATCTTCTTCCACTTTTTAGGCAGTCTAAGCAGAACCTCCCAGACTTACAGTATATAGTCCCTCCAGCATGTCCTAGGTCTTCCCCAGGACCTCCTCCCGGTGGAACGCACCCGGAACACCTCCCCAGAAAGGTGTTTAGGAGCCATCCTGAACAGACGCTCCTCCAGAGAGTGGCCGGGCTCCTCACCCTATCTCTAAGGAAGCGCCCAGCCACCCTGTGGAGGAAACTCATTTCAGTCGCCTGAACAACCACAGCTTTCAACCAGCCGTGCCTGGAAATAGTGTCAAAATCTTGTTTTTGTGAACCCGATCTTGCGTTTTGTCTCGTGGGATTTGTCTCACCTCACCCCTAATAAATACCATTGTAGCCTTTTGTTTGCTCTTCAGTCTTTAAGAAGACCCCTTCCCAAAGTAGTGTCTGTTTAACCAGGAAGTACTATAGTAAAAAAAATGCCTAATACAGCACAGCATATAGTTAGTTCTCTAAAGCGCAATTACACAGACCCGAATCTGAAATAAGTTATAGGTCAATAATCCACTACTATCACATACAACCCTACTTCATAATATCAGAAAAATCAATCCCCAGATAGAGAGGCTTATCTATTAAAAAGATTACACCCATATTTCCTTAAAATTATTACAATAAAACCTGCAAAAAAATGTCTTTCATTTATTAACACCTTTGTTGTTGTTAATTAATGTAACTTGCAAGAAGCTGTTTGAAAGCCACTTTCTGATAAGCCAGTTCTATTGAACAGTGGTTCATGAATATATATTTTTCTCATCCTTAATTTTTTCGTTGCTTATTTATAACTACTAAACAAAATAAGAAATTTGACTACAATACAACAACAAATTTTAGTTAAAAAAAAAAAACATTTGAATCAAGCTAATTGTGATTTTTGTTTATCAAAGTCATTTGAGACACTCATTCATCCATGCAAGGCTAACACTGACAGACAACCACACACACACATTCATTGAATATTTGCATTAGGCTTATTTAAAGTTTGTCAGAAAATGAGCCAAAATACAGTACATGGGTCAAAGCAAATATATTTTTTTCTGACTAGCAGAATGACTTAGGCTTTCTATTGCAGCTTTAATCCAGAGGAACATTACTCTGGCATTACTATGTACAGTGCTAATAAAGAAAGACTATCTCAAGTTCAGCCCTACTTCAAAACTTTAAACTGTAGTTGAATTATTTGTGGAGTACTTTAAAATGGCATTACACATAATGAGCCTTTATACAGTATGTCCTCCTGACTAAACAATGAGCTCAGCAAGACAAGCAATAGCACTTCAGATGATGGAAATGGGCTATAATAACAGGGAGTGAAAACTGCTTAGGTGTGCTCAGCACTAGACATAAACTAAATGAAGCATTTCTATTGATCGTCACCTCCTCGGATCCCACTGTTGGAGGGGGGTCTCCCATCAGCTGATACAGCTCATTGTTTACATGGATGAATAAAGAGCTTCAGTGGTGCCATTATGCATCTTCCAGGGTTCTGTGACAGGCTCATGACAGGCCTCAGAGATGGAAGTCATTTTGTATTTAAACAATAACAGATGAAGGGTCTGAGTCCGTGAAATGCTGGAGTAGATATAAAAGCTGCATGTGGTGCAATTTCATAAAGCCATTATGTGTTGGATTCATTTATAACAGCTTACAGACCCAGCACAACGTATGTCTTGTCTGGAAATGAATGGGAGACAGAAATGGCTGTGGAATTCTGCATTAGTGAATAAAGTCGCTGTCAAAAGCAAAGGTAAGTGGGATTGAGTTAAACCAAACTGAGACAAGGCGTGACAAAGACCTTTAGGGACAGATACTGAGTCAGGAACACCACCGAAGCAGGGCAAGAATGACTCAGAACAAATGACACAGATCAGTCAAAATAATCCGGGAAATTTGGTTGGTTGCATTTTAAAGCCATCTAGCAGTGACACAAACCTAATGGAAATAAATAGCATCTTAAGCAGTTTTCAGTTTGATGGGCAGTTCTAAGAACAGGAGACCACTTACCATTCTGTTTCTTCTGGAACCTGAAACCTGAAACCTGAAACCCAACAAGAATTACTGGGGCACGTTGGCAGAGTGGTCAGCACTTCTGCCTCACAGCAAGAAGGTTGTGGGTTCAATCACGGAGACTGCACATCCTCATAATGTCACTTTGGGTTCTTTCTGACATCATGCATATGAATGGGAATTTCCCCAAGTGATTGACTCAGCCGTGTTTCAGACCATAGGCAGTTGGGATTGGCTCCACCCATCTGGCACCCCCAATGGACATAAGTACAAAATTATTAGCTGTATCTAAAAATTTTACTTTTCATCTAATCACAATACAGTTGGACATTTTGAACACAGTGACTTAGTGGTAGAGTGGTTGTCCTATAACCAGAAAGTTGGCAGTTCAATTCCTGCTCTCCCCACAGTTCATACTGTCATTGTGTCTTTGCCTCCAGTGGTGTTCCAGCTGTGACACTGGTGAATGAATGAAAGTGAGGTTTCAGTAACGACCCAGAGGCAGCTTGTTGGCCCACATTGCAAACAATAGGTCTCTTCAAAGTAAGCATGCAGGTTTAAAGCCAAGAAAACCAAAAACATGATTTTTTAAGAATAACATACAGGCAGGAAAGGCAGAGGTGGGCTTTCATGCGTTAGATGCTTAATTGACTAGGGGTTTTGAAATGTGTTCTCAAGACCAGAACTAATTTGGAGAACCATAATTAAGAAATGTGTTTACGTGTTACTGTCATTTTCTCATCACAATTTTAAAACAGCATTCAGTATTGATTCCCTTCGAAAGTTCAACTTCACAGCACAGCCTGCCACTGACATTGCTGCCAGGGATTTCTCCGTGACCTCTTTAGAGCTACATCCAGCGACGGGTCGGGACACATCACATGGTCAATATCGCCGGGGTCTGGAGTTGATGTTTGAACGTGTAGAAACAAGCACTGAAAAGGTCAGAGGAGCTCAGCAGCAGCCTCGAGTGTCGGCCTGCTAACACTGACTCATCAAAACAAGGACTTAGTGGGATCCACGACACCTGTGATAAGAGAGGGATATACTTGTGTTGGAGCCAGAAAGGCCACGAGTTCAGGAGTGTATCAGCGACTAACAATATCTCAAGTCAGAACTCTTTGGGATAACTTTCTTACGTTTACTTCCTTTTGTTTTGCTGTTCCTTGCCATAACATTGAGCAGGTAGCACAATATTAATGTCGGGCCTAATCCTTCTGTGGAACAGTAAATGTCCACTGACAAATGCAGGTTCCCTGAGTGAAAAGAGGTGTAGCCATACACTGCTGGAATAAACAGTCAGAGAGCAGCACTAGTTTCCTACATTTCATGTCAATAGTTTTGCTGCATACAAGGAAGCCAGATAATGTCATGTCATTTTTATTCACAATAATTTGTATAATGCTGACTTTATCTAAAACTGAAAACAGCAGGGACACTCACTTTTTTGGAGTTTACAAAGAAAATAATTTAAAGATGCAATATGTAGAATTTGTTTGTAAACAAATACTACCGACCTCATGATTGAGAGGAGTCGTAGTTTATATCTCTGACAGAATCTGAGTCACACTGCTAACTATAACCTTTATTTACTCTTTACAAAGACTTAAAAAAAGCCGTCCTACACACACACACACACGCACGCACACACACACACACACACACACACACACACACACGCACGCGCACACACACACGCACACACACACACACACACACACACACGCACGCATGCACACACACACACACACACACACACACACAGCCACTAACAATCTACAAAAACACCTTGCACTGTCTGCCACTCACCTCTCCATTAAAGCAGGAAACACGGAGGAGTCCCCTGGGTGCTTTAGAGGAAAGGCCGGAGTGTGAGAAGGATCAATACTTCAGTGGTTAGACTCACAATCATCAGGCAGTGAACTGAATTATGAGCTTTGTTCTCTGTATTTACACATTGATTAATTTTGTGACATTAATCAGAACAAGAGTAGGGCTTCAGAAATATGTAGTGTATTGAAAATTTTGCTACTAAACACAGTTAGTGTTAGGAACGTTACAAGGTAAATACAGCTCATTAAAATAATAGATTTTATACAGTGCTTTTCAAGGCTCTCATTGCACTTTACAGAGTCCATTATTCATTCACTCCACAGTCACACACTGGTGGTGGAGACATGGCAACCACCACTAACCAGGAAAGTTCCACTGAGAATCTCTTTTGCAGAAGAGTCCTAGCTCTCTACAAAAAACATGTACAATTAATGGGCCTTAACACCTGTCAATTGCTATATTACAAGAATGAATGGTGCTTTTTGCATGTCATCATGCCCCACTCTCCACACGTCCCACCATTCAACTCATAGTAATCCATCAGAAAAAAAACATGTGGTCCAGAAGGGATTTTCCCTAGAGACCACGATGTAAATACAAGCACCTGGTGTACACAGGACACCTACAACTTCCAAAATGGTTGGATTTTAAAGTGATTTTGAATTGCTTTTATGAAATAATTCTGAAATAAAACATTGAGTGTAGTTTGTTTACTTCCAGTTATTTCAGATAAAAGTATTAAATTATGAAAATGTGGCACAGCAATGGTCAACCTATATTATTTTTCCTAATTGGTGTGGTCCAATCTACGGTATTATATCTTCCAAAGCTTTTACTGTAAATGAAAGTAAAACATTCTGCTCCTGTTCTCCTCTTGCTCAAATGACTGCTCTGGGATCAGTGCAGTCCCAAAGTGGAAGACAGAAGGTCACAACAGGGAAATGAGAGAACAGCGCCAGCCAAAGAAGCTACATTTCTCTATTCGGCCGTCTGCTTACGGATCAAGTTACACAAGTACATTAGCGGGTCCCAGAGCCCTTCTCGTGTCCTGCTTTTCATGTCCCCACATCGGGTTTAAAATGGCTTTTCTCTGTTACAAGCAAGGTGATGACTGAAAAGAACACAGCACATCCCCTGTGCGTAAATATGATTTAGCGTGGATGCGGTGTGCTTTATGAACTACAACACTATACGGCTTTTATGGCTACTTCCGTTGGTAATAGAGACAAATACAGAGAGGCCAGTGAAGGAAGGGAATGCACACAGGTATCCTTTTGGTTAAGATTTCAGTCAAAAAGCTCAAAACAACCCCAGCATTCAAGTGACTTAAATAGTTTTATTTGCCGTTGACAACCTGCAGCAAATAGGTTAACTGACATTAACTGACACCAGAGAGAAAGTGAGTCTTTTCTCAGCTCTTCAGACAAAAAAAGCATTTGAAAACTAAATATTAACACTCATGTAGCCACAATTCAACCATCAATGTCTGCCTAAAATCACTCACCCTTTGAATATACTGATTCTGTTTTAGTAAGAAAACATTGATACTTGTATTCTCACTTGCAATGTTTGGTGCAGTTAAAAAGTTAAAATTAACTTTTGTGCGGGCGGTTGCTCAGTAAGTGTGGTTTCCATGGATAGGTGTAAATGTGATCGTCAGTGCGCATCCAACATGAAAAGACAGCAAAAAGAGCAACGTTTATAGAAATAACTAAAAGTATGCCCTTACACATCTAACATATGACACTCAAACTACTAACGTGACTTCTAACCCGACAACCCTGTTTTGTGACTCATCGTACATTAACTAATTTACAACGTATAGTTTAAAGCCATACAAAGGCTAAGATGCTAATATTTTGTTGTTTGTTCTTGTGTTTAGACTAAAATTGGGATTTGTATAATTTGTTAAATTGGGTAGCATTTTATAGCACAATTTCTTGCAATATACATTTTTTTAAATTCACACTAATACAGCAGTACCTGCTGTTTGGAATGCAGTTACGGAAAGAAATATATCTACATTTTTAGGGCCCCAAGGTCAGACCAGTGATGGTTTCTTTAACTTCAACACAAACATCAATGTACTTTTAAGAGATTTGTTAGAAAACACAAAGGTATAATTTAGTGTTTATGAAGGAATAGACCTACTTTTTCCTAACTATACGTTTAATGGACTCCTGTGAACCATTAAAAGGAGCCAGTGAACCTTCAGTGCTACCTGGAGCACAGTTGGAGAACCCCGTGCTGTTCCACTGTACATACGGACATACAGCTGTCTCTTTGACCAAACATCATGTAACAGAGTGTTAGTGGTAATATACAGGTAACTGAAGCAGGGCGGACAAGCATATGCTGCTATTGTAGTCGTGGTGCACACCTGTCCTATTTACAGAGAAAAACAAAAACACTCCTATTTAATTTCCTTCACTGCCACAGTGGGATTATTCTCATGCAAATGGTGTCGCCAGGTTAATGTTTATTTAATAAGATATTAATTCTAAGCTTCTTTCTCATTGTACAACAGTGAAACCTAATAAAAGATTGAAATCATATTGCACTTAACAGAGATGAGACAGAGAAGTAGGAGGTAGGGTGGAAGGTGGTGGGAAGTGGAGTTTATTTGCCACAAGTCAGGGAGCTGGTTAATTGGCTCGGCATTCTGCAGAGCACTAAGCCCTAAGTGCACTAATGATGTCAGACCGCCGCTCCACAAAGGCACATGTGAGCACAGACAAATCAGAATAAATGTGCAGTTCAGGGAAGTGTCTTCTTGGAAACAGCAGAGCCGTCTGAGAGAACAAACCGTGTTGAGGAGATAAAGGGATGTTGTACTGAAGAACAACATGGAGAACAAGGGAATAACAAAACATTGGCTAAATATAAAAAGTCATCACCAAACGTTAATGGTTTGAGGTGTATGGTATAAGTATACAATCAAATATTTTCTATTGTTGTGTGTTATTTAGTGTTTCAAAGGCTTTTCCAGATACATGTAAGGTGGGATGGGGCAAGGGATGGGACAATGTTTATAACTTAACTTAATTGCACATACTCTTTAATCAAATACGTTTTACAACATTAAAAACTTTTACTAAAGCAAAATTTGATTAGCCGTCAGCCTTCATTAAAAAGACTGAGCTTGACTCCTGTAATGTTAAATATGAATAAATGACTTTACTAAATAATTAGATCTTTGTACTTTGTAAACTGAAACCATCTGTAGGCTGGATGAGAGAATTAGCCTTATTAGAATGTACTGCCATCACGCTTAAAACGGACGGAGAGTAGTGTGGATGTCGAAATAGTTTGTGGAAGCCCTGAGCATTTTTTATTAACATAGTGGAGCCATTTTGCATCTTACAGAACAAGCACCATCCGAGACACACAGTGCAGTGGACATATGCACAGCAAGTGTAACTACAAAGCCTTACATAAAACACAATTATTTCCAACACATTCATCCCAGGAAAGCCCCACTCATGCATTATACATTGTGTGGCTGTTTGCTAATAACACAAGTCCACCAATTACATCCCTGCACCAACAGCACAAGAACCATATTTATTATCTATATCCAACACAGGGCGTCAGAAACCGCCGCTGAGCCATCTCCGAGTCCTGTGTGATTGTAGACGTCTGGAGGAAACGGGTGTATCTCAGCCTGTGTCATCATTAGCTAGACACAACGGCAGAAATGAAATCATTACCTGGATGCGTACGTCTGGACCTAGTCTCGCTTTGACTGGTGCAATGTGACCTCTTGACCTGTGATGCTATTATTATATAAGTCATAATTTCTGGAAAGCACTGTTACATGGAACAGAACTTATGAACAGAATATGCTTGAAAATGTCTGCGGTGTAAACATTTCTTGTTTGTCTGATGATGATACTTAATGAGCAGGAGACAAGTTGAGTCAGTGGATGGGACATTCATTCTAGGACTTCACATGTGTGCTACATTTAATGACCCCAATCATCTTAACAGTCAAAGTTATTTTGATTGGTGTTTATTTTAAGAAAATAAAGCTTCATTACTTTCTATTTACTCAAGTCAAAATGAAGGTTATTGAGGGACCATAAGGCTAATTAATAGAAAAAGCCAGAAGAATGTGTTTTGATTTTAAGACGTGTGAATGAATACTTTAGATTGACAAGGCTTCCTCTTTGATTGGTTGTCGGCTGTAAACAACATGGCAACTGTAATCTTTTGACAATAATTGTATAATAACAGTATGACTTTATTCTTTTCTCTTTACAGCTTTTGTTTTTTTCTTTAGATGTGGTCCTAATATTAACATACATCGTACAGGACCCAGCTCACTGCAGAAGGTCAGCAAACATTTTATTAAAGGCAAGGTCCAACGTATCAATTGACAGCTTTCTGAGGTTATCAACTACAGTAACTGACAAGTACTTACTTAGATTAAGTTTGAATGACTAAGTTGCCAAAACCTAGTGTTGTGTGTTTTTTTAATTTTATTTTTTTACTGCTGTTAATGGCAATCTTTAAATTGTCGAGTTGAAACTTAAGGGAAATGATTGTCTTTAACTGCTTCTTCTGTGGGCAGTGCAGTCTTATTTATTTTATTTTATTTAACCTTTATTTAACCAGGATAGTCTTTTGTGCTAAACTATAGATACTTGGATACTCCACATCTCAGACTAAAACTATGAAACTTAATCTTTAATTTCCTAATCATAGTGTCTGAATACATTTTACTAAATTATTAACAAATATTTTTTCAAATGAAAATGCAAAGCCATAACATTTTAAAACCATGTCATAATAATATACATTTTGTGAACAGCAAATACATACTGTTTCTATTGAAGAATATTGCATATGTGCTGTAGACTTCAGAATATTAACATGCCACGTGTTAGTGATGTCTTAAAGTATTACACTGCATATTGTTTATTAGAATTACAACTTTTAAACAACCAATATTTAGAAAAGTGTAAACTATGTATCTTTATGTGGGCTTGCACCCTGCAGAATTGGCTGATGAAAGGTCTCTCCAAAACTCAAACTTGGGCTTGTTACAGGTGTACGAGTGTTACATGTAGTTGAACTTAAACAGCAAAAGACTTGAAGAAAAATTCCAAAAACAATTCAGAACTTAATGGTTCCTATATCCTCATGAATCAAGCTATGAATGGACAGAAACAAACTGCTGTTGCTCTTGAGTCACGTCCAAACGGCTGCAGTGCCTCTGGGTCAGGATGTCTCAAAGACTTTTCCAGTCGTCGTGGGAGAGTGGCCGCTCAATTAGCAACTCAAGAAAACCACAAAGCAAGAGCCTAAGGTCCCGACTTTCTGTCTGTCGTTTCAATTCACACAAACGCTGCACAGATAAATCACACAAGATCAGATGACCTACCTGTCTCCCCCATTCGCTTGACCTTGCTTTGCCTGTTATTCGCCGTTTGCTAATGTCCGACCTTTAAGCCACAGAGCATTACGACACTGGCGCTCTATAAAGTATCCTTTTAAAAAAGAGAGTGCTACAACCAAACCGAACAAGGAACAAATTTGAACAAAAGCCTTGGCTAATCCAACATGCCGTGTGTCCTATTACTCCCGAAGATACTGAGAATTCTTTTTTTTTTCTTCTCGGGACATTAAGAGAGAATCAATTTAGTCGGTAAGGAACAGAAAGGGGGGGTGTCACAGAGCCTGGGGCCGAGGCGGGGGGGCGGAGAGTGTTGTGGGTCAGGTGTCGGCTGTACTTTTGGAAGGAGATGCCAGTGTGTGCGTGCAAATTAAATGGAGAGACAGAAAAATGCATTATTGATCAGGGTAATGCCAAAGTGTCTCGCTCACAGCACGGCATTGGGTTTAAGAGGGTAATTAATCCACAGGCCCGAGGAAAGCCAGAGGAACTGACCCGCTCCGTTTCCTATCTCTGTCTCTGCGCCTTTGTTCTACCTGTGTGGGGTTGCACACACCAAATTATACACTCTGAGAAAAAGGAGTGAAGAAAAGAGAGATGCACCTGGGCGTTTTTTTATTTTATAGATGTATTCTTCTCTGTCAAGCAAGTGTCTGATAGGTTTAGGGAAACTATGTACTGTAATTATAGTTATACTCACTGTTTAACGGTGCATTGTCAAACATTTTGTAGTATACTGCTGAACAAAATGGAACAGATTAGTATATCTTCAATAACATATAATCCAAATAACATTAAAAAATAGATGTATAAGGCCTTTGTTAAATGTAGTGTTTTATGGTAAGCCATAACTTTTAAAAGATTTGACACCCAAATACTGCTGGTATGTACTGTCTCATCTCCAACATCATGTATGTGCTCTTGTGTTATATCATATTTGTTCACACAACCTAAATAAAAGCATTAATATGGACATTGAACCTCACACGTATTGCTTTATTCTTAAGGCCTTGAACAACGGCCTACGCAAGATTTTAAGGCTTTGCCATTCCATAATTAAGTATAAAGTAGCAAACTATTTATCAGTTTTTAAGAACCTTACAGTTGTGGCAAATGACACATATTATATACACATTTATTTGTATCCTGCAAAAAGAGATAAGCCTTATAATCACTATAGATACTTGTCAAATGTACAAACTTTGAAGAACATGAATTGAGCCGTTTTTTCGCAGACATAAGTGTGAACTCTTTCTTGGCACTCAAACACAAACCCCATAAATCATCAGACAGATGAAAACAGGAAACATGTTAGACTGTATGTCAGGCAATTGCATATGTGTACATCAACAGTCAACGTTCTGGGGCCATTTTGAGCTTTTATGTAACATTACAAAAGGAACAAAGGGTCCACATAATTTGATCCATCCATCTATTTTCAGTCATTGGGCATTTTTCTATTATTAGCTTCAAAAGGCACAAGCAGGATATTACATACTGTATCCAAAACCATCAACTGTAAGAAAAGAATAATGTCGAGTTCAAGGAGCAATGGCTTTTCTAAGATGGACACATAATAAACAGAAACCACTGAACTGTATTATTAATTTTTACTTATTATTTGTAATGGAATTAAAACTTAGAGCTTCACTACATGATTTTCTTTTTGCAGCTGTTTTTTTCTCCCCCAAAAGCCTAGGGACTTCTTGTGCATTTCTTTAATTAAAAAAATAAAACTGGCAATTTTTTTCTCCATATAATACTATTACATTATACCAAACTGAAGTAGAGCTATGCGTTAGCTTAGTTGCAATTTCGGCATCAGAACAGCAGTTATCTCCGCCTCGTTAAACACGATTGACTTGACAGTATTTGTCCACATTTTCTGTGCTTTGGGCTGTGGGCTGTGCTTTTTTGAGCTGTTTCTTTTTATTAAAATACGTATGCAGCATTGAAAATACACTTTTTTTCAGCAGCCATAAAACGCCATATGTCAAGCAAGTGTCACCAATTGTGTTACAACCCAAGCGTTAAACATATTTATGAAGGACGCAGGGGACAAAGACATGTAATTAAACATTACTTTATTTGTCATTTAGTTCAACTTTTAGAAAAGTAACCCCTCCCGTGCCAAAGTAGAAAAACCCAAAAACCGTGGTAAGCCGGTCAAACAGAATACAAGGACGAGGAGTCAGACAGGCCAACCCTGAAGAGGTAGAAGCGATCTGACAGCCCGCTAACCCTAACACTAACCCGGGTCTAAGCCCTAAAGAAAGAAAAGGTGAAAACTCACAGCCAGTCCCACCAGGTTAAACGAAAAGAACAAAAGGCTAAAGCATGCTCCCACACACACAGTCGCCATCGGCCACAGCCGGCATGATCTGGCAAACGGAGCCAGACGGAGGAGGAGAGCTCACAAGCAACCGAGACCAGAGCGTCACCGAGTCAGCTAGAGAACAGAGAACAGAGAGAGAGAGCGGTGTTACTGGTAGGCCTATTTGTAGGCTACAGGAAGACGCTAAAACTGATAAGCTTTCTTAAATGAATGAAAAAGTAAAAGAGGGACAAAAGTATAAGTGCAGCACTCTCAGATGGGAGCACTCTTTTTTCAAGCGAGGCTTTTAGAGTAGAAGTTGTCATCTATTAAAATCTCTTATAATAGAAACTAAATGGCATTATAAAGCCTGTGTTTTTCATGATTGCTTTAACAATATACTATTTGGAGTTTAAAGCATTTTTCCGAACTAGAAGAAAAGTACAGTCTGTTTAACTTTGCATGACTAATTTGCACAACACAAATCATGCAACTACAGGAAAAACAGCAAATTACACACACCATTCTAGCTTTTCTCAAACAGAATGGTCTCCGGAGGCCAACCCAACAGTCACCTACTGCAGACGGCCTCAGATCAAAACACTGTTTATTTCACAGCAGTGAAGTCAAAATTAAATAAGCACTTTCCCGGCTGATCTGCTGTCAGACTGTGTGCTTTTCTCTGAAGTCTGACTCAAAGCCTGTTTCTGTCTTACAACCCGCTGTTTGGAGATTACTGGCAAAACCGGTGTGTGCTAACATTTTAGAGAGTAATTATGCAGCGTAAAATTGGCAGGAATGCAATAGTTTATCATTTTAAGGAGCTTATAACGTGTGATTTTAAAAATGTTAAGTTAAGTTGTCCAAATTGAAAAGTCAAATTCATTATGAACTAGTGATGTGTCGTTCACAAACGAGCCGGCTCTAAGAGACGATTCTTTGTAGCAAACGAGAAGAGGCTCCTGTCAGGGAGAGCAGGGGCGGGACTTCAATCACATGGAAGGACAGACTAGGATCATACCATTATGTGATAGAAGGAAGTGTAGTGAGTTCAGTCCAGGTACACAAAGCGACAGAAAGAGGTGGATTTGACAGTAAAAAAAAACATATTTTTATGCAAAGGATGATAAAAAAAAAGAGGAGTAGAGAGGCAGGCAGATGAGGGGCAGTCTCTTGTTAGTGTTTTTTTGGAGCACACATCAGAGATGAGATGATTAATACAAAGAAATAAACTTACAGTAAGAAGGAACAATATAAAACTTTAAAGAAAAACACACAGCCTAGAACATTCAAATATGAGGTGAGATTTGTGAAAAATGACATAAGAGATTCAATCCTGGCCCTATGTTTATTGTGAACCTCCTTATTCTGCAGCTGCTTCAGTCGCTTGAATATTGACACAGAATGTACAGCAAAACCTCAGAGACCAAATTCCACAAGAAATAATGAGATGAGTGACCATTTAATCCTTTCCTCCTTTTGTTCAGCTCAGAGAAGACTGACTGTGGATGTTGTGTATAGTCTCTCCATAGAGTTTTCTTAAACAGCAGCACCAGTGCACCGTCCCACACAATAACTCTGAGCACAAAGCATTGTTTTGGGAGTCGTAAAGACCAACAGACTGTGTAACGTTTTTACACCCTATAAGCAAATTCCTACTAGTGTTGTAAAATATATGGAAAAACATAAGAGAGAGGGCTCTATAAAAAAGGAAAAGAAATACAGATTTTTATTCTTGCAGTAGAGGTGCACAGTGGCAGAGTAAGCACAGGAAAATATTGTGGGATTGACTGCCTTTTTGTTGTGCATGTCCTCTTCGTAATACAGTCATGGAAAAGGACTAATACCCCAGGAGACAAAGGGGACACACGTGGAACAAGCACAGGCTGGACTGTCATTGGTAATTGTTTCAATAGGTTATGGTATATTTAGCGCCTGAATTATTATTTAGCGCAAACAAACGATGGCTAAAAAAGCTCACCACATTGCAAATTAAGAATTTAAGAAAAATAAAGCACAAGCACACTAAGAAAACGTCTTAATCAGCTTCATAACATATGCCCTACAAAAACTCATGGAAAGAGACACTTACTATAAAAACTGTGGTTGTTATGTTAAAAGAAGGCATAGTTATATGTGCATCTTTTTGTGCACTTTCCCGGTTTCTTTTGCCTGAGGTTACACGGACAATTGAAATGTAGTGACAGCTGAGCCATGGAGCTGTGAGTGTCGGGTGACATGACTGCAGTGAGGCAATGCTCCCTTGTTTATTTCTAGCAGTGTGGTCATCTCTTTAAATAGAAAGTTTTATACATGCTCTATAATCTTGGTTTCATTAGAAAGGGCTGCATGTATGAACAATATAGACAAGGATATCCTACTGGTGAGAATTACCTCAAGGAGGGTGTCCTGTCTGAACATCAGATGCTTCCACAGCACCAGGAGAGGGCATGTTTTGAGGTTCATATCTGGTACAGTATGTGCTGCACAGAAGCCTTACAAAACATTACTTTTCACTTTAGGGACATACTGTGCATATGTTAGAATTCACATATACTATACTACTATAGATATTGATATTAATGCAGTAACCACTTTTACTTCTGGCAGATTTTTGCAGCAGTAATTAATAGTCATTCTTGGCTTGACACTCCATCCCGCTGCTCACTAAAACTACTCTCCAGACATGTATGCAAAGCCAGTGAACATTTGCCTGACAAATGTGTAAAAATAAAAATAAAAGGCTGAACGTGCTTCTCCCAACATACATACATGAGTTAACTACATCTGCCGTTTCGGACCACTGCAAGAGGGGGAAGGAACCATGGACAATGGACTGGGACAAAGCCAGAATTATTGAAACAGAGGAAATCAAGAACAGTTGTCGCAATCAAGGTGTCGAACGAGATATGTAAACGAGCCGGGGGGACAGTAAAGAGAGACCTGCTGTCTCAGTAACATCACGTGACTCTTCTGAGGAAAACTGCAGGTAGCTTTCGAAACATGTCAAAGTCATATTCTCATCAAACACTGGTCTGTTAATAGGAAACTTTAGGATGTCCAAAATGAGCATCATTGGACTATGTATGGGTGAAAACTAGGTTTAAGGAAACATGGGGTTCCTGAGGAGGAAAAGAAGTTGTGTGGTAATGACATAAAAGATGTTACAACATAGCATAAAATAGAGTAAAAAAAAAAGTCCAAAATGTTGTTCAATTGCGTTGTTGCCTGCATTCACCTAGTCACACAATAAAAGTGATTCAAAAACTAAAATTGTTTGCTATTTTCATTTCAGTAGACACATTACACTTTGGTTTAGCTTCTTTATTTTGGAAATAGAAATAAAGGAAATTATGCCAGGTGCCAAAGATGATCATTGAAATGCAGGCTTCAGGTGATGGTGCAAAAAATCTAAAAATACATCAAATGGTGTCACCAGGGCCCACATGTGACCATTAAAATTCAGCAATGTGTCAATAGAAGGTTCCACACCTCAACATCTGCCACAATAATGGCCACACTTATGGAAATGGGAAAGGCATAATCATTCATTTCTTATCTCCAGAACAATTGACTTGAGATGCAAATCAGAATATCACTGCGGTGCTACCATTTAAATTATTCCCAAACCCAAATGAGCTCCAACAAGTAAACAACAAACAACAAAAGCTTGGTATATTTCCTGACTGCACTGGCACTGTCTATCAAGCAACTTCTAATATGTGCGACTAAAAGCTGTAGTTAAAAGGCTTTAAACAACAATGGAACATAACAGAAACACTCTGAGAAGTCAGTAAGCCCATTGCAGATCTAAATATGGCCAAAGTGTGACAGACCCAGGAGAGTTTCCATTAGCTATAAAAAAGTAACATTAGGATTATTTTCTGTTTTAGTGCAAAGAAACCAATCTTTTGGAAAAAAACACTGAGTTTACGAGTTTGCCATGTTGTCAACTCAGTAAAGCAAGCACTAGCTTTTAGAAGTTCCCTGTTTTGTTTTTTGTTATATTTTAGATGAGAAACAATGAGTCGCAGAAAATATCTCATCTAAAGTCAATTGGAAGCAATAGCTTGTTTTCCTCTGTAAAAGATTTAAACTTCTGTGCACTAAGACTCAATAGAGCGGCATCTTTAGTTGAAAGTAAGAGTTGTGCTAAAGCATCATGTTCACTCGACTCGTCACGGACAAAAATGGATTTCTACAGAATCCATATTAACATTAACTGTCTGCAGTGTCCAGGTACTCACACACACAAATCCATATCGACCATCTGCCCTCAACTCCACCTGATTTTTTTTTTCCAAGACCACCTCGCCATCCATCTTTCTGTGTGTCATCCAATTAAGGCTTTTAGGCCGTGATGAAACGGACCAATTAAGCGGTGCACTCCTGCTCGGACGGCATCTAATGGCTGCAGCTCACTCACAAGATAACCATGTCTGCATCATCTCGCCGCCTCATTATCATGCAGCTATTAGCCATCGCTCTCACGTCAACGAGTTCACACACTTCGGCACGGCAAACGTGTGTTAATCCGTGCACTTCTGTGAATCACCGTGCACTGACACTTGGGGAAATGGAGCACAACAGGAAACGATCCACCCCGCTCCAGAACACTGTCCAGGCAGTGGTTAAATTTAGATTGGGTGGGTTGAAGAGCATTAAAGCATACACTTGATCTCAGAAAGGGAAGGGACAATGATGGGAGTGCAAAATAGTGGGCAATTTCTGCCCACTATATATTTTCTGAGAAACAATCTGACCCTGCACTCAACATTGCATTTCGTGTGACATATGAAACTTTGAAAGACTCACAGCATTGTTTAGAAAGAAAAACTATTCGCAATCTAAAGTTGGTTATTGGTAATAAACGCTACCTTGGTTTTCAAAAAGCCAGGGCTAATTTTAGCAGTACTATACAATCGAGAACATTCAAGAGAACATTCAAGAGAACATTCTAGTGAATATTCAAGAGAACATTCAAGAGAACATTCTAGTGAATATTCAAGAGAACATTCAAGAGAACATTCTAGTGAATATTCAAGAGAACATTCAAGAGAACATTCTAGTGAATATTCAAGAGAACATTCAAGAGAACATTCTAGTTTATATTCAAGAGAACATTCAAGACAATTATCATTTGCTGATTAGTTTTTTATTTAGATTTTCATTATCGCTCTTGCAAGGATTGGTACCAAAAGCCAGGGCTAATTTTAGCAGTACTATACAATCGAGAACATTCAAGAGAACATTCAAGAGAACATTCTAGTTTATATTCAAGAGAACATTCAAGAGAACATTCTAGTGAATATTCAAGAGAACATTCAAGAGAACATTCTAGTGAATATTCAAGAGAACATTCAAGAGAACATTATAGAGAACATTCTAGTGAATATTCAAGAGAACATTATAGTGAATATTCAAGAGAACATTCAAGAGAACATTCAAGAGAACATTATAGAGAACATTCTAGTGAATATTCAAGAGAACATTATAGTGAATATTCAAGAGAACATTCAAGAGAACATTCTAGTGAATATTCAAGAGAACACTCAAGAGAACATTCAAGAGAACATTATAGAGAACATTCTAGTGAATATTCAAGAGAACATTATAGTGAATATTCAAGAGAACATTCAAGAGAACATTATAGTGAATTTTCAAGAGAACATTCAACATTCAAGAGAACATTTGTTACAGCCCAAAAGAGTCGAACATATTTTAAACAGGACACAGGAGCAAAACAGTTAATTTCAAAAGTTGTTTTTTATTCATTTAGTTTTAGACTGTTAAGCTTTTTTTTTTATCTTGATGTTTTACTCTTTTTAGTTATTATTAAAAAGAGAATCCAAAACCCTCCCGTGCCCAAAAAACTGAAAAGTATCAAAAAAAAGGTGAACATAAAGGAATTTGTCTTCACTTGTTGCTCATCTTAGACAGATGTTACTCAAACATCTATGGCTCTAATTTGGCTCCAACTTTAGGCTCTATGTGAGTGCCGTCCCTTTACATATGCACTGACCTACTGTTAGGCTACCAGACAGAGACACACAGTAACACATGTAAAAAGATAAGGTAAACATGAACCAACAAAGACACATATTTTGGGTCATGCTGCCACTGGCTCCTGTTTGTCTGTTATTTTTCTCTGTGCATGTCGTAAAACATTTAGAACACAATACTGGTGCGTATGGTTTGTTCATGTGCTTCTGGATGGAACAGTTGCTGAGTAATAAACGCATGTGTTTTTTACTCATAAAGTCGGTGTGTTACATTGATATTTATTAATAATGCAATGAATATTAAACTAATCAGCATTTAACGCTACAAACAAGTCAAATAAATGTTATTCTCTTCTTTTTTAATAAAATCTTAATGCTGTGAAATACTAAGGTCACATGAATAGTTCGGTTCTCTCTGGTGCATGTAAACTCAGAAACTTTCACAAAGCCACTTTCAGTTTTTCTGTGCCTAAAACAACAGTGCTGTTTTACGTTGAGTGACTCAGCAGTATTGAAATGAGCTGGCTGTTGGCTTAGCCCTAAACCATGTAGGGTCTTAGTAAATACTGTTTATGTTAAATTTGACAATTTAGTAAATCTTTCCTTTTACCAAGTTAACTCCTGGTATTTTTGCTTAAACCACAATTCATTCTATTACCGCCCTTATTTACTGTGACGTTTAAACATGAATTGCGCATGTATATGAAATGAGAACATGACACACATTTCTTCTAAAAATTATTTATTTTATGTTACATAACTAGATTAAATTGGAGAGTTAGGGTTGTCCAAAATTCCCTGCTTTCCATTCAGCTGACATTTCTTTGCCTGGCTAAAAATACCTCTGCATCTTTCCCCAATTCCTGCAGTCCTCTTCTCTGGCAGTTCTACAGGCCACATGCCGCTCTGGGGACTCTCACTGACGCCTTTTGCATATTCACCTTACATAATAAATGGTCACGTGGCTGCTGGCTCTCGTTTCATTTTCCCGCCAGATGGGGAGTCGGAGGCAGACACATTATGGCGGGTACATGCTGACGTGCTCATCAATCCATCAGGCTCATTTCAATGTTAATGGGCAAACGTATCACTTAATTTGTCTCTGATGAGAACGCACTTAAAACGCTGACATTGGGAAAGTGTTCTCATTATATCAAACATGAGCCGCCGGCGTGTGCGATAAGACTGATCCTGACAATAATAATGGAAATATGCTCTTCTTCTTTGGCAGCCTATTATTTCTAAGACGGATCATAATTTTGTAGATCTGTGTTTTTTTTTGTCTCAGCTCCTATTAGTCATGGAAGTGTTTATTCTAAAGTACATCAAATAAATAAAGTGCTAGTTGCTTTCAGAATAGTGTCTATGTGAGAAGATATCCAATACATTTTGGGCAGATGAGAGACGCAGCCGATGGAAAAGCAAAGGCTTGTTGTTTTATGAGACTATGTGGAGCCTGCCTATGTTTAGAGTGGAGCATGTTTTATTGTCTATGTATAATATTGCTTTGCTTGTGTATGTGGCTCTACTAAAGCATAGAGTGACCTTTATTTGTGTACTATATTAATGCATAGAGTTTGGTGCATCTTTAATTTTAAATGTAATTATGTTTTGATGCTTGACATAACGCAAAGAAATATCTTGGCTATTAAAAATGTGTTTGTTACTACTTATCTTGGATGGCACCCAAGGGTAAGAGCTAACAGAGCAACACTGACAACTCACTTTCATTTACTCCTGGCAACTTTGTTTCACCATTTCAACTACACATGCATTTTTTGACAGAATGCACTTTCCACATTGGCCAACCGAAGACAATCCCAGAACAATGCACTTTTATACTTAATGAATGTACTTTAGACTACTTTTTAAGCATTTAACTTTAACCTTGTAACAACATCTACGAGCTGTTGTACAGCCTTACAGTCCTTTGTGCTCAAGTCCGAGTCATCAGTTCTCTTTAACCTTTATTTAACCAGATAAGAATCGAGTCACGTCACGAGTCCTTCTGTCTGAGAAGAACCAAGTCCATGTTTGAGTTCAAGCCATAAAAAAGCAAGTTTGAGTCCAAGTCGAGTCACAAAAACGAGCCTGATGACTCAACTTGAGTCTGAGTCCAGGACACAAGTATTCCATCTCTGCCATGATAGGGGAACAATAAACTAATTTCTTATCTGATCTTCTTAAGCATCTAGAAAAGCCTTAAATCTTTTTCTTGGTTTAACTCAATGGCCACATCCAATTACTATATACCATAGGTTAGGTAAGGGTTAGGGGCAAACCTGATGCACTGATATTAAACATAAGTAAAAGGCTTATTTTAGAGCTATTTTGCAGGTTTTTCTTACATATTAGAAGAGCTTATTATTTACCTACAAATTGTTTACTGCCTATTAATAACCCATTTATTAACCTTTTTAATAAAATATTAATAATCTTTATTAGTATGTAGTAGGCACTCAAAGCGCTTTACATACATTAAGCTATCTTAACTGGAGGCAATGTAGGTTAAGTGTCTTGCCCAAGGACACAACGGCAGTTTGTGGGGGAGAGCGGGATGTTATGATGTTTTGGTATGTTTCGAGCGGGGATCGAACCGCCTACCCGCCGGTCGAAGGACGGCCGCTCTACCCACTGAGCTACTGCCGCCTGTGACTGTGGGCAGCCACTGCAATAAACACAAAATAAATGCTATTTGTCGTTAGATATTTTAGTTTAAAACTGTCTGTCTACATTGAAACATTTCAAAATAGTTTTTTTTTTACTCACACAACCATTTATTTTGTCACTACTCATTACTTTACTTCATTTCATTGTCTGTAACTCCAAACTGGGATTATGCTGACATCTACACCACATCACCCCAACTAAACAAAAGAGTTTTTCTTTGTTTGTTTGGCGCCTATGTTTCAAGATGAATGGGCCACGTCAATCTCACTCTGACTTTTTGCTTCTTAAGCCTTGCCTGATAACCTTAGTGGAAAAGTAATCAAAGAACACATCAATGCGAACCGAGCTTTGACAAATATCTTATTACAGTTTCAAGCAGGTGAGGCATTTGTCAAAAAAAATTGAAATGCCATTTTTGAACCTCTAACCCCAATAACAGTAGCGTAGTGGAGGAGCCATGGGAAAAGCTGTTGCATAATGATCTTTCTACATTCATGACACATGCATACGGCTGCGAATGAAAAGAACCATTTGATATTCATATGTGGAGCACCGTGTGTGACCTTGATATGCTCGGCCTCAGTCGTCTGTTGTAAAACCTATATTTCAGTTCAGACCATGACAATTCACATTAAACCTCCATGTTCTTTCCGTAGAAATACACAATAGGCAAATTCAGTTGTACTCAAAAGTTTACATACCCTGGCAGAATTTTCTTGCCATCTTTCAGATAATATAAATGATAACACAAAAACATTTCTTTCACTCATATTTAGTGGTTGGATAAAGTCATTTATGGCTTTAACAAACAACATATCGTGTTCATCATAATGACAACAGAAACTACCCAAGTGACCCTGATCAAAAGTTTACATACCCCCCTGATTACATGCAAAGAAGTTGACACAAACAGGTTTAAATGGCTACTAAAGGTTACCATCCTCACCTGTGAGCTGTTTGCTTGTAATCAGTGTGTGTGTGTAAAAGGTCAGTGAGTTTCTGGGCTCCTGACAGACCCTTGCATCTTTTATCCAGTGCTGCACTGATGTTTTTTTCTGAGTCATGGGAAAGGCAAACCAATTGTCAAAGGTAATTGAACTGTATAAAACAGGAAAGGGATATAAAAAGATATACAAGGAATTTGGAATGCCACTCAGCAGTGTTCAAAATGAGGAATTCTGTTGAAACCAAACTATGGTCAGAAATTTCAGCCACAACTGCCAGGAAAATACTAGGGGAAAATTTGCACTCATCAGCCCAGAAGCTGCGCATGTGATGTACTTGGACGTTCCAACCAAGCCTCTCCCATGGAACCTCTCAAATGGTCGTTGTGTAAGGGCGCCACCATACGGCGATTTTACAGCGAAATACAGCGATATACCTCCGTCCACCAGAGGGCAGGCTCCAAAAGCGGAAATATAAGGAGAAACCCAATGGTGACTTTACAAGAGTAAAACTCGAAAAGCCGAAAAGGCCGGATGTAACGGCCATTTTATTGCCCATTCGTAATGACAATATCGGTGAATAGGGGACCAATGGGCGGATATCATCCATATTTATACTATCTATGGTTCCAACATGACAACAATCCAAAGCAAAAGGTCAAGTCGACCTGTCATTGGCTACAGCAGCATAAAGTGAAGGTTGTGGACTGTCCATCTCAGTCTCCTGACCTCAATATCATTGAGCCAATCTGGGGAGATCTCAAATGTGCAGTTCATGCAAGACAGACCAATTTACAGGAACTTGGGACAGGAACTGGAGGCTTTTTGCCAAAAAAAATGAGCAGCTTTACCATCTGAGAAAATAAAGAGCCTCATCCACAACTACCACAAAAGATTTCAAGCTGTCATTGATGTTAAAGGTGTCAATACACGGTATTAAGAACTGGAGCAATGTAAACTTTTTATCAGGGTCATTTGTGTAGTTTTTGTGGTCATAATGATTTAAAAAATAGTAAACACAATTGTTTGACGATGAATGGCTTCACCCAACCACTATGAGTGAAAAAACTGTATATAAGTGGTCACATGACATTATACAGACTGCACTGTTACCTCTTTTGGCTATATACCTCTTATTGAAATAAGATAGGGGAAGACTTAAAACTGATACAAATGCGAAATAGGCTGAACTATCATGTTTATGATTTATTCCACCATTACTTTAAGAAAGGTTAAAGGAAAGGCATCTGGACTCATTTTTCAAGGTCCAGATGCCTTTGCTTTAACCTTTTCTTCAAGATGACCTAGATGACTGAGAACCTTCACAGACACCATTACTTTAGAAATAATTGTATATCTTATTAAATCATTGTGTGTATGCATTGGACTTCACAGTGTTTTTGTTTAAAGTAACTTTTCGTTTTTTTTTTAACCTGATTTTAAGTGCCATTATTATAATTTTTCATAGATTTTAAACTAAAAAGGGAAAATACCATTTGTGCTTAATATTGCATATCTTTATAGTGATTGAATAAAAAACCTTCACACTATTTCTTGCCATGAGTCATGCACTGGTCCTGTCATTTTTGTTTCCGCACATTCGGTCTAGAATTAATGTGTTCCTTCTTAGTGTGGGCTTGACTACAGTCTATTAATGCTGCACAATATATTGCAGATTTATTGTTATCACAATATGTAATATCTTTATCACAAATGTGGATTGATTTGAACAACATTAATGTTGAAATTTACCATGTGATGCACTCTGTCCAATCAGATTCTAAATCAAAATTTGGCACAAGCAAAAAAAAGGAAACTGTAACAGGAAAATGTTATAAATAAAGTCAAAATTGAAAATTCATGTCATTTTGGCAATATGGAACATAGTTACTTGGTATCACATGTATTTTTTCTTTTTTTAATCATGCAGCCCTACACTAGGAGCTCCATGTATCTATGTGTATTTATATATAAAAAATATATGTATGACCCAAAATAAATTGAATCAATCCATATTTGGCTCCCAAAAGAAAAGCCATTTTTCAGGAGACTTTTAGCACTCTTCAGTTACATGGCAATTTCTTCCAAGACACAAATGTATGCGTTGCCGTCTCTCTGAAGTGATGCACCTGGAGCTGCTGGTGATTTAGTAGTTCGTTCAAGGACGTTTCGAAAACACAGCTATATTTTGGATCAAAGAAGTGACATTTCAATCAGAAAGCGGTTCTGCTAAGTGCCCACACCGTATCTGCCCTGGCGTGATTAATCAAAATTATCTGACACATACAACTTATTCAATTATCCGTCATGCCGCACAAAGTTACCGGAGATCCCTTAGGGAGGGAAGTTCTTGCTTCAAGGTTTCAAAGGAAATGAGCCGTTCTGTTAAATAGGACAGCACACCAGCTGGCTTTTCTCTGCAGAGATATGAATAAATATTTGATGATGTATAGTAACTGGATTAGACTCAGAAGCTCATAGATGTTGGCAGAATGGCATTAGCTTTCCTGTTACTATTGTGCAATCTAACAATGACATGATCAAAGATGGGAGATCTCGGGTCTTTTTCTACTGACTTTGCTCATCTATTGTTTCAAGATGTCAAATACCACTGGGATTGATCAGTTGCTCAATGCTGGCTCTGTTTTTGTTAGCAGTGATTGAAAACTTTCATTGTGGTTGGGTGGCTTGACTACGTGACTTTGACAACCTACATAACATGTACAGTAGTTAATTTGAATCAAAAGGGTATTCTTTGAGCTGTAGAGGTTACTTGTGGATAGATACCAGATTGTCTTTGTTTTATCCCACAATCTGAAAAAAAGAAAAAAACAACAATCTGTGCAAACATTGGGCTGATTGGGCCATGGATTTTATTGCTGCGTTCTCCCCACCACTTTGGACATTTGGTGTAAGGATGCAAAGGCACAAAATAGTTTCCAATATAATGTCTATTCAGCTACCAGAAAACATGATTTACAATTGTCCAATGTAAAATACAAGAGTGTGCCTATTCCTTTTTGAGCAGCTTGAAGTATTTACTGTATCTGGACAGTGACTTGACCAGAATCTAATACAGCATCTCCCTGGAATTATAAGCTTTTATTTATGTTTTGGGTGCTTATGATATATTAAAGTGTAGGGTTTTGCCATTCTAAATAGCAACACTCCTGGATTTCCCCTCTGTAGTAAGGTTTTTCGGTCCACTGTCCATTCTATTAATGTAGGCACTGTTTTGTCCCTTCTGTCTCTCAACCCAACCAGTCCTTCAGACGACTGTCCATCCAGATGTTTTCTTGAGGTTTCTGCTTGTAAATAGGCAGTTCTTCCTTGCAACAGTCAACTGAGTAAGGTAGATCTGAGCTAATTTTAGACCCTGGCTACACGTACAAAGTTATTTTTATAAATAGGTATTTTTTGTCTCCAATTTTTAAAATATTACTGTCCAGAAGAGTGTCTGGAAAAACATCCCTGTCCACACAGCTCCACCACAAGATGGCAGTTAACACAAACCACAGAGTAACAGTTAGAGCATGCTCAGTGAGTCTGACGCTTATCCGCAATGCTGCGTCTGAAAAAGAAAGTGATTGATATGTGTCACATTTAACACGAGGTGGATCGTGGTGAATCGTGTAGTGCTCCAGACTGAAGTGATGTAATAATGTTCACAAGTTCACTGTAATGTGTTCTGCAGTGATACACGTTGGTTCTAATAGAGCCGGTTCACAGATGCTGTGGTTGTTGTAGTTGTAACCTGCTCAATACACACATCATAAGCTGTAACGTCAGCGCGGATAATTAAATCTCAATTTTGTCTGTCCACACATCTCCGCTGGAGTTTTTAAAAATCTTCACCTTGGGAGGTGTTTTTAAAAAAATATCCGTTTTGCAGCCTGAAAACACTATTTACAAAAGGCACATACGCATAGAAAGGTCTGTGTTTAAATAAAAATATCCATGTAGGTGTAGTCAGGGCCTTAAAGTGTCATGAGACGCATGACACTTTGTTATGATTTGGAATATTTAAGGCCTTTGTTCCTTTGGTGCACCTTTGTTCACATATATATTATTATATATCTTTTGTATAATAATTCAAATTAATGAGCTTATTATTTAAGACTTGTTGTCCACTTCCTTTTGTTTGCACCAAAACAATAAACAATTCATTTAGTTTGGTCAGCTGCAAAAAGCTCCGGTCCGTTGGTCCAACTGCCATTTTTAAACTGCACAAATGAACAATAAAGACCTTTCTCAAGAAACACAGCACATGGCCCTGTTTGGCCAAAGCCAAAAAATATGTGATGCTTTTGTCTCCAATTTATGACGCTCTTCCATTTGGTGCTCCCTAATTAAACCGTACCAGGGTTCAGTTGAAAGTGAACTGAGAACCTTGTTTTGAAACTGTTTGCTGCACACAGTAGAATTTACAATTTCAAAAGCACCAAATGCTGTGAACACACCTTAAAACAATAATTAATGATTATGAATAAAGGGGTAATGGTTTATAATACATTTATATAAAATTTTCACAATTGAAAGTCAGTGCAATGTGAGCACATAAACATAATGTCAGTGCAATGTGAGCACATAAACATAATGTTCATAGATTTTATCAAATAGGCCCCACTACATGTATTGGTGTAGCCAACCAAATGGTACTAAAATGTGGGCTGGCACAAATTAGTACTAAATAGTTGTGAAATTACTGTGTTTTCTCACCTGAAAGTTGGCACTAAAAACTCAAAAATTGTTTTTGCAGTATTTGGTAGGTTCAGAAACTTCCGTTTTATACTACAGTTTTTAGAAGCAAACCATTGGACTTTCCCTGACGTTGAGATTACTGTTGTCATGACGACCGAGGGCGTGCCTCCTGTAACTGACTTTTACTGTGATGAATGTGTCTCTGCAGAGGCTCATTTTACAGTTAAATGTGAGAAATACAATAATCAGACATGTTGACATGTTTCTATTTAAATAGAATACAGACCGCTAAAACTTCAAATGCTCTGTTTAAGGCATGATTTGACAAACCAGACCCTGGTTCAGTTTGGTCTGGACCGAGTCCAAAGAGCAGCTGTTTGGTCAGAACCATGGTCGGCACTGGAACTTTCAGATCTGAAGATTTGTTTCAAACAAAACGGGTAAGTCGGAAAATCCACTAAACAGTGCAGGTGTCAAAGCGCCCTTAAGGTAATTTATTGCATCAAGATTGTCTGCTACTGTTACAAACTAGACATCTGTGCATTAACACCTGGACCTGCTGAATGCAGAAAATAGCATTAAATGTTTTCACCTAACTTAACATCATAAATGGATCCATTTATTGGCACAGAGACATGAGGCACTAACGGAAGCGTGCAGGTTAACTGAAAAACTGCTTTAGAGCTCTGAGATTAGTCCTCAACAAAAGACCAACTTTGATGGATGCTTCCATTTAGAAAACCATAAAGCTTAACGAGAGCATTTTTTGGTAGCTATATATGTGTGTGAGTGTAAAAGCTTGACTTCCATCTCTCCAGTTTCTGACTTTGACGATTAGTGCAGCTCCCCGCCTCAGTGATTTACCAGAGCGGATGGGTCTCTTTCAGTCGGCTGATGGCTCCTTTGTGAAGCAGGCTTCTGCAGATGGATGGGGTGCTGACACTGCTCTTATCTGCCTCTTTGTTGCATATTGTGTAGAGCATGATACTTGTTCTGTGTGGGATTGTGCCTCTGATGAATGGTCGTTCCTGTTATTATTACTATTATAAAGGAATTTGGATAATAGTCTTCATCAGTAATTGCCAACATTATAAATGGCCATGGGTCGTTAATGTAAGGTACAACAGAGATATGGCCATTTTTCAAACCAAAGAAAAGGAAACCACTTTTATTTTTCTTTTTTTTTTTGTTATTGCCTTGTGATGGAGCAATGGCATTTAGGTAAAATATGGAAAATGATGAGTGAAGGTTTAACCTGTTAGAAATCAAACAACATGTAGTCCATGCCTTAGTGCATTAGCTATGTCTAAATGTCTATGCAACAAATATATGTAATGTACTAAAACAACAAAAACTGTCTGGGTTACTCAATCTAAAGAAAATAATTAATACAAATCTCTTTGTCCCATAGAAAAGAATAAATGATTTTTAAGGATCAAGGATCTCACTTGGAATAAATTGGCATACTTTTTATTTATATTTTAAAAAGATTGACAAGTCTTTATATACTTTTTAATAAACTCCTAGCATTTATTTGCCCAGACTAGGAATTGTAAAATAGGCTTTGTTTGTTTCAAAACATTGCCTTCATGGTTTATCTAAAAATTAAATTAAATATGACATAAAAATACAAAACAAAAGCACTGACATTACAAATGAACAAAATTTGACACAAAAATGACATAAAAACGTTAATTCATAAATAGTTGAAAACTCTTACTGGATTTAAACTTCACATAGCTGTGAAAAAACAGGCAGAATCGTCCACCTTGTTTTTTTTTTTTTGGGGTGGGGGGTATGCGGCTAGACCTTTCAGACTGCCATCACGTATGTTTACTCATCTTTTGTGTTATACTTAACAAACAAATAAAACTACCGTTTTGAAAGTATTTTTTTATATCTTTTTTAGAAATGAACCTTGTGTTGCACTTGAATGATGTCACTCTTTATGGAGCGCTGTTTCTTTATTTGAACTGTGTTGTACCAACCCAAACCACATCACTCGCTAATAAAACATTAAGTGAAAAATATGAAATATAATATATAATTCCTTTCCTTCGCAGTTATGTCTACTCTGTACAAATTCTGTAGGATGTGCTTTATGGAATGTATTTTGTTGTCCATACAATTTTGTCTAAAGGCAGTTTATTTTGTGTCCATTGATCACCTGAAAGTCTAACTCAAAATCTACGAAGAACAGACTATTTTTGGTATAAAGTAGAAAAATGAATGATGTCTTCTCGTTAGCTTCTATATTTGCTTTTGGTCAAAGCATTCCGTCACAAATCTTAAGCACTCGTGTGGTTGGGATTCTTGCACCAATCTAATGATGGCTATAATTCACTGCCAACTGCTTCCATTGCCTTTTTAATGGTTTGTAATCAAAGAGCTGCAGCTTTATCATCCGTGACGGTAAGAGCACTCACCTGTTGTATTCCTCTCTCATTACTCCCACAAATACGCATAATGATTCCAAATGAATAGTGACAGAACACCTCCCAGTTAATTAGAAGCCAAAATGGAAAACGTTTATGGCTGTTTTTTCATGTTACAGTCTCTCTGCAGCTCCGATATTCTAACATGAAGATTTTGCAGCAGTAGAAAAAAAGGCCATTGTGTTCAGCGAACCTATTGTTTCACTTCCTTGAAGCCAGAAGAGTTGTTATGGATGTGCTGGAGGCTTGTTTTTCTTTGAGTTGGGGTTACAAGCCCTGATTGTTCCAGACCTCCTGCCTGGCACCACAGGAGGGCCCCTCCACACAGTGCTACAAGGAGAAAATATAGAAAAAGAGGGCTCGGAGCATCCAACACAAACAATTGAGTCCGGAGTGGTTTGGCTTAGTAAAACAAGTGATCACGTGAGGTTTGTATGAAAGGAATAGTGGTATTTTTTATTAAAATCAACATGTCATGGTTGATCACTGTTATTTTCTGCACTAGGATGTTTAGTTTTTTAATTTTCGTTATTCTATTGGAAATTGTATCTTCTAGTCTTGTTGTCATGTCATGTTGATGGTGTGTGTTGACTGGACTGTACAGCTCTGTGGGTAAACCCCATTGAACCTGACTTTAATCAATCATTTTTTGGAGCTTGCAAACTGCCAGCCTAAACCAAAAATAGCTGGATCTTTAAGAGGAGAGGATGATGGCTGACTACATGGATCAGTCTTTTTCTTCTTTTGTGTGCCATATCAACGCGACCTGACAACCTTGTATCTTAGGGCACATTTCAAGAGTTGGTATGGATCGGGTACAATTACTGGCATTGAACTTTCTGGACCATGGAAACTTATCCTTACTGACCCAAACAACTATTTTACAACAATAATAATGGAAACAATACAATACGTTTTTTTTTTTTTTTTTTTTTACTTGGCGATTCATGCTTAGTATATATTTACATCTTTGCCAAAAACAATAAGCCACAAAAATGTAAAGCGATTTCTTCCAATGGCCATCTGATTGGCCAACATTGTGCAGTATAGTCATGTTTGACTTTGTCTATTTTCTTCTGTATTTTTGCTCATCTCATCAAATAATGGCAATATTGCTCATAAATGCAGTCTAAGTAGAAAAATAGCAAACAGTAAATGCTACTGTTAGGGAGACCACTAATGTAAGGTTAATAAATCATTGGAGTGCAGTAGTTCACTTGGATAGTGAGCACCAAACATGAGCCCGTAGCAACAAGGTAGGTCTCCAACCAAACTCTTGTCAGCTTTGCTTAAAATGTGAACAGCACAGAGATCTAAATGGAAAATCATACGACTTGATAACTTAACTTGATAACTCCCCGAGGAGAACTAAAATGAGCAGGAGCAAAATGTGACACGATAAGTGTTTGGTGCAGACACGTCGACTTTACAGCATTATTGTTATGATCTGTCAGGGTGAGCCTTTATTCAAACTGAAAAAGCCCTCTACAAGTGTAAACACGCCCTCAAGTAACCCTGCTTCAAATTATGGTTCAGAATATGCTGTAAGAACAGAGTGATCCTTTTCCCTCAAATCTCACTGAGCTGTATTATAAATGTAAATGAACCAAGCTGCTAGAGCCGTATGTGATTAGCATTTCAGATCATATTCACATTTGGAATGAACATTAACTATAGTATCCACCGTTTTAACAATATTAACACAAGCACATATTAGTTTTTATCCTAAACAACAGTCTGGCAGTGTTCGGCCCCAAATGACCGCGCCATCTTTTCTTCGCCACTGATGCTGGATTTGGCTTTCAAATCAGACCTTGAGAACATGAACACACACACAGCTGCAAGACGGAGAGAAATCAAAGGGATCCATCAGTGACCCCAATTTGCCAAGGCTACTTCATAATTCAGTTTGATCTGAATACACTTCTCTCGCCTTTCACAGTGGACCCTGCTGATTTGCCAACGAATCACAGGCAGCGCTAATGAGAAGTGGGAGACTCTTTCCACATTTTTACAATTTAGCCAATATTTCCCAGGCTCCATTTCATTCTCATTTGTCTTGCAGAAATATTTTTGGCCTCCAAATTGGACGAAGAAAACTTCTGCTCAAATGCATAAATCTTTAATAAGCAAATATGGCATGCAGAGGTTAGCAACATGGGTTTGGGCAATATTCGGCTAAGCTCCTGTTGTATGGACCAACTGTTTCACCTTTTGTTATTTACTGTAAGAATTAACTCATAAATCATTCACAAAGCATCTACAAAGAAGCCCAAACAGATGATAAATAAATCATCTTCTATGCACAGCCGTTGGGTCTGCTCTTCACATTCTTCATCACCAAATCCTGAGTGTGGCTGCTTTTGTATTGTTCATGGACCTTCAAAAATGGGAAAATGCTTTTTTCTTTAAATAATTGATAATAAAGTATGAATATTTCAGCTTGTATTTCAACTTAGCAGTAACATTAGGCTTTATACATAATTATACAATACATTTTTCATAAGATTAATTTAATCATCTTGTTAAGGAAAAGGTTTTGTTGTCTAAAAATAAATGCTGACAGGAGAAGACAAAACAACTACTGTGCTAACTGTTTCTACCAAACAATGCACCACTCATCTCACTAAAGGAGCCTGTTTAAAGAAAAAGTACTTTTATGAATGCACTTGGGCTGGATCAAGAAACTAACCTAAAAGTGTCCACCTGGGAGTAGACTAAGGGTGTGTTCACATTTATACTCTGCTTCATTTAGTTGGCATCGAGACAGAAAATGATCAATTTAGTTAGATCTAATCCCAGGTCCAACCAGCATTCACAACAGGCATTTTAAAATGTGGAGCAAACAACAAAAACTATGCCTTTTTTTAAGAATTATACAAGACGTGCTGTCGGTCCAAATGCTAATAAGGGATCTTTCATTGCATGTTACTTTCACAGTGCTTTACATGTAGCATGGCCTGCCAAACTGCTTTCTCATTGTATTACATACAGAGATATCAGTCTGGGATTGTGGAGTTTGAACAAGATTTCAAAACGGGACCATGAGCAGAACTAACATTTGCTGAGTAAACCAATCAGAGAAACCACGGATGTGACGGAAGGAAAGCAATCGTCCAATTCTAGTTTTCAACAAACCACAGATCATACTAGCATTGCTATTGGGGGAGAAGTGGCTGTGGTTTTAAAGACATGTCCAGGTCTTTAAAAACAGAAGCAAGTGCAGTATCAAACAGTCACTTGGTGGCTAGCTTGACTGTTTTGGTTGAAAAAATTCTCACGCTCAATATGATGCAAAACAAAATCCAAGTTGTTACTGGATAGATGCATGAAAAGCATTAAGATAATTACGTATTGCACTATGATAATCACAATACAAGACTTTATTTGTTTTTGTATTAATTAATTAATTAATTTCTATTAAATATTTATTTGACCTTTGTACCTCACAAATGTAAATAAACACTACTATGAAGAAAAACTAATACTTTTACTACCAGACATATTTGAACCATTTGACCTTGTGACTTTTGCTGGGAAGACTGCAGATAAAAACAAACAAATCAAAAATCTTTATTTAGGATTATTAATTATTTGGGCCTTTTTGTCTTTATTATTATGATAGATACAGTGTAGATGGATAGATTGTCTCAGCCAAAGCAGCTGAGCCCCCAACAATCTACGCAAGCAAAGTCCTGAAAAAAAATAAAATAGATGTGGTGGTGTGTCATTTTTACTGACAGATCACAAACAACCATTACAAGTTATGTCTTAGTTATTGTATATAATACATGTACCCATAATTGAAATTCTATGTGGTATTGAAGTGCCGGTTGGAATTGAGTCATGCAGTTCTTTGTTCACACCTGGAGACAGATGGGCGCCCAAATGGAAACCTTTCTCTCTCCAGCCTCAACGCCAAGAGTGAGCTAGATACTAAAGGTGTTCGGTGACGATCATCACTATCTGGTGAGCTCTGCCTGCACTGCCATGGCAACAGATGGCAAACGCAACCATCAGATGTGTCCCAGCCACTGGTGAACCGGCTCTTCAAGGACACACTCGCCCAAAGGACTGGAGAGCTGACAGGTTCTGACTTATAATAACTCACACTCACATTACTCTTATTATTTTCATATTCATTTTTGGTATCATTGTATGGTTGTTGGTGTAGGCTGATGTGTGCTGTGTATCTGAGCTAAAGCAATACATTTAACATAAAAGGGAAACAATGCTCAAGATGACCTGGATGACTGCGAACCTTCGTAGACAATGTCAAAAATGTATATTATTTAGCTAGGTTAGAGTCTAAAGTAACACAGTATATACAAGTATAGATTCCTATGTGAACTACTGTATATGAGCAGTATATGAGAAAGTTGTACATACTGTAGTATGAAATTCTTCAAGACTGAAATATGCTGAATATAAACAAGCATAAGCAAAGTCCTAGACAAAACAGACCCAACTGTGTATTCTTCAAATCCAGACGCTGTTTAAACTGAAGCTTGAAGCGGTTTTGTTTTTTTTTTTTTTTCGGGAGCCTTGTGGAAAAATCATTTTGGGGGGGTGACCATGTGTATAAGCATAAACAAGGACATTAAACAAAATGTGAGTTATCCAATTTTTTCTGAAGTTGTTTGTGCATTTTCAACATTACAATGGGGAAGAAAGAGCTCAGTGATTTGAATTTATTTTCCCTCCGTCAATTCCACTCGATGACTTTTCAGAAAGGTGAGTGAACTCGGACGTCCTCCCTCAGGTGGAGGTCTCTGCTGACTACCCATTGCCTCCTAAATCTTTCCTTTTCTTGGCGAAGGGCAGCAAGGTTAAGTAGGTTCAGCCGAGCAAATAAATAATGAATCCAATAAGGGTAATTAGGAAAGCACATCAGACGAGCAGCGCACAACCTCAAGACTCACAGACGCTAAATCCTGCAAAAGCTTCTGCTGCTTGAAATTCTAGCCCTTTTCAGAAGCTATAAATTGTACTACTGTTATAGCAAAGTTATAATCCTTTAACTTTCTTGTCAAATGAGCAATTAGTTGTTCGTGTTGACACTAGATGCTGTTCAAGTCGTGCAACAGACAAAAAGAGGTTTTAATAGTCCTGTAACTTCAATGGATACAATGTGATAAGAGCAATTATACTTATGTTGCATGAAAAAGACAAGATAATCCCTAAATATCTGATGCAAATTGTTTAATTTTATCCAGCTGTGGGGGATTTTTTTGTCTGAATAAACTTCTGTAGTCCAATATTACTAAAGCAAAAAAACACATTCGAAGCATACAGTGTCAGAAGTTTATGTGATATTTTCTTGAGCAGTAATATAAGCACTACACTGCATCAACCAATGAGATAACTTCAACACTAATAAACTAATTAAAAACTACTTTGTCATTCAACTGTAGGTATTAGTCTGGAGACTAAGTTGTGGAAGTTGTGGAGCAACAGACACACAACAGGACCGGGTGCTATATTGAACAACATGGGCCATCTCCTGCACTGGAGAGCAGCCAGTGGACGTCTGCTTAACAGTAACAAAAAAGCTCACATTAGTTTCCTTTTAAAAACTTGTTTTTTTAATTATTTCATACAACTTAAAAAACATTGGTTCCTATAGAAACACCAAATAATATGTTCTTTGAAATGTTCATTGATTCCTTTCTGATAGATCTTGTTCCGCACGTGTAAATGCCTCTGTTACTGATTACAATCGTAATTTACCAAGAGACAATTAGACGTGCTTTACTAGTCATTAATCTCCAGTGAGCAGCAGATTAACTGAGTCTATTTACAATTCTTGTACACATGTTGCCCTGTGAACACTGAGGAGCCCCCATTCATTACTGCATCTGATCCGACAAACGCACATCACAATAACGATCGAGAGGTCAGGCCAGACACAAGTAGATCATGACTGATATTACTGACGGACATTGTCATTAGGATTTCACACACACACACACACACACACAAAGTGGTGGTCACGCATCAGCACTGATGGAAGTAAGCCGGTTAAGCGGGTAATAACTGCGGATGGGCATTTTCCACAAATAAAATATTGTAATATTTAAGCAAAAATTTGAATAATTGTCAAATATTTGTATTTTTAAATGAAGTTTAAAAAGAAACGTTGATTTATGAAACATATTTCTGAACGCTTTTCCGAACAAGCTAATGGGCTATACAGTATATTCAGAAACAAGGTTACTGGCACAATACTGTCTTTTGTAGCTGAAAATTAAACAGTGTTTAATTGTGCTATTGTGATCACTTAGTTGCACACGAAAAGCTGATTATTTTGTTCAAAGTAATTCCAAACTTTGCTGCGTTTAGAGGAAGACGCCTTGAACAAACCAAATCTATTCAACGGCTCTTTAAAGACAAAAAATGAGAATGGAGGTGCTGTTCTTTTTCACACAGATCCTTTGTTGGTCCACTGAGTATGTGGACAGGTCAGTGTCACCTCTGCCTCCTTCTCCTGCTCTTTGTCCGTCGCCGTGTCGTCATGTGACTCAGCAGCAGAAGTGAACAGAGCAGGAACAGGACAAGCGAGGACTTATTTTACTGCTGTTAACAAACACTGTCAGTTGTGATCTTTGGAAAAAAGCCAGTTTGCTCATTATAGATTTATTTTATTTATGGCCAATTTCTTTTTATTTTATTAATTAATTTAATAATCAGCAACATGACAACAACGAATTGTGTTTTTATTTTTCGAATATATATTGTAGATCAAATACTTGAATTTCAGAATATTTGTGCTGATCCCTAGTAATGACCAATTCAATCATTAGGTCAACAATATGTTAATATTTTACATTTTATTTTTATTTTAAGACAAAACTAAACTCTACTGCTAACATAGTAAAATCAAATCAATATTACAGAGGCTATTCAGATAGTTGGTACGTAACCTGCTCCATATACTGTAGATCGTAGTATAGGGTATTGTACAACGAACAAACCTGAAAGCCTTTTTGTATCGTGTTACTTTAATTAGACTACCATGGTTTAAAAGGAATAACATGACTTTAAATAACAAGAACAAAAATGCTATGTCCACTTCAGACTGATCACCACCAGATGAATTGTCTGGTCTCTTGGGATTTGGATTGGATTCCCACAGAGCAGTACCAATAGACGCAGAATAAACAGGACACAGATTAACACAAAACCATTCAGAGACACTGCACACAGCATAAAGCAATTACGTAATTTCAACCATATAAAATATTTAAATATAGTGTTAAAGCTTACAATACTTTTATAGTAAAGATGCACTACACAAATTATTCTTGAAAAAGCTGCTGTACTCTGAATGGAAACTATAATTAACATTTACGTAGTTTTTGCTTTCAATGCACACGTAGCATAGCAAAAGAGAACGAGGACGCAGCAGGAAAGGCAGTATTGAACCCGGGCATGTTGTACAAGCACTGGTACAGGCCCGGTGAGCACAGGTACACTTGGGGCGGGTGCTGTACGTGGGCAGCTCCGTACGGCTCTCCACTAGTAGACTCCCTGTTCCCCATAAGGACAAGCTGCCACGACGAGGTGACCCTGAAAGACAAGGGCGCCCGGATCCGAGATGTCAAGCCAACAAAGCCTCCCACAAAGGTGCATGCTGGCCGGCAGAAAGAGAGCCGTCCAGCCCGGTGAGAAGCATACAAGGAGCGGGTACGGTTCTTGGGCAAACTGTATTACTCCCTCTGGATGGCTGCTCTTCTCTGGCAGGAACAGCTTGTGGCGGCGTGAGTCGAGGCTGTGGAGGGAGTCATACAGAAAACTGGAAACTAGTGGGACATGGTTTTAGCCGCATTTTTAGCCCGTGCTTTTTTTCTTAAATAATTTGTTTCCAAAATAAAACATTCCTAATTGTTTTTTTTTTTCATTATTTTTAACATTTCATATTTTCACTTAAAATTAGCATTTGATTGTATCACAGTCAAAAACTACTTTTGAAAACCTGATAAGCCCTTTCTCAAATTATAATTTAGGTGCGATATCATTTTAAATATTTTGTGAGTTGTTGTTTCTTTTATACAATGCACATTACCATGAGGTAGTGACAGTTTGTTTTTTTCTCTGCAGAATACTGAGAAGCCCTTTTTTAACAAAGCAGTTCACTGACACCTATGTGGGCCCCGGTGTATGACACAGCTCCTGGGGAAGCGGTGCGTGGATGAACGGAGTGGGTCCCGTGAAGGTGAGGCCTGTCTGCTGTATGACTCAATCCCTCTCGGGCTTCTGACAGTGGAACAGACACTTCAAAGTCAGAAGGGACCGTTCCAGAAATATCAAAAAGGACCCAGACTAAAAACAGCTGCTGACGCTACAGCTTTTGTCACGTAAAGAAGTCCACTTCACCGAATATAAAAACTGTGTGAAGAGCCACAGCTAAGGTGTGAAGGAAAGAAATTATTAATCATATACAGTATACTTTTTTGTACGTTAGTGTATTATTCTAAGGAGAAAAATAAAAATGTTTTTGACTTTACTTTTGGCTGTTTTTAGGTGGATTGACACATTCTAAGTGATCTAAAGGTATGTTATGTATAATACATTCCAGTTGTTTTTCTTCAGCTCAGCGATATAAAACATTGTGGTAAAGAAATCAATGTGTATCTGAGTAAATGCATATCATTTGTGAAATCAAACATGGGTCGACTTTACCAAAGCTGGCCTTATTTTAGCACTGTGGCACAAATTTAGACTGAATGCAGCAGAAATCCTGGAATAAAAGCTTAGCTATTACAAAGTCTACAAATAAAATCCCACCAAACTGGCAAATGGAAGTGACTGTGTAACCTGCTGAAGCTGAAATCCACCTGCATTTAGCTGCTTGATGAGTATTAATGTGTCTGCTTGTATCATAAAGTACATGTCTGCATATAAAAGAAAAATGCAAACCTGGATAAGAAGAAAATAAATATGAACAATGATGAGTCAATGGATTACAATGGATAAAAACAAACTTGCTCATACAGAATATTTCAAAGGGTAAGAGTAAATGGAACTACAGAGATGTTAAACTGCCAAGAACAAGTAAAAGAAAGGTCTGGAGAACCAGCATCAGGTTAGATGAGAAAAATAAACTAAATTATGTGTAATTATAAAATGAGTAGGCTACAGATGAACCAGTAACAAAAGCAGTGATCGTATTCAACTTACCATATTCATGTGTAAACTGTGCATGAAGATGACAGAAGAAAGCACTGTGCTACTCCGCACACTCATCTCTTGTTTTGTTTCAGTGCTGTCTGAGTGCATTCGGCTGAGCTGCATTGTGCCTGCATTTGCATCAGCCTGATAAAGACATCACAGCAGACACATCTCCCACTCCTCATAATACATTTCCACTCTCATCGCGTCGACTCCGCTTGGCAGCAGTGATCAAATACTTTTTCAGTGGAGAGCCGAGCATGTGGGCGAACCCACTTTAGCGCGAGATGGCCAGATGAAAGTGCACGTACATGCTTTTGTGGCTGGAAGCGCAGCCCTTCGCCAAGAGAAGGAAGACAACTCATTTTAGAGGGTGAATCATTGCAATCAGAATGCATTGTGATGGACTTCTTCATGGGAAAACACAGCACTGGCTCTAGATTCAACATTCTAATTAGGGTTGTGTAACATGGACACATTTGTATGAGCTGATTTGCAGATGCTGCGGCTGAAAGGCAATGTGTTCTGACCGTTATAACCCAAACCCGACTCTCTGCAATTCAAAATGATACCCCCAAGCTTCACTATTAAAATGAAATGAACGCATGGAGAGGAACAAACAAAAGACGAGATTCATTTGTAATTACATTTCATATTAGGAACGGACTGTAATACTTAAGCATAAACCCATTCAAATTTGAATATTATTACTAGAAGGAAACAGCCAGACATAAATCTGAAAACATCACATGACTCGGTGTGGTTTATCTGCCATACAGGCAGGAAAAAGACAGCCAAACAAGAAAAGTGTGTAAAATCCCACAGTCTTTTTTTTTTTTTAGATTAGATTCAACTTTATTGTCATTACACAAGTACAGGTACAAGGCAACAAAATGCAGTTTAGGTCTAACCAGAAGTGCAATAGCAGCAAAGTGCAGGATATATACAATGGTTGCATACGTGCAGGATATGGAGATGTACAGGATTTACAGGTAATATGTACAATGAATATAAATATACAGATGGTTATTACTATAAAAGGTGAGTGTGTGCCATAAATATAATTACAGGTGTCTCTTCTCTATAAACAGCATTTACAGGTGAATATGTACTCTAAATGTAATGTGTAATACACACGCCGCACACACACATACACACACTCACTCACATACACACACAACCATACACACATACACACACAAACATACACACATACACACAGGGGAATTAGACCGGGAGAGCTATACACACACTCACTCACATACACACACACATACACACACACATACACACACTCACACACATACACACACACTCACACACACACACACACACACACACACACACACACACTCACACATACACACAACCATACACACATACACACAGAAATTAAACCGGGAGAGCTATACACACAGAACCTCACATACACACATACACATACTCTCAACACACACATACACACACACTCACATACACGCACACACATACACACACTCACACACATACACACACACTCACACACACACACACACACACACACACACACACACACACACACACACATACACACACACACACATACACACATACACACACAACACATACACACACAACCATACACACATACACACAGGAATTAAACCGGGAGAGCTATACACACAGAACCTCACATACACACATACACACACATACACACACACACTCACTCACATACACACATACACATACTCTCGCATACTCACAAACACACACATACACACACACTCACATACACGCACTCACACACAAGCACACACACACACACACTCACATACACACATACTCACACATACACACACTCACTCACATACACACACTCACTCACATACACACGTACACATACATACACTCACACACACTCACATACACACACTCACACACACACACACACTCACACATACACACACACGTACACACACTCACACACACTTTATGCTGATTGTCAAGAAACTTCATTAAATCAATAACCCTGAGCCTATTAAGAGTCAAGATTATTTATGTATTGTTTATTTATTTCTTCTGATTGAAAACAACAAAAGTTTATTATTATTATTATGATGTCCCGTTTGGATTGCTGAACCACTGTAATGAACGGTGTAGTTTTAGAACAGGTGCTGCTGACACTGTGATGGATGAGGCTTTTTATAACCGCTATCATTAGTGTGAGCAAATATTGGGCCTCAGACGACAGATGTCAGGATTACATCACGTTAAATATGAAACATCAAGATACATGGTCATTTTTCCTCTTTGGAAGATACCTGCTGTATGCTATGTGGGATTCTTCATTTAGCATTGTGAACGTAAATGCTATTGAAGGAATAGCCCATTTACTTTCAAAGGCATTTACGTCACGTCTTGTGTGGTGTTTGAGTTTGCATACTCTTCACTCTCATCAGCAGAGACGTGCACAGAAGCGCGGCTCTCACTTAACCAGGCACTTCTAGAGTAATTAACGTTTAGAGAAGCAGACTGTGGTGTGTTTTTCAACCAGACGTTCCGATGTACATTTTAATTACTGACAATTTTCCCTCCTATTAGTCTTGTTTCTGGGATTAGATTGGAATATGTAGGTCTGCGTGTCCTCTCGAGAAAACCCAGCACTTTGGTTTAATTCACAAAGCTATTCTCTACAGTGAAGGGATATTAAAATCAGTCTGTTGTAGTTTTTGGGTCATTTTGCAGAATTGAATGTAGAATGCCTTGTCTGGTGAAGTTTTTGCCCCATCTCATTCTTGCTGTTCTTATTATGACAGGAATACAACCAACAATATGATCTTTTTTTTTTATCTTTTAAACATTGTCCTGCTGCATGAGCCAGTTTGGACCAATCTTTAGCAGTGGGACAGATGGCCTAACATTTACCTCTAGAATACTCTGGTCTACACAGTCCTCAGCACTTCATGAGCCAACTGTGGGTGTTTGTGTGAAATACTTGGCGCTGGGCGTTAAAACCAAGGAACAATTGTTCAGAGGAAGTCTTGCAAATTTCAGTTGCGCTTTATTGGCAGAGTAACTTGACAAAAAGTGGACATCCGTTTGATCACGTTTACTTACAACAAATAACTTTGGAAACCGGCTTGTCGACTTTAGAAATGCATTGCTAAAAGGGCTGAACCACTATAATAAAATAAAAAGAATATTTTTTCAGGATTGTAGAAGGTGCATATAAACTCCACATATAAAACTTATGAAACAAAAACTTTTATTTATAGCTGCAATGTGGTTTGGTTTGCATAATTAAAAAGTAAACACTGGTCCAATTGATACAGCTGAATCAAAATCACGTTATATATTATCAAATATGGATACACATATTCATATTTGTTAAGTAGATACAATTGACTCGGGAGACTGGGACCCACTTTTCTTCCAGTCCATTCCTTTAAAACTGTTGTTATAGAGTGAACTTTACCACTACAGACCTCTTCTTTCTGTGCACAAGATCACCTTACAAACATTTGACTTGTGTGTTTGCCCTGCTTTGGGAGTTCAAGCGGTGCATCTTTACAGCTTTAATTGTGTTGACAGTTGAATTGAACCCCTGGCTGCGCCGAGAACTCACGGTACCTTCACTGTCGATCTGTAATATCTCCGGCAGATGATAGCAGGCATGCGGGATTACACACAATAAAGCCAAATGCAACTTGAGTCAATAGCTGTAGGCTACAGTATGAGCTACTGAGCCGCAGCACAATAATTTGTATTTCTCCACTTGCCTGTAAACCTACTGATTGCTGTTTTGTGTTTTCCCTGTATAATTCAGTCAACTGACTATATATCTGGCAGAAATAAGAAGTACGTATACATACATACAAGTAACAAAAGCACACGTTAAACTCTATATGTTTTTTTATGGCGTTCTCATAAAGTTTCTTGTTCACTTTCAGCTCTTTTAATTTCTGCTGTGTTACAACAAGTGCTACAAACAAATGGCTCCACATTGGATTAATAGTTGTTTGCGTTGTATTGCATTGTGTATAAATCCAAAGTGACATCTAATTACTGAGAAAATTCCGTGCGTGCCCTTTTGTGGTGTAGCCATGCTTCACGTCTGTGAATTAGCACATTCACAAATGAGAGCTTCGCAAAGCAGCCACTGTCTTAGGGTGCTCCTCCACAGCTGAGGGAAAGGTTTTTGTTTAGACTCATAAGCTCAGTTTCAGTTCTACCCATATTTACAAAAAACAAAGAATATTTTAAGGGACCACACTTGAAACAGAGGGGTAAGATAAATTCCCATAATGCAGTGTGTTCACTGGCCCGGCAGCTGCGAGAGAGGTGCAGAATGTAACTAATGTGGGCGATGGGTAGGTCTAAGGGGAATGGGTCTCTTAACACAGGAGTGGTGTCAGATTCAATTGATTAAAAGGTCAAACTAGTAAATTATACAAACACCAAGTTTGTTACACTTGATACAGTATGGGGAACATTAATAAGAGTATTTTTTATTAGTCCACAAAATTAATTATAATCTCTTTATCTGTTGAAAAAAAATGTAGGTGCCTTGTTGATTATAGTAGAGCACTTACAAATATAGAGACCAGAATGTATTTGGAAAAACCAAGTCTAATTCCTAATTTGCATAAAAAAATCCCCAAAAACAGATATGGTTTTTTGAATGGTGTTCCAGAAAGGAAGTTGATGTTGATAATGTCAATGGAATACACTTTCCTATATACCGAAGAGCTAAACAATGGGATAGCGTTACATTTTATGTATATACACCTTGCCTGTATATGGACAAACCCAGCCAGAGTCCAGGCCCAGTTTTTGGCGCCAGTTTTGCTGCCCCATCTTTGTGTTTGTCTGTGGCCTGTTACCTTCCATTCCCTTCTCTCTTAAGTGTCTTGAGGGGGCAAGAGGCAATGGCAGGGATCATTACATCACCAAACACCCGGCGGCCATTGTCCTGAGCAACTGCCACCCAGCATTAGCACAGCAATGTCCACGACCGAGAAGACAGGTCCTGTGTGCCCGGGCCCCGACTCACAAGAGCAGAGAGATGAAGTGGTGACGGAGGTTGGCAGGAAGTCAGCACAAATTTAAGAAGGGCAGCGTGAAGAAGTGACGGATGAGGTAGAGGACATAAAAAAATAACAATGTCAGTATAAGTCTAGTGTTAAACAAGACGAGGGTCGTGTTCACCTAAACTATTTCTTGATTTACTCATGTTAGTGTGGATGAGTGCCATCTCCACCAAATACAACAATACAGTTTAGTTAAGTAAAGCCACATCAGGGCTCTAGACTAACGTTTTGCACTGGTTGTTCTGGTGCGCCTTATTTTTTTTCCTTAGGTGCACCAGCACAAAGGTTAGGTGGACACAGATTTTTGACCGCATTGCAATTAACATCCACGCTGGCTGTGACAAATGAATAAGTGAAAGAATGATGGTAGTGAGGGAGTGTTTGTCCTCAGGGGTCTGAATCATGTGGAAAGACTCAATATTTGATTTTCTGTGACCCAGATATTGTTTGCTTGGACGCAGGAGGATTGGATAAAGTCAAAGGTCACAGAGCTGTGTGTCAGACTGGTCATCGCCACCTCTGAGCTTTCTCTTATTACTACTAAGGCTTGGCATTTAGATACTCAAGAAACCCAGAAGGATTGATTTTTTTGCATTGTTCTTAAAATACTCTTAGCTGGAATTCCAGGAATAGGACCAAAAGATGCAGAGTAAAATATATCTGGAAATTCAAAGCATTGCAATAATTTCTCACCATTTTAAAAAGAGAAAATGGCTCTGTAAGGATTCAAGACCTACAGTATTTCATAAAGAAGTGAGTGAGTAGGCTAAAAAAAGAACAGGTCATTGAATGTGCATAAATTTGGGGTACCTGATGGTTTGAGTGACCTCTGCCAATCCACTGATGTCTTCACAGCAGCACAACAGAAAAAAACTAAACATGTATAGGATGTAGCTGTTAAAGTTGGCTATTACATTATTATAAAATAGTATTGATAAGTAGAATCTGAATGTAGGGGGGAGTTTGGTGTTTAGGGTTTGCATGTTCTTCCTAATTACAACAGGTTCTCTCCAGGCAAGCAGTGATGGTCTTTAGATGGTCAAAATCGACCATAATGCTTTGCGAAAGAGTTGAAGTGGCGAATACTGTTAGAAACACAAGTCTGACCTTCTTTGGGAAGATGAATATTTTCTTATTATATTTTGTTAAGCTAGAAAATAACTTTCAGGCTGTTTAATATTATTATTATTATTTTTAATCAGTGTCGAACAACTTGTTAGTAAAAAGATGCACTATGATGATGAAATTGCTGTGACAATATTCAGAAAGGCAACATTAAAAAATAGCCATAATAAAACAGTAGTGGTACCTAAGTTAGCTCAGGTAAAACTGTAAACTTTGTTTTTTCTAGACAGATTGACTTATGTTTTGTTGTTGTTATTTGGAGCGTAATATGGCGTATTGTTCCATGCAATATTTCCCTGTTACCCCCAGGTGATCACATTAGAGACTCCCTGATTGGCTGTCGGATTTAGTTTTAGCAAGAGCAGTGGCGCAACCTCTTCCTCGCTAACAGCAAACAGCAAACAGCACAAGGCAAATACCGCTCTCAGTAAACATTAAACCAAACACAAAGGCGCATGGAGAGTTGAACAAACCAGGTATGACAACAAACAAGTTGGCTGAATAATGTCAAATAGACCCCACAACACATAAAGGGCAGCAAATAAAACTGGATGACCCGGACCAGCCTCAAAATCAAGTTGCATTTTCCTTCTTTGCAGCCCCATAATGCAAATAATGTGTTTCATACAAAAGCTAGACACATATGAAACAGAAAATAGATGAAATAAATGAAATGGGAAAATAAATTGAGAGCGGTGCGCAGCAGACTAAAACTTCAAATGGAACGAGAACTGGGGAAAATCGCAGCCAAATATCTGCTGTCAGGGCGGATTAGTGTAAACAAGCTCCTTTCCCCAAGAATACCTAATCACATCATTGTGTCCTGTCACCGCAATGATGCTTTTGTTTCCTTGTGCACGAAGAATGAAAAGATAAGGATATTTTTCAAGTCTCTGCACAAATAATGAGCAATATTATTTCCTTATATGTGCAAAGCAGAGAAAAGCACTTCACATTGGCCTACTGCAGTTCTAAATATTGGCTGGAATGCAAATATTAACTAATCTTTAGGGCTGGTATTTAATATGCAATTTCCCCACTGTGGGACTAATAAAGGTTTTCTTATCTTAATGAGCAAAACAGAAGTATAAAATATTAATTAAAAGAAGTCCACACATCAAAATATTGTGAAATACTCAATTCAAGCTGTATTAAATATTATTTCATAATACCTAAAGAATGTACAGGGTCCAATGGGACTAAACACAGAATTTGGACTTTTATGTTGCAGGCCATCAATGTTGTTGATCTTCTTTGCATTACAGTTTGTGTCTTAACCTAAATGGGACTAACTACATTATATTTAATGGTTCTCTAAGCTCTTTTTACAAATGAAATGGAAATTACTTACACAAACTTTAACCAAATGAATCCCAGATCTTCAAAAACAATTCCAAATGAATCAAGTGGCCATAAAACCATCTCCATTTGCAAACAATGTACGTATTGAACCACAGAATTAACTAGGAAAGTGAAAGAGATTTTCATAATTGATTGATTCGATAAAATAGAAATGTATGTATTTTTGCCACTATTGTGACCAATGGGATTAAATGCGGCTAAGCTTTTGACGCAATTATTAGGCCCGAGCCAGTGATGACCGGGAGGGCCTATTGTTTTTGCTCGGATTATTTTTAGGCCCGAGCCGGTGATGACCGGGAGGGCCTATTGTTTTTGCTCGGATTTTTTTTTTTTTTATTTTTTTTTTTTTATTGTGACCCAATGATCCTAAATTTGACCCAGTGAACATGCACGAAAAGTCATTTTTATTGGTCCCAGACTTCAAGCTTGGCGAAAATGTTATGTTTTTGAAGTCGCCGAAAAAAAAATACGAAAAATGACTCAGTGGCGACCCCTACAAAATCAAAATACATTGGGCCTATGGAAAGTGAAAGTAAGTTTTTTCCAACGTAGAAAAATGAAACTTGGTATATCCATAGGACACCTCAGGGCAAACAGAAAAGTCTATGACAGTCACACCCTAAACTTAACAGGAAGTCCGCCATGTGGGGTGAAACACGCAGCCACTAAAATCGCACCCCTTGCACAGAAAGATGCAAATCATTGTGTTTTAATCTAAATGGCCCCAAATTTGGTGAGTATCATCTAGACACATGTGCCAACCAAAGTTGTAACTTTGTTGTTGATATCTTATCGGGTATGGGTGTGGCAAGCCTGTAACGAGGTGGCCATTTTTGTGAAAATAAACGTCTCTTAACTCTCAAACGCCTTCTCGGATCGAGTTGGACCCAAAAAGGCGTGCACATTCATGACCTGAACACAAAAATATGTAAATAAAAGGGTTATCTTTAGAAATGGCTCTCCAGCGCCCCCTACAAACTTATAATTGGACCCAAGAATTTAGTTTGTCATAGAGACATGAAATTTGGTACACACATCTCTTATGTCATGACGAGCATAAAAGCCAATGACAACCACCCCCTATCTATAAATGTGTTGCCATAGCAACGTCCCAAATATTTGGAAAAAGTCAATGGGAAGTGAAAATTTTAGTTTGTCGTAGGCAAATGAAACTTGGTACACACATCCAGCATGGGCTTATGAACAAAAAGCCAATGGGGACCACACCCTATCACACACGGGAAGGCGGCCATTTTGAATTGAAAATTTGGTCCGACTTAGAATACACCTCTTTTTAAAAACAACAAAAATAGCTGCTTCATTCCACAGACACCAAACTTGGGCAAAATGAGCTAAACACATGTATGTAAAATAGACAAGTGTTTTTCTAGACTTTTTTGCTCGAGTTATATTTTCTTTTATTATAATTCGGTATATATTTTTTTATTATAATTTTTCTGCAAAATGATCCTCAATTTGACCCAGTAAACCAACAACTAAAAGTCATTTTTATTGGTCCCAGACTTCAAGCGAAAAATTTATGTATTTGAAGTCCCCGAAAAAAAAAATACGAAAAATGACTCAGTGGCGACCTCTAGAAAAGTCAAAATACATTGGGCCTATGGAAAGTGAAAGTAATTTTTTCCAACGTAGAAAAATGAAACTTGGTACATCCATAGGACACCTCAGGGCAAACAGAAAAGTCAATGACAGCCACACCCTAAACTAAACAAGAAGTCCGCCATGTGGGGTGAAACGCATGGCCACTAAAATCGCACCCCTTGCGCAAGAAGATGCAAATCATTGTGTTTTAATCTAAATGGCCCCAAATTTGGTGAGTATCATCTAGACACATGTGCCAACCAAAGCTGTGACTTTGATTATGATATTTTATCGGGTATGGGTGTGGCAAGCCTGTAACGAGGTGGCCATTTTTGTGAAAATAAAATGTCTCTTAACTCTCAAACGCCTTCTCGGATCGAGTTGGACCCAAAAAGGCGATTGTGCACATTCATGACCTGAACACAAAAATATGTAAATAAAAGGGTTATCTTTAGAAATGGCTCTCCAGCGCCCCCTACAAACTTATAATGGGACCCAAGAATTTAGTTTGTCATAGAGACATGAAATTTGGTACACACATCTCTTATGTCATGACGAGCATAAAAGCCAATGACAACCACCCCCTATCTATAAATGTGTTGCCATAGCAACGTCCCAAATATGTGGAAAAAGTCAATGGGAAGTGAAAATTTTAGTTTGTCGTAGGAAAATGAAACTTGGTACACACATCCAGTACGGGCTTATGAACAAAAAAGCCAATGGGGACCACACCCTATCACACACGGGAAGGCGGCCATTTTGAATTGAAGATGTGAACCGACTTAAAATACACCTCTCTTTTAAAAAACACCAGAAAATAGCTGCTTCATTCCACAGACACCAAACTTGGGCAAAATGAGCTAAACACATGTGTGTAAAATAGACAGGCGTTTTTCTTGTCGTTTTTGCTTGAGTTATATTTTTTTTATTATAATTTGGTATATATTTTTTATTATAATTTTTCTGCAAAATTATCCTCAGTTTGACCCAGTAAACATGCAACTAAAAGTCATTTTTATTGGTCCCAGACTTCAAGACCGGCGAAAAATTTATGTATTTGAAGTCCCCGAAAATAAAATTCAAAAAATGACTCAGTGGCGACCCCTAGAAAAGTCAAAATACATTGGGCCTATGGAAAATGAAAGTAACATCTATAGGACACCTCAGGGCAAACATAAAAGTTTATTACAGCCATACCGTAAACTCAACAGGAAATCTACTATGTTGGGTGGAATGCGTAACCACCTAAATCGCACCCCTTGTGTCTAAAGGCTTTTCATCTAAACAGCTCCAAATTTGGTGAGTATCATCTAGACACGTGTGCCAAAAAAGTTATCAATTAGTTTTTTGATACATTTGTGGCTGAGGTCATAATGAGTCTGTGAAGAGGCAGCCATTTCTTTGGGAAATAAATGCCATTTCCCAATTGCCAGGATCCTTCCTTTAGAGGAGGCCCCTCCAGAGCCAAGACTAGAGTCTTAGAAAACTCCTCAGAATCCTTTGGAACTTGTAAACTTGTACTTTTAGACAAGTTATATTTACATTTTGCCTTTTTAAACAGGGGGGGTGCAGCGATTCCTGAGTCATCTCAAATCTCCAGCCAGTACTTGTTTTTTCTCGCCTTAGCCTAAGCATAATCTATTATTTTCAAAGGTTCAGACAGCTCCCAGGAAAACCAGGGATTGTGGAGACCTTTAATTCTAAATTACAAGGTGGTGTAGCAGGCCCCAGCAGTAGCACAGGCCCGGTTATTTGACATTACCGTGAAGTTTACGCTTTAAAGCACGAAATGCAATCCTCCGAGTGCATGTGTCCCCGCGGTCTCAAGGGAGGCGAGGGCCTTTATCGCCGCTTGCGCCTTTAATTATTATTATTATTATTATTGAACATTTGTATAGCTCAATTGTATAGCTTGATTTCACATTCAGCTAATGTTGCATTTTGTATTTTCATTTTAATCCATAATGATATAATCCATTCATCCAAAGATTAAAAAAATATATATATATATATATATATATATATATATATACAGTGGGGATTTAAAGTTTGGGCACCCCAGGTAAAAATCTTTATTAATGTGCATAAAGACGCCAAGTAAAGATGGAAAAATCTCCAAAAGGCATCAAGTGACAGATTAGACATCCTTATAATAAGTCAAAAAAAGTTTTATTTCCATCATTTACACTTTCAAAATAACAGAAAACAAAAAAATGGTGTCTGCAAAAGTTTGGGCACCCTGCAGAGTTAATACCTTGTACTGCCCCCTTTGGCAAGTATCACAGCTTGTAAACGCTTTTTGTAACTAGCCAAGAGTCTTTCAATTCTTGTTTGAGGTATCTTTGCCCATTCTTCCTTACAAAAGTCTTCCAGTTCTTTGAGATTTCTGGGCTGTCTGTCACGCACTGCTCTTTTAAGGTCTATCCATAGTTTTCAATTATGTTGAGGTCAGGAGATTGTGAAGGCCATGGCAAAACCTTTAGTTTATGCCTCTTGATGGAATCCACCGTGGATTTTGAGGTGTGTTTAGGATCATTATCCATTTGTAGAAGCCATCCTCTCTTTAACTTCAGCTTTTTCACAGATGGCATCAAGTTAGCATCCAAAATTTGCTGAAATTTTATTGAATCCATTTTTACTTCTACTCGTGAAATGTTCCTTGTGCCACTGGCTGCAATACAACCCTAAAACATGATCGATCCATCCCCATGCTTAACAGTTGGACAGAGGTTCTTTTCATTAAATTCTGTGCCCTTTCTTCTCCAAACATACCTTTGCTCATTCCGGCCAAAAAGTTCTATTTTACCTCGCAGATTTTTGTGTTGAGGACGTAGAAGAGGTTTTCTTCTGACGACTCTTCCATGAAGTCCATATTTGTACAAGTATCTCTTTATAGTGGAATAGTGTACCATGACTCCAGTGTCTGCCAGATCTTTCTGGAGGGATCGTGCAGTCAAACGTGGGTTTTGACTTACTTTTCTCACAATCCTGCGAGTCGTTCTGTCTGATATTTTTCTTGGTCTTCCAGATCTTGCTTTAACTTCCACTGTTCCTGATGACTGCCATTTCTTAATTACATTCCGAACAGAGGATATTGGCATCTGAAAACGCTTTGCTATCTTTTTATAGCCTTCTCCTGCTTTGTGAGCGTCAACTATTTTCAGTTTCAGTTTTCTAGACAACTGCTTAGAAGAACCCATGGTGCTGATTGTTGGGGCGAGGTCAGATGAGTCTGGGCATTTAAAACTTTTGAGATTGACATCACCTGGTCTATCCAGACGATGATTGAGAACAATCCATGACACTGTCAGGTCCTAGCTCGCCAAAGTTGGCAGTACACGGTATTAACTCTGCAGGGTTCCCAAACTTTTGCAGACACCATTTTTTTGTTTTCTGTTATTTTGAAAGTGTAAATGATGGAAATAAAATCTAACTTTTTTGACTTATTATAAGGATGTCTAATCTGTCATTTGATGCCTTTTGGAAATTTTTCTATCTTTTTTTGGCATCTTTATGCACATTAATGAAGATTTTTACCTGGGGTGCCCAAACTTTCGATCCCCACTGTATTCATAGTGGGGCGCAGTGGCTCAGTAGTAGAGCGGTCGTTCAACCGAAGGTAGGCGGTTTGATTCCCTTTCTCCCCACAGTTTATACTGTCGTTGTGTCCTTGGGCGAGACACTTAACCAGTGTCTGTGGCTGGTGATGGTTGGAGAGTCCGTAGGCCACGTCTCTGTCAGTCTGCCCCAGGGTAGCTGTGGTTACACATGTAGCCTACCTCCACCAGTGTGTGACTGTGGATTGAATGAATAATTAATATGTAAAGCGTCATTGCGTCCCCGTAAAAGCGCTATATAATTATTGATGTAATAATACATAATAATAATAATAATAGTCATCCCTCAACTTGCACTGCAATACAATAAAATAAATGTCTAATTGCCACACTTTTTATAATTATGCATTAATTAATTATGCACATAATGCATTCAGCAATTCCACCTAATTTCAAACAAAACTAGACCAGCTACAACTCTTATGTGAGGCATAGAAATACAATTCAGGTTGCATTTAAAACCATGCATTGAAAAAGACACACTCTTAACAGAAGTTCAACAATAAGCACGTTCATTTGCATATAAAGTGGAAAAGAAAGATCTGATCACAAGTGGACACCAGAGATTCGCTATAGAACCAGGTGTGAGACTTTGAGATGTTCACTGATGAAACGATCACAAAAAGACACGCAACAAGGAGTAACCGGGGATTAAAGATTACCTTGTTTCAGATTAAAGTCAATCTGATGTTTGATGGACAATATGGCAGGTGTAAAAGAGGGTAGCACCATTCATACAGTTAGTGAAAGAGTGGGTCGCAGAAGAAAAGCAGGTTACAGCATGGAACTGGAACTTTGGAACTGTGATAGTGCTGACTTACCTAATGCATGTTTGTGTTTTTTTTTTTTTTGTGTGTGTTTTTTATGACGTTTATTTCAATTAAAATAGACATATGAAATAATATAAATAATACTGTCCGAAAAGGAGTGGGTTGAAGTGTAAACCTTTATAATGCCACCAGCCTTACAAGTTATAATTATTAAATCCAATAAGTCTGCATGTCCTCCCCGTGTTACTGTGGGTTCTCTCCAAAGACTCCGGCTTCCTCCCACCGTTCAAAGACATGCATGTGTAGGTTAATTGGCAACTCTAAAGTGTCTCTAGTGAGTGAATGTGAGAGTGAATGGTTGTCTGCCACTGTCTGTCTCTAAATAAAAGTCTTGCGACTAACTGGCCATTTACCAGGGTGTACCCCACCTAAGACCTAAGGTTGCTGGGATAGGCTCCAGTCACCCGTATCCCCTACCTAGAGGTAAAAAATGAATGAATGAATAACTCAAATATTTATCAAAAAAAAAACTTTACCAATGTCTCTACAGGAAAACAAAGAACCATTACTATCAATGATTTGTAAATTCAATAACAACAAACAACAACAAAAACCCTATCCCATACCTCAACCTACATCCACACCAACCTAACCATCTCCTCCATACATTTCTGTGAGATAGTTGGCCATTAGTGGTTGGAGCAGTGAGAAGATAAATAGCAAGCAGAGGCAAAAATGGCATGGTCCACAACTTTTAATTTTCAATTATTCGTATTTACAAAAAAGTGCACTATGCAATGGAGGCAGCAGAGGACTTACAATGATTAAAAAGGCGCCTTAAATACCTTCTACCTAAATTGCTTCACACCTCTAAATTCCCTAAGGAATGTACTATTAACATTAGCTTCTTAAAACTAAGTTAAACTCCTCTATGAACATAAACCATAACCATAAACTATATACAAACCCAAATATGTATATAAAACCATAAACAATACACCAATGTAGTCTAACCCTTAAAACACCTAAACCTGTTACCCCTACACATTCCCTTGACTTGGTCCAGGCTGGAACCTTTAAATGAGCTCTTGATTCCCCGGGGACTCTTTCAACACCTGGAACTTAAACACTTAAAATTTCTTCACATAACACATATTACACAATATTTTGCACCTAAATTGTTTTGGTTCTAATGACTGTTCTTTTTCCAGGGCCAAGCATGAACCAGTCAAAGCACTCCGCGCCAACCGGTCCCAACAACGGAAAGACAACAAACAATCAACAAATACACCCCAAAACCAAATTGTGTGCAATTATCTCCTTGTTGCAGTATGTTAAATATGGCACAATCATGGAATTGTACAGATTAATCAATGCAGATTTATTTAGAAATTGTTTTGCCTTATGTAATATTGTTATAGCTTTAAATATCAGTCCCATATATTTTTATTCATTTATTAATTTAATATTATTTTTTTTATATATTGAGTTAATTTATTTATATTGAGCCAATGTTTTGCTTTTTTAAGCTCTTCATTTACCACCTTTATTACTACTTGTATATTTTTTTGTATCGGCAAAAAGAAGGCTCTCCAGTGTTTTTGATGTGTTTTAAAAAAATCATTTATGAACAAAATAATTAATTCAGGCCCAAGTACTGAGCCTTGGGGTACTCCCCAGTTGATTCTTATATTATTTATCTGTACATATTGTTTTCTATTTTCCAAGTAGCTTTTCCACTGAAGGGCTATCCCTCTGATTCCACATCTATTGAGTTTCTGAAGTAGTCTTTCATGATTTATTTCATCAAATGCCTTTTTTAAGTCAATGAAAATAATTACAAGATATTTTTTACTATCTATTTCTGTTGCTATTTTTTCTGTTAATTCCATGATTGCCATTGATGTGGAGTGCTTTGTCCTAAACCCATATTGACTACTGTTTAAAATGTTATGTTTTTCAATGCATTTGTCTAACCTTGTTACAAACCCCTTCTCCAATATTTTTTGTAAACTGGAAGCAACGAGCAAAGAGATACCACTTTTGCTATTTTCATGTTTTCTGGAAAAACGCCTGTTAAGTAGAGATTACAGATGTAGGTGAATTGTTCAATGACAGATTCAATAATATTTTTTAGTATCATGTCTACATCTTCACAGCCAGTGTTTGTTTCCACAGTTTTTTTTTTTTTTTTTTTTTTAACAATTTTCATCTATTATCATCTAGCGATTCACACTATCAACTATTGTATTTTAGGTTGTGTCTTTTGCTTTTGAGGTTTTATCCGCAAGACTGGGACCCACATTTGCAAAATATTTGCCGAATTTATTAACATTTATTTTTTATTATTATATATGTCAGCATTTTCCTTTACAAAGTAGTTTGGATATGTGGTCTATCTAGCTTTTTCTTTCTAAATGGTATTATTTTGCAGTTTTTTAATACAGCTTTATTACCTTTTTCATGAAGGAGTTATATGCTACATTTACATCTTCAACATAAACTGCATCCCACTTCTGTTTTTGATATATAATATTTTATATATATTAAGTTCATCAACATTAATTATTTGTTAATTATTCACTTTTTTTCCTTTGCTTTTGCCTGAAAGTGGTGGGGCCACTAGGGTGAACCCTGCGGGCCGACAGTTGAATAGGCCTGCAATAGAGTGTCTAAACTCTAGACTGGCAGTTGCAAGAGAAACAGTACCTGAGTACAAACTTGACATTTGGCTGTGCATGTTTGTCCAGAGCATTTTGAGATTTATAGCCTCATTCCAGCAAGGCTCACGGTGCTGTACATCAGTGAAACATGAGGCATCTGTTGCGTAAGTCTGAGCACCACCCACCTGAAGGCTGCATCAAAGTCAAACATGCCCTGAAAACACTACATGCAGTGAGCACCTAAACAACACCTACCTGTTTCTGGCTGCAGCCGTTAGCACCACTTTATACAAGGCCAGCACTAATGTAGTTCACCCATAGACTGTGCATTATTGATACACAGCAAGTTAGGTTTGGTATATGAAGTATTTTTCTTTTGACCACTTTCAACTTCATGGCTGAGGTACTAGTCGAATCGGTCCCACTTTGCTTCCAACAGAACTTCAGTATGATTCTATTAAAATGGGATCCCCACGTGGACCATGAACTGACCATTTTGGACCAGTTGCCCTATCATTTTTGAAATTATAATCTAAGAGAATAAAACTTTTTTTTTTCTGTTCTCATAATACATCTATGTATCACATTCTGTAGATTTTAAGCATATATGCCAAAGAGCTGCTTCTCATTGACTTTCAATGGCATCTATAACAATGTTTTATAATAAATCCATGATGATTTCACATCCGGGAAATTGTAGTCCTGGAATACTTTGTCAATAATAATATAGTTTTACCACTAGTGTTTAGATCTATGCTGGTTGTCCTACTTGACTTTGTCTAATATGATATTCAATCATCATCTTTCCACAAAATACTAAAATATTTGGAGTTTATTGGAACATCATATAGACACTTCCATTTTCCTCTTTCCAGTAATTGTCGAAACAAGATCCTGCCTTGTATTCATAGAAAAAGTATAAAAAAAAATCAATGTGGCAAATAGAGCCATCTATTACATTTATAAGCTTCTTGTGTAGTCACAATTTGTCCCTGCCACCTTGTATTGCAAATGCCTCCGTAGGGCTATAAATAAACCATCCGTTGTCACATTGAGCTCCGCGTTATTAATGCCCATCTTAGGGGTAATCTCTCAAAGACATCATTGACGGGGGTCCCTCTATATTTCTTAACGGCGTGGCCTCTGGGATACACGCAACGAGAGAAAGTCTCCCCACCTCGCTCTAAATCTCTTTCTTGTAGCAAAGATAAGAGCAAAATAGATCTATTGAGCAGACGGTTTAAGATATAAGCGGTTAGCAAAGGGCGCTCTGAAGAGTCACAGTATCAAGAAACTGAATACATTTTTCTGACAAGAGGCGCCATCACATCGTGATTGTTTATCTATATAGAGGCCATAAAAGCCATGTTTGTTACTGTTTTAAAATGCAATAATCTTTCAGTACATTAATGCAGAGCTCCATAAAAAGAATTGTCCAGTGGAATTACATTCAGAATGACCTTAATCAAAATTCCAAACACTGCCGGAATATTTGGTGGAAAGCCAATTAGCAGCTCGTCAGGCACTGAAGGGAAGCTGGGTACCTGCGGCTGTGTTATGTGCCTACAGTCTATACTTGGCACCAAGCAAAGACCCAGCGAGGGCAACAACCTCCAATACTTGTCATCACAGTTCCTTAGTAATGCTGTTCCTCAAACCGTTCAGCACAATCAAATGCATTTAGCAACATTCCCATATAACCTTGTGTATAATTACGTCAAAATAAAACTCTTTGCTTTTTCACAACAGACATATAAAGCTCATTAGAACCCAGTGGAAAGAGCCATTACTTTCTCTTCCTCCCTGAAACCATTCAATATAATTGTTAACAAGGAAAAATGAACGTAGCACTTTTTTACAGCCCTAAATTAGGTGGCATAATAAGATGTCAATAAAAAGCTAAACATAAAAAAGCTTGTAACATATGACATTTGTGTTTTGGTTGAGGTCAGGAAAAGATAGCAATGATTCATTAGTCTAGCAGTATATCAGCAAACCAAAATATAAGGGTGACCGCTGTCCTTGTTGTGAATGTCCCACTTTTTACGCCCTTCTCCATGTACCAACAAATATCTGTAAAAAAAAATGCACATGCCCCAGTTTTGAACAGACCATTTCCCCATTTTAATACAATCACTGTAGCCAAGGTCTAAGTCATTGCCATGTCTTGACTTTTTACCCATTAACTAGGGTGACCACACGCCCTGGTTAAGCTGGGACAGTACTGTTTTTAAGCCTTTTGCAAAACACTAAAATGTCCCAGTTTTTTCTCTCCCTGTCCTGATTGTCCCATTTGTTTTTTTTTACCACCAATGCCATTCATAAGACCAAAGCAGCGTACTTTGCTTGTAACTTTTTTGTCAGTAGACTGTCTGTGTGTCAGAGTTGCCATGGTTACGGCAATATTAACCAATTGGAAAAGATCAACAGTGTTCCATGTCTTTAACTCAATACTGATTGTGAGGCGTGTGTGTGTGTGTGAAACTATTGCTAAGTGTCTCTTCTCCAGCTTTCACTGTTTCAGTCTGTCATCAGCCAAAAAGAAAGTTCACTAATTTACTAAAGAACAATACAGCTGTTTGTTTTTATGAAAACACATGTTTGTTACATGTTAACTATAATAAAAAAGTTGTCAGCTTGTTTTAATGTTTACTTGGGTTTGCGTGGCATTTTTCATTAAGGAATTACCATTAAGAGACTATCCTTTGATTAGAGTTTATAAAACTAAAGTGTCCCAGTTTTGAGGTTTGAAAATCCGGTCACCTAACCATACACGGCAGTTGCATTCAACCCTGAAGCTGAACCTTTTTAATGTGATAATGTACTTACTTTAGGTCTAAATCATTTATAGTTCTTCTGGAGATATTTGTTTACTAAGGGGGCTTTCACACCGGCACAGTTTGGTCCGGACATTCAAACTTTCCCAATTGGTTCAAATCAAATCTTCCGGCATAAAACCGTGGTTGCTCCGCTGCTCCGGACCAAACATTACTGGCATGCCCCCTGTTGTCCTGATGACCATAATCACAGCGGCAGCACATACGGCGTAACAATTTGTGACCTCATAGTGCGGACTCAAATTTTGCAACACAATTCTTTCACCCTAAACAAAATTATGAAACTTTCAATTTAATTTCACCAAAGACTTTAAAACATAGATAAAATGCAATTATTGTAGATACATTACTAATGTGTTTTTGTTATTCAAACAAAAAAGTAATTTCATGTTGTTGGGAGCGTCCGCAGTCTCATCAGTAGTCTATGTAACAAACATACTGTGATTGCCTTGTCAGTGCATCGCCATCTAGTGTGTCAGTATGAATATTTTTTCTCTGTTCAAGCTTTGTTGTCGCTGTTTTCTCATTTAACATGACCAACAATCCATGACAGCACTGTATATTAAACCAATAAGGAAAAATATGACACTCCTAACATTTTCCATTATACTTTATTATGAGTCTTAGCAGGTTTAAGTAATATTAATTTGAATCCATATTCATCTCAACACGTAACCATGACTGGCACGTTAAACTAAAACATGGCAGAAACAAGCTTATGAGAAATAATGTATCTCTTCTGTTGCAGGAATAATGAGGGATTTATTGGCTTGTTTTACCAACTAAGGTACAGTCAAAAATGACACTTTACTGTCAAAGCAGGTCAGATTTTAATTTTCCTAAAGCTGCACCTGAAAAGTGACTCACAATATACTGCGTAGCATTAGCAGTAGAGCACCAAAAGCACTTCACAAGGCAGGGTTAACTGCATCTAACATTTAACGATCGAACCAACAATGGTGTCCAAACAGCAAATGCAAAAAAAAAAAAAGTGTACATGAATCACATTTTATCCTCAAACAGTCCCAGCAGGTTTGAGTGAGAGAGAGTCGGAGAGAACACGGGGTAATGCTGCCTCTGGTGCAGGAGGTATGCCTTGAAGTGCTCCCAGTCAAAGCCACTGTATAAAGCATCCACACACATGAATGGGCCCAAAAACACATCACCTCTATTCTACCTGCACAGCAAGCATCACTCAATGCTACAGAAGACAGTAAAAGGTTCAATAAGATTATATTTGAAATCAAAATACACTGGTCAATGGTTTCAGCTTATATTCTAATAAAGCCAAGCTTATACTATCAACCGGTACAACCTGTACAACCAGTACAACCGGTACAACCTGTACAACCGGTACAACCTGTACAACCGGTACAACCGGTACAACCTGTACAACCGGTACAACCAGTACAACCAATACAACCAGTACAACCAGTACAACTAGGCAATGATTCAACTTTGCCTGTCAACAAGAGGCAACTGCATGTGCTGAATAAAGTAAGTAAAAACCAAAAAAAGGATAGAAACTTTGGGTTTGTAGAAAGATGGAAACTGGGCTTGAGGTAAATTATTAGTATAGAGTATAAGTATATAGTTTATAATATTTACAATGACAATATTGATCAGTTACAGTGTGATCAGTTGTGTTTTATATTGTCTTGTCGTGTGAAATGTACAGTATGACCGCTAATATGAAGCATACAAATTATTACATCTAATTTATCTATGGTCAAAATGTTTTTAGTCTGACAAGGACTTTTTGATGAACAATAAAGTACCTACAATCTACTGTCGAGAGTAAAAAAGATCACGATTTTAGTTAACAATATTTGTCTGTATTGTGTCTTTCAAGTTCATAAAATGGCTTTTCTGATGATTGATCTGATTGATTTCAAAATGTGCAACAAAAACATATACACTCACCTAAAGGATTATTAAGAACACCAGTTCAATTTCTCATTAATGCAAGTGTAGCGTATAGTGTCGTGTACAAGGGTATGCTTGTACAAACATATAGAAGATTAATTTTAATAATTTCAATAATTAATGTTGATATTAATATTAATTCATTAAAATTAATTTCTGATTAAAAGGGGCACCACCCTGGTTTTAACAGGTCCAGAGAAACTGTTTAACCTAGTCTCATTAATCTTGAAGGAAGAGAATTCTATTGTTTTCGAACATTTCTTAATTATAAACAGAGAAACATTAATGTCTTTTATGGGATTTTATTAAGCTTACACAGATCTAACACAGGTATAAGGATAACTAACATTGGAACAGGGAAGGAATTGGAGACAATACACAGGAACGAACAAAGGATTAAATACAGGGTTAAACATTTGCTTTCACAGGGTTTGTGAAACCAGAGGAATGTTTAGACATGATCTAACTGAATGATGGAATTTAACCAAAGGGGCTTTTAACGGAGAAGGGGGTGGCGATTTTGGGCAGAGGACATTTTACGACACCAAGGCTGTTGCGACGTGTAACGAGGGGGACTTACTCTGGACAGTTGGGCCGGCTCGGTCCAGTGGGTCGCTATCAGCGGTCCGGGCGTCCGGAGTGTTCTCCAGAAAGTTCGTCTGATGGAGCGTTCCCCACCAAAGGATGCCGTCGCGTACGCGTCTCGCCCAGAGGGTTTGCAGCCCGGTGTAGAGAGAAGTGTCCGGTTGTTGCCAAAATCTCTGAGCCTCCATGTGCCGTTAAAGGTCTGTTGGGCAGGTCATTGCAGTGTCCGTGAAAGGGGTGCTCAGCTGTTGCTGGTCAAAAACTTGCTTCTGCGCGCGCTCTTTTGGGAGAGAGCAGGCGCTTTAGCAGGCACGGTCTTAGAACAAAAATTTTACTCGCGCTAACATGAGGCTCAAGCTTTAGCCATGGTGGCATTTAACGGTCCCGATGAACCGTAGACGCAGGGGTCAAGGGCGAGAGCAGAAGAGAAAGAGAAAAAGAGAAAAGAACAGTATAAACAACACAATATCAAAAATACATTTTCCTTTAATGTAGGAATTACGAAATTGTCTTTTGATGATTGGATAGAGTCATTTGTTCATTTGACCACCAGGGGCGGTCTTTGATCATTCTTGGATGTTAGGATCAAAAGCATTCCAATTGTCAATTAGACTGTAGACAGAGCGCTCTCGCTCCAGAGAGGGGAGTCCTTGAATACAGCTGAAATAACAATTTTATCTTCAGTTTATGGTTAAAAAGACATGGCGCCGGGGGGGTGGCACTGGTCCTGAGCCACCTTTGATCCCTGGTGCCTGGTGGACCCAAGTTCCACTGCTTGTAAAAGCAAGAGCAAAGTCATTAAGAACATTTCTTGTCCATAAATTACTTTGGCCATACTTTTATCTGAAAGAAAACAGTTTTAAATTTGGGCCTCTGGCAATGGCAAAAAGGGCAGGACAGTTAATCCGTGGGGATTCCAATGGTGGTTCTGCTACACAAGAATCTAATCAACCAATCACATGGCTTGCTTCAGTGCATTTAGGGGTGTGGTCCTGGTCAAGACAATCTCCTGAACTCCAAACTGAATGTCAGAATGGGAAAGAAAGGGGATTTAAGCGATTTTGAGCGTGGCATGGTTGTTGGTGCCAGACGGGCCGGTCTGAGTATTTCACAATCTGCTCAGTTACTGGGATTTTCACGCACAACCATTTCTAGGGTTTACATAGAATGGTGTGAAAAGGGAAAAACATCCAGTATGCGGCAGTCCTGTGGGTAAAAATGCCTTGTTGATGCTAGAGGTCGGTCAGAGGAGAATGGGCCGACTGATAGAAGAGCAACTTTGACTGAAATAACCAGTCGTTACAACCGAGGTATGCAGCAAAGCATTTGTGAAGCCACAACACGCACAACTTTGAGGCGGATGGGCTACAACAGCAGAAGACCCACCGGGTACCACTCATCTCCACTACAAATAGGAAAAAGAGGCTACAGTTTGCACAAGCTCACCAAAATTGGACTGTTGAAGACTGGAAAAATGTTGCCTGGTCTGATGAGTCTCGATTTCTGTTGAGACATTCAGATGGTAGAGTAGGAATTTGGCGTAAACAGAATGAGAACATGGACCATCATGCCTTGTTACTACTGTGCAGGCTGGTGGTGGTGGTGGTGTAATGGTGTGGGGGATGTTTTCTTGGCACACTTTAGGCCCCTTAGTGCGACATGACATTGAAAAGTGTGGTGGCTTGACAATGACTGGTTCATTAGCCCGGTCTTGTGTAATTAACTGCACACCACACTCCTTTCTGACTAACCCTTAAGTCAGCGGTGCCCAGTACACTGATTTACTGGTTTGCCTTGTTTTACAGTTGTTCAAAAAGTAGGTTGTTGTTAGCGAGCTAAAGGTAAGCTAATTTATGTGACCTACAGTTTCAGAGTTTCACAAACTCCTCCCTCTGAGCGTTACCATAGAGACCCAGTGATCTTTGATAAAAAGCTGCTGTTGTATAACTACTGTAGAGTTTAAGTCATTCAAATTAAACATATATAGTAGGCCTCTATACCCAAAACCTGGTTTATTAAATGAAAGTCGAGCTGTGAATGTCACAAACACATTGAATTATGCTGGACTGCTGAACAGTGAACCTAAAAATATCTATATCTATATATATAATATTTTAGGTTCACAGTTCAGCTTAACAAAATGTTACTACACAGGGACAAGAAAAAGAGTTTAAACTACTGTATTTTTTCTCTCCCTTGACAACAAGCACCACCTGGACTAACTAATTTAATATAGGCCATATGAAGTGATATATAGTGTAATATCGGTAAAGTTTAACCCCTTATTGTGGTGCTTTTGTCTTAAAAACCTTAAAGCCTTAAAGTTATTATGGCATTTCATGGTTATAGTGTATTACATTTACATTTACATTTAGTCATTTAGCAGACGCTTTTATCCAAAGCGACTTACAAGTGAGGATAACAATGGAAGCAATTTTAACAACACAAGGTACAAAAAGCATAAGTGCACAAAAACTAGTCAGTTTAAACCCAGCGCAGTATACAATGCTAAGGATAAGAGAAATTTTTTTTTTTTTTATAGAAAGGAATCGATAGAAAGGAAGTAGGACTCAGTGTTTGTCAGTCAGGTGTTAATGACATGAATCTGTGCAAGTAGATAGATCAGGTAGGTAGATGATTTTGACTTGGTTATTTCAAAAGTATAGTGTGGCCACCCCTGCCTTATGTGGTCCAGGGTATCCATGCGGTGCATATGGCAAAACCACAAACAGTCAGTATCCTGCTTTTAAGAGAACCTGTTGTGCTCTTTGAGAACCCCACACAAACATGGCTTTGTGACTGCTGCCAACCAGCTGCACATGCAAAAACTCACTCAAACATGGAATGAAACAAAGATTGTGTAGTACCTGTGCTTTTAAAACTCCACCCTGATTAGGAACCACAAAGTTTCTTCCACTCTCATCGTTAATGCACCTACTTATTTGTGCCGGTGTCTCCGCAGGTCTCATTGACCTTTTCACCAGGGCTCTCCACATATTTCTTGTCGTCCTACACTGTGGAAGTGACAGCTAACACCAGTCAGAGAGCTCCGGAGGACATGTTTAATAGGCTATATTGTTCAGTCTCTCTCCTGTCACTGTAAATGTAGTGAAAATGCCACGTCTGTAATGCAATTTTGCCTTTAAACAGCAGTTTGTCTAAGAGTCTATAAAAATCTGTCAAACTAGTATTTCTTCTAATATATATATATATATATATATATATATATATATATATACTAATATTTTATAACTGTGAAAAAAATCATATTGACCGTAAAAACCAAAAGCTTTTTAAAATAAATTCATTACAATAACAGCTAATCACGTCCCAGGTTCCCCAAATTGACTGGAACTGATTTGCTGCTACACTAAGAAATACAATTGTCATTTTAAATCTCTCGCCTTTTATCATAATGGTGTAATAATCACATTTGCTATTCATTACGAACCCTAGTGCTTTGTTTTTGTCATAAAAAGGAAACATCATTGCTCTAAGATAAACAAGCAGATCATTAAGACAGGATCTAATGGCCAACACAAAAAAAATGATTCAGAGTAAGTATTTTGTAATATTCAAATGCAAAAGAAAAGAACCACTGCTGTGCAAATAGAAAAGTGTTGTATTTTTTTGTGTGTGTGTTTAGAGATGTGTATAGCATCCTTGTTGAACTTTTGTCCTCAAACCCCCTGTTGTGAAAATGTTCATGTAAGGCAAGAAATCCCCATTACCTTTCAAACTGCATGCAGCGTGACTCGGTGAATCCACGGCTGGTTATGGCTGCGCGGAAAAGGATTATTGTGTTCAAGTGCAAACACGGGAGCAAACATGCACAGGTTGTGAGTAAGTGAAAACTAAAAATGTAATTTGGTCGGGGCTTACACGGGAAATCTTGTTAATAGAGTGACAGCATTAAGACATTTAACACGGAATTAAAAGGTGTAACATGAAGCAGTGAATAATAACCACAATACAGGGCTCACACGGCACATTTATAATGCTGCACAGAGCTAGGTCTCACCAAGCTTGTTAGCTTCTCTTTCAACTCCATGAATGCACCAATCAAGACGCACGTCACACGGACAACCCTCTGCTGCTGCACAAAGTCCTATTCAAGACCAGTAAAGAGAGTCCTAAATGATTTCTGAACCTTTTTATTCTGACTCATACACGGAAACGTCTGTCTTGCTAATTATTCTACATTAAAACAGTGATATCATAAAGCACAAACATACAGTATAACAATAAGGTTCATCAGAAAATATACAGCCTTATCAAACAGCAGCCTTAATGTTGTTTTGATGGTTGTCTGAAAGAAGAACCCATCTGCCACACAGGTGACTATTCCATTATGGAATGTTGAAGGGGCACATTATTATAGTCAGATATAAAGCTAAGCAATTTTACACATGTTATATTGCTAATGTACATATTGAGTCATCACAATGTAATGAGTTTGAAACAGTGCACTTGTATTTTTGGGCTTAATAACAGTATTAAGAAATCCCCATGAGAATCCCAACCTTATTTTACAGTATGCCATAATGATGGTGCACTGTTGTTGAAACATTGCATGGTCAAAATTAAAAACCTTACTTGAAGATTGAAAAGAAAAACTACAATCAGCTAAAGTGGATACAATATTAGGCACTAGGTAAAGCTGCTCAATATGGCACAATCATTAAATTACAGTAGACTAGTAACCTGGCCAACCACACCTATTCACCTCAAAACCTTCTTTTTTGTGTTCCTTACACAACTTTCCACTCAATTGAAATTAGAATTGTTTGTCTGTAATTACCATAATATGACCTAGACTAACGACAGAAAGACACATTCCATAAAACAAGTGGGTGCCACCAACCAAAAGCAACCAATCATACAAAGTGGAACAACTCAGGTTCAAAAATAAAAAGGATTTTGGGTAACACTTTATTTTACACTACACTTGATACATTTTATCCACCTCATTAAGTACAATGTAACACACTGTGTAACAAACTGTAATAACATGGAACTACATAGTCTAACCCTACCCTACCTTGCCTCCAGTGTCCGTAGCACTGGTGTATGAATGTGTGTGACAGTAGAGGTGTGTTTGGTGGTGGTCGGAGAAGGTTGAGCGCCGTGTGTATGGCAGCCCCCATCTCTGTCTGCCCCAGGTGTGAATGTGTGTGAATGGGGTGAGTGGAAGCATGATGTAAAGCGCTTTGGGTGCCCGAGAAGGGTGCAAAAATGCGCTATATAAATGCATTACCATTTACCATTTACCAATATGTAAGTACACATTATTCCATTTTGTATGTACTTTGTGGTTACATCTTATTACAGTTTGTTAAACAAGGGGGAGTAACAGAAAGTGTCACTGGATTTCGTTATTTTATTTATATTTTGAGGTAAAATATTCCAATTACATAGTGTTCTTTCTAAGGTTTCATGAGCAGCTCTGTTTGTTCAAATATGGTAGGGTAACATTGGAATCAAACGAGCGCCAAAAAAGAGTTTAGTTACCTTGGTAACCTGGTCCAACTGAGACTCCATGAGTTAATGCTTGGTAAAAGATTTAAGCACTGGGGTATCTGGCTGACCCAACTATAAACCAGCCTCACATTACTCGGATTCTGGCTCCATCTGTGCAGCATTTGGTCAAATTCCTCCCATTAACCATTTGTGGTCCTCACAATAGGCCGAGCTGAGCTGGCCTCACCATCTCTGCAGCATTAGTCATTGGACAACGCAGTCAGCCATCAGCCTGTTGCTGCTATTATTTGTCTGCCACATCCCACTCTAAACCAGTCAAACTGTGTTCTGACAGCAGTATGTGCACAAGGCTTTGCTTTATCCCACAATCCCCATTTGATTACAATTGATGCTACCATGTGCTCCGTTTTTTCTTTCCTTTATAATTGTCAACATTGCACTGCTGATACTGCCTGCTTTTAGTACTCCTACGGCATGCTTATGAATAGTAAAAACAAAAGAAAAGCCTCAAAATAGCTGCAAATATTCTTAAATTGTCCCTATATACATTTACATTTATTTATTTAGCTGACGCTTTTATCCAAAGTGACTTACATTGTTCTAATGTAATTACCAGTGTTACAGTCACTGGAGGCAAGGTGGGTTAAGTGTCTTGCCCAAGGACACAACGACAGTAATGAACTGTGGTGGGAGTGGGAATCGAACCGCCTACCTTCCGGTTGAAAGACGACCACTCTACCCACTGAGCTACTGCCGCCCCGCCCCGCCCCGCCCCGCCCCGCCCCGCCCCACAGTAGATAACTGCGTCTGGCTGTGATTTACATTCTTTTTTGAGCTGTGTGGTGTTGCTAATTCCTACTGTCACACTTATATACTGTACGAAGCAGGGGAAATCAGCTCACGGAGTACTGCAGAAAGGGGGAAATACATGGCCAACCAAAAATATTATGTAACTATGTAACATTGCAAGAAAGTTAAACAAATGTCTTAAGAAGCAGCAGCATATTTACATAACAAATATGTTCATTTAATTCAGTCACTCAGTTGTGAGAAATAAAGTAAAACTGCCCAGTATAATAACGGGACAACGCAGTTTCATATCTTTAACATCATTTTTATAAGTGATTTCTTTTTTATTATGATTAGAAATTTGTAAAATAGTAAACAGAAACCCTTTTCTTTTTCTCTACTACTACAGCCAATACATAAAACAATTTAAACCTAACAAAACAAACAAATGGGTTTAATGGTTTCAATGTGGAAATAGTGGCATTTATTATGTGTTTAATCAAATAGCTTTTTTCTTCTTTTTTCTCTCCACAGAAATGCACAAAAACTACTAAAGTTGGGAGACTGGGCAGATACGTTCCTTTGAGCTGATATTATGTGCTGCTCACATTTTAGGTGTAAATGTGTCGTTGCTTCCTTTTACCACAACGTGAAATGCTAAGGTTACTAAAGTCAGAGTACCCAAAAATAGAGGTCTGACAAGGAACCATAGCAAAGTAGTATTCTTGCATAAATATGCTTTTAAGCTTACTTGGGGAAGGGAAAAAAAAAACAGTGTAGGCGACATAACATACTTTAATAAGGTGATTTTCAGCATGTGGCAAAGCTAGCAATCTAACATTGTGGAGTGTCATCTTCACAATTGCTCTACGTTGGATTGTTTACTGAGCAGCAGTGACCGATTTGCAACCTCAAATTTTCTGTGCATTGCAACAAGATTCTTATCCAATGAGAACCTAAGCTCTTGCAAGATTTACTCTTTATAATGCAATAGAGAGTAAAGAACCAAAAGGAATAGGTAATACATTTTAATTTAAAAGAGGCTGGTCTAGAAGACACTGTGGAGCCAACAACAATCCACAAAGCATCTCTTTTCCAAGCAATGAATGCCAATAAATGCCAATGAAGTTGATGTTGTCTGTTGTTGTCCCAGTGTTAAATCTTCTCTAATCCCACAGTCTGACATGCCTCAGACTGTGGGTTATAGCTGTTGGCTAATGTGACATGGTAATATAAATAAATGAATCAATAAATAAAAATCAGAAAATCACACAATGTGTAAAGCATAACAGTTTTTTAAGCCGTGTTGAATGCAATACTTGCATATAATTATTTGATGTTGTAGATTTTTATGTTTGCATATGCAGCGTAAAACTAGCCAGGCTCAAAGAAGCACTTATATAAATCTTTTATGTTAGTGCAATTTAAACAAACTAGTTGTTCCCTTATAATGTTGCATTCATTATGTGCTTTGGGTTAACACTGTAAATGTCAAATAGTAACAGAAATTCTGCAAGACTTATATATGAACCCTTTCCCTACAACTGGTAATCAGTAGAGCTGTGTTTATGCTCAGGCTTTACTTTGATGTGTGTTCAACAACATACACAAATAAATTGACTGGTATTAGGCAAATAATCCCAGCGCCTAAAACCATACAGCACCAACTGGCTAGGGAACAACAACATTATATGGAGTGTTTACTTTGATCGCTCATATACTGTATGTAGTCAGCATCAGTGAGGCTGGCATCCATTATGTGTCAAATTAAAGGGAGAGCCACCAAGTGTTATTTGCAACGCAGTCTTTATGCCAACAACAGAATGTCAAATAAAACCCTCATGAGGAATTTAGTGTGGATAAAATAGATTCAAAACCATTGGTAATAAGCTGTGAAGTCCAGGGTTTTGGCGTTATTTTAGCTCATCTTTCTTATGCAACACCATTTATAGCAAAATTTTCACTGCCACTTCCTTTTAAAATTCAATTTCCCTCAAATGGTCCTGCACCTGCTTTCCACAGAACATTTCAAAGTCATTTTCTCTGTTAAAAATATTTTTAAGTAAAATTTAACAATAAAAAATAATATACTAAATTTAGAACTTGCATTGTGCACAAATAAATGTAATATGTGAGGACACTAACTGCACAGCTCTTCTTTAGAAAGTACCCCATATCGCACAACGATGCCCTCAGGCGACAAAAAGAAAATCTAAATTCCCACCTTAAAATGCATGATAGTGACACATTTGTTTCTGTTCAGTTAGAGTTTTTTTTTTTTTGATAATTCTGATTGGTTGCAATAATTTAAATGAGCGCACACAGGATATGTTGCCCCCAGAAAGTTTATGTTGCCTTAAGTCGACACCGTGCAGTAGAGGGTTAAATAAATATACAGTAAATAGGTGGTATTGATTTTTTTTTTATTATTTTTCTGCTCCAGTAAATCTCTAAAACCATCTGGATGAATGAAACAGTACATTTTGCAAAATTAGTCGCTATAATGTTTCCGTTAAATATTTTTGTAGAAGAAGACCTGAAAACAAGCGTCTCAGTGGGAGGTTACAGGATCTACTGTCTCTAAAGAAGCCTCATTCTCTACATGCGAGCTGATAAAACATGAAAAGATTTTGTAAAAATACACCTGTGATGAAGCTTTGGTATTAGTAATGACTGATGGCTCTGAGGTCTGAGGAGAACATCTGCCTTTGACAGTCTTTTCAGGTGAAAGTGAGAATGATGCGAGATGTAAAGTGTGTAACTTGAACAGCGTGCGCTGTGCCTGCAGCCATTTATTTCAGTGTCTCTCATAAAGCACACGCTGTTTTTCCCACATTTTACCAAACATCAGTAAAGACAAAAACTTTGGAGACTGTGAAGGATTTTTTTTTGGAAGTATTGCCGTGACATCATTTTCACCTGCAGCTATTACCTTTAGCACAGGTGATAATCTGCAAGTGCTGCCACTTCAGACAGTGACAGGGAGTTTGGGAATAATGGCGCTTCTGTTGACATGGCTGTTTGGGACAAATACGTGTTGTTCATCCTGACACTTTACCACTATCTACAGGGGTAAACATAGATATGATTGCTAATCAAAGCAGCTAGTTAATAAAAGTGATGGCTGTGTGCTGTGCTTTATGAGAGGTCCACACTCTAAAAACTACTAACTATGCCACATGGATGGATAAGTACATGTGTTTATTTCTCATAACTATTTGCATACGTTTTACTAGTTATGGTTTATTAGAAGTTGTAGTTATTCTTTATTTCAGAAAAAGAAAAAAAAAAACTATTCTAATAGTTCAAATGTTCATTAGTGTGTATGTACTGAAAAAAACATAACCGCCAATATATAATGTCATGGTATGCAAATTATATGCAAATTACATGCTTAAAATTATTATACTTATATACTTTGGGTCATACCTGACATTTTTCTAGTTTAGAGTAGGACTCTATCTCTTATCTATTTCAAACCACAGCCTTTTGAAATTCGGATCTCAAAAATCTGTATTTTTAAATAAACCCTGGCGCCTAAAGGGGGCAAGAGACTGACAAAAATTATAAGGGCATTATAGCCTAGTACTTGGATACTTAAGTACATTTGAAGGCAAATACTTTTGTACTTTTACTCAAGTGAAAGTTAAAAGGGAGTACTTTTACTTTTACTGAAGTAATATTTTACCTAGTGTATCTGTACTTTAACTCAAGTACTTGGTTTGTGTACTTCGTCCACCACTGATGAGCGCACACAGGATATGTTGCCCCCAGAAAGTTTATGTTGCCTTAAGTCGACACCGTGCAGTAGAGGGTTAAATAAATATACAGTAAATAGGTGGTATTGATTTTTTTTTTATTATTTTTCTGCTCCAGTAAATCTCTAAAACCATCTGGATGAATGAAACAAAGAAAACCTATAATGCAGAAGTATATATAATTGGGCACCTAACAACAACAGGCTAGCAAAACAAGCTCTCGGCATAGGTTACAAATCTACTGTCTTCTAATGTCTCTACTGTCTAATGTTTCTCTATAAGGAAGAAAAGATTTTGTTTTAACTTTTTTCTTCAAGATGACCTGGAAGACTGAGAACCTTTACAGACTCTATACAGAGATGGCTCAGGAGGTAAAGCGGGAAGCCCAACCTGCCTGTGACAGTGGTGAGTGAACGGTTGAATGGATGCTTGATGTAAAGCTCTTTGAGCGCGAGTGAGAAAAGTGCCAAATAAATGCAGCCATTTATTTCCCATTCCCTGTGAGTCATTTTCACCAGACCTGAAACCCACAGTATAACAAAAATCTTTGGAGACTGTAGATTTTTAGTAGTATTGGACTACATCATTTTCTATCCACTATTCCAATTACAACAATAATCTGCAAGTGCTCACACTTCAGACAACTCTATTATTCCAAACTAATGGCGCTTTCATTAACATGGTGTGACTGTATTTTCACAACTTTAGACCACTATCTACATTGATTCCATTTTGATATGATTGCTAGTTGCTAGTTAGCATAAGCATGATTCCAGTCCAAAAGAGAGAATGTACAGTGAGTGCTAAAAACACATAGAGTTTAGATAGACTTTACATTTGAAAGCGCTATGTCAATAGCACCGCATTCGTTGTTGTCTGCTGTTCTGGTAAGTGCTGGATGTATTTTCTGGATGTAAGAAAATATTATCCAAACATATACTGTCTGTATCCTTCTTCAGAGACAAACTCCAGTGTAAACACAAGTAACCTTATGCTAAACTGTACGTGGCAATCAGAGAATTCTTTTCTGAGTAAAAGAGTTACACACTTGTGCAATTTTTGAAATTAGCATCATATTCTGTAGCTGGGCACAGATATCCCACTACAACCAACAAAGTGTAAATCGTAGAAAAATATAAAATTATCATTTTTCTTTATTTTTATGCTTTGTCTGTCACTAGTATGGACACGTGGGTTGATTGGTGACATAGCCTACGTTGTACAAAAAGCACTGTAGTAATATAAATAGGCTTTTATGGATATTTTTCAGATTTGATGAATTGCAAATTAGATTAAATATAATTTTGTGCTGCTGACCACACACATCACAGTCTAATGCTGGAGTTATCAGTGTCATTTCTGGGCTGCGATTTCTTGGCTGCGTTACCATGGCAGGCATGTCGTTACTGTTTGCCCCAGTGATAAGAGCAATAGCCTTATGGTAATCATTTTCTACTGGCCTGGCATAATTAAAATGTCACATCAACTGTAGCAATGTGCAGCAGAGTCCCCCCACAAATTAAAATGGAATTATGCTGGCAGATGTGGCTCTTAATGGCTTAATCATGCCTTTCACGTTTGTTCCACTGAAGTGTGCCACAGATGAATATTTTGTTGGAGCGCAGATATTCATAGCTAAAAACAAATATATGAATTTTGAGACAGCCTCTGTGGGCATGTTAAAACCAGACCATACTGTTAAGTTTAATTTTTGCACATACAGCTACATAACATAACCATTTAATGTCATCCTCTGTGGTATTATCCTCTTCACCTGTCAGTGCTCTTAGCTATGGCTCAGTGGGAAAAACTGGCACATATAACATGCAGAAAACATCAGCATGCACACCAAGCAATTGTCTAGAACAGTGTTTTTCAACTAGTTTGCCGTGAGAGGTTGTCAGGTGTGCCACAGAAAACTATCCAATTTGACTTAACTGGTCCAAAATTGATTATGTATTACTAGAAATAATTTTGCACAGTGCTCTACAAGCAATGTAGTGACCGACTGGACGAGTAATGGAAATACCACCTACTCCATGTCAGTAGGTGGCAGTAGGTACCACAATAAATGATCCTGTTAATCGATGTCAACAGAGTTAATGAAGCATACTGCGGATAGTGACAGCAATGGATAAATATTTGAAAAGAAAAAGTTCAAACTCCAGACTGGTTCTTGAACAAAATTCTGACCCAGATGAAGGTCCTAGTACGACTGAAGGTTGAAAGAAAGCAACAACGTTTAGGTCAAGGCAATACAGTGAATCATATACTGTGTTAACTTACAGTGTATCATTTTATAACATTTTTTGCTGTTGGTGTGGTGTGTGATTTTTTTTTTGTCCCTTGGCTCAAAAAAGGTTGAAATACACTGGTCTGGGAAGATGCGCTGCAAGGGGACCTCCCAAATTGCTGACCATGTGTATTTTTAGAATATTTGAATTCAATTTGTGTCAACAGATATATTTTCTAAAAGCTTTCAAAAAAGGCATCTGGAAGTGCCATGAAACTACTGTGATTGGACAAGGCTTTTCTGGTTTCACTGTTGTTAAGAGTTGAATGGGCAGCGTGAGTGATGGTTTTGGAGTTGTTATGCTCCTGTGGACCAATAGCATAATTACTCCCATAATTTATGTCTGTCCTTCTAGGGAGAAACTATTTTGATTATACGATAAGATAATAAATTAGTGTTAAAATTTAAGCAAGATGCAAACAAAAGGCTTGTGCTAGCTCTGACTTAGCACCAGCAACCACTACATCACATCAGGGTTTATTTCAGCTTGGCAAAACAGGAGAACAGAGTTGAAGTGTTGTGTGTAGTTTTTGGTGGTACCTAGAGCTGAGATTCCACCCACAATACTCCTCCTTTCTACAGCCAGTGTATACAACATAGTGGGCACTAAAGAGGGCTCACTTACAGACAACAGTGTGTCTTTGCAGGGCTACAGTAGCTGTTCATATGCTTAGAGTTGTTAATCTAAACATTGCACCTTTAAAACATTGTTCTTGAAGATGTTTTTAAAAGCCTCAATTATATGTTACCTCCACCAAAAACTGCATGGGTGATGTTTTCCCATTGCAAGAAATAACCAGTCTAATCAAGTTTCACACTAAACAAAGTGACTCGACAAAATGAGAACGAATCATAACATCTTGGTAACGGTTATGCACTTACCTGTCATCAACAGCTTCTGCTTCTATTTCCCCAACATTTCTGAAAACTAATCTTTGGAGCCATTTGAAAACACCAGCTACAACATTTATCCCAGAATACTCACTTTTTATTCCTCTAGTCAGCATGTAATTTCCATGTCCCGTTCTCAATTTTTTCCACCTGGAGTATGTTTATCTTGCCTTTCCCTTTTCAGCCACAGCCTTTTCCCTTTTAAAAGTGTAAGCCTAAGAATGAATGTGGAGAGAGACTAAATTAAGGGAGCCAATTTGAAGCGGCACCACTTCACTGATAAGCTGCAGCAGTGATCTGTGAGAGCACTCAGGGTCCGCCACATTATGACAATACAGAGGGAATAAAGCAGATAAAAGAGTATAGCCTGGCGCAAGAATCAGAAAAAAAAAAAAGAAAGAAAAAAAAAAACACAATCTAACGTCTAATTGTGTTATGCCTCACGGCGACGTGGGAGACAAATTCTCTTTCCACACGCAGTCCGTCTCTGATGTGATCACATTCATTTCCAGGCAGCCCACGCGACATGTCTTCCTAAGGTGCTTTTATGTAAAACAAAAAAACAATATTAATATAAAAAAAGGGGGGAGATGTGAAAATGGTGCAAAAAATGTAAACGGAGCCATTAGGTTGGAGCAAGGAGTGTTGGCATTTAGGCAAGGCAAGGCAATTTTATTTATATAGCACAATTCATACACTGGGTAACTCAAAGTGCCTGGGCGCTGGGAATTTAAGCAGACACCTGGTCACTTCGTCAGTGTCAGCCCTAGACTTTGGGAAGAAAATGTCACTTTGATGCCTCCAAGCGTGGGATGGACGACAATGGTGATTCACAAAACATTTTTTTCTACAATTTCACCTTGATGTGAGGTTAGTTTGCTTATAAACACAACATAGTGCATCTGTTGCTTTCCAGACGCTGAATATATAAAGTCATTGAGTACAGATGAATGACAAATTCCTCCGATAATGTCTGACTTGTCTGTGAAGGTTCTCAGTCATCCAGGACATCTTGAAAAAAACATAGGTTGAAAAAAAAGCATCTGGACTCAGTTTTCAAGTTTTCAATTCCAAGAGACTTTATTAATTCTGAGATCAACTGTAAGAGAGCTGAGCTTTATCTCTAGAGGGAGGAGATTCCCCAGGCTGTTCTGGTCTCATGGTTGTTGGCTCTGAAAGGGAAGTGTGACTCCTGCTCCATTCAGGTGCAGAGTCGTTAGTGATTCTGCTCCATTAAGGTGCTGTGTTTGTTGTTCTAGGGTGTTTGTTTGTTTTAGGTCTCAAAACACTGTTATAAATCTCTCAAACCATCTGCTGAAGCTGAAGAACTGAGGAAGAACTGAGACTCAAGGTCACAGGTGCACTGGCTAGAGCTAAACCACCCCCCTCCAATATCACCTCGGAGCAAAGGAGGGCCTTGTCAGCACTGGAGAAGGATCACAGCATCACCATTCTGCAGCAGACAAAGGAAGATGCACTGTGATCCTGAACACAGACGACTACGAGTCCAGTATTAACAGCTTACTCAGTGACACCACCACCTATGAGACACTGAGAAGAGATCCAACAAGTGGGTACAAGAATAAGGTCATAGACTGTCTGCAGAGGCTGGAGAAGGACCAAGTCATTAATCGACCTCTGTACTACAGACTGTATCCGGGGAACACCACTCCATGTATCTACAGCTTACCCAAAATACACAAAGAAGAAATTCCACTATGACCCATAGTAAGCAGCACAGATTCAGCCGCAAACAATACAGCCAAACACCTGGCCACCATTTTGGCTCCATTGGTAGGCCACTCACAACACCATATCGTCAACTCACTGGACTTTACAAAATCAAACACCTACAACTAGAAGCAGATGAGACTATTGTCTCCTTTGATGTCACATCCCTCTTTACCTGCATACCCACCAATGAAGCACTTGTGGTGGTAAGGAAGAGACTACTACAGGACACATCTTTACAGGACAAACCTCACCCCGGACCATATTTGCAGTTTACTGGAGATATGTTTGAACACTACTTATTTCCAGTTCAGAGGCAACTTCTACAGACACAAAACGGCTGTGCCATGGGATCACCTGTCTCCCCGATTGTGTCTAACCTGTACATGCAGGAAGTGAGGAACAGAGCACTGGTCTCTTTCCCAGGCGCAGTGCACAGTCACTGGTTCAGACCCATGTTGATGACACATGGGTCAAAATCAGAAGCCAGGAAGTAGAAGCTTTCACAGAGCACATCAAGTTCAGCCATGAACATGCCACGCCTGGCTTTCTTAGACTGTGCAGTGGTTATTTGTGAGGACAGGACTCTCCAAGTATAAGTTTATAAGATGCCAACACACACAGATCAATATTTACTGTTTGATTCTCACCAGCCTCTGCAGCACAAGCTGGAAGTCATCAGGACTCTTCAGCACAGAGCACAAGAGGTGCCCACAACCTCAGAAGGTTTACGGAAAGAAGAACAACACATCCATAAAGCCATGAGAGACTGTGGATACCCCAGATGGACTTTCAACAAAACCAAGAGGACACAGAAACCAAACAGACAGGAAACAGGGACAAAAGTAGTCATCCCTTATCTGGATGACTACTTTATAAACCAGTACGGATACTGGTTTATCTGAAAAACTTCAGAAAACACAAACACAACATTCCAGTCCACTTTAAACCAGGGAACACACTGTGTCAAAACCTGGTCACTCCCAAAGACACCTCCATAGCACAAAAAAACTGCTATAAATTGTTCCTTTTTATAAACTATGATATCAACATGGAACACAGTGCTCTTTTGTATTAAGAGTTAATTTGCAAAAATAGAAAAAAGACATTTTGAAAATCAGTTAACTGAGGCTTGTAATTTATTCTTTGCATCAAATCCCAAATCATTTTAGTGGTCCTAATCAGACAAATCTACTCAGGTTTGGTTTGACTAATATCACCTTTGGTAAATAATAGAAAAAAAAATGTTTGTGACAATTTTTAAAAACAAGTTATCTGCTTTTGCAAATGAACTCTTCATATTGTAGATACATCTTTGACACGGCCAGCAAGTCAAGATTTAACGTTACCTGTCATTTTGATCAAAGGTGAATGGTAACAAATATAGCTGACCGTTTAAGAGATAATTTCTGTACTAATAGTAATCAGTAGCTTTTCTTACTAGTCCAGATTGCACAAAATAATAAAACAACCATTATGCTCCATGTTGGTGATGTCAGGTCGCAAAGTCTTTTTCTTTCGCAAGCGTCCATGTGCAAAAAGAGAACCAACTGCTTAAGGACTATATTGCCTGTCTTCAGATATCGGATTTACATGGTTTAGGTTTCTCAGCTTTTTGTATAGTTTTTCTCCAATTAAATTAAATCTAAAAAACATAAATTTTACATCAAAACATAGATTTTTCATTTTAGAAAGTGCAAACTATGTGGCATGTGTCTGAGGTCCTTGCTCTTAATCTTCATTGTTCACATCCTTTCCAATACATTCCCATGGTCTAATACTGGTCCAGCTTGTCTTCTTCTAATACCAGAATCTGGAGCGCCAAGTAAATGGACAGAATTAGCCTCCGACTCAATGTTAATCCCTTGTGTCATAGCTTGATGCATTGGTTGCATTATGACAAGAAGGTTAGTTAGGGTGGTGGATGGGTCACACAAGGCAACTTCAAACAAAGTAGACAAGAACACATGAGAATAAAGTGGTTAAAATTGCATTGCTTTGGTTTCTATTAGAACACAACTATTCTTACAACACAGAAATGTACATTGTTAACTATAGATACTTCTGGTGTAACTCCATGTTGGCCGAAGAATGGACTACTATCTGCACTCATCCTATTTTTGACTACAATGTCAGTACTACATTTACCAACCTTAAACCTTTATGGTAATATATAAAATGGGAACTATTACCTTTTAAAACTGGTCATAGTTTTCATGTGACGTCATGTTCTCAGAAAAATGCCCTTCTGGAGGGCAAAACTCTACTATCCCTCGCTTCTGAGTATAGAGCGGATTATTACTGACGTTTTCATAATACTGGATGATAAATAGAAAAGTAAAAAAGCCTGGCCTTTTTGGCCTTTATTTGACATGATAGTAGACAGGGTGAGAGAAGAGGAATGACACCTGGGTAATTACCCTGTAAACAAACCCGGGTCTCCCAAATATATGGCATATGCTCTACCAGGTGAGTCCACTGAGGCGCACCAAGCCCGCACTTTTTAAATGACTGTATTGATTCAGTAAGTCAAGCAATGTTCGCTTCTCTGGGTGCTTAAGCTCACATCAGCATCACATTATATATCATATATCCTTACCCTGAGCAGCAGAGACATATTACATACACATCTGGTCTAGATTGTCTTTTGAGCCAAGTAATTGTTTGTAAAGTAATATTAAATAAATAAAACTTTATTCCTCTTTGTCCTTTCTCAGATACAGTTGCACTTGCATGCAACTTCAGTCGACTAAAATCCCCCAAAATCATTATGTCCCAACACACACATTTACAGTTGGGACAGACAGAGAGGGGGGCCTCTAACTTTTGGGTTAGAGGTTGACTGCGCTACCACCTGAGCCACTGCCTCCAAATGCCTTCACATTCACATCACTCAAACTGCCTTCACATCACTATGAATATCAACTATGGATTACACAAATACACAAAAAAGATGTGCCAATCAGGAGCATCGGGGGGCGGGGTTATTTTTGAGGTGACAGGCTTCCTCTCACATTCTCACATTTAGCCCCACTCACTTCTATCAAAAATGTTATTATAAAAAACTTGAATTTGAATGCAAATTAAATGTATCTAATTTAAAAAAAAAACAGTGCTTAGAGTTTAATTAGAAGCCATTATGCTGTCACTTAATAAATGTATGGTATATGTAAATCTTTTGTTAGTCACCTAAAAACATCTTATTACTTCACTCAGACATGAACATGTATATGTCACAACATCAGCACAGATCCTGGGGGTTACTTTCTTGTTCCAGACTTGTCTATTCAGCCTTAAAAAGAAAAGACTGAGGCAGCGTCATGCACAGCCACAAAAATACAAATCAATGTGGACATACCTGCTGGGCGTCCAAAGTCAGATGTCCATAGACTAGTAGAGACTGAAGAAAGTCCTTTAGAAATCTCCGGAGTAAGTCTGTTCACAGGTCATTTACTCCAGGGTCTGAAAGGAAAATACAAGAAACACAAATCAGCCAGGCTCAGACGGCGGACTTTCAGCCACTGCACCGTTGTCAATGCCCAGGGATCCACAATAAACATCCTCCAAGAAAATGTCAGTCCACGGAAGAACATTAAGCACGGCACAAAATGGCAGTTGACTAGAAGAGGCCGCTCTGACATATGCAGTGTCTGTCTGTGGCTGCTCGACCTGATCATTTTTCTGCCTAAACAGCTGCCAGAGAATGGCTCATTACACCGTCATATCACAAGCACAAGACAAGTGAGCAGCACTCGGTGGGAGCCTGCCATTCCGCTTCTCGGAGCAGCCTCAGATGGAGACTGTCCATCAGTCGCTAACTGACTGACAGCAGCTCTTATTCACATCCTCAAGTCAACTATGGATATACATTTACCATCCTGAACAGAGATGCACTTTTGAAGGACAGCCATATATTTTTCCAAAACACTTTCTGATCCCTTATAACTGTATAAGCAACCTACTCGTTTCATTTTTCCCTTAAATTTTTCCTTCTGGAAGAGCATGCTAAAAAGAAAAGCAACTCTTGAAGTGAAAACTAAAAATAAAATGAACATAAAACAATAAAACAGAGCTAGTATCTATTAGTGGACTCACTGGTCAAAGACTCACACCAGAACCAGAAAATCTGCTCTGAGTTTAACATTACATTTAGTATTCATATTCATAATTTATTATTGGTGGAGCTCCAAATATAAGTGTACTCCAGGGACCCCCCCTACCTTCCTTGTTCCATCCCTGCAAGGCACTTGTGTTCAGAAATAACAGCATCTTTCAGACATCTCTGCTCAAGAGTCAAATACAGCTTCGAGGCCACTATCTTCTTTGCTAACTTTTATCTACAAACTGTTTTCTACACGCCCCTGTCCTTTGCTGGACACAGTGTGGAGTGTGTTTGTACTGATTCTAGGTAAGTGCTTGCACTTTGCAGATTTGTGCATAACTGAGCGGGCTGTGGTATTGTGAGAGAGCAAAAGTAAAGCATAACATGTACAGTTTTTATTACTTGCCCAATCAGGAAAGCCCTGGTTGATTATTGGCTCAGAGCTTACAAGAATTTAACATTTTTAACATTACTATTTCAGATACTTACCTACTTACTTAGCAAACTAGTTCAGAAGACAGCCAAACTCCACTTTGGAAAACAATTAATGTCTCTTAATGCTGTTATTCTCAACTCAATACGACTGGTGCTGGCCCATTTCTTTTCTTTTATATTTCTTTTTTAAGACAAAGGAGCTGCTAAACACTCACTCATTTCACTCACATTGCTTTCCCTCTGAAGACAAAAGAGAAGCTGTACAAGTGAACGCCCTCCAGATCAGAAATTTCCCGGCACTGAAATGAACAAAAACTGCCAGAGTCAAGAGGTTGGACACCTTTTGTGTTAGCTTCATCTTGACAAAAGCAATAATTAAGACTTGGAGCCGACATGACAAGCTTGGTCTAAATTAAGTTAGCTAAGACAATAATTCAAAGCATGTACTTCTCTACTCAATGGATTCTGCAAGACGATCCTTGACACAACAGAACATAGTGTTCCATAAAGTCTGCAGCCTATCACTGATCACTCACACCATGAGGGCAGTCTTAAAATGATGAATACTTCCATTACAAATTACCAGTCACACTCATATAGACTCATATCCGACTCAGATGTCCCAAAGCTCTGCCGGATAAGAGAAATTTAGCTGCCTGCTGGATTTGACTCCTAATAATAAAGCCCCTGATTGCACTGCAGTAGCTTATCCAAATAATGTCACATTAGCTGAAAATGTAGTGTAATTTCCCATTTTATACGTGTTTTCTTGGTAGACGAACGCCACTTGATGTGACACTCTTCAGCTAAGAACTCTATTTCCATCCCACCCACTGATGGATCTAATCCACTGTTGGAGGATTTGCGAGCCGTGCCACGGAGCAATTGTGCAGCGGTGAAAATGAGCGAGGCTTAATTGGAGCAAAGACTTAATGAGGACCCCTTGAGGATAATCATGTGTGGCTTAGAAATGGCCCAGGTATAAGGAAGACGCGGTCAAAGGGATCAGTGCGCAGCTTTGGAAATCAGAGTGACAGGGTTGAGCTGAGACGATGGAAGGAGTGGGGAAATTTTGTTTGCTTTCAGAGGAAGGGTCCTTGGAGAGATGTAAACTGGAGAGAAAATCCCCATGAAAAAATATTTTGGTTTGGCTGTGGCTCAGGGGAGGCATCCATTCATTCAAAAAACACCCATTCATTCAACCTTTATTAACTTTAATTCTTCATTATACTTCATAAAGCTGCTGACACAAGTAATGTGTCAGCATTTAATGACATTTAAATGTTTGTTGAATTTACCGAGTTGAGTGTTGTATAAATTAACCCATACACACATTCAAACATACACCTAAAGACATGGAAATATCAATATAATGTGGATTTACATACCTCTTTAAAATATAATGACAATTGCAAGTTATATTAACGCTTTTGGTGACAATTAAATTAACTTAATAATTAATTTTATGGCAATAAAAACAATGTAACACTTTACAGTGTCAATTAGTGTTTGTTTGTAGATTGTTCCCAGCCCCATTACACAGGGAACCAGTGTCAAACACAAAATTGCACGTCAGCGCTTAGTTTGTGGGGAACACGAGGGAATATATTTCCCCACCAACTAAATCAGAAAAGGTCCTATTTGACTGGATCTGGCACCACTTTTTTTTTGTTTTTGTTTCTTCAAATTTAATGTGGTCTTTATAACTCAGCCGGTCAGGATTCCAGAGTAAGTTGCCTGCATTGTTATAGTGCAGTTCTCTTCCACTTAGCTACACTGGCCACTTTCAGACAGGCCTCAGTGCCAGGTCTAATGCTAGGTGTGAACGCACCTGACCTCTACAGAAACATTAATTAACACTTACCCCAATCTCAACCTGACCAAAATCCAGACTATTCTGCAGGTCACAAAATTGCACTTGATGTGATATTTCTTTTATAACAACTTTTTGCTTTAAATGACTTTTTTGCCCCAAACTCAAGGACCAATCATTACATCTACGCTCCCCACTACAGCACAATTGGAACCCTGCATGGCTTTGTGTAAGGAAAGGAAAGTGGGGCCTTTACGAGCAGTCTGTATCTCAAAGGAGCCTGTCTGTTGTTGACAGCCACATTGGAGATATGACTGACCAAGATAAATGGTTAAGCTCCAAAGTCAGACCATTTCAATCTCGCGACTGTCCTCGGCGGGAACAAAAGGCCACACTGTCAACAAGCCTCAACTCACTTATAGCCGCTGCCTTTTTGTCCTTCTTATACGAAAAACAGGAAACAGAATTCAGAGCCAGGCTAATCCATTTCCTACATACGCTGGCCGGAGTCAGAGTTTGTGCTTTGAATTTGATTAATGGCCCCCAAACATACCAAATGAGGCTTTTAGGCCCAGCTGCAGAGATACAAGGCTCAATTGAATTACACGCATAATGAGAAGCATTAACGTCACTTTTCTGGACTGCTTTTTAGCTGCACATTTGCACCACATATACAAGCACTCACTGGTTAATCAATTTTATTTATTTTTTTATCCCAGTAATTACTCTGTAGTAGAAATACCTTTAGAACACATCTCATGTTCCATAATGTTCCAAATTCAGAGTATAATAGGAACTGTATGTTTGCTTTTCATTGGCTGGTCTTCAAAGGAAAGACAAGGCAAAAGTCAGATTGACTATTTATACAGTATGGAGTGAAAAACAACTCGGAGGTGAGCAGTTTGAGAGGTCGTCAAAGAGTCAACAGCAAATCAAAGGAAGTTGAGAGAGAACGCTAATGCATGCTGCTCTGGTTGTGCAGTTTGGATGTAAACAACAGAAAAACTGAGTTAGGAATGACGCTATTAACAGTAGACCGACCCAAATCCATATAGGAAATATGTATAGTGGTAAAACATGTACACAGTGTCTACCTGCTAAATACAAGGTAATGCATGAGAAATGGTTGAAATAATGCTGTATGGGAGTTTGAATGTTCTTTTTTTTAATTAGTAACTAAATACTGTATACCCAATGTCTTTTGAATAGACATTATAAATTGGTTCAAAATGAGCCATTGCTATGTTTTATTTATATATCTTATATTATATTCAATCCAAGAAGAGAATGAGAGCTTTCAATATGTATTTTGAAAAAAAATAAATAAAGAAAGAAAATCCTTTATTTTCTTATACCCTTATGTTTCACAGGGCTTCCTATCCTGCCAGCTCTGGCTGTGAAGCAGAATGGATTGAAAAAAGTACAGCACAGTATGGGAGTAACCCATGACGGTTTGACTATAGCACAGCAAGAGCCTAAAGGTCTTAATGCTACTGTTGCAAACATTAGACTGTTTCCCGTTCATTGCCACCTTACCGAACAATAAATTCATAGAGTTGCACCAATTTCTTTTTTTAGGGACATACTATTTTAATGTCAGAAGTTTATCCTTTCTTTAGTGCAACATAGAAAATGCCAACAACACCGACCAAGGGTCTGATTTACAAGGAGGAGAAATAGCACATTCTAATTTGCGGCAGCATTATCAAACACTGAGTCTTTCAGAGATGGCCGTGTTGCATGTGATCCACTAAGAGAAACAGCGGCACTGGAGAGAGGAGCAGGCAATTGGAGGCAGGCTTTTTAAATGTGCTTTATGCGGAAGGTGAAAAACGTGTTAAATTTATACGCAATTTTTGGTGATAATATAACGGATTTGCAAATTCCCCGCCAAGTATTTTGCACATTGTCGCAAACACACCCAAATTTCCATAGTTTTAAGACAAAAGGTGCAACCCTAAGAAGGTGCAATTCTATGTCACGTGAGAGACGCTCACGTGACATAGACTTTCTCACTCTCCGTCTCATGTGCACAGAGATAATAAATACTGTTGCTCCATTTTTCGCGCGTTTTAAATTAATTAGCACATGTGCAAACCTTTGATAAATCAGGCCCCATATTGCAGGAAACAGTAATAAATGCTAGCTTTGCTTTCAATGGGGATATCAATAGTGTTTAGCGCCAATTTTTTTTCAAAAGCGGACCACTCTGTTGGAACCAAAGGTTAAAGCATACCCAAAGTAGTACAGTATGTCAAAATCGTCCTCCGATTTTGACAGTGGAAACTGAATTGTACTGTAACTTATCAGAAACAAGACTAAAGTGTAGAGCAGAGGTCGCGCCAGACTTTCTCACTCTCCGTTATTTTGACGGACCGACTCGTAAAATTTACGTCCTCGTCTATCATTACCTGTCATTTTAAATTTTCATACTTTAATAATACTTATAATGGCTTTTTGTTTTACTCACGTTTCAAGAAATTTCAAGACGAGCATCGAGGACAGATTATTTGTTTTATTTAAGTACAACAAATAACATTACACAAAAAATGAAAGGATATTTTGTGATTGAACTCTAGAGCATGCAGTATATTACACAATGATTCCGACAAAAATGAACTGAACTTTGCTGTGTTGTGCCCTGACAAGTCCGTTACTTGTGTTAGCTTTTCTACAGAACAACGCAGAACATTTCTCCTCCTTTCCACCTCAGCCACGATACTCCCTCTTCTTCACCTCCTTTTTGCCGCTTGTCCCATAACACCTGTTGGTGACTGCTCAGTGTTCTCCGTTTGTCCTTCTTCACCCTCCACTGCATTATGTCCTCTTTCACCTTTATTTACAGTATCAGAACTTTTTGGCGGTTTGAAAAAACTACTCGCACTCAGCTGCCGTGATCTTTTTGCAACTGAATGCAGCGCATGACAAAGACGACATGATTCAAGATAATTGCTGATTGATTTGTACATTCGCCACCAACTGGTCAGGAGTAGGAATTACAATAGATCACCCTCAGAATAATCCGTCAAAATGACGGATGGCACTCAGATTTTTCCGTCCCTGCTAAAAAAAAACCTGTCAATGACGGGAAATATTCGGTTAATGCGACCTCTGGTGTAGAGATAGACGCTGATTGACAACCATTCACACTCACATTCATTCACTTCGGGCTATTTACCTCACTTATAAATCTCATCTCAGTGTTCACAGTGAAGCAGTGGTACAGACCGGCTTGCTGTTAATTTTCAATTATGGTGTAAGGCATAGCCAAAACTGACAAAAGCTCTATTATAAGGAAATGATTCTAATATTAAATGATTGTACTTCTAATAGGATGTGTTTAAGATGTGGCATCTACTGCTCTATATGTAAGGTGTATGAACAGACTCAAATATGTGTATGTGTCTTTGGCCTCCCACTGTGATCTCAGTGACCACCAAAGAGCAACGCTGCGTAAGTACTTCCCGAACAAAGCTATATTGCATCATTGCTTTGAATCATACACTCAAAACAATTATCTTCAGTTTTATCTAAAAATGTTAAGTGGTTCCACATACGTGCTTTAAGTAATTGCTCAGCTACTTGATTTTGTAATATAGACTTGATGAAGTTGATACAGTATAGATTACTCAACTTTATTATGTAATTTTTATTCACTCAAGCTATGATTTAAGTTTTAGAAACCAGCCTTAAACAATGACGAGTGAGTGAGTGGATCTGAAACCATGAGTGACAGTCACAGAGACCAGACAGAGATACAGTATACGTTATATTTCAGTGACTTGTATTTAAGATTCAGACACTGTCATGACCTGTAGAAAATTTAGTCTCTGTTGATGTTGTCAGAGAAAAACTAATGAGCAAGTAATTAAAGTAAACATCTGTGACGAGAAAATAATCCACTTACATTTGTAGCTTTAAAGGATTTTATGACATTAGACACATTCTACTCATACTCAGCATGAGTATGAGTAGAATGTGTCTAATGTCATGACTTGACTCAGAGCAACAGCAGCAAACATCATCTTTACTCAGTTTTGGTAAAAAAAAACATTTCTTTCTAACATTAATCTGGGGAAAGGGAGGAACTGAATAATTGAACGCAACAACTATAAAGAATCCTTTGTAATCACATATGTTAACTCCCAACACCTGCTTATTCATTTTTCTCTGATAACATTTACAAAGACACAGACCTAGCTATAAAACTCCTACAGGTCATGACAATGTCTCAAAAGAAGACTCTATCTGAGTCTCCAGTAATATGGACTCATAGAGTATATAGAGTACATCTCTGTCTGGTCTCTGTGACTGTCACTCGTGGTCTCAGACCCACTCACTCTCATCTTTGTTCAAGGCTGGTTTCTAACAGCCTTGAACAAATCAAGTAGCTCAGCAATTACTTAAAGCAGTTGAGTGGAACCACTTGACATAACATTTTTAAGTAAAACTGAAGGTTCATTTTTTGGAGTCTAGAGTGCCTGAGTCACAATCCTGCAGTGTCTAAACCTTGGGACCCTGTTCCATGAGACCAGTCTGAGACAATTTGTAGAGATAAGACCAGAAAAAGCAGGAGCGTGCTCCCACACTCTCTTGCTTACCACAGGTTATGACATGCCTTGTCAAAGCAGGAGTGGAGTAGTTCTTCCAAGTGAACAACTCCCTTCGAGACATCAAGTATAATGTATAACATAAATGTAAGGTTAACATACAGTATATCTAATTTGGAAGTATTTGTCACAGCTACAGGGGATAATACACCGCCCGTTGTGTGGATGACTAATGCAAAGATATAATACTATATATGCCATCTCCAAATTTAGGCCAAAGGCAAGAAGACACAAGATCCAGCTCTGCACCACTTATGGGTACAGTTACAATAGTCTACAATCGCCTCCATCTACTTACTGTAAAACATGAAGGTATTTTAAAAACTCAATGACCTCATCCTTGTTAGACAAAAAGACAAGAGTCCAAAAGAGACAAGTGAAAATAGTAGACAATGCTCACAATTCCCAGATCAAATGTAATTATGTGTATTGTATTTGTGTTATGGGCGGCAGTAGCTCAGTGGGTAGAGTGGTCGTCTTTCAACCGGAAGGTGGTAGGTTCGATTCCCACTCTCCCCACAGTTCATACTGTCGTTGTGTCCTTGGGCAAGACACTTAACCCACCTTGCCTCCAGTGACTGTAACACTGGTAATTACATTAGAACAATGTAAGTCGCTTTGGATAAAAGCGTCAGCTAAATGAATAAATGTACAAATGTAAATGTGTTATCTTGCTACCAACTCTGATTTTATTGTTCTTAATGTACCTAAGATGTGAACTCTTGACTTTTGTGCATGTTATATGTGAGTGGTTAAAAACATGTACTGTAAAGCATCATGTACTGACATATTGAGGAGGTGTAGCAAGTGAATGAAAAAACGTCATTTTAGCTGTTTAATTCTCAAGTCCCACTTTTTTTATTTCACAACTTTGTAACTGTATACTTTCAAATTCAATGGTTACATGAATTACTTTAAATGTTTGCAACACCAGCAATTATTAAATACTGCTGAAAATGTTCTCATAAGCTATAGTGGGCTTCTATCAACTTCACAAAACTCAGGACTCATCCGGTGAAAATTAACGATTGTGTCCCTTTGCAATTCATTGCAAATGTATTTGTCAAATTTTAAACATTTAATACGTCTAGAGCATTGTACTATTTTAAAGTTATCTTAGGTTTTACTCTGCCAAAGGGAACATTGAAATATCAAGTTACCTTATTATTGAAATAGTCATCACATTTATTACACATTACATGTTTTACCGCCATCGCACCGGTGTCTTTTCCATGTATTATATTATATATATATATATACACATGACTAGAAAACAGACATGCCCAATCTGGCCGAGGGGAATCTTCCATGATAGAGCATATTGTTTGTGTCACAAAATTTGTAGACTTCATATTATTAATCATATTAAACATTAACCACCATCCACGTCTCTGGCCAGCCCCCTGTAAAGTTGCTCCTCGTTTTATGCTTTACAGACTTTAAATACCCTTTGTTAAACACAATATTGAACATATTATAGTTTGACCTGTAGTATTTCTGACATTTAATGTGAGGACAGAATGACTGATAAAATATGACTTGTATAAAACTAAATGCAGTGCACTAAACCAAAGACTGAGTTAAAGCTGTTGGTGTCAAGCCCTCACAGTCCTCTGCACACACCAGCGACAGGACACTGTGGGAACTGTAGCGTGATCGCACCTCAGCAAATCCACAGTTAATTGGACACTTCCATTACAACAAGCATTGGGGAAAACAGCAGCGAGCAAACAACAAGGCTAAGTCCTGCTTTTCCCCGACTCAGATAACAAAAGCTCTGCAGATGTGTTTCCCAGCACAGTATATTGTGTTCCAACAACAACAACTCTTCTTTGACTGCAAAATCCTCGGCATTCGGCTAAACTGATTAGCCTCCCCGCGCTTAACAGCTGGAATCTTAGCCCAATTTGTCCGGCTTGGAAATGTTAAGCAGAATAATGCAGCTGCAATTCTTCTTGCCAAATGGCCATTTGTGTAGAAAATGGTCGGCAGCCAGGTACTGAGGAGGGATTGCACATGATCAGAAAGGATTTTAAGGAAACAAATTGAGGTAAAGAGGACGCTTATAGAAATATAGTGCTGCATTGTGCTGTGCAGCTTGGGTTTAATGAGGCAGGCTGCATGAGCTGGTTTAACTCCTGAATGATGTGAGAATTGAGGGAGCTGTCCATCTTTGCACAAGCAGCTCATTTTTACTAAGGCAGACCATGTTAAAAGCCTGACTGACAAACTCTTAATGAAATACTTTTTCAGTAAATATTCACAAATTTTTGTTGTTTTTGTTATGTTTTCAGCAACTCATTTTCAACAGCAATTTCTCCATAATAGTAACATCATTTTAACTGATCTGGAGTTTTTCTTTATAGAATTATAGAAAAAGTTAAAGCAAAAGCATCAGTTTTCAAGGTGAAGACTTTTTGTCTCTAATTCCAAGAGACTTTATCAATTTTGAGATCAACTGGTAAGAGAGCTGAGCTTATGGAGCATCAGTATCTCCAGAGGGAGGGCCTTGACCAGAAACTAAACCTGATAGGACCAGGCTCTTCTGGTCTCATAGTTGTTAGCTCTGAAGCTTCCTTCACCCCTCTCTCAAAACATCTGGCCTCTCTTTCTAAAGGGAATGCCCTTCAGAAAAAAACATTCCTTTGAGGACAGCAATGTCCAAATTTTGTCCAGAGAGGCCAGATAGTAAGATAGATTACATAGAAGACGGTTTTGTTTTTGGTGGGCACAGAAAGAAGATGACCTAATGAGTTAAGGCATAGAATTTCAGGGCTCCTCCATTATAGAAAGGCCCAGGTCCATCTCCCAGCATATTGACTCTAAAACACATGTGATGTGGGGCGGCAGTAGCTCAGTGGTAGAGCGGCCGTCCTTCAACCGGAAGGTAGTAGGATCGATTCCCGCTCGCCCCACAGTCCATACTGTCGTTGTGTCCTTGGGCAAGACACTTAACCCACCTTGCCTCCAGTGACTGTAACACTGGTAATGTAATGTAAGTCGCTTTGGATAAAAGCGTCTGCTAAATGAATAAATGAAATGAAATGAAATGAAATGTGATGGCTAGGTTTATTTTACCCCATCCCATAAAGCGTCATATTTAGTGCCTTCTGTACATTAATAGAACAGATGGCTGCTTTTGTTGGTGCAGCCTCTGTAATACTAGTCATACTAGACATACTAGTCATACTAGTCATACTAGGCAATGAAAGTCTCTAAAACATAAAGTTGATAAACTAGGCTCTTAAAAGCACATTCATAATCTCCCAAAACTTAATGAGTGACCACCGTGAAGAGAAGTTTTCTCCACCTGCAGCACCTCTGTATCAACACAGAGCTACTCTGAAATCTAATTTCATGGCTGACAATGATGCTGATGTGATACCGGGTGCAGTGGCTCAGTGTTAGAGCGGTCGTCCTTCAACCGGAAGGTTCAATTCCCGCTCTCCCCACAGTACTGTCGTTGTGTCCTTGGGCAAGACACTTAACCCACCTTACCTCCAGTGGTGTTCCAGCTGTAACACTGGTGAATGGAACCTTAATGTAAGTTGCTTTGGATAAAAGCATCTGCTAAATGACTAAATATAAATATATAAATATAAATATACTGGTTTCCAAACAATTAAAAAGTTATTCTTTAAATGAGTCTCAATATGACTCATCATGACTATAACATGTATTATAGTGTTTTATAAGGAGCACTTGGCCTAGCAGCTGTCACATTCAGTGGTTCATTGTTCTGAAATAAACATAAGACAAAAAGCGGAACCAATGCTGCGCTTCAATGCTGCACTGTGGGCGTGTCAGGACATCCTTTCAGAAAAAGTTTACATGAAAATGTTTCACTGTCACATGTATTTATAACGTCCAGGTGCGGGTGATCAAGCTATGTCACCAACAGAGGTTTTTTAGGCCAATTCTTGGTGTGTTTGACACACATGCACAACCAGTCACACAAAGAGTGTGGAGAACGTTTTTTCAGGGAACAGGGTTGCAGTCAAGCAACCCGAGATGTTCTCCTTTCTAAAGCTACACTCGATGCTGAAATAGAAATACTATGTAGAAATATATAATATAGAAATACTTTACAAATGGTCACACAAAGAGTAATGGTGTACTTGTATGCAGCATCAAGTGTAGCTTTTGAAATAGAACAGACATTTGGTTCCTCTGCCTATGGAAATAAAATAAAAAAAGATATATAAATCTTCTGAAATCAATGTTAGTCCTTAGATATCAATTTTAACATTTTGGACAAACAAATATATGGAAAGTGAGACAGTTTGCAATAGTTTTTTGATTTGTCAAAAATTTTCATTTTGCTCATTACGCTTGATCAAAATTGCACCATTAGAAAAAGGTCCACCTTTTCCAGAAGCATCCATAACCCCAAGCCTGACCAACAGATTTATATCCATTTTTCTCCAATGTATCAAAACAACACGTCCTTATCTTATCTTTTTCTGATATTGATTGATATTAGATTTTATCTTTGATTATTAACAGTCATAGAACAAATGCACTATGTTAAGAGACCGATCTTATCTACTGAGAGACAAAAAGAGTAAAAATAGCCCAGTAAGACCAATAAGGCAGACACTGCATAATCCTCCTGCCGTGTGTAGTCGCAGCTGTTCAAGAGGACAGCCCAATCAAACCTAAGCATTCATCTCAAAGATAGCATCTCTTTGCTGTTAGCGCAAATGTCAAGTCTTATCTGCATTCTTTTTAATTGATTTCTTGGTGTCTTCTATCTCAACAGGTATTTCTGGGCTTTCCACTCCCAGTGCGGTCCGTCTTGTCACAACTCAAAGTGGTGCACGGAGGACAAAATTAGCTTACGTCTGGGAACTGGACGAGATGTCACCGGCTACTGCTTTATCAACACTTCACAGACAGGCCGTGGCTTTTTTTATTTTATTTTTTTCATTTTCTTCCAGCCTGGTCAAAAGAAATCGATGGGCTTATCTCCACAAGGAACATGTTTGCTTTGGTGTCATACACTTCACTCTGAGTCATGGATTTTCATTTTAGTTTTATGCATATGTTCAGTACAACTATAACGGTTTCTGTCAGTCTCACAAAGTCATACAAAGTGGAATTTTGTAAAATATTGGAATGAAATGCACGGTTGGCAACTGCTGTGCAAATCATTAGTCACTACCAAAAAAAAAAAAGATGATATGAGATTTTCTCATAAACTCGTACATTATGCAAAATAAGGAGTGTTAAATGTATATTGTATATAATGATGTGGAGCAAAATGAAATGCATCAGCCATAAACCAGTAATAAATCACAAATAAAATAAAGAGTAAACACAACCATTCAGCAAAAGATTCCATAGATCTACCTCAATACCATTTGTGATACAAAAAAAAAATATATATATATATATATATATATATATATATATATATATATATATATATATATTATTCAGAACTAGATTTAAAACCAAACCAATGAATCATGGTTTGTAAACCAGAACTGAAGCTGGGCTAAAGCTGGAAGACCTAATCAGGACCACAATATGTAATGCTTAATGTTTGTGTGTTCTTGTGTGTCTGCTGTGTTCGATCTCTTTTTTTTCCTCAATTAAAATTTTGATAAAAAAAAAAAAGCTAAGTATTTATTTCTCAAATGTTGCCATGGATACACTTTGCTCGATCCAGCTGTTTTAAACTTCCGGAATTTTATCCATATTAAAAGGTGACAAGTCGGAATAATGTCTGCTATTGAAAATGTTCTGTAGCTATATTTCTTGTTTTTTCAACTGTACTAATCTGAAACTGTACTAATCTGAAATAATATTCAAAAAGAAGAGAGGAGTGACACAAACAGACTTTAGCCTCAGTTACCAGGTCATCGGTTACTTTTGAAAAATCAATTGAAAGCTTTTCATGCTGCCAGGTCACATGTCGCGTTGGGAATTTACTGGCACCAGAGAGCCAACACTGACCTTCAGAGGCTCCATTTATTATGTGACACAAAGTAGCACTGGCACCGACTGCTGTCCTGTGAGTCGCCCACCCCACAAACCCTAATCTCGTCTACCAATCTACCAGTCTACTATATGTTCTCAAAGAAGAAGACTTTATAGAGCACATTTTATACCAAAGTAATTCAATGTGCTTAACAAAAATGACACAAAAGTCGTAGTAATGAATAAACATGTAAGAAAGAGAAAAAAACAACATAAACACGGAAAAAGAATAGTGTATATATATAACAAGGTGAGTTCATGGTAAAATGGTTCCAGTACACATTTCACTAAACAAGCAGACTCTAATATTCTTTCTGCCCAAACAAGATGGTTCTGGCAACTGACAAATAACTGTCTACATGTGTTTTTTTTATTATTATTATTAATTTATTTGATCGGGACAGAGCATGTTAATGTACATACATGAGACACAGTCACATGAATGTAAACATGACAGATTGTAGCCGTAGGCTAATTTCCATCCGTTGTCCCAACATTCTCACACATTCATACACCAGGGCTGTGTCACTGGAGGCAAGGAGGGTTTAGTGTTTTGCCCAAGGACACAATCACAGTATGAACTGTGGGGAAAGCGGGAATTGAGCCAGCAACCTTCCGGTAATAGGACAACAGCTCTACCACTGAGCCACTGCACCCCATATATGTCCCATCGGTAAGTGCTTGATATTTAGCTGCTCTATTTATACACGCATTTAGGCATCACCATATTTCATCATCATATTTTCAATTGTCCAAAGGGGGCTTACGTGGTAAAGTGCATGCAAAATAAATCAGAGTGACCCAACATGTGTTTGCTCCATGTCTTGCTCACACCTTCTGCCCCTGTCTATAAAAAAACTTATTATCAAAAAGGCAAGAAATTACTTTTTTCAACTAATAAATATGATAACTTTATCCTTCAGGGCAAGTTAACATTGCAGCGGCCGTGGCAACTGTGTAATTCCCATGTACTGACAATTAACTGTTTCGGTAAGGCTTGTTACCCACAACATTCGGGAAAGGGGCGGTTCAAAATTGCAAAAATCTGTCTTTTTTAGATAAGCTACAAGTCACTGGAATCTTCGGACTAACTTAAAGTGTAATTGTACAGAACCTCAAATAAACACCACGTGGAGGCACTGGAGTTATACATGAAAGGACCTGTGCTTCCTCATCAAAGACTGACATTGATACATCTGATGAGATTGGCATACATAGAACAAATTCTTCTAACCTAACGTTAAAGTAGCACTGCATCACTTTAACATTTTCTCAAAATTATTGTGATGGTTCTTATACATGAGATAAGTAGAATGATGCCTGTCTCACTGACATAGTTTCCCTTAGCTGGAAAAAAACCTCCAATATAAGTTTCCTGCCGCCTTGCATATCGCAAGAGATCACGTGAGCTCTACCACACAACGGTCATTTGTGTTATTCCTCTCACCTTGTTTCCCGTCTAGCTACCTTTCTATCAAATAAAGGCAAAAAAATGGTTATGCAGCTTGCTTTAAAATTTAATGCATGTCAAAATTACAGACATAACCTTTACAAAAAATACACAACACACATACGGCTTACTGGCTTAGCATTTTTGCTTTATCTGCTTACGTTAAACAACATAGCAGCCAACATACTTGGGTAAAGCTGTCCAAAAGATTATTCACTGCCTGCAAAGTGTCTAATTTAGTGGCTTTCATGGTGAACAGCACTGCTTTAGCATGTATCTTTTTGCGTGAAAATGAAAGTAGCCTAAATCAAAGCACCACTATAGCATGAAATGCCCCATTGGCTAAACGTGTCCCTGTCTTGTGAATACATTAGCTTCTTCTTAGGAAGACAATTCCAAGGCCAGTTTCTTAATTTTAAATATCCACCATCTAACAATAACTTCTGATGCAACATTATGCATTTGTTTCAATCCATTCACTTCACATCCATCATGTGGTGAAATTTACAATGGGGAGATTTTCTTAAGCTTTTCAATGGAAGCAGCATCCATCTGCATATTTATGAACATGGATAGTTGTAGCTACAAAGAGCAGTGTTGTATAAAGTGCTTTCTACCTACGGTAGAACTTTACATTTTGTTTTTGAAAGAAACATGGCCAAGGGGAAGCGTTGCCATCAAAAGATTTGGCATGATTCTCCACAGTGTGAGAGGGGTGGATAAAAGTGAACTAATGTTCTTGCAGTGGTAAGACACAGCGACCTAGCAAGTATCGTGAACTCGAGGCCATTGATTGTATTATAAAAAGCAATGGGATGTTCAAACACGCGCCTCGCCGTGTCAGAAAATTGGGTTATGTTTCTGATGCCTTCCACCCACACGCACTCAGAGCAGCTTCAATGCACCGTCTCTCTGTCTTCTGTCTCTGTTCGGCTCAGACTTCCAAAGCGCTGCATCAGGAAGCAGTCTTGGCCTCCTTGACAAGAACCTGACACTCCGGCGATCAATAGGGGATTGGATCTTCACTGCACCAAAAGTCGGGTAAAATCGATGAGTGTCATCTGCAAACTGGAGACATTGTTTTTTTGCCCTTTAATTTGTGTGTTTAAAGTTTCTTTCAGGTAAGAATACATTAAGCGCTCCCCTGGTAATGTCCCGTTTCATGTGCAATTGCTCTTCTTGTTTTCTTTTGTTTGTTTGTTAAATTTGAATATTTTCCTTTTATCTTAAAACAGCAAAACAGGACAATTTAGCCTTAAGATCTCTAGCTTTAATTGTGGTGCAAAGTGTTATTAGGGGAGTCTCATTAATGTAAACTCATTGTCATGCACGAGCAGCAAAAAGCAAACAATTAACTAAACCCTGTAGTGGTGCAATGTTCATTTTAAGTGCAAGCAGAAAAAGATTATGCTCATAGTTGCATGTTGGTCATCAAAACCTAGTCGGATTAGATGATTTCAGAGGTTGTATCAAAGTCTCAGGGAGGAAAATTAGGAAAAATAAGGAAAGTAGGAAATTGTCATATTTGAAATACAGTTGTATAAATTCATTTTCTGATTTACTAGAAAACAGATTTCTCTCGATGAACCTGTAAGAGCCATGTTTAGATTTGCATTATTTTCTTCTGAATTTTGCTATTAGGGTTAAAAAGGTGGCCATTTAAAACCACACTACAGTAGAAACACACTTTTGAAAGTGAAGGAAAAATACAACAATACTGCATCTTTCATACATGTCACTTGGAGAGTGTTCAAACTTTCCCCAGACAAGCACAAATTTTTATTTTTTATTTTTTTAACTGGGACAGAGCATGTTGATGAACATACATGAGACACAGTCAAATGAATGGAAACATGTCCGATTGCAGCCTTCCTACACCAGAGCTGTGTCACTGGAACCAGCTGGGTCCCTCTAGAGTTTTTTTGCCCAGTACACAACTGTCTGGTTTGAAAATGTGCACATGAAGCATATCATTCGAAAGCTTAGATACTTGTCTTTAAAATGCTAACTTTTGCTTGTTGTTTTCAAATTTGAAATGGTAATAGTCAAGAACATATTCTGTAAGCCTATTGTATGTTTCAATCCATATTTCTCAAATGAAGATCTGTGCAGCCTTCTTTTTAGATCTAAAAATCCAGATGAGAAAAAAAATACTTTCATTTCTGTTCTAAAGTGTATAACTATTTACCAGTTACGCCTGCAATTTATTTGACTGCCTGAGTAAAAAATACAGAATGTTACCTTTAAAAAGAGCCCACTTTTATTTGTACTTTAAAGAGTTCAAGCTTTAATTTGGGTATGCTTTTTTTTTTGCTGTTTTAGGCAAATTTACCAGGAATGATAAGGGGCCACGTGTCTTGCCCAAGGACACAACAACAGTATGAACTGGGGAGAGTGGGAATTGAACCTCCATCCTACCAGTTACAGGACGACAGTTCTACATCCTGATGCACTGCACCCCCATGACGGAGTTGCATTTATAAGGAGACATGTCTTGGTGGTTTTTAAGAGTATTGTAAAACAAATGTGCAGGGAGCATATAGGGCTTCTTGGCTCTGGCCAATATTCTTACAACACCAGTCACACAATATGAACATCAACATGCTAAAATTGGGCCTCATTCATGAATATTTTTGTACAAAGCTTCTTAAATGTTATTCCAGGGAGAATCTCTAATAAGGGTCTACGTGGGATTTGGGATGCGTTCTCAAAGAGCGTGATTTCTCTTCACTGCGTGCGTAACTCTAGGCATAACTCTCCCCTCGATAACCTAGCTTGAATAAACAGAACATTAACATAAGAAATGCCATAAGGACAAAAGACCAGAGCTTATTGAAGCAGCGAAGCCAGTGCACAGCTGCAAACCAGGAAATGTGCAGGAGTCAGCCCACTGCCCCGCTTCTGCAGCGCTCTTTTAGAACTCTATTAGTGGTTCAATAAAACACTTAAATACACTAAAACACAACACAGAGAAAGGCTAAAATTAAGAAGTACAAGAGGAATGATAGGAGCGGGGGAGTGTCGAGAGCTTGAGCTGACTAGATATTGACTGTGGAAGCATCAGGTGAATCCCCACGTTAACAGCCCTACAATGTATTTTTCTCTGTTGTTTGGACAACCCAGTCACTGCTTTATAGTAAAATTGCCTTCTGTTTTAAAAATGTATTCTGTGATTAACACCGATGCTGGAATCAATCAGACCGCTTCCAGGTGGGAATCACATACAATTTCTTTTTAATTTTTTGGCTTTGACAAAATATCACAACCATAATATGGTGATAGGAAAACTGCTTACTGTAACTTTTTCTTTATAACTCCGAATTGTTGGCGATCAGGGGAGGAGTGACCATAGTTCCTGACCTCCAAACAGGGCGCTTATTTACTTTCCCACAAACACATTAATTATCTGTCCAAATAATTATTATTCATTTAAAACACAAAGGTTTCATCAGTAAATGCAAAACAAGAATTGCATTGTTGATTTTAACTTACTAAGCAACTATAAAAGCTCAAAAGAACCACCACCTACAGACATTCATCCATTCCCTATAGACGCACATGCTACCCTTGGATAGCATGTACCATTGGACGAATGTAATTGCAGATTATGAAAACCATTGCACAACAAATGATATACACTATGTATGTATGCGAACAGTGAATTGTATTTCATGTTTAGCCTGGCTGGAATTACTGTATATGCTGACAACACTACACAAACACATTGGCATTACTGTTCTTTAGCAAAACGCATTTATTTTCTAAAACACTTTATATATCGACCCCTTTGTGTACCCCAAGCATGTCACTCTGAGGGTGCATTGACAAGAGGATGCACTTATCGAGAACGGGATTAGGCTGTGAGGAATGGTAATCTCTGAGGCTTGACCTTTTTCTCCCAGATTGTCTCTGGGCCCGTCCAGTGTTATCCCGCTGCTGAATGACACATGGACTCTATCTGGATGATCATGACCCTAATTTATTACCCGGCTGTCTATGATTTGCAGGCTATCGGCTGACGTTATAGCACAAGTGCATTCAAGACAGGGATGTATTGACTAAGAGCACAGACAGTAGTGAGGCCTACTGCAAATGTGCAGAGGAAATGTTTCGATAGCCTTAGTCGCACAGGACTGTTATTACCCCTGCACCTCTGTGATTCAGAAAATACTGCACTTGCACGGAATCAGCTATGTCTGTGATTTACTCGGTTTTACTGACTTAAACTCTGGATATGACGTCACAATCACAACCTAGCATATATATCTGATACACTGGTGGCTGAGAAGAAAGATACGCACACCTGCTAAATCTGCACTGAAAACTTACTAACTTTACTTCTTGGCGCTGTGTTTACTGCTGATATGCAATTGCTGTAAAATTTATTAGGAGACAGTGCATAGGAAGTGTCTGTCCTAGCTTATATGGCTAAATGGCTACAGCGATTAAAAAAAAGAGCAATAAGAAACATCAAACATCATCGGTGTGTCTCATAAACCCAATCAATAACTTCTTTTTGGTCCAAAAATCTACGCAATCACCAAGAGCAGTGGTTAAAAATAAACAGAATCACAGATGTGGGGATTCGCACGGGACTAGTTTAATCCACAGAACCCCTGCGTTTGACCAAATACAGTAGTGAATATGCAGGGGAATTTTTACATTACAAATTAAACACATAATCATAGACGAGTTCTGCAACTCGTCATTATTACAGATTACTATTAGTCCCCAGGTAATACTAATCCCATGAAAATAGGGCTTATAATTTACTTTAATGAGACACCTCGGCACCTGTAGACGCATGGATGTATTATGAAATTAACAGGTCCAGAATCTAAAATTAAAATCCCATTTTAAGGTTCACAGTATTCATTTCATTTCCCACCTGCAAATTAGAGAAGACAACATAAGACAACATTTATTACATCAGCCGGAGCACACTACATAATCATCTCAATGCTCATTGACCACTGGGACCTCAAACGCTGAAGGTCAAAGGTTAAGACATGAGACATCCAACACACTGACACTTGTTTTTGTGCCCCTCCTTGTCACCGATTGGCCTTTTGTCACAGAAACCATTAGACCTTCACACAAATCATTTGCAACAGTTATATAACTCAGACTCAGACGTCGGTTGTAAATGCAAAATATTGTAGTTCTGCAATGTTTAAAACAACATTTTGATTAAATAAAAAAAAAAGTTGAGCTGTCTATTATTTTCAAACTCAAGCCATAAAAAATTCAGATTTATGAAGAGAAATCTGAATAAATTGTTAGAACGAAGCCAAAAGCCACAAAAGTATATGTGACCTTGGTGAGAGTTTATTACAACAGGTGCATTTAAAACTTTTTAAAATTGTTTTATGAATTATGTCACTTGAATGCTTTTTACCTTTTAAATGTATTATTTTTATATTTGTATTAATATGCATATATTTGACTCCATTTGTAAAGTCTTTACAAGTGGTTTTAAATAGTGCTCTACCAGCAGCCAGTGTATCTTCTCTGTCTCTACTGTACTTTTTTTTTTTTTTCGAAATGTAATTGACAGACGCTGTATGTCTTTTATTTTGAAGAATATTGACAGTGCGAGGTTCTCTGGTGGATTCTTCAGACATACAACTCTTTGTAGTCTCTTCTTGTCCATCAATCTCTGCCTCGCTGTCAATCCACATGACGCACACAGATTGTGAAGTTCAAGATACATTTATGGTGTAAGAAAACTATGTCTTATTGTCAGTGCACTTTAAATTTCAGTTCTAGCATGCATGCATCCATTTTGTAATACATACTGGCATATACAAAAGATCATCCATGAATCCAGGATCATAAGACACAATTTGGATTTTGTGTATTTATATTGTTTCCTTCTATGGCATGTTATGAAGAATGCCATTTGTAATGTTCATTATGCAACAGATAATAAATAAAAACACTTGCATTAAACGATCATTGTGAACATGTTCTGTGCTAAATGTGTTATTATTTATAATTTATAGGTGTCTTCCAAAATTACATCAAACTGAAATGCTATGGTACGCAGTGACCTGGGTGATTGAGAACTGAATATAGAACAATATAGTGCTTAATTCATTATGCAGAATTAGCCATGTGATTATAATCAGACCAGAAATGTGGTACACTACAAGTAAATAGCGCTCAAAAGTAGCCCTCAGGCATTAGTTTAATTGAATGCGCTCTTGAGTCATTCAGGAAAGGTCCACTTCCAAAAACTCCAGACACATAGTGTTTGCGTCATCAGCTCATCGCAGAACCTACACTGTAAACTGTTTTCACAATAGATCGCACTAGTCCAAATGTGTGTGGAATTTTGAAATTGTGATGTATTGACATATTTTACTGGTACACTACAACATTTTACACAATGCACCTTTCAAGCCAGACTTATGACTCCCATACAGTAGGAATCAAAATTCAAGCTTTAAAGTCTTTTAGTGTTTTGTAATTGTAATTTTATATAGACTGTTATGAGAACAGAAAAAGGCTCCTATGATGCAACATTCTTTATGTAACACAAAAAGCAATAGATTGAATGCAAACCACTTTGGGAGGCACATGAATATTTAATCATAAGAATCTTTAAAACACAATTGATTTCCACCTGTTAGCTGCTTTAATTTTGTCTGCTCTTCTAATCAGGGATAAAATCCTTTGTAGTCACATAAAAACAAACAAATTCAAAAGTTTTCTCATTAAAAATTCTACTCCTAAACTAGAATCACAGGAGCTGACAAACTCTCTGAAAAACTACAAAAGGTATATTTTTTTTGTTTTGTTTTTTTCTGACATATGTGAAAGATTCCGAGGAGCTGTATGGTAATGAAAAAGAAATAAGGAATGAATTTGTTTCTGCTGACACTGTCGCCAAACTAGGCCCTCATTGTAATTAAGTGCTGTCCGAGTGACGCGCTCATTAATGCCCAGATTTCTAATAGTTTTACAGAAGGCAAACATCAACAAACTCTCAAGGTGTCCGGAGGTAAGCTCATTAGTGACAGTGTGCACAAATCAAAGGATCAGACGGCTCGTTTTGGGGACATTTTGTGAAGCGGTGAATTAATGACACTGTAATTGCACAGGATTAAAGCGAAATTAAAGAAGACAAGTGTTTATGATAATCTCAGAGATAAAGAGCCCTACTTTCATTGAGTCAGTAACACAGCTGTCCCAGGCCAACAACTTAACAATTGAGTACAATTTCTTGTATGCCAACTTTTGTCCAATCAGAAGCAAGAGCTCAGCAAACAGTGTAATATAGTGTTTTATGGGGTTTTAAACAATGGGGAACCAATAGAAATAGTTATGAGGAGCTAGTAGTTAATTTGACAGAAGTTAGCCAAAATAACATGCATATACTGTAGATTTAAATTCTAATTCCTATTTTAAATTGGTCTCTCGCACTTAAGACTTTCTCAGTGTCACTTAGAGGTCTAGACGTTTGTAGTCCTCTTTGCCAATAATGTGACTCTCAACCAGAGTAAGAGTTTTCCTTCACATGACTGACATGGTTCTTTGAGGTTATGTCCAAATGAATACATCTTTAAGCCCTTGGACCTTTGATGTGTTTGTGCATACCATCCACACTACATGGCTCTGCATAGGATCAGGAAAATAGAGACTTTAGTAACACTGCTGACACACTTTAGGTGGAGAACCAGCAGTTCGAAAAATTATGATACCAACAGTTATGTTAGCTGTTTTTTTCTCATTAGTTATCAGAGAAAATGACTATAATAACCTTATCAATTGGTTAATTCCAAATAATAGTGCATGAAATTCAGCCATATTAGAATACACTCTGTTATGGTTTGCAAATTTGCAAAACTTGATTTAAGATTGTTTTTGTTCTACAAATGAAAACACAGTAGTCTGGACACAGAAATGAGAAATCATTGCAGCTATAATGTTATAATAACGAGACTTAACTTCTACTAAAATCATGTAATATTCTTACTCAAGTTGTTAGGCGACTGTTTGGCCCAAAGAGGAAAAGTGTATTGTGATTGTGTATTTCCTCTTTGAATGCTCTGAAAAAGTGAGGCTATTGATTCAGCATTGAATACTCATTACCATCACAGTATGGACTCTTACTCATTGACCTGTGTAAAGTCCGGAATGGAAAAGTGCATTGCAGTTAAGGCAGCCACAGGCTGTTCATATCTCTTTGTCTCAGAGAAGAAAGAGGCAGGTAATTACGGATGTTAATCACAGTCATATTCGAGAGCGGGAATAACCTCTGCCATTCTTCTGAGCAAGAGGAGAAACTCCACTGACTAATTACTGCAGTGGGCAGTGCCTACGCTGTGCCCAACACCCCAGTGTCCGGTCAGCTCTGTAATCAGTCCTCATCGCAGCGAGATCACAATGAAACTCACACCGGCCGCGCTGAAATGACTGACTGGGCACGGTTATTAATATAATAATAGAGCCGTGTGATATGAAAAAGATATGGATGTCATCAAATATGTCAGGATACCAAAGTGCAGACACATGCCACTATAAGCTGCATTACCTCATTCTATTCTGGGGCTTAGCTAGTGTGTGATCTCATTTTTAAGACCAATTTGAAAAGTCACGGTGCCATTTTTGGGCTGCACAGATTTATGATAGAGATGAGATGCTCTTTAAAAGGGTAAACTTGGATTTGTGTCAACTTGATGACATTTTTATTTAGTATTTAACAATTCATGCCTGTGTGTATTTAATACAGCAGGTTTGTTCATTATTTTGAATTTTTTTTGTTTCAGAGCTTGTGTGGTGTCTTAGACACTATTCCATTTTCTTTTTTACATAAGGCCAGGATGCACAGTAACCTGAATGCTCCAGACCAACCAACTGCCCAAACATGTTCATCTGAGAAGGACACACTGATAATGATTAATGATTAGCAGCACATGGCGGAAATGTATCCCTACATCTTATTGAAGCAGTGACGGGTAGTTACAGTGGCGACACTCACCTTTTTTATTATTTTTGTCTGTTAAATAAACCTTGTGACAGTGAAATAAGTTTTATGTTGTTGTTCATCTGAAATACATTACAAGAAAACAATGTGTCTGCAGACGCTAAAGACGACTAATAATGGACAGAGAAAGATTAGTTTTCTCTTGTTTTCTCTTGCATGTCTTGTGTTTTGCAAAGTTGCACAAAATCAATAGAAACGAGAACAGTGTAGGTTTGCTGGCCAGTGTACTTTGTTAAATTATGCAAATTTCAAATGTGCTTTCATTTCATATTTTTTTACTATGAGGTTAATACACTCTGCTGTTTTGTTAATGTTGTTTTGTGTTAAATATGTTTATTACAGTAATGTTATTATGAAACAATAATTCTGCTCTATGCCCAAAGAAAAACTTACTATTTGCAATAACTCATAACAATATAATGATTTGTCTACTCCAGTCTAGAGTCCAGTTTTTGCTCAGAATTTGTCTGGAGACTTAACATGTTTTTATCCAATGCCCAGTCAGGATATCAGATATTTAGATAATGCATGTGAAAAAAGTTAATAATGTTAACAAAAGTCAATAATGTTAACATACAATGACTGGATGGTGAGTTATTTCCTTGACTCCTTATGAGCTGGAATGCCCTGACTGAACACATCATCATTGGATTTCTTCACTTAACAGATCTAAAATGCTACACTTCAAAAAGATTTGTATTGATTGTGGTTTTGTTTCCATTTTTGCATCTACTTTAAAAGAACCCATTACTGACTGGTGCCCCACATTCCATTTCCATTTACCTCTTAACCAATCAGAGATATTGTAGTTCTCGTAATGGCCACAGACCAAGTAATTGTATTCTTGCTGAATTGAATGGTGACTAACAGCCCAAACTCTCCACTGGCACTTTCATCCAGAGGAACAGTCCTTCGACTATAAAAAACATCTGGTGTATTTTACTTGTTTTTGCGATAGAAAAGGTGTCAATGATATGTATCCATACATACTGTAACTGGAAACAATCCTGCCATGTACTGGTCCACTTCAACCAAGCATGTCAAACACAAAGAGGGCAGAAATGGACAAGTTGTTTTACATTTAAATGGATAGTCTGCATAATTGTAAGAAGGATTATGTGTGGATACAACAATACAGGTTAAACATCCCTTTCACTTCATATGGAAACTGTCCAGCCAGAACTCCAGGGGATCATTGTTTAGAGCAGCTGCTCTTTGGTGAAACCAAAAGAAATTTACCATTACTCCTTACTCCTAGGGGGAGGGAAGACCCCCTCTCTCTTGTGGAGGTTTAACCATCCTTCTAACCTTTGTCCTAGTTCCCCAGTGAGCCCTTGTACCAGGCACCCATGTTCTTATCTTTAACCAGATCTTTCCTGTTTGTATATATATAAAATTTAACATCAAATACTTGATTACAAACCATCCAAAGGTATAAACCATAAGGCACATAATATAAATGCATGCATAACGAATAGCTAAATAATACACAGAAATAAAACACATAACATCTAAAATATTACATCACAGGAAACGGGCAAAACTGATATTGGTCAGGTTTAAAAACACATTAAGCGCATGCATTGTTTTTATGTTGTATATGGTTATTTTTCTTGGTACGCTATGATAGATGCCTCCTAATGAGTCTTATATTGATTCAAATCAAGTCTTAAACAGTGCATTTGAAGTTGCAGTTGCTTGTATTAATTCTATATTAATAATAACATGTCTGCATAGGCCCTCCTTCAGTCTGAATATTGTATTTCTCCAGTTCAACTGTAAGATGAGCCTCTGAAAAGACAACACATTTACCACAGTAAAAGCTGTGTATCGGAGCTACACCAAACCTGTAGTGTTTAAGCAAAAGTTAGAGCCAAATGTATACATACATATGTATACCGTGTGAGTTCATAGTGTGGACCTTGGTCTGGACTTCCAGGAGTAAAAACACCCTAAGTTTTCATATTATCTATATAATTGAAAACTCCCCCAAACCAAATTGTCTATCTTAACAGAAAAAGATTCTTATTTTGATGTACAGTGACGACTCTACGCCAAGTCCAAGGTGTTAACACTTGGTTCAGAGACATTTAGAGAGTCACATTCCAAAAAGAACATATATTTGTGGCGCACTGTTTATGAAGTGTTTGGAAAGTGAACCACAAAACAAAACAAAAAGAAATAAAGCAAGAGTTCAGACCTGTCAGTGCAGACAGAACTGCAACAATAAAAGCATTTCAAATATTAGTATTAATGAAAAGTTTAGTTTAGTTGTTAAAAAAGCAACCTACTTGAACTTGTATAGTCATATAGAGGTTTATTATAAAATGACGCTAGCTCTGATGTGAATGTGTGACAGTGAAGTGATAATGCTAGACCTTGCAGGTTTTCTCACTGTTGTGGCAATTCAAATGAAATCAAACTGAATCAAACATGCATAAAACTTAGCCTTTACAGACGCAATGTATGCATTTTGTAAAAGTACATTTCCATTTGTAGCAGCCATTATAACCCAGATGCTCGTAGCTTTATCTAACCCATTAGGCTTATACATTAACCCGACCACTTAAGATTACACAAATTACTATGAATACAAAAGTAAGTGCAGATTGAATAAAATAATAGATATATTCTTTCTACAAAACTCACTGCTGTGAGTGAATATTGAACTGTGTACTCAAAAATCCTTGACATCAGTTTCACTCAAGCAGTATTTGAAAGAGTGACCGTGAGCACACACACTCGACTGTGTCCCAACGCCCTGAAAGCAATCTATACAACATCCACTCCCTCCAGACACTAGGGACGCTCACTTAAAGACATCAATACCCAGGGAAATGAGACACAGAGCGATGTCTTCACAGGCTCCGGAGTTAGAGACTGACAGCCGACTCAAACGCCCTTACATCTTATTTAGGGTCCTCGGCTGGAGTCTGTCGAACGAGAAGCTCCTCTCTCCAGTTAAAACATCAACCTGTATGGAACGTGTGTCTGGAATGAAGCAATGGGGCGCAACAGCCAAAAAGCTGTTCCCAAATGAGAGAATGTGTTGCTTTCACTTGCAATCAATGTTGTAACAAGGGACGGCATTTGTAAATGTCCACATTTGGGAGACTTACTGGCTCTCTGTAACAGTGTGCACATTTTTGTCAGCCCTCACCAAACGTGATGCATTTGTTTCTGAATTCCACAGAAAATGAGGATGTCAATGTTTCAACATGGCGTTGCTCTGAGGGCTGTTCCATAAAACTTGTTTTGAAAATCGTGGCTTACAGCCTGAATTCTAGCTTGCATTAGTGTAAACATAAGAGTCGAGGCTTAGCCTGTTCTATAAAGACCACTCTGGGCTCACACAGCTAAGTCCAGTCTCACTCGATCAGAGACGATTACACCGTGCGTTGGCAGAACATTGAAGTTGAGCGTTGATTCAATTGAGCCTCAATGAAAAACTAGGAAGAGGAAACGCCTGAACATCCTTTAACAAACGGAGTAAAAGAAGATGAGCGAGGAGCGGAGAGACTAATGCAGAATATTCACTTCAGAGACGGAGCATTAGACGAGTGCATGAGAGAACTGAGACAATTATCTTGCCAAAGTCAGAAAGAGCTATGAGCTGCACAACAATAACACAACTCAGATATAATTTAATCTGTTAATAATGACTTGGGTTAAATAAAGAAACACTCCACCAAAAGTGACTTTCAACTAAAACACCTCCAGAAAAAGTGATTCACAAACCTGTAAAATGTAAAATTTGAATGAAATAAAAAAAAAAAAATGTTAGTGTTTGTAGATAACCTGTTAGATAGCCTGTTTGATGAAATGACAACAAAATGAGCCAGACTTATCCAAATAAGCCTAGTATATTGGGTTAACTAGTTTTATGGAACAGCCCTATGGTTGGATAAAAAAAGAAAATAAATAATAATAATATCAATAACAACAACAATAATAATAATAATAATAATAATAATAATAATAATAATAATAATAATAATAATAATATGATAATAATAATAATAATAATAATAATGAAGCTTAGCTTTATATTGCGCTTTTCTCCCAAGGGAGTAAGAGACTCACAGCTCTTCTAGGCCGTCCATTATTCATTCACTCCACAGTCACACACTGGTGGTGGTAAACTGTCTGTAGCCACAGCTGCCCTGGGGCCGACTGATGGTCACCATAACACTATGGTTACAGATGATAAATCCAATTGCCAGCCAGTTATTCATTTTCAGTACCTGCCGTTGGCAAACACAGATGGTTCTGTGTCAGACACAAAGACTATATTGCCAGGTTGGTAATGCATCCAAAAAACAAAACAACTCTTAAAAGTTGGTCGCAACACTAAATAAACAGTTGTATATTAACTGTGAAAGAAATGAGAAGGCAAGAAACTACACTGTCAAAGAAAGAAAGTTACATGTATTTATTTTTATCAAAGCATATGTTTTGACATTAAACGTTTGACGTTAGCCTCTTAAATGTTGAAAACTGTGGCTTTCTTCTAGTGCTATTGCTCCTCTCTTCTACTGTTGTTGCAGAAGCATAAATATTCCTATAGATACTCCCAGCTGTATTAATGGAAGGACATGGAAAGACGGATTAGCCCCATGTTGAATATTCACATTATTGCTGCTGCCTCTCTCCGGGAACATTCTGCTGTCAGTCAAACAGCACACATCCAGGCTTTAGCTGTCACCGCCGCTCCCTGTGTCGCTCTTTATTGCCTCGGCAACCTAAAATGACAGTCGAAGAGGGAATACACATCAGCTGGCATTAGAAAGACAGAGCGAGGACTAGTAGATCGCTGCACAAGTCAGTCACAGATGACTCACGGCACACGCTCCTAACCATCAATCAATAGTTTACAATAGAAAAGGTATAGATAGCCACAAAGGTCAAGCTAGTTTGCGTCAACGTGATGGATGACGATAAAGGTGTGGGTGAAGGCAAAAAATTGCATCGATCTCAAAAGTGAAATGTGACAGTGGGCAATTTTAAAAGTTTGAAGGAAGATTTTTTTGTCAGACAACTTCAGTGCAGTGATGAATACAGTATGTGGTCATAACACTGTCAGGGTTTTGGTTTTCCACAGCAGCTGTATCTGATGCATCACTGCTATATTTTTACACAAAAGGACTTGGACTGCGCTCACTGACATATCACGCAGCACCGAGTTACATCCAGAGCAGCAAACAAGAGGTTTTGGTAGATTGTATTTAGGTCACCTCAAAATTTCAAATGCCAGAGTCATTTCTGAGATTTCAATAGTACTTACATGTACAGCAAATATCAGTCAACGCCACACTATTGCTCGTGCACCCCAAATCTAAAAATATAGATGAGTATCATGAGACGATTGTTAAAATTCCCGGGTGTTGATGGACCTCAGTAAATCTAAAATCCTTTATGTGTTCATGGCCATACACTTAATTAAAAGAATGTTTTGAACCCGACAGGGTAGTACTGTGAACCTTTCATGAACATATCATTGAATTGGTCTGGGAATAAAAGGACATGAACACACCAAACAATAGTTTCTGATTTGGAAAGTCCATATCCAGTGACAAGCAAGATCAATTGTGATACAAAAATTACTTTAGCTTTAGGCCCTGGCTCTACGTACATGGGTATTTTTTAGTTTTTGTAGGTTTGTTCATCCACATGCAAAGTAAATGATTTCTAAAGTAAAACTCGGCACACGCAGCAGATGTGTGTAGATGGTATTTGATAGATGGTAGATGATATTTGTGCTAAAGTTATGGCTGCGGACATGTGTATTGAGTATGCCTGTATCCACGGTAGCAACACCAACCACAGCAGCTGTAAACTGTGTTTTAAACATTTGCCTGGCTCTATAAGAACTAACTACATATTTCCCGGTGAACTTAGCGTTATAACATTAGTTTGCTGCAGCCACCACATCGTCGGCTGAAAATCTTTCAGTAACGGATCCGTTTTACTGCTTTTATTGTAAAAAAAACATTTGACAATTCCCCCCTGTAGCCCTTTTTTGCCACACGCTGATGCCCACACGCTGAGAGCAAACGCGGGACGTTGCGTAGGCACAGTTGTTTCACACGCATACATTTAAAAGTATGACTTTGACAATTTGACTTTGACACGCATACTTTGACAATTAACTTTTTGTTGTCCATTTTTAAACATTCACCAAACTTTTTATCACCCGCGTATGTTGTGCTGCTTCTTTGGTGTAAATTGGAGGTGACTATGCATTGCTAAAGAGTTTCACGCTGCCAAAGCAAAACAGACTCACTGTGCTGGCTTCAAATATGTCATGAAAAAGTGAGTCCCTAATATGTAGAAACCTGTAGAAAAAAATGCACCACTCTTGATTTGACAAGATGGTTGATAGGAGTTTAGAAAGCTGAGAAACAATCTAAAAAAATGTTTTTTATTTCTATTTGCAACAGTTGAAGCTGTCATTAAAGAGTGTGTTGAAAATTATAAGCCACTCTCTTTTTTCTCTCTTTGGAGTTTAGAAAGCTGAGAAATAACCATAGACATTGCTTTATTTTCTAAAGGACATATTTTGCATTTTTATACCTCCAGTCTTTGATTTCAATGCTGTTAATAAATTCCTCTGCAGTTCACTGACACACACTGACTGGCATTTTTATCTGGAAACATAACTTCTGATTTGAAAACTATCTGACCTGTTTATGTACATTTTGTTTTTTATATCCACCAGCATCAGCTGCTGTCTCCTGCTGAGCGCCTATAAACAGACTGACATCTTTCATGGTGCATCTGCATTTTGCCACGTCTTACATCTTCGCTGTAAAGCCCTAACCCGGTGCATGCTGCTGGCTCCAGTTAATCTATATGCATCCTTTCATGCCGTGCCTCCTCCTCTGCCTTCTGACTGCCAGTTCTCCAAAGCGTCTCTGATGTCGCAACTGCTACTTCTGGGCTCCTGGTATGGCTGTTTGAAAAGGTGGTGTTCAAAGAGGTTTCCTGCAAGACATAAGAACAAAATGCTCCGGGTGCAGATAGATTCCATATCAGTAAAGTAAAGCAGACTCCAAGGTAATGGATTGAAATGTATATTTATTGGTACAAATCAGCGCATTTATTTAGCATTACAGTGTTGTGGCACCACATTTCTTTGTTTAATAAAATACCATGTCAACACAGCAACACTACAAATGTTTATAATGAGTTCACCAAACCACAAGATGGTAAATGTAAAAGTAAATGCCAGAAACCTTTGAGGATTCTATGAAGCTAGCACATTTAGTTCATCTTTAAGTGATAATAATAGCAAGTCAGAAAGCAAAATCTGATTTCTTCATATGGACAGATACTGAGAACATTAAGTTGACGTGTGAACATGTCATTAGTCCTGTAGTTCAGAGAACATACTGAACCTGGTTCAGAGTTGCCATGGTGTTGTCTTGCTCTACACTTGAATGTATTTTTTTTTCAAAGATTTTACAACCTTTAAGCAGTTTATGTTAGGATGAGAAATCCAAACACATGGTGTGTATATGTTAATAACAAACACTCCATTAAGACCTTAACAAGTAACTTTAACAAACCTTTACTTTCAACAAATTAAAAAGCTGTTAATAAAGACTTAAGGACTCTTATGGACAAGAGACAAACACTAATAAAGTTTCATCACTATCATTGTTTTCTTCAAAAGCCTACAAGGAACTCTGAATATTTTTTCAATTGGCATTTTTACTCTGAGAACTCTCCATATGCCAAACTATAATTTGACTGTGTTTAAACCAAGCCTCTCTCATGGAACCCTTTTAAAGGTCCTCGAGTAAGGGCGCCACCATACGGCAAAATACAGCGAAATACGGCGATATTCCGCCGACCACCAGAGGGCAGGTTCCAAAAGCAGAAATATAAGGAGAAACCCAATGGCGACTTTACAAGTGTAAAACTCATGTTTACAGCCTGGTACAAAAGATGGCTCCGGTCTCTAGAGCTAAGTTTTTACTGAATTGAATTTTGAATTTTTGATGAATACGTCCGTTAACGGTTATCTGAAAACTATTGTTATCTGAAAACTATTGTTTTTTGTCGTAATGACAATATCGGTGAATAGGGGATGAATGGGCAGAAGATTTTTACAGTCATTGGTTTAAACTGACACAGTCTAGCAGCCTTCCTCACAGACTGGGGTGTTCTGACCTCTGACCCGCAGCTCATGTTTGGGCAGAGCAAATCCTCCAAATGCTGTCCAAGGCCACACAGGCCACATTCCCCACAAAGGGAAAACAACACTTCCAACGTCCGTCATCACCAAAACCAAAGACTGGCCCTTGTTGCCAATAACTTCTTTATTTGATTATTCTTTTGTCTTTTGACTGCTGCTCCATAACTTATCCTTTAGCCTAATCCTGTTAAGAATCTCCACCCTACAACTACAATGTGAAGCCAGGGCTTGAATGTCACATGCATGTAAACATTGCCACTTTCCACATTATTTAAACTATAGCCTATTGATAAAACAAATCAATGTCTAATATTTTTTTTCAAAACTGTGCCTCTATTAGTTTGATGTCTAACCTAATGGCTTACATTACATCTTATCCATTATTTTATTATTCCCTGCTCATGTTTATTGAGAGCTGAAGGTCTCAAACTTATAAAGCCCACTGTACAAGCAGTGAAGCCACTTTACAGCCACATTGGAAAAAAAGACTCAATTCCTGACTTTGCAGCCCCTCCTACGCCTCTTTAGATCCTTGGGATTTTAGGTTTCTTGCTGAGCAGGTTTGTTGTCAGTTGTTCTGTGATAAACTATACCCTAACCATATCGACACAATTTCCTGATTCATTTTATTTTATATTTATTATTTCATGCTAACGAAGCATGAAGTATATATTGTATTGGGTTTGTTATAACTGTGCTATGAATACTTTGACCTGCCTGATTCTAAGCACAATCTGCACATTATGGCAAGAGCCGGGTTGATGACTTTGGGGGAAATGACTGACATGAACAATAACAGAAAAGAAAGAAGAAACAATCTAAGACTCCATACTCCAATTACCAGCTCTACTGCAAATCCTTTATATAATCTTTAGCCAAATCCTCACCACCAGATGTCTGTTTCATTTTGTGTGTTACTCACTGCAGTCAAGACACTTTAAATCCACTTTGATTTAAAAAAAAAAAAAAAACGTGTTTCCTTTTGAAGGATTACAACACCAGACAGGTTTATCTATATTACTGCTGCCTTCTGTGTTTGTTTATCTTTTTAATCTTCTGCTTCTTCTTCTATCTATCAATCTGAACCAAAAAAATAAATAAATAATAAAACATCAACAGGCTATGTAGAACATTATCAATTCTTAGGATAGTTGGATGGATTCTATTGTCTTCACTTGCTGCCTTACATATTAACACAACAGGTGGTTTTATAGCTTGGCAAACCAGACTTCTCGCTGTATCAGCAAGGAGTCTGGAAATGCTCAATGCTGTCTAGTTTTCCTCAAGATGTAGCAAAGCGACTGGGCCAACAATTTGGAATTGCAATGGACATCAGCTAGGCGACAATCTACAAGAAGTAAACAAACCAACATGGCGTGCAAAAACATCTTTAAAAAGGAACGCTCTGAGCGCTGTCTGCTGTTGAGGTTTTAAACACGTAATGTTGTCTTGATTATTTAAAACTGACTGGAGAGCAGAGGCTTGTAAAAGTATTACTTTTACTGCCACGCCAGAACCAGCTATGATTCTAAAGTTTTTTAATGTTTCTTACCTTTGATTTACTTCCTGTTTCATTATAGTATTTTTTAAACTAACTTCTCCTCTTGTTTCAGATTGACTTCCTGCCCTTGTGTGTTTTCCTTCCATTAAACCCAACTCCCATTCTTGGATTAAACACAATGGCTACTTCTCAGTGCAATTAGTTGTGCTTTTGGGTCCTGACATCACAAGCCATCAATGTACATAGCATGTTTTGGACTTTGGTTTGTATTTCAAGAATAGGTCTTGGTCATCCCAAACTTAACCAGGGCTGTCTTGTTCATTTGCAACTTGAAAAGTTTTCAAGTCCTGCAAAAGACAAACTGTAACTGTTGGAAAAAAGGCTCCAGAGGTATTGATGGACTTTAGCCATGAAATACAATGCCCTATGATACTATCTGATATTTACATGTCTCTTCTGGGACTTAATGGTGAAAACAATACCGATTTCTAACAGTAAAGGTGGCAAGACCAAGAAAGGGTGAGGCTAAGTAGGGACCAAAAAATAGATACTATAGTAATAGAAACTAAAAGGTCCAGTTTCCAACCAAGTCCAATTCCATTGAAGTTAGTGTTTTTAATTGAATATAACATTTATGACAGAGGTTTTCTTTCGCCCATAAATAGACTTTTACACAATGTGTGGTCTTGGTTGGTCTTGATGTCCAAGACTGAGTAAGAATGAGTTTGAGACCATTTGCATGTAGGTATTAATACAATAGATATTCTCTTTCTGCCTCACGTTGCCAGAACAATCTTCCTGCTACAAGTTAATCAAGTGATTGCTAAGGATTGTCAGCCGCTGCAAATGAACAAAAAACAAATAATCATCCGCCACATCCATTCATTTTCTCACTTCTAACATAGCCACTTGTTTTAAAACGCATTTTCCAAACAATTGTCTGTGACAAACCTATGACTCAGTAGACACTATTCACATTATTGATGAAAGTGGGTTGTAGAGAAAAGAGAAAAAGTCTTGTTTTGAAAATCTGCTGTGTCAAACCCCAAAAAGAACTGCACACTACACAGCTATGTGAACGTACAAAATACACAAACCATCATTCTGACTTTAAGGTGTAAAAATACCCTGAGACTGTAGCATTAAGAAAACTCAAAATTAGATTTACTTTTAAAGTTGGGGGCTAAATTGCACTTTACACTTCCATTTGCTGTTCCAAACTCAGCATCTGATATGTCTGTGAAGGCTTACAAGCTGTGTAGAAAGCTAAAGTGGACATAGATCATTTTTACTGCCATCAGAATAGTAATAACGGCAGCCCTATAGCACCAACGTCTGCTTCCATTTTGTCACTTTTCCCAGAGCTATCAACTTTTTTTTTTTTACTGTGTCCCCGTAAGCACTTCCAGCCTGCCTTTGATTACTTGTAGTAGGAATTAGAGAAACATACTGTTGGTGTCATCAGTAAAATTATATCACTGCAGATAATTAACAAGAGATTTCTTTAATAATTGGCTGCTTCATGCTTCAGTGTGTTCTGTGACCTTGCCTCAAACCGCACCAGTACAGTGCTCTGCTGCAGAACGGGCACCAACCTGGCGCTGTGCTTATCGTGTTAAAGCACAATGGGCACTTTGTTAAAACAGACCCGATTTGTGTTCTTGGGCAGAAACCACTGGAACCAGCTCATCCAGGGGACATCCATTTTGTAAGTACCTGAAATACAATGAGGTCAAAGACGAGCATGGTTATAACAGGAAGTGTTGTAGCACTAAGTACCTCTGCAGTGTTTCCCAGTGACTTACAGTGGGTTTCTGGCACAGGACACATGTGATTCATATCCGAGATAATTACACAAAAAGATGTAGCCTTATTGATATAGCGCTGATTAAAACAAGTCATGTCAAAGTACTTGACTTCAAGGCTCTTCTCTTTACATGTGAAAACCCAAAAGCTCCGCTGGGTGAGCACAAAGGGGACTTTGAAGATAAAACAACTCTCTTTTAAGTGGTAGAACACCTGGCTCCACTGTTTATTTGTTTATATCCACCACTCGTCGCAGCTGCGGGATGCGACAGACCAGACAGTACTGGTTTTCCAGGAAGTTTAGGCGTTTACTAAAAAATCTCCAAACACACTACCTTTTTTTATTTATTTTTTTAACAAATAATTGCTGTATCACTCAGTACATTAACATGCAGAGCTTACTCGGACGTTGCTCATATGTAGCTCGATTAACCCTCTAATCATTATTTTTGACTTGTTTCAGACTTATGTGCTTCTAAAGAAGTCATTTGAATTTCTCAACTTGCATGAAAATGTCTTGAGTGTTCACATGCTTTAAATGAAGGAGGGCCAAGTCTGCACTTTCACTGAGACTATCTTTACACCTTTACGTTTAAGAAAAGACCAGACTAAGTAAAGATAAGACCAATAATGGTTTATGTGATTGTTGCACTGAAACAGAAATGAATGGGACATGGTAAAAGTGGGTCAGACTGCTTTCAGTATAATTGTAACACGGCAAAATTCATGATGTCTGGGATTTTGACCGTTACTCTGCTGAATTCTCCTCCTAACCCATAACTGACAGCAAACCCCAATTTTGTAAACTTGCATTGAGGGCTCTTGGCATCAGTTCAACCACTGGTCTTAACTCAAGGTCTCAAACTAGATTATTACTTCAGACCTTGAATCTGTCTTCTTTCTGTAGAAATATGTTGCATTTACACCTGGTATGATTCAGCACTGTGCCTAAGAGCATGTGCTCACCCCTCATTAACATAGCATTAACAATGTCCTTATATGGACCAAAGACCAGAGCTTACTGAGGAGCTCCACTAAGACAGAGGCTGAGGCAATAACTGTCTGATGCTTAAATCTTTTAAAGTGTGAAGTGTGTTTTGGACTTATGCAGTTCATTCTATCATTTACTAATGTTTGGTGCTATTCTTAAAAAAAAAAAAAAAAAAAAAGAAAGTAAAATGTTACTGTCTAAAATCATGGTTTATTTGTAATATTTTGTTGTAATGTAAGTTTCATAATATTAGAAAACAGAATTATTGTCAGGGCTAGGGCAGACATTAAGACTGCTCACTGGATTCTAACACCAGGTCTGAAGGTGTAATTAGTCTCTCCAGTAGCAGGTGTAAATATATGCAGCGGAGCCTTAAATCCTCATTAGTTCATCTTCTCATCCTTTATAATGACTCTGTTATGTCAAAGGTAGTGTTATTTCTGAATACTCTCTGATGAGTGCGAAAGCTGCACATGCAAAGAACACTGTGTTGTGCCTGGCCTATTTTAAAAGCCACCCACAGATTCTCCCGCTCTCAGTACACCTGCGGGTGCCTTTCGATTTAACTGCCATCATACAGACCCAACCTACGCTGGCACTATCTTTTTTTTAATCAGTTCCAATAGTGTCCCAATCACCTCTTTTTACCTTCAAAAAGATCACCAGAAATGGAAGGTTTTTCTTCCTGATTTGTGCAAGAAGGCTCTTTCTGGCACCACTTGACCGCTGTCTATTTATAGCGCTGTTTCAATCCAACCACACAGGCACCAAAATCAAGTACAAGTCACGCATGAAGACCCGCTGCCGTGCCCCGTGGAAACGTTTATTCATGCAAATAGACGCACGAGCGATTAACTCACCATTCGGGAACAGCTGCGAGGAGCATGTCGGTTCAGTGCCAGGAGAGAGGATAGGTGCCCACACTGATGTAGTCTGAAAGACAAACAGAGAAGAAGTCTCTAGTGAGTGCAGCGTGGTGAATAGAGATATTTGGGTTGTCAAAGAAGCTCCTATCGTTCGGTGTTCCATGTCACATCGAGTAAGACCATCAGCCGAAAGCCTTAAATATACTTAAAAATGCTTATGTTATAGTATTTCACAAAAGTAATATAAGCAGGGTTCAGTAAGACATCCATTTAATGTTGATAGCACATCAGAGTACAGAGCGTGTCTCAAAGGAAGGCGTTAACACACAAATGTAAGAATACAGGTCAAAAGGTGGCTTAATGGAATAAAAGGAATTCTTTAAGAAGAATTTATTCAACATGCATCTGCACAAAATCTCAGATATGACCTTGACAGACACAAGAGGCTATTAGGTTTCAACAATGACCGAGCAGAATCCTAAACACACAAAGCAAACAAAGAGCAACATGGGGTTCTTGTCAAAAGCTTTTGAAAAACTTTATATGCTTAAGATAATTGTCAGAACACATACTGTAAGACAATATTTGTAATACAACTTACTGTATGTTAGTTACAGCACTACAGGATGGTTCCAAATGCAGCAAAAATAAAGCTACTAAACTATTCACAATAAAGAACCAACTTTTGTTTGGAGCAGACAACTTTTTCAGGCACCAAGGAGTATTTTTGTTGTGAACATGTCGGTCTGTTTGAAATCGGATTTGGAATATGTGGCCACTGTAATGAGAGTTCTTAAGAAGTCTAGAGTCCAGACTAGACTTTTAAATTTTTTATTTGGTGGTCAGAATATTATGGCAGTATACTTATACTTGCTTTTTTAATAGACTGTACAAAGAGCCTTATAGCTAACAACACAAAACCACTGCCATGATTAATAGAGACATTTCCCTGAAGGTATCTTCTCTTGCTGCCAACACTAGATTTATGCACCTGGCACATACAGTAAACGGCTGCAGGATATTCTCTCTTAAAAAAGGTACAGTATATGTTCAAACTGTGTTATAAGACAATCTAAACATTCTACCTTTTTTTTCAAGAATCAAACAATGATGGGTATTTGGTTTCATTCCACTTTGTGTTTCACTGCTTCCTTTTGTATTATGAAACGTCTTCTCCGGTCATTGAGGCACGGTTTAAAGAGAAATATAGACAGAGTGGGGAAAAGAAGAAAAAAAACTCATTGTGCCATTCAGTGCATCTTCAGCATTTCTGACAGCAGTGTTTTTGAAATAATGAGATCTCTGGCATAGCCCAGAAGGCATGAGCCAGCAGAAATGATAGTGAAAGTCAAACAGCCAGGAGAGTTTTTATACACACGAGTCGTCTTAATGACTGCGTACAGATTAGTACCTCTCCCACTCCCAAAGTCTGAGCGGGTCCTCTCTTGGTTTTTAATCACAGGGCTGTAGTGAATTATGCAGGTTTTTTGGAAGCTGCTTCTCTGCCTATTTTCATACAGAATATTTTCTTCTTATTACATTTACTTTTCGGTGTAAAACTTTCTGGAAATAGGGAGGTTGATTTTGTTACACCATGAGAAACAATGGAATTCCTACCCAATGCTAAAACGTTAATCAGTATGGAGATAAAAAAAAAAAAAAAAGAGATCTTAATTTTTTATTGATTTTATGCAAATTAGCCAAGATTTCTACAGTGTGGTGTGGAACAGACATACAAACATTGAACACTACACCCTTACACATATATGTAAATATATTTTTATTTTTATTGTTTTTTATTATATATTTAAATTTAATTATTTTACTTAATGTCTCTGATACTGATCTGGGATATTGTATATTGTATTTTTGATATATATTACATTTTTAGTTATTCTTTTTTATCTTTCATCTTTGGTTGAGAATACAGTACGTGTTTGTAACAAAAAGAATTTCCCCTCTGGGATTCATAAAGGAATTCTGATTCTGATTGGTTTGTCAATCCACCTAAAGAGAAAAACGCTTGGACACTAGTTTTACTCACTTTCAATATGAGATATAGAGTGTCTGTGAAACAAACTTAAAATAAAGAAGCATTGCCAGTAATTTGAAAAAGGCCACACAGATGAGGGTTAAAGGGGCTGCAGGTATGAATGAAAGAATGAATGAATACTCAATTACAATTGAATACAATTTAGCGGACTACTTTGCAATCATGACGATTGGTGCTCTAATATTGACACCACTTTTTTTTGAACATGTAGGCAACAAGAGCAGTAAAAAGCAAAGTACAGACAGCTGCAGTGAGTATTTCCATGCACTCCGCTTACAGCCAGCACCAAACGCATTGCATTTTAGCGCTGTGTCTTTGGCACGCCTACCATGTCACATGTCACAGCCCTCCATAGTGCTATGATCCCAGGTGAGAAATTTGAACATCTGAAAAAGTAAGCAAGAAAGTGCACATATGAATGGGGGTTTAGTGACATTAATGTCTCTATGACAACCAATACATCAGTACTGCTTTTTAAGAAAGCTATGGGTCCATTGTTTTGTTGTGTCATTGTAAAAACTTTATTGTTGATTGATTTTTCTTAGACTGGAGTAAAAGATGCGGCCACATACAGGTAGCTCTATAAACGGCTAAAGATGGATGACCTTTTAAATTCAGTGGAAATTGGACACAGTGAAATGTCTGAATTATTGGTGGTCCAATTGACAGGAAAATAAGGCGGTATTTCTGTGTACTGTGTCTAATGAGAAGAAAGGCAACATCCCAGAAAAGGATTTGGGAGACAGATAGAGGAGAGAAAAGCAGAGGAGAGGGATGAGACAGCGGTGCGATGAAATCCTGACTCTGCCGAGGTCAGCACAACTCTCACTGTGAAATGAAACGCTGCCGAAGGTGCACTCACAAACACACACACACACACACACACCGGAGACCGTATTAGCTGCTCCCTGAAGACGGCCTGCTGAGAAGAGCTAAATGACCACTGCGCTCTCACTGGCCGGAACTATATCCATTGTGCAGTCCATTACTCTTTATGGTATTGCTTTGGTGTCATTTTGCAGACATTCACCTTTGGCCCTTGCATTGAGAGACGAGAGTGAACACCAGTTTATTTTGTTCCCAGTGACAAGCTAGTTATATGATCACTCATGTCTGTTTGCTGCTCTGTCTATTGCACCAGATTTGATCAAACAGTGGGTATGGGCCAAGGCTATATTTCCACCGAAGCCTTACATATTGTTGGTTCACGTCAGACATTGTGTTTCTATCGGTCTTCTTTCTGCACACGAGAACGAATTTACGCCTGGTTTTGCATGTTTTTTGAGTCTGTATTAGATTTTCAACTTCAAATGCAAATTTCTTCTTTACTTTACCTTTACTAAAGTGAGTTAATTTTGATGGTTATTAACGGTCCTACAGCAATACATTTAAACCTTACCTTTTTCACTGATCATGCAGTTTGGTATTTAAGGTTGGGGCAATGGATGGTACATAGCTCTCGGACATGACACCAAAACATAGTTTATCTTTTGCTAAATTGTAAATTGTTAGGCATGCTTCAAAAACACCAAAAGCACATTACAACTGCCATCAACCTTGGAGTTGACACAAAGAGGAATGGTGGAATGTTAATTACAGAACAACACTTTGAACAAAGGCTTCATTAAACTTTATCAACATGATCTTTTATGTCAAACAAAGGCTCACTAATTTGAACAAAGCAGTTCCATTTGTTCTACCCAATGCCACACTGCAAAATTTACATCCTTCTGGCACAAAATACTGCTATGTGTCACGTCAAACAGCTTTACCTTCAATGCCTTCCATATGCATTATTTATGTTTGTGCATAATATTTCATATATATACAGTATACTGTATTTCTTCAAATTTGACCTGGGACTGCTGGATGGATGCATAGAAGCAGTAAAACAATATGCCAGTTATTTGCACAGATTGGTCAAACTACACTTAAAGCTCAATTAGGATGTCGAACTAGACAATTGTGTTTGTTAAAGTTTTTATGCAAAGATGGAAGTTGCTTTGTGAACATGTTGCATAGTTGTCAGGAATTGGAAATGGCATGACATGTTTTTTCTGACCAGTGTTTTTGTGAAAATGGACCCATAGTGTATATCCACCAGTGTATTACACAGTGCCTTGTCCTGGTGGGACATGCTGGGGACAGCTAGTTGCCCACACAACTCGATGTGGAGGAGCAGCAACTCTACTCTGAGCTCCTCCCAGTTCCTCAACCTATCTCTGAGGGAGCACCAGGCTCTCTATGGTGAAAGTTCGTTTTAGCCACTTGTATCCAGGATCTTGTTTTTTCAGTCCTGACTCACTGCCTATGTAGATAAACTACATCAAGAGCTTTGCCTTGCAGCTTAGTTTTCTTTTTTTTTTTTTAACACAGCAGAACCATTCAGCATCTTGTAATTACCGGACGTGTAGATAGCTATTTTAGTGTATTCTAGCCTAAACTAATGATTTTGTTTACATTTAATTAAAATACCAGTGTTGTGCCGATTTTGAGCTTACATTGCCTCCTCATTGGACCCATGGGACATGCCCTCTGCTGTGCTGAAAAATGTTATTTATTCTTTCAATATATAATCCATACGTTCCATTAAAGGCTCATCTTTTAGTCGTCTTATAAAATTTCAATGAGAGACAAAAACAATGTTCTTGTTTGGCCGCATGTTGGACTAGTTATCAGTCTTAAAACATTCATGCTTATTCATAATAAAGGAGCTGGAGCAGACGGGGAGAACAGACGAGACGTTCAGATGGGTATTTAACCACCGTAAACAGAGTAGCTTTTGTAATCCTTTTAAAGGCCGTGGCTAACGACCAAAGTGCTTTCTGTGATTGTGGTGTATGCATGATGACATGAATAGGGATTTGAATATGCTGTTGTGCGCACACAAGTTCACTGGCCTCCAACCCCCCAATGGCAGAAACATACATATATTCATAGAAATCAATGCTATCTCACAAAACAAAAGTATGTAACAAATCGAGAAACATTCATAATGTAAATATTCCATTCTCAGCATTACTAAAGCTTGTCAAAAGACCCAGCAATGTAAAATGTTAAAGAATAAATATGGGAGAAATTCCTGCTAATAACAAAGGTAAAAAAAACATTTATTTTGCATTTATCTGTGGCCAGGTCAAAGGAGCAGCAGTCAAGGACTTCCCTCTCCCCAGACACTGCCACACTTTTACTGAGGGAATAGTGAGTGTGTTCTGGTCCATGGCCAGGTAGGAAATGCCTAAGGAGTCATCCAGAAAAGATGCCCAGGCCACAACAGGTGGCATGCTGGGTTGGGTTTTATGGACGGTAGATGACTGAAATAGTCAGAGTCAAATGGAAAGGGGCTGTGAAGTTTGAAGGTGAGTTGTTTAAATGAGGGTGCCTTAGGAATAGGGAAAGGCCGGTGTTTGAGGGCTTGCCTAAAAATAGCAGCAATGTCTCCACCACTTCAGTGCGTGGTTTGTCCAAGTAAGAAAATCCAGGGGGGGTGGCTAGATTTAGAGTGAAGTAGTCCAGAGACTTTTGTCATAATTCAGTCAGAGAAGTTATCCAGTTATGAGTCCAGTATACAGTACACTCATAAGTTTACATACCCTGGCAGCATTTGTGATTTTGTTTTTGGCCATTATTTAGAGAATATAAAGGATAACACAAAAACTTTTCTTTCACTCATAGTTAGTGGTTGGGTAAAGCCATTTGTTGTCAAACAATTGTGTTTACTCCTTTGAAATCATAATGAAAACAGAAACTACCCAAATGACCCTGATCAAAAGTTTATTGATTTTGGCCTGATAACATGCACAAGTGACACAAACAGGTTTTATTGGCTACTAAAGGTAACCATCCTCACGTGTGATGTGTTTGCTTGTTTTCAGGAAAATTGTTTGAGATGCAAAAAATCCAACAAATACCTTCAACTAAAATACAGGACTCGCTGAAAAAAAGTGGTGTGGCCGTTTCAAGATGCACACAAAGGAGGCACTTGAAAAAAAAATGGGCTGCATGGTAAGTTTGTCAGAAGAAAGCCATTACTATGCAAATGCCACAAAGCATCCTGCTTACAACATACCAAACAGCACAGAGACAAGCCTCAAATTGAACACAATAGAACAGTCATTTGGAGTGATGAGAAAAAAATTTTACTTTTTGGCCACAACCATAAATGTTACATTTTAAGAGGAGTCAGCAAGGCCTATGATAAAATGTATACCATTCCTGCTGTGAAACATGAAGATGGATTACTGATGATTTGGGGATGTCTGAGCTACAAAGGCACAGGAAACCTGATCAAAATTAATGGCATGTTATAAGAAAATACTGGAGGAAAATTTGCACTCAGCCCAGACGCTGCGCATGGCAACGTACTTTGACGTTCCAACATGACAAAAATCCAAAGCACATGACCAAGTCAACCTGTCATTGGCTACAGCAGCATAAAGGGAAGGTTCTGGACTGTTCATCTTAGTCTCCTGACCTCAATATCATTGAGCCACTCTGGGGAGCTTTCAAACGTGCACTGTCAGACAGCACAAAAATTTACAGGAACTGGAAGCTTTTGGCCAAGAAGAATGGGCAGCTTTACCATCTGACCAAGCTGTCATTGATGTTAAACGTGGCAATACACAGTTTTAAGAACTTTTGATCAGGGTCATTTGAGTAGTTTCTGTTGTCATTATGATTTAAAAAGAGTTATGATAATTGTTTGACAATAAATGGCTTCACCCAACCACTAACTACGAGTGAAAAATGGTTTTGTGTTATCATTAATATGCTCTGAAAAATGGCCAAAAATTCCCAGAAATTCTGAGCACAACTTTAAATTAATTGATAGGATTTTTATTGCTGAGGGATCTAGTTTTTATTATATAGTGCAATTTTGAAAGGCTTTTGTTGTGAAGGAGCTGTGTCAGAGGTTGGTATTGAGTGGAGGTTGAAGGGATTCACTTGACGGGCACTCTGATGACAGTGGTTTGTTGTGGAAGCATGACGGGGAAATTAAGTGGTATGCAAGACAAGACAAGACATATACATATTTTTGTATAGCCTAATATCACAACAGCCGTCAGCAGGTCAGAGGTTTGCGTTAACCCTAGGAGTGCTAAATACTACTTCAACAATAGGCAGGTTTAATAATTATATGAGAGGTTGAGTGTGTACAACCTACAAACAGCTTCAATCAGTGTGAACGTTTATCTCTGATCAATCAGTCTCCATACGTTTGGTGAAATATGTATGTTTTGATTTTGCTTTTGAAAGCCTCAGCAGAGTCAGCTCACCGGGAGCCCATTCCATAAAAATGGGGCTCTATAATAAAGGGATCTGTAGCCAGCAGACTTCTTCTTTACTTGAGGAAGTTGAAGGAGGCCAGCGTCCTGAGAGCGAAGGGTACGAGCTGGAGTATACCGGGTGATGAGGTCAGATAGGTCAGAGGGCGTCCACAGAGGAAGCCAGTGTAATGAAGCCAGGACCGGAGTAATGTGATCAAAACTCCTGGTCTTAGTTAAAAGTCTGGCGGCTGTATTTTGGACCATTTGCAGTCTGTGAGTAAGGCAAAGGCATGAATAAGAATTTCAGCTCAGCTAAAGAGAGGCAGGAGTGGATTTTTGAGATATTCCTCAAGTGAAAAAAGCCCAGTTTAGTGACCTCATTAATGTGCTGCTGCAGTTATAGTGTGGAGTAAAAAATGACACCAAGGTTCCTCACAGTGTTGCCGTGCTCCAACACACAGTTGTTGATCGAGACAGTAAGACTGTTGAACTTGTGCCGATGACTGGCAGGACCATGCAGTCCTTGTGCCTGAGATGCTGTTTTTTCCTGTGGATATATGTTTAAGTTGCAGGGGATCATCTATGACTGTAGCAGTGGCATTGTAATATTCCCAAGAATTTTATTTTAGCAATGAGGATAATGAGGATGCGGATGATGGTTTAGATAGAGTAACTGGAGAGCTGTTGGTTACTGAAGCTGGCAACAGATGAAGCGGGGAGAACAGGATAAAAAACAGGACCAAGTGCTGCATTATCCGAACTGGAATGAGAACGACCTGGTTCATAGGTAGGTCTTATTCCAATTTGAGTAGTTCAAATAGTTCAAAGATTTGATTTATCAAAATTGATGGGCAGACTTTAAATTTATTTTCTAGATCCTGGCAACCGCTGAAAAATATGTAGCAAAAAGTCTGGACTAATATAAATATATTGATTCCAACATTGCTGATTGAATTCATCATCATATTTTCTCCGGAGTGCCCTGAAGGCTCCACATATTAAAAAATTGATGCAAACTCTCTCGGGAAACAAAAAGTTAAGAATCGGCTTTGAATCCGGTGGAAGCAGGCAAGCCATACTTAGAATTAGTGTAGCGTTCCTTCTTTGCCAAGCACTGGGTTGGCTCAGACAATGCAATAGAGTGTTATTACAATGCCAGAGCCTCGCAGGCAGAGACTTCAAAGACCTACTTTGTCTCGGCCTCGGTTCGCTAAGAAAACCAAGAGATGAGATGGAGTTAAGGCTGGTTTCAAAGAGAACTACAGACGCGTTCATTATCATCAGCTAAAATAATAAAAGGGTGCATTGTGCACCTCGAGGTGGGAATTATGTGCGGCTGTCCACATCGGCTGGTTTAATTATTCGCAAACAATTCTTTTATGTAATGAAGCTGCAAACAAGAGAAGCTCATCTGAGGTGAAAAGCAGAAGAAATGAAAGAGAATCTGTCATTTTGTTGGTATTTCATTAAATATCAAGTATCTACAAGCTATGTTTTTGCATCATATCTTTGCGTTGCAAAGAATGGCAAGAACATCATCATTTACTGAAATCAAGTGTCTAGACATAACCCTGTTTACTCTTTCAAAAATATAACATATCAAAAGCTTGTGCTTTTTGTCAACAAACGTTAGTCAGATCACAATACATTTTTGTTGGACAAAAGAGCATTATCCACCACAAATCATAAATTCTGAGAGAGACGGCCTTTTTTTGTAGACAAAAAATAACAAAAAAGACAAAAAAAGACAGATCACTGCGACCCTCTATTGATTTTCAGGGCATAAATAAGATTACCATTAAAAACTTTGATCAGTTTGGTCTTCACCCCTCTCTGAGGTTCCATTGTGTTCACCAAGCTCGATCTCCGCAACGCCTATCATCTGTTGTGAATTAGAGAAGGGGAAGAATGGAAGACGGCTTTTAACACCCCCCACTTGGACACTTTGAATTCCTGGTGATGCCTTTTGGACGAACGAACGCCCCCGCGGTTTTCCAGAACCTTGTTAATGACGTGCTTCGGGACATGATTGACAGGTTAGTCTTTGTGTATCTGGATGACATTCATTTTTCTAAGGATTTGGACGAGCATCAAATACATGGTTTACTAAAGTGAGAATTTGGACAATAACAAGTTCAACTGTGAAATACATCCAGGTCAGTCAAAAGGACATTTTCTATGTAATTTGAGGTATTTAATTTGAGCCTGCATCTTCACCACAACGGCACTTTCACCTTTAAGGTGCGTAAACAAGTAACATTTGTAACATTATACTTCAAGAACTAATGCAATGGTTACTTAAAGTAAATGTAAACTTGCCTTGCCCTCCTCTGAAGATAACACTTACATGTAAAGATTGCTGTCATGGCTTGCCAATTACATCTCCCAATGAAAACATGTCTTCAGTTTGTCTCTAAAGGAGTCCATTCCAATAAAGATGAGAGTTACTTAATGGAATATCTTGAGCTTTTTTGTAAACAGTGTCACATTTCCCATTGGGAGCTCTGCGGCATACTTTAAATCCGAAGAATGTGTAAGTAGGCCAGATTTTAAAGGCTTTAGAATGCACTGCAAAGAACGTCAGTGAAATCCACTCAATGCCACTGCAGAGATGAAGTCCAACCAATTTACAGACATGAATCAGTGTATGTTCTACAACAACAAAAGAGTGTCAGTGGCAATGTTTTGCCATTCAAATAAGACTTCAATGGATTCCCTTTCTATGTTAATACAGAGAACATCTACTAAAGCTAAACGTCATTTGTTAGAATATTCTTGTTCAACACCTATTGAGGACTATATTCATACAGACAAACTGAAATAAAATAAGATCGACCTTCACAATAACCATATAAGCAGTCAAAGATTTCACAGACCTTTCACTGGACTACACTGGAATACAGTCTGTATTATGATAAAAGTTTCAGCTTAAGTTTCTGTTCCACTCAGAGAAGTAGGAATAATCTTTTTGTTGTTTAAGAAGTTCTATCAATGGATTTTCAAAGTCAATGCCTAGCCCCACATACTCTACAGTTAAAGCAAACATTTACACAGCAGATTAAGGCTAGACTGTATGTATCTAGCCTTAATATGTATGTGATGAATTACCATACTTTGGAAATAAAAGTAATATGAATAGCCTGTGATATTGGTAGCTGACTAGTGTATTTAGACATGTTTGTGGTCCTTTTGGGTCCGTCATATCCTTCCCCTTTAATAATCTAGGACCTGTGTTGTTAAATTGCTGTACATGAGCAAAAACAGAGAAGTCACAAGCATTCTGACTGAATCTGATTTTGAATTGGACGTGGAAGTCATTTGAGAAAGATCAGATTTCTTTGGGCCTGTTGTCAAAGTCACATTATATTATTATTGCTCTTACCATAAATTGTATTGTGCCGACTTGACCTGTAAGTTTACTCTTTTTTGACAAAACAAACATTCATGTTTAGCACGGGCAGATTTTGCAGCCTTGCCATAGTACAGAAGATTTGAAAAGTTTTTGTTCTTTTTTTGATTCTGCCTTATCTTCAAGCACTCATCAATATGTCTTCTACACATTTCAACTGTGCCCAGACTCAATAAAATGTTGCTTTTTTATCTTCAGTGTGAGTGAAGTGCTGTTTTTTTCTGTACGGCCCTGTTTGGTCCCTTTTATGTTTGGTGTTTTTAATATTTTGGTCTCTATGTAGCAACATCTTTTGTAGCAATATTATGTTTTTATGCAACATGCTGGTCTCTTACAAATTGTTTTGGTGCCTTTAAGGAATGTTTAGCAACATTATTTTACTTTTAGAGATGTTTTGTTACAATTTTTCAATACTTTGTTCTTGTAGTAATGTTACATGGTCTTTTCATCAACAGTATGCTCCTTCCTTCTTGTTATTATTAGGTTCAGATTTAGTTTTGTATATTTTTTGTGAGATGCATTCAAAGACAATGCTTTCCATTATTATTTTTATTTTGTTGTATTCTTTGCCTTTACAAATTGTCAGTGTTTTAGGCTATATATGTGTGACATGCATATAATTTCATTCTCTCTGGAAAAGGCATCACTGCCAGTGCAATATTAATATCTGCCTATAGTTGTCAGAGCGTGACGTCTAATCACAAGCATCAAACACACTGTAAACAATTACTTTCTCCATTTGCCTTTGTCAAAATTGCGTTTTTAATGAGATCTGGTTGATATAAATGAAAATCATAATCATGTCTTCAGAAATGCATTATGGAAGTGTTTGGAATTTATGGCAATTTTCCTATTAACATTTCAAGGAAAATTCAGGTTTTATTGGTTGGATATGAACCTACCTAACTGCTCTAACACTAAATGCAATTGAATTGAACATAGGTAGGGTTATGTCACGTGCGATAAAGGCAGTTTGACATTATGTTATTCAATTTTTTTTACTAATGACAGAAAACATCCAAGTATTGTATTGGAAAAAGTGTATCTTTTGGCATTGAAATAAAGACATTAGAAACTATCAAGGTTGTTTCTGTCAGTGCTATGTCTAATTCATTTGGGGCGGCAGTGGTAGAGCGGTCGTCCTTCAACCGGAAGGTAGGAGGTTCGATTCCCGCTCTCCCCACAGTTCATACTGTCTCTGTGTCCTTGGGCAAGACACTTAACCCACCTTGCCTCATATGAATGCGTAAGAATGTTTAGTTAATGTACTTGGTGTTGGTCGGAGAGGTCGTAGGCACGGAATGGCTGCCACGTCTCTGTCTCAGTCTGCAGTTGTAGCTTACCACCACCAGTGTGTGACTGTGGAGTGAATGAGAATGGATTCTAAGTCCTTGAAGTCGCTTCAAGTCCCATGGTCCCTTGGGAGAAAAGCGCAATATAAATCTAATCCATTATTATTATCATCTTCTGTCATCATATAATGAAATTAAATAAGTTATTTCACCACACATCCATCCCATTTGGCAATATACAGTACAGGACAATCCATTTAATGTTGTTAAGGTAAGGGTTTTAGTTTTTTTTTTTCAATATGTTTCATAGATTGTTTTGTTGTAATCCTACATTTACTTTTTCTTCTCCTTTAAACCTGGGTATTAGATGCTTTTAAATGTATTTGATTATTTGTATTATTAGCAGACTATAATCCCAAGGTTGTTTAAAAAAAAACAAAAAAAACGACGTGAACAGTGACCATTTCTGAAAAAGTAAAAAAGTCAATGAAAAGATTGGCCAGCCCCACCACCAGAGGTGGATCAGTCGTGGTAAATGTTGAAACTTTGTGGATGAATTAGTCTAGTTGTGAAGCTTCAACAGCATTTACAAAGCGGCTCACAAAAAGTTATGTATTAATCTGAATGTGAGTTGTCCAAAATGAAAGCAAATTACCAAATTGCAAAATAACGATGTGTGTTGGCTGGATAGATACCTTTCACCTTACTTCTTTTGGACTTAAAATAAATAAATGAGAATATTTGCATTTGTTTTATTTATTTTTTTTACAAACAACTTCAAATAAATAAAAGAATAAGAAAAATTGGAGACGGCACAGGACTCTAAAGAGTCAATGAGGAGCAGCAACGTCTGACAGCCATTTCTGACAAGTTAAGATGTTTTTTGTAGGGGATGTGTCAGGATTGTCAGGGACCAATGGGGTGTAACTTAGTCTCTCTCTAACTATCCCCACTATGCCACACAAAAGTAGTTAAATACAACAAATACTTTGTAATGATGCCTATGTAAAAATATATTTCCTTCACATATTCACAATAACTAGGCACATAGTTCTGTCATAGGGATATGCTCAGTATTTCCTTCCCTTGCAATGTAAAAATATAAATAGTTATGCATGATGCAAATGAATTTGCTTAAACCCTTTGCAAAGTGAGGAAGAGCATTTCTTTTCTCCATACCTTTATACACACAGCCTTATCTCTCCTCTGCAGCATTTTCCTTTTTTGTTCTCCCAATGTCATGCTACTATTCATCCCCAATCTGCCTCTGTTCTGAACAACAAATCACTGTTTGGCTGTTTTTGTCTTCGGGACAAGCAACTGCCTGTTTCTTATTCATGCTCTCAGCCTCCTCTCCACATTGTCCTCACTCGCTCATTGTCTTTGCCTGCGTCTGGCCCTTGTTATTTATGGAATGCAAAACTGCAGGAGTACAGAGAAGTAGCCTCAGGCTGTGCTTTGCCTGTAGCCAAACCGCACAATCACTGCTAAAAGATTATGGAGGGCCTTGTCAAAAGGCAGGAGGCCTTCTGTAACCTCGGCCACGCAACCTCCCTGCAGCTTTCAGCTCACTGCTCCAAGCCCAGTAAAAGCACACATAAAGGTGAAGCTAAAGACATGGCTCTATGGCTTTGGCTCCAGTGATGATGGTGTTGTATTTTTCTACAGATTTTCTGCATAGTAGTTGCAACATTTATGTGAGCTGGTCTGAACATTGATATTTTGTCAGTTTGTTGCCATGCGTAATTAACACTAATTATCACTATTTATTTTGACTTCTACTGATAAGTGCCTTGTATCCTCTAAAAGATTTATAAATGGTGGATAGGATGATAGCCTTCATTGTGGAAGATCTACATACAGGCCTAAAACTGCCTTTTAAAGATGTGGTATTATGAGCATTAAATGTTTTACTTTGAACATACTCAGCTTCTTTAGGTTTGCATGTTGCAAAGAAAATCATTAAGTCTAATGTACATCTGATAAATAGACAAGACACGATGCCAGAAATTTAAACTCACTAAGAATGTAACAAAGACATTAAAATGAGGCTATTTCTCACTCTCACTAAATTTAGTTTGACAATATGTAATTTAATATTTGGTTGCTTAAAACATGGACAGTTTCTTGGAACAATTCCTAGGAAAACCTCCCAAGGTTTTATTGCTAAATGTGCATGTTGTGTAATTCAAATGAAGACACGTACCTTATCCCTTTTTGGATTGCGGGGATCTTGAGCCTATCCCATCAAACTATTGGTGAACAAAAAGCAGTGTTCTTGAAATTGTAGATGATTGGTTTGATCCCTATCCACAGCAGCCAACAAATTATCCTTATGCAACCAAAAATACAAGTTCTATACCCATCAACATTCAAAGGGTTTAGACAGCCATCCATGTCATATTTAGGAGAACTACTGGATGCACTGGCTTGTATGTCTTCTTAAAAAAACGTACACAAAGGCATAGTGGCCAAGTGGTAAGGCGTCACTCTTGGAAACTCAACATCAGGAGTTTGACCCCCATTCTTCCTTAGGGGTAAATTCCTCAGTGTTCTGTCTAAAGTACTGTATAGACAAGACATTTATCTACTTTAGGACAAAGCACACTACATCAGTGTCATATGAGTGAATCTGATGCATAGTCACAGAGTGGTACGGCCTCAATGGATAGAATCAAATCCCTGTAAAATACTGTATAGGCAATAGAAAAAAATCCACCATTATTATTATTATTTCTTGTGATTTGCAATGTTTAGAAAATGACTTCGCCCACTAGTGGACACTCATGGTTAGGTCCCAGAAGAGGTATAAATGTCCATTCAAACATAACAACAAATGGAAACCAATGAATGAAACAAATTTGTGTTGACTGTAAATTTCAAAATTAAAACAATCAAAACAAAATTAAAACAAGTCCTACTGATTTGTGTTCTACTTGTTCACCACAGCCTGCTGTTTAAACATTATTCAAACATTTCACACCAGCCACTTCAAGAGCTGATGTTTTATTGTTATTTGCAAAATTTGGGCAAATGTTCCAAACCAGAAGTCATGATTAAATTTACTGCAATTTGACCGTGTCTCCAAATAACATAATTCACAAATTGGAACTGATATGACCGAACTCTATTTCATCCTTGTGCCCTTTTGGATTGTAGAGCATGTCTCTTGGCTTTAATGGAATAATGTTGAACAGCTACAACAGAGTGATCCAGTGATGTAGGTTAACCCCGGTCTTATCCTTATCTGTTCCGCTATCAGTCCGATGTAGCTCGGCGCGTCAAACTGATTTACGCCACGTGTTGGCTGACCCTGATTGAAAATGCAATGCATGGAAAAGGTCTGCTCGTTTCATCCAAGATCTGGAGAAGAGTGAAAACGCTGAAATGTCAAACATTTGTCAAGCCTGGTGTAAATGTTAGAACCAGAAAACCACACTCAACCCGATTCCACGGCTCGGTTAACCATGAAGCCAATTACCATAAAAAGCACCTCATGGATTCCACATGTGGACGGGGGGGGCTCCATGTTGAAGTGTGTGCAGCCATCGGAAATCAATGGCTACAATGCCTAATGTGTTATCTGTTGTCTGTCTGTTGTAATTCCAACCTGAGTAATGGGTATAGTTATGCATGATATTTTAAATCAATCTAATGTATGCTTAGTTAAAAGTCTCTATATGAGCAACTGACGTCAGTCCTGGTCACACAGCTCTAACTTGTGAAGGACAGGTGGTACAAAGTAAATGGATAATATAAAATGAAGGATTTTCATTAAAAAGAAATATCAATGCCCATACAGTGTCACTTCTTAGGCCACACCAAAGACCCTCAATTGTAACATGGAGGATAGTTTCATACTGACAGAGAAATAAAATGACGTAAAAAAAAAAAACAGTTTTAGCATATAATAGCATATTGTATATATTGTAAAATATTATATTGTAAAAAACTAAACAAAAACAAGTCCTTGTTCAGCACAAACTGGAAGCTTTGGTTAGTCACAGATGTGCTATAGAATAATCCCATTGGTCTACATTGACTCCACATCCAACATCAGTGCCATCATCAAACTTAAGCAGCTGCGAAACCAAATGGCTTCCCTGCTTTCCCTGAAATCTCGCTCTTGAAAGTTTGCCCCATCTCAAACAAACCAGCCAAACCAAAAGTGAGCAGTAGTGCTAACACTTCAAGGTCTAGAACTGGATTCTGTTTTGAATGGAGAGGACGGACACATAATGACAGCATGCAAATACCCTGCTAAAAACAGTAAGCATTTGACTTTATTCATTCAAATTTGTCAAACTAGATGCAGTCTCTGCAGGGGGACAGCACACCCATGTCCCACCACCCAACCTTATACACACTCCATCTCACTGGTGGTGTGAAAAAGCACAGCACAAAAGCACAAAGCTCTCTTAAAGAACTGTTCTTCTGTGTTACGTAGTCAAATAATACATTGCCACACTCTTTAATCCTAAAGTACTTGTTACAGAAGTAATGATGTAAGTATTTATTCAGGACTGGATTTGTCTGCTTGGACATAAGCATAAGAAAAACATAAATAGAGAAAAGGGAAAAAGATAAATGTTGGCAATGTTTAACAAGGCAGAGATAATTGTGGAGATAGTTGCTAAACTCAGAGCTTAATGCTTAGGGTAAGCATTTTATGGTGGCGAGGTGGTTAATATATTTGATTCATTACTCCTCCTGACATCTGCTCAGACATGTCCAAACAATTTTACCAATCTCATTTGTGTGGTTATTTGTATAGTTGTTTTTGTTAGGTCATTGTCTCGTTTGACGTTTTAGCAGTACCATGGCTTACACAATGGGTTTCTGTATATTTTTTATCCTATTTCATTTTTATGGGTAATGTATTTCATGTGCTCTGTTATCTTCTCTGCACTTTGAGTCTGTAATATAGTTTAAAGATAGTGTGCCTTGAAATCAAAGCAGTTCCACTTGATCGTTTCTATTGTCTAGCCTTTATAAATCAAAGTGTTCCACCAGCCTTAAAACACTAAAATAGTAGTATTTGTACAACTAAAACACCTGTGCACTAAAGGTTCAATGAGTCTCACCTGCCAATGGCCCAAGGTCTGGTAATCATTCAGCCTCAATGAACCATTAGCTCTCTGGTTGAAGTCCTGTCCGGTTAACACTGGCTATTTATTGAGCCGCTTCTCTGTTTCACTGCTAATTAGATAAGCCCTGTGGTTCCTCATTACTTGATGCTTGTTTTAATGTGTCGACGCAAACCAGGCTTGTTTTATTTGGTCACTACATTGGAGCAAGTGTAAATACTAAAGAAGACCAAAGGCCACTTAAAGGCGCATTGCATAAAACGTTGAACCAAATAGTCCAGGTAGTATTAATAGTTCAATAAAATAACAATTTGTCTATGTATGTGTCTAACTTTAATAAATACAGCTCCATAGAGTTTGCTACTTTCTCAAACTACAGCTGCCCCAATTTGGAGAAGTTCTTGTGTCCCACCTTTCAAAACACAAAAGCACAGCCCTTAAATGCTAGCTCTATAGCTAATGCTATATTAATCCCCAAGGCAAAACTCAGTTGTTGATTCACACTTCATCTGCCATAGCTTGGTTGGTTGTACAGTCTTAAACCATTCCTGCAGTGTTCTGTCCTGCAGCTCACTGATCTCAGACGTCCACTGGCTGCTCTCTGTTGTTCAGAAGCTGAACACCAGGGATGGTCTATGTTGATGGTCTGTTGCTCCACTGCTTTAACCAGAGTCTCCAAACTCAAACCAAAAGTTTGCATGTAACATTTCTTCAAACTTAGGCCACACAATCTGAGACCAGACAAAGGCTTCCAAAGTGAATGTTTTGTAAAGATTGTATTGATTTGAATGGATGCACGCCATTTTGACTCATTATGTCGTTTTTTTCTTATTTATTGTTCTTGATTGATTGACAGTGTAGTAAATTCAAACAAAACATAATAACAAAATTCATAGACGTGACTGTCGTATGATGTGTGATAATTATCACTTAATTCCACGCCTTACACCCATGTGCAGTATAGACGTCTAGGCCTACAATGTGAGCAACATAGCACAGAAAAAAAAAGTAGTACTAGAATATACTAGAACAAAATAACCATAATGTTACTATGATCACACCTGTTTGTGAATTTCTGGAACAACCCACTCAACCAACCATTTCCATAAATCTAGACTAACGCAAGCCGTGGAGACAGTAAGCTGACAGGCCAACAGTAGTAGCCAAAGCCTTGCTAAAAATAAACCAGGAATTACACCGCAGTGAGACAATCAGAATCTATATTCTTTGTGCGTTTCAAAGCGAGAAACCTAAATTTGTACTTCGCTTAAAAGAGACGCCTCCTGATTTAAGAAGAAGCAGCGCTGTTAAACATTATCCTTCCGCGATTATTTGCTGATCCAAGACGAGGGCTCGAAGATCCCCCTGTGAAAATCCCGTTATGTTTACAAGCCGCTGTAGAACCGTGGATTTAAATGACAGCAGGCAGATGCATGCCAGTCTAAGGTGAAAGAGGAGCACATCGTAGAGTAAAGCGGTCTATAGATGGTATATAAAGGCTATAATAATAGATTCTCTACATAATGTAAAAAGGTGCTCATGAGCAATGCCATTAAAGACCTCATACCGTTCAATCTCACCTTGTGACCTGCACCATGTTTCTTTATGATGCAATCCTTGAATTTCCTCCTGACAAATGAAATAGACTTTTTTTGGGCTTTGTACATGAAAATGTGTAGGGTATTTTATATCCCAGTTAAATGTAGTACACAGTATAAATTAGCGTACAGTACTGTGTCTGTAAACCTCTGTGTCTTTCCTGTGTAAGTGAGACATGAGACGGTGCACCTGGCCTGTTGGCGTGCTGCTCCGGCGCTGACAGACTGCGACAGGACGCTTTGTGGCTCTGTCTATCCGGGCGCTGCCCTTGGTGCTGAAACATGTGAACACAACCTGCAGCCTGGAGCTTGTCTTTCTTTGATCCAGGCACATGACAGGACTGTTTCTCTTTGGCCGGTCCTCCAGGAATCTAAATCCACCAGTCTTATGTAACAGCCCAAAGGTTACGCAAAATAAAACTGAGAACTGATCCATATTGTGATTTTTATAATTCTATAATAATATATAATATAATATAGATTTTGGAACAATGCATTAAGGCCTGTATATTACATGTCCTATACCTTGTTCCCAATCTCATGTATTATTTAATGATACTATCTTTAAACAGGAAATGCATACTGTTACCTGACTCTGCCAGACAGAACTGCTCCATAGAACCGTTGAAAGTGTTTGCGCAGCGCCATGTTGTTTACGTTCGTAACGGTAAAACAGTCGCTCCGTCTTCCAATCTAAAAGACGCACAGTGCTGCCACCTCATTGGACACAACGAGCTGGTAAGGCCAGGGTTCGGACCATGAACTCTCTGCTTGGAGCAGGTCAAGATTGATTTTAGCGTGTTTGCAAACTCAGAAATCTCATTAAAAGTTAGCATACTGATAGCTGGCCTAACAGCTGCAAAGCAAAAAAAAAAACATTTTTGTGGGTGGACTTCTTTAGAGTTTTGAGCTTTCTAATAATGTAGTAATAATACAAAAAAATGTAGCTCTCCTCAAAAGATGCTTCTTCAAATTAAGTATTAAGGTACATTCCCTGCCCTTCATGTCCCCTTAAATAAACGTCTGTAAGTTTAGTGGTTTTTGGTCCTGTCGATGTTACATGTATTTAGCTTTAATACAGTCATTCAATTTGATTCAAAATGTTCTGAAATAAAGTCTGGGGTATTACTCAATGGACTGTTCTTTACTTACACTTTGTCATGATTGGACTCTGGGACTTGTGACCTAGCACTCTAAAACTGCAAAGTTACTGAGTTGGCAATTTAGCAAATACAGGGTCTGTGTACAACTTTAACCAACAGTGATGGCACGGCGCAAGAAAAGCAAAATCCATCACATGGCTGCATTATGCAGGAGAACCACAGTGAATATTTTTGCTTGTGCTGATATTTTGTTTTGTAATTCAGTTCATAACACAGCAAGTCATGTCATCAACAAAAACACAGCATTCTGTAAACATATACATTTGCAACATTGTAATATCAACTTCCAAATGACAAACAACGTTACTGTAAAGGCTGTGATTTGTAAAACAACGCGATAAAAGGTACAGCGTATTATAAAACGACAGACATTTCTCCATTGCCACATTTATATATGGTTATATAAAACAGGCTGTGTTCTAAACATTTATTATATCTGTCTTAGTGCAGTAGAGTCTGGGAACACTCAGCGGCTCGTTGGTGCCGAGTGATAGTCTTAAAGCAGAGGAAATGGTCACATTAGTGGATTCATTTCTGGTAAATAACCAACAGATCTCAGCTCAGATGGCGCGCTGGAAACACTCCATTTTGAATATTGCTCCTCGCCCCAATAAACCAGAGCCACCATTCATTTCCTCAATCGATAGAGGAAATAGTGAGGCTAATTGAAAGTGGAGAACATTGCACTTTTTGAGTTTGAAGTACTTGATATCAAGGGAAAGCATCAGCTAAACACATACTGCACTGTGTAATTGGCTGGTGCATTATGGAGGCAGCATAATGACATTTCCTCTAAGAGAGCAGTGCATAAGTGCTGTCCTTTTAACTCCATTTTAAAGGTGCAATGTGTAATTTTTTTTAAGTTGTAAGGTGTGGCCTCCATTGGCCTGACCTGCAGGTTCCAGTTTTCTTTACTTGATTGTAACTTTATAGTAACTAGACATTTAAGTTTTCGTAATGGTAATTTACGAGGTTACAAAATAAATAGTGCTTAGAAATGGGAGACCGAAGCTTGCTTTCCAAAACAAAGATCAGTCCAATGATGTTATACTGTTTGCTCTTATTGTGCACCATGCATTTGAAAACCTGATCAATTAAGACTGATAAATCCCTTTGATGTACAAAGCACAACACAACCTCAGTTTTCAACCAAAGCAAATATTACTAATACTATAAAAGACTTGTACCGTGAGTGAGTAGAAAATATTGGCGAGAGGGAGGAATGGATCTTTTTGATGAAGAGTCTATTACTTCCTTTAGTATACAGTTATCTGAACAATATATATTTATATTATAATTAGGGCTGGGCAAGTAATTAATAATGCCAACAATTATTTTACCCCAATGAGAGCTACACACAGTGCCATAACCTACAAGGTAAAAAAGAATACAGATTTTTTAATGTTAACTAGAAGGTCTTGTTCTGATCTACGGAAGCGTAGTCCGTGGGGGGGGTAGTTTTTCTAACTTTTTTTTGGGATTGTTTTTCTGACTTTTTTTTTTTGATTGTTTTTCTGACTTAATTATCACATTATTTCGTGATACTATCACGTTATTTCTCGTGATAACTTTTCTTTTTTCAATGCTTTATCGGAAGCAACGTACTACGTAGCCTACTACGCTTCCGTAGCAACGCGAGGAAGCAAAGAGGAAGCGTAACAAAGCCAGCCTGGATACAGTTGAGATGATGTCATTTATATCCGTACTTTTTTTTGTGTCCATCCAGTTGATCAATAAGAAATGCTGCTACATCCAACGGATCTGACTGATTCTTCCGCCTATACAATCTCATTCGTTTCAAAAAACGTCTCAAAGTGCTCACACTCATCACAATATTGTCTACAGTGTTCAGTAACATTAATATCTCGCCATGTTTTAGACCAAGGCTGAAGTAAAACTTAATCAGACGCGACGCCATGCTTCCTATTTGCTTCCTTGCGTTGCTACGGAAGCTACGTGGTACTTTCTTCCGATAAAGCATTGGGAAAAAAACAAACTAGATAAAAGGTTAATGCCTTGCAGTGGCAGCTTTGGTTTTATTTTTAATTTGATTACATGTTTAAGTTGACAAGATTTACATTTACAAAAAGTATTTTAACTGCTAAAGTATAAAGGGAATACTGCTGTAAAAAAGCACTTTATTTGTGTTTGCAAAACAAATGTTATTTTACGTTTATTCATAAAGCAGTACTTTTAAAATAATTCCTGAATGTTGCACGTAACAATGTAAATAACTGCATGGTTTTCTAGTTTATTATGAATTTTCATTGTTGCCCAGCACTACTGTAATTATAATTGACTCTACTGTAGCAAATGGTTTAAAGAAAAATGCTGCTGTTTCCTAATAATAAGACATGTTGATTAACCTATTTTTGGTACATTTCTGTTCAAAAAGACCAGTTAGCTCCAATGATTTGGACTGTGATGCACTAAAAAATGCTGCAACATTTTGACCATTTAACTAGTTTCAGATCACCATCTTTTATCTGTGGTGTGGTTTCACTACTAGTTATATGAGTTGTATTCTATTAACTACCAACATAAAGCCAAATGGTGTCAGCTTTAGGGGAGTACCCAACATTTCTGCGTACCCATAGTGATTTACAATCCATGCTGCATTATAACCATAGTGTAAAACATTGTCATTGTACAATGTGAGAATATGCTGCAGCATTTTCAAACAAGGCAAATTAGAGCAGCCCCGATGTCTTTAATATGAGAATTCTACATTGGAGGCCAAGCCCTGACTCCCAGGCGGACCTCTCGCTGGCAGCCATAATCTAGTGCGCCCCTGCACACAGTGACCCACTTAAACCTAATGGAAGCACAGCCCACCTCTCTCAAAGTGGAGTACACCAAGGTTACATGTGCTCAGAGTCAACAAGGACTTATTCAGACACTTTCCACCAGCAAAAGGAAACCTCAGAGAGATTCCATTTAGTTCAAAAGGCTTGAAAAGAGACTGTGGCCTTCCATTGTGCTGGATCAGGAAAAGTTGTACAGCTATTGGGCCTTCATTACAACATGGGGGGCAAAGTCAGACTTTAAAGAACTGTAAAGAAGAATCATGTAATCAATATCAAAAATACTGCTAATATACTCATCTTTATCAAAGAGACAATATGCTTGAATATAAGTAATCGCACCAGGGGGTCGACGCAAACAAAGGAAGATGCAGGAGGCCCAGGTCACGCAGAATGCCCCAAGGGAAAAGATCTGGCGTAAGGGACAGGCTGAGGCATAGAGCAGACTATACGCTGCTGCCTGGTGTTCTGCTAGCTAGCTAGAGACTGGACAAACTTAGGGCCAGGATTAAGTTCCAAAAGGACATACTGGACTGCAACATCATCAATTTCACCGAGACATGGCTTACCCCACTCAAACACTCCCGTTTGCCTAACCTCGAGCTCCTAACCCTAAAATGCTGTCCCCTCTAACTGCCCCACAACTTTACTTCTGTCATCATTAGCGCCGTTTATATTCCCCCACAGGCGGACATGGACGCTGCTCTCTCCAAGCTAAATGAGGCTTTTTCCACCTGTCAAGCTAACCAGCGTGATGCAGCACTCATCGTAGCTGGGGACCTTAACAGTGCCAACATGAAAAAGATGATAACGGAGTTCACTCAACACATTGACTTCCCCACCAGAGAAGAGAGGACTTTAGACCATTGTTACTCTCCTTTCAAAGACACACCACTGTCTTTCTCATGTCTGAATACAAACAGAGGCTTAAGAGGAGTTACACGATGGACTGACAAATCAGAGGCCTGAATTATGCCAACTGGGACATGTTCCGTAGCAGCTCAGGCAGAGACATCAACAAGTTTAGGGAAGTGGTTGTGGGCTTCCTTGGAAAAGTTGTTTATACTTCACCAAAGATAATCATCAGGACTTTTCCAAACCAGAGGCCGTGGGTGGACAAATCTGTATGGGACGCTCTGGGGTCCCGCACTACCATCTACAACTCGGGGCTCATCTCTTGGAACATGGAGGTTTATAAGACTGCTTTGGTGAAGGAGGCTAAACACCGCTACGGCCAAAGACTGGAGTCACAGATGCAACAGTCTGATTCCAGGGGACTGTGGCAGGGACTATGCACCATCACAGACTATAAAGTCACACGCACATCCCTGGTGAGTGCTGATACTTCTCTGGTTGATGAACTAAACACTGTGACAGTGCGACGTGAGGAGAGTATTTAGAAGTGTAAACACCAGGAAAGCAGCTGAACCAGATGGTATTAGTTGACGTGTCCTTAAAACCTGTGCTGACCATCTGGCACCTCCGTTTCTGTCATTTTCAACCTCTCTCTCAAACAGCGTGTGATCCCCACCTGCTTTAAAAAGTCTATTATAGTCCCTGTCCCAAAGAAACCACACCCCGGCTGACCCAATGACTACAGGCCCATAGCCCTCACTGCAGTGATGAAATGAGAACCAGAGGGACTTCCATCCACTGCACATCTGTGGCTCTGAGTTGGAAAGAGTGGACTGTTCTGGACAGGTCACATAAACTCCATTGTGAAGAAGGCCAGACAGCGTCTCTACCTCCTCAGACACCTCAGAGACTTCTCAAGGTGCCCAAGAACTTTTACACCTGCACCATCGAGTGCATCTTGTGTGGGAGCATCACCACCTGGATGGAAAACTGCACAAGACAGTACTTCTTGGCCCTAAAAAGGGTGATCCGTTTAGCCGAGCGGACCATCAGAACCACCCTCCCTAACCTGCAGGCCTAAGAAGATCCTCAAATATTTCAGCCTTTTTTGTATATATATTATTTATAATAGGACCCTTCTACTGCTACTACTACTACTGTACTGTACTATATCTTATTCTGCAAAATACCTAAAAACATACCAACCTTAAAATGTTACTGTCATGATCCACCCTTGTGTCTGTTTGTGTATGCTTGTACTGAACTTTCTGTGTCTTATTGTGTAGTGTCATGCCCCTGTGTGTTATTTCAGATTGACTTCCTGCCCTTGTGTTTTTCCCTCCACTGTGATTACCCGCTCTACCCCTGTGTGAGCTTTCCAGCATTTCCTTGTGTTTTTTGAATTAGACTTCTAGTGTTTTTCGACCTTAGCCTTGCTTTGACAACATCTCTTGGATTTTGATTTTGTACTTCTGCTTTGGAAATAAACCCTTTTGAACCATCTGCCTCTGGTGAGGTCTGCATCGTGAGTCCTTCTGACAGTTCCTGACAAGTGTGTCCTTGACAGTTACATGCAAAGTCCACAATGGCAATAGCTCTAAAGTTCACTTACATATAGAATACACATAAACTTGGATTCAACCAAGTCTTGTGTCCTGATAACATTTTGTTAAAAAAGTAGCTTTTAGTGTGGTTTTGTTAAAAAAAAAAAGTAATTAAATCAAAACTTACAGATTATGATTCATAAACAAATAAACCATGCCAAGAGTCCGATTAGCTTTGTTGTCTGTTTGTGTTGTCTGATTCCATTTTCTCCAAAGCCTTGACAGTGCTGTGGATACAATTTCACTGCACGTATTGCTTTTATCCTTTCAACAGTAAGTAGGCTACAATTGTCTTATTAAGGCCAAGGTGAAAGATGTCGTCCATTTGACAATGATTACACGTCTCTGTGTGCTGCCACGTCCACTTCCTGAAAGGTTGACTCCATTACCAAGGTGTTTACTCCACTTAATCAGACAGCACTGACACGAGGTGACACGTCTGCCAACCCCACACATCCATCTAATTAAATTCTGACGATAGGAGCCAGCGTTGTCTTATCAGCCGGCAAACTGTGCCCCTTGTTCGATGTTTACAATACAGAATTGTCAGTCACAGCTCAGTGTCAGAAAAACTATCAGACAAAATATCATCAAACATCTATAATGTCTTTTGTGGACTCAAGTCTAAGTTCCCCAAAGCAACTTTTAACAGTTAAAATGTTGACACAGAATATCACTTAGATTATGAAAGGACAATATTTATAGTTGCCAACTAACTGCTGTAAATGCAGTCTAAAATGTTATCCACAGGAATCGTAAAGTCATTTATAAACTCCTTACAGTGCTTTTACAAGTTTGTCTTTGATTAAGTCAAATATAAATAATGAGTTATGTGCCTTTTCAGTATTTGGTCCTGTTTTCTGAAAATAAAAGTAACTGTTTTTAGCACTTTTGCCACATATTGTTTTGGCACAATAAGATGCATGACTGACTTATATTTTAATAATATCCAGTCAGGTACAGATACAACCACATAATCTCCACTAGTGTCTTCTTACTGGGCACTTTCTGTGTCGTTTTATCAAGTGTTGAAAATACCACAGTGAGATACACATGAAAGTCAATGCTTACCTTGTTTGGCAAGCCAAATCTTACGGTTTGTACATTTTTAAGGAGAACATTTTTCAGACTTACTAAAGTCAGTGGTTTTTGGGCAAAAAAAATAAATCTTGCCCCAATCTGGAGTCTTGGAAATATCAGTATAAGTAATCTAAAAATGTCTTGAATTTGACCTAAATATACAATTTAGGGTTTGATGAAGGGACAAAAGTACTCTACACCTGTGTGTTTTAGAATGCCAAAATAAAATAAATAATTAAAATAAATAAATAAACTTTATTAACATGTGCTGTAATCAGGTGGAGTCAATGACCATGTGTTGCTATGAAAATGACCTCTTCTATTTGGTCATAATAGTCTTAATAGCTCTACTAATTCAACATTTTTTTCTAAAGCTGTACATAATGACAAATGAAATGGGCAACCAGAATGGGCACCTTTCTTTTTCAGTCCATCTGGTGAAGTGAGTGAGCTGTAGAGGATGACTGCACAGTTGGCAGCATGTTCATTTATATCAAAGATTTTCTCACGTGATGCTGTTCTCTCCTTCTGTTTTCAAGGATAAGTGCGATTGTAAAAGTGTCTGTTGTCAGCGCAGTATCAGCACATTCGGCACGAGGGGGGCTACTGTAAGTGCAACTGAGGTCCCCCGCAGCAGATGGGAGTGTGTAGCTCCGTACAAAGAAGACCGATCAATGATTGAAGTCACTAGGGCCGGAGTTTGCTGATTAGCGAAATATTTGAAATCCTTTAAATATTGTGCGGAATATAAATGAGGCTGATGAAACCCAGAACTGCAGTATTCATTTGAGGCCGCTACATCAAAGCAGGTCTCCTTGAGCAAACCCAGTAGTGTGCTGTGCGAGTATGGGAACAGACGTGACACTAACCGTTCAGCAGCCTTTAGAGCGCGCACCTTTGATCTAAATTTAGTGTGTGTCCTTGCCCTTTGCAAATATTCATTAACCGCTGCACAGCCGGAGAGGTGGCGGCGCCAAAGAGATGCACTATCAGTTTTCTGCTGAAGGAGTGGAGCGATTCTTCATCGAAGAGAAGATGACAAACCATGCATGGTGGGAATGTTGGGCTGTGAGCCGAGCCATCTGGAGAGTGACGAGTCCAGGAAGAAATAAAATCTATTATATAGTTGGAATGAAAAAAAAAAGTTTGAATGAATTTCTTGTACCAAAAAAGCACAAATGTTTATTAAAAAAAAAATTTCCCCAATAGAAAATTAACTGCTATCCAACCCAATACCACTTGCATTAACAAAACTGACTATTAATACCCGTAAGAAAAAAATGCATTGCACTATTTTCAAAGGTTTTAACTGACATTTTTGGTTTGGTGAAATGTTTGGACTTTATACGTTTGGAAAGAAACTTGCACCACGTGTCATTGTAGCTGATTGGAATTTTAAATCTCAATATCTCAAAACTGATCAGATGGATTTCTATGGAGACGATTTGTGTAACTACAAGCATTTGTGTACCACCTTCCTCTCCCATCCCTCTTGAGTCAAACACTGTCAAAGCAGAAGACATCTGTCCATCATTGATCAAATGTGTGCACAGTATTGACCAGTAACACCAGTATCCACTACAGAGTACCACCTCTCCTTTCCGGTTTGTTGTGTCCCGTCATGATTGCTTATTGCGTCATCTTAGAGTGTGCAGCTCTGTTTCTGAGGAAACACAAACATGAGTGTGAGAGGTTCATGGAGCTGATTAAATCAGGATGCATTTTCAAATTGTTATTCAGTATTTGTCAGATTCCTTATACTCCTTATATTTTGATTTCAAACTACAGTTTTTATCAGACTTTCCCTTAACACTGTGATTACTGTCGTCATAACAACGCGGGGCATGCCTCCTGTAGACAGCTTTTACCGAGGTGTATGTGTTGCCTTTTCAGAGGTTGATTTTACAGTTTGACTGGAGAAATACAATAATCAGACTGGAGTAAGGTCTATGGACTTTAAGAAGGATTTTACAGCTGAAACTTCAAATGCTCTTGCTGGACCAAATGCAGCTGTTTGGTCCTAACGGTCTGACGGTCTGCTGGAGCTTTTACTCCATGAAGATTTGGTTTGAATCAAACAGGAAAGTCCAAAGGTCTGAACCAAACAGTGTAGGTGTGAAAGCCCCTTGGACACAAAGAGCCAGATAACTAAGGCATCGGGCTGTCTTAAAAACATTATTTGACCTAAAATAGTTCTTTCCATATTTACTAAAGGAATGCAGCATTGTTTAGCTCAGGGAAGGGAACTTAGACTTTTCATTTTCTTGTGTGAGGTTCTAATACTTTAAAAAAAATATCTTGACAAAGCTTACCAGTCCAAAGCCTGTCTGAACTCCATCAATCTCCTCTTTAACCCACTGCTTCCTGTCTTCCTGTGCATGTGATGAATAATGTACAATGTGTTGGCACTTTGTAGAATTGATACATTGTGTAATCACTCAATTCTTTTCTGTGTTTGGCGATGCATACGTGCTTTATGTAAACCTGTGTACACTCCTGTCCAGACCTCAGAGTCGAGGTAAAATGTCTGTCTCTTTTATGCCACTGTCAGCTGTACCATTACTTCATCAGTATCCCTTTGAGAAACAGGAAGTTGCTGCACCTTTTGCCCCTTTCTCTGTCTCCTCCTTTTACACTGTTAAACATCCCACCATTACCATCTATCTGCTGTGTTCATGTCTCATCAAAGATTTGTCCTCCTCGCCAACTTTAAATATTCACTACGTGTTCTTTCAACAATAGCTTACAAACACTTGGAAATAATTGAGTCTCGGCGGGCTGACAAAAAAAGGGAGTAGTGATGGTGCGCAGAGGAAGTGATCAAATATGGCCTTGAGCCAGCCGTCTTTGTAGATAGTCTTTCTATTGCCATTGATCCGGGGGTGGATACTCCCGAGGAATACATTATTCATGTTCCCCCACACACCCCACAGACAGTTGAAAGTACTGAGTCACCACTGGTAATGGGATTAGATGGGTGTCGCACTGAAAGGGAGCAAAGCGGGGCGGCTGATGTACGGGCAACCCTTAGGACCAAAGGAAGTGGCCTCGGAAGAGTGCAGCACCAGGCTTTCATCTGCAAACCGAAGGGTAATTGTGGAGCTGAGGCACTTTAAAGCTTCACTGTCCACGAGTGTGATGCTATCATTAATGCTGGCACAGGAAGTTTTTTTTCTATATTGATCATAGTGGACAACACAAGTGAAGACAGATTCAGTTCCAGCAAAGACGAAGCCCAACACTGAGAACACAGTACACAACAATAGCCCTGTCTATACCATATTGTTAAATGACCATGTGTTTTAATGTATGCAATGCTAGTTTCTAACTCTTCCTGTAACTAAAAACACAAATGTGAAAAAATCGGATTTAATGAACTTATGACACAAGCCTCTTGTGCCAACATGCTTGATTTACCTCCACAACCTGCCTCAAACCCTCATGGCTGACGTAGTGGGGAGAAAAATGATTTGCCCTGGATTTTTAAATATTCATATCCTTTATGAATATCAATGTATATCCACAAACAAAGATTCAGCTGAAGATATTCCAAAAACACCTCAGGTATTGAACAAGCACGGACGGCATCTAACAGTGTAATATCACACAGCATCTCACAAAGTGTTCTAATGTGGCAGTTGTTTTCAAATGAAATATCTTCATATAAAAAATGTGAGTGCATGATTGGGTCAAAAAGGTAGATTAAAACAATGTCTTGAGGCCGCTTTAACGCATGGGCCTGCCTGGGCTTGAGGATTAAAGGCATATCATTCACCTAATGTCCTCAAAGAAAACTTACTTTTTAAGCATTGCTGATGTTGAAAGGGAAATGGTTTTATTTTGTAGAGTTATGTCTTTTTTATAACCTGGTCTGTGTCTGATGCAGAACCTCAAGCAGGCTAAGAGCCCGTCCACACGGAGACGCGTATCACTGTATACGTATACATTTTTTATCGTATTGGCGTTTCGTCCACACGGATCCGGCGTTTTGGGAGACTGAATCCGCTATTTTTTGAAACCGGGTCCTAAAGTGGATAAATCTGAAAACGACACCCTTGCGGTTTCGTGTGTACAGCCAATCCGTATATTTTGTGAAATGATGATGTCATCACATCACGTGTCGGCTGCAAGGTTATGCGCATGCTCAAAGTCTTCTTCTCCGTGTATAGTGTATATCTGTGGCAGAATTACAGTGCCCCATACTGGTCTGGCATATATACTACACCGTTTTTAGTCGGTTTCAGTGGTTTCGTGTGTACGCAGATATTTCTTGAGACGACACCGTGTTTACGGAATTTTTTTTTACGAGGAAAAAAATCGGTTTTATAGTCTAAGTAATAGCCCAAGTGATGTGAGAAATGCTGTATTGAGTCATTTACTGATGTTTTATCTGTCTCTGCACAAACTCATGGCCGAGTCACTTTTAATGGCTGTAAAAGTGAAAGGCCCTAAATTAGTGTTCTAACCACAAAATCATTGTAAGCCATCAGCTGTGCAACAACACATTGTGGTAGATGTTTTCTGTTTGTAGTGTGCTTGTTGCTAAGTTGAAAAAAATGACATGTTATTCAATTTCTCAGCCTCACTGATTCAGTCACATACAGTCCTTCTGCTGAACACTGTTAAAGCCACTGCTCTTTCTTCCTCAAGGCCAAATAAGCAACTCTGTGTTCATCATCTGTGCCGCTGCCTCTGACTTGACGCAGATCGTTTACGTGCTCATGATTTCATACTATTTTTAGACATAAGCCAGATCAAGATACACAGTTGATGCTGTGAATCTATGATAACATTTCCAGAGTCTCAAGTCATTAAGTTGCTAATTAGCTAAGCGTAGCAAAGCACTTTCCATTTCCTAAGTAACATAAACATCTAGCGCGAGCTTCCTGAAGCAGTCATGTACAATAATGTGGTTACTTTCTGCTGAGTGCCTTGAGAAATAATGCATCTTAACATGTTCACGGGCCAATAAATTATTCACATTTGTCTTAGTGTCCTAAGTGTTTAAATATGTGAGTGTGTATAAGAGTACGCTTGAGTGCAGGAATGAGTGTTTATTGGATGCCTTCCGGGCTCACATATGTTTGATAAAACTTTAAAACAGCATCAGAAGTCTGTAGACTCTATGGGCCATTAGAGTGTTGCAGTACGGCTCAGCTGGGTCAGTACGACATGGTTTTAGCAACATTAGCGTGGTCAAAAGGGGGCACTACGAGTCCCAAAAAAGTGTTGGAAACTTCCACTAGTGTGGTGTAATTAGTAAAAGGTGGAGCTTAACATTGCAATCTGTAAAGGAAAAACTGAGAAAGCAATTTATTTTTTCCTCAGGTGAGGCTTAAATATGACCGAGTATCTTGTATTCCAAAAACAAATAATACTTTATGTTGTAAGTACTTATGCAACGATGCAACAGTGGAGCATTTCACATCAGAAAGAAAACATGAGATAAAGCTGCTGGGGTATGCTCCAGCCTCCCATGAACCATTAAGGGAATAAACAATACATGATGGAAGGGTGGATAGTGGCCTTTTTATGAAGAATCGGAATATCCTCTCTCTGTGTTTTACTGTGGGTTCTCTCAGGGTCCAAACACATGTGCAGGTCAATTTTGTTTTTTTAATGTTTTTTTTTTATTATTTCAAATGAAGCAACATCCATACTACAATCAAGATAATTTACACAAACAAAAATTAACTCAAGTGTCTAGACATGGGACAATATTATTATTTTGTATCATGTTATCCTGGCCACAATGATTGCAATTAACAATATTATCACAATATTTATAAAATCATGTTAGCAGTTTGAAAATGTCACTATCACAGCTATCACTTTACAATACTTTTTGTGGCTAAACAAAATGGCACTTTGTTGAAAGTGAAAATAAATTGAATCAGGGCTTGACTTTAAGCACTTTTAAGCACTTGACCAGACAACCTGTCCAAAAATGTTGATTTGTAAAGGGCATAGATACTCCTACAAGTGTCTATGGTGTTGGTCATCTGGTTCCAGAGACATAAGGAGGAGATACAGAGGCTGCAGAGCTGGGAAGCAAAGGAGGAACAGGAGGTGGAGGTACAAGCTGTTTTTGTCAAGGACTTTCATGGGAAATTAAAATTCCATCATGAAAAAGTGGCTCTTTAAAAAAAAAAAAAAAAAACCAACAACAAAGCAATCTTGACTGCAGCCATTACTTTTCTCTGAGTCATGGTTAAACAACAACATTCTGAACTAAGCTGTGGACTTAAATGGATTCACAATGATCAGAGCAGATGGCTCTAATGGAAGATGTCAAGGAGGATGCCCTCTTCATCCGATCAGTGTATATCAAACAACTTGGACGCCTGCTTTTTAGCTTTTGAACAACAGAGAGCAGCCAGTGTTTGAGATCAGTGAGCTGCAGGACAGAACGCCACAAGAACGCCTTCATCTGCAATAAGACTCTACAATCAATCAGTCTGAGGAAGATTCATTTGAATAGACCTAACAACCAAATTTTCCCTTGGGGATTCATAAAGTTAAATTTAATTGGTGAATCTAAATATTCCTTCTTACTTTTCTCTCTTTGTAAATTTAAAACATAGCATTTGTTGTCTGCTTTTAATTGAACTGGTGAATACATTCTGAATCTCTCTGAATTAAAAGTTTAGCAAGTTGGAAAATACTGGGAAAAATGCTTCTTCCACTACTTATTGCAATACTTAAGTATGTGGCCATACCGCCAGGCTCTCCAATGTACAAGGCAGACATGCTCTCCTCTATGGTTAAGATTGGAAAATTTACATTAAATACAATCTTTATCTCATTAAGGAAACCCATTGTGTGGTACTTGTCGATGCAGCTCTCACACAGCACAGCGAAAGTGCAGGCTTTTCAGAGTTACTTGTACGTAAACATTGTCTTAATGTGTTGCTTAAGTACTGTAACTAAAGAGTTACTCAACATTGTTACTAGCACTTAAGAAGCCATGTTGCTATTGGACAAGGTCATTCATTCCATCCACTGCTCAAAGGCACTTATGACAGTCTTGGATAAAGGGCTCTTTCACACTTGCTTTGTTTTGAAAAAAAAAATAAAAATCTGTTTGGTCCCGACCAAAATGTAAGATGTGACACGTCCAGTGAACCGTACATCCGACCAAAACAGGCAGTCTTTGATCTGACAGAAAGAGGTGGTCTTTGAGGCTTAATTCCAGTGGGAAAAACATTTGACATTTTAACTTAGGAGTTTACTAATGCTGATACTGATACTGGAGAAGGGAAAAAAAATGGATATGATTTATTTTTTTATGCATTTTGATATCCCTCTAATACTACATACTAATACTATGCCCCCTTTCAGACCTAGAGTGATCAGATCTAATTTGGCCAATGTTAAGTGGTAAATCAGGACACAATGGAACATTTTCTTTTTCCAAAAAGCTTCTTTACAAACAAAACCCTTCAAACATGATGCAAAAAAAAAAGATCTGTTCCCAAGTGTGAACATTGGATGACAAGGGTGAACTCCAGAGAGAACCCTAAAAAAGGACAGACGGCACAGGCAGCAACGTATATAGTAAACTAAACTGTGGGCTATTGCATTCTTGCATCCTTCACAATAATAACAGTCAGTGTTGTAAACAGTAAAATTCAGCCTGTATATAAAATTGCTCTTACAATGGGCTTTTCAATGATGGCTCCAAAAATAAATACATAAAAATAAAAGTCAGAATGGATTTATTGACTGCAGCTCTGAGAAGTCCTCACACCAAACAAACTCAGCCAAATATTCCAGACTCCAAACAGAATATTTTCACAATCTGATGTTTCTGTCATGTTGCTTTCAGGGAAAATTACAGCTCTCTTTAATGGCGTCGGGTGTCATTACGAAGAGCACCAATTTGAGTCCGCAGGTGTTGTTGGCACACTGCATCTGGATTTTCTGTCACTGTCGGACGTTAGTATTTTAAAACACTATTTGCTACACTAGAAATTTTCTCCTAAAAGGGGTTTGTGGATGAATGGATGTACTGAATTATTCTCAGCAAACACTTAAGAGTTCTATTTTTTTTCGGCATTATTTAAACAAACACATAGATTTTTATTTTTATTTATACAGAATGGTCCCACTGAGATTACAAATCTCTTTTACAAGGGAGTCCTGGCCCCATGGGAGGGGGGGACTGTTGTACATATTTTTGGTGGTAGAGAAAACTGGAGTACCCGAGAGAAACCTACACAGACACAGGGACAACCTGCAACTCCACACTGCCCTGCCCTGGATGGGAATCAAACCCAAGACCTTCTTGCTGTGAGGCGGGAGTGCCAACCCCTCTGCCACCGTACCAATTTAAAGATTTGGAATAAAAAAATAAAAATAAAACTCTTCTAACTTTACATTGAGTGTCTGGTATAGCACAACCATCTAGAGGACAACTGCTCCCCAAAGCAAACCCAAGCACATTCCCAGACTTACACAGAGGAACCACGCAGCAGGAGGCGGCAGCTTTTTAGCCGGCTTCAGGCTGTGACCGGCCGACCCCCAGCTGTATTGTCCCTCTAGGTGGCCCTGGGTCTCCTTTTTTCATTCCTCCGTCACAAGCAAAGCCCTTAAAGCTGGAGGATTTTATACTAATACAGGCTCATTGATTTATTATTCACAACAAGCAGTCAAAGACAAAGGCTGAGAGTTACACATCTCTACGAGAGCAGTGTCTCTAAAACCTGGAAAACCCAGACTCTGGATACATAGTCTGTCAAATGTATTATTATCACACACATACATATTCTTTCAGCTGCTCCCTTCACAGGTCATCACAGCAATTCATCTAAGGATCTGCAGACATAGGTTTGACTCCTCCATTTATCCAGCCATGAGACAGGCTAAAGAAGACTTGTGACCTTTGTGGCTGAGGTTTTGTCTCCTCGTACATGAATCGAACCCTGGGCCCCCACTTGACAGTTATGGGTGCTCACCACTATACTAACAAGTAGCCCATTGCTATCATTACACACTCAATATATACACAACACACACAATACATTTTTGGAAAAAAGGTTTAGAGTTGTAAGAAATACCGTATCTACACTGTGCATTAACATGTGTCAAGAAAATGTAATGTAATGTAATCTTACTAGCTACTAAAAAAGCTTGCCTAATTATGCCTGTATTATAATTATTGCCTAACTGAATGTTTTGACTTCTAAATCCATTTATTGAATAAAGCCAATAGAAGGAGCAGCATGGTAAATTGTTGAGTGTGAATGATACTCTGTCAGTCGATTTGTTCACACATGAATTTACCGAGTTTACAGCAGAGAAGGAAACTTGAACTATTGAGTCCACGTTGCTCTGTTCAGAAAACTGCTACATTCATTTGTCCTTGGTATTAACGGCATATCCCTGTAGGGAGGTTTGTTCTCTGCATTTAAGTCATGCACTCTAGTGTCGCTGTGGCAACTTGTCCCATGCAGTGGGCAGCTGCTGAGTAACAGCAGGAGATACTACTACCAGATCTTGAGCCAGTATCGTGGTCAAGGGTACTGACTAGAGCTCAGCCCATCTAAGACTGTAGTGGCATTGTTGTCTAGTTGTTGTTCTTTCAAGATTTAGCCTAATTTACTATGTATTTATCAATTCATTTATGACTTTGTAAGATGAACACCATCGTGACACCTCACAATCTGTGGTAGACAAGTAGCTCTGGTAGACAATGGGTTTTCTCTCTTGTGTGTATGCATGAATCAATTGTCAGAAGAAAGTTTATGCATGTTACTCTCTCGAGGGTCTGAGTGATAGCCCTGTGATTTACTGAATCTCTCCATACCCAGACAATGCATTTAATGATACAATATCAGCTCGACAATCATGTAAAGACCTTTTTAATTAACTGGCCTGGCACCAAGTCGACAGGTGTTTTTGGCTGACTGCTGCTGTAGTCACCAAGTCATTTTCTATCTCTGTACATTTTTGTTCATATTATTATTATTATTATTATTATTATTATTATTATTATTATTATTATTTTTATTATCATTATTATTATTATAACCATGCACTGATCTTTTACAGGAAATACAATACAGATGACAGAGCTTAATGAGTTTGATTCCAAAACAAGACAAAACACTATTGCACATAAAATCATATAAAAAAGTGGTTCATTTTTGTATTTGTACTTTTATTAATATGCCCCTATTAAAATACAGACCATAAATGGGTTCCTACAACCTTGACTGCACTATCGTTCTTAATGTTATCCTTGAAACTTTAATAAAAAAACACCACAAACCACTAAACCACACGCCGTTGAATTGTATCTGAAATATAAAGGCAATGCAATTTTCTTTCTGGCACATTGATATCCATCTTTCGGGAAGCCTTACAGGGATATATTTGATTTGGAAGGCAAAGGTAGATTGTGTCACTTGCCTTATTGGCATGACGAGAAGTGGCGAGGCGAGCTCCATTTACACATAACAGTCAGTAATGTTCCATTTGAGCAAAGGACAGACTGAATCCACCAGCTTGCCTGAGTCTTTATTGTGCCTTAGTTTGGCTTAAAGCATTGGCATGACTACTCTAACAGCAGAACTGTACCGCCAGAACAACCAAACACTCCTGCTGCCTATTTATTAGCCTTTATTTCACCACATGGAGCAGAGATAGAGGCGGCGGTGGAAGTTTAGCGCCAAGGCAGTTTGGGAGTCTGCTCTGAAATGGTGTTGGGCAGCAGCCAAGTGTCACTATCTTAATAAAGAGCTATAGGTATGAGAATAATGTCGCTGCACGCTTGGTCTGTGTTTACAACCAAGATCCACATTTATGTTCACTCTAATAAAACCACGGGCTGTTAATCTTCATAAATAACAGGTTTGTGGATGTATGTGTGTACTCAGGAATACAGTCGCCCTTGACTGCATATATATATATATATATATATATTATATATATATATATATATATATATATATATATATATATATATATATATATATATATATATATGTATATATATATGTATATATGTATATATGTATATATATATATATATATGTATATATGTATATATATATATATATACACATATAAGATATATATATATATATATATATATATATATATATATATATATATATATATACGTACACAAACATTTGATGGTTTTCTGAATAAATTTGTCTTAAAATGTGATCTGATCTTCATCTAGGGTAATGTGTGTAAAAATAATTAGAAAGAAAACAACCAAAAAAACTCATTGTGCTTGTGGAAAAAGTAACCCTTGAGTTAATGACCCCCAAAAAAGCTAATTGAAGTCAGGTTTCAGCAAACCTGGAGTATAGAGTACTTGCTAACATCTCTGTTCATGAGTCTACAATACGTAAAACACTGAACAAGTAGGGTATCCTCTAAATGAAAAAAGTATAGTTCAATCAAAAGACATCACCTTTGAATCCATTGGTCAGACATAATAATGCATAAGGTGATAAGGGTAAAAAACAAGCCCACATGTGCGATGGTTATAGTGTGGCTCCTCTATGCACCGCATAGTGCAAATTATGTCAACAAACAAAGACTTTTCAACTTTATTAATCCCAAAGAGGAAATTCATTCGTTTGGTTTCTTCAAATTAGTTGATTCAGATTTCATCTTCCACTGACTGATTGATTGTACAGTCTTACGGCAGTCTAAAAGAAGGAGTTCTAGTGGCATTCTGTCCTGCAGCTCACTGATCCCGGACGTCCACTGACTGCTCTCTGTTGTTCAAAAGCCAAAATCAGGGAATGGTCTAAGTACGTCACTAAACAATGATTTGATGGAGAAGGCATCAGGTGCTGGGTCTGTTACTGGAATGTATGATGTCATAGACAGTGTCTGGTACAGCTCTTGGTTAAGTATAAACTATAACCACAACAACATGTGACTCTCTCGGTCTCAGTCCCACTGCCACAGCTCCACATCATGACACAGATTATCTCTTTAACTGTAACATGCCCTCAATAGCACCATCAGTTGCTCACACACAAGGCAAGTCCTCCTCCCTCACTCCAAACAAGTGTCAATCTATTTAAGTCCACAAATGAGTCCATAGTGTTGTTGTTTAAGTGAAAGGTGAATGGCTCACTCATGATAGAAGTTCAATTATTGGTCTTGGAGTACACATTTTCCATAAAAACCCTTGAGAAAATCCTTGAGTCTTTTCAGCACATAACACTAAAAAGTCACGTGCCAGCAGGTGTTCAGGCCACCTACTGGCACGTTCATAGAAAACGTTTTAGAAACTTTCTCTACTCTCCCCATGACTCATGAGCAGCTCCCAAACCCACCCGTTAGCTTATATTTTGTAGTCAGTATCTGTAATCCCAGTGGAGGCCAGGATCAGTTACCTGTGCTAACAAGAGCCAGCTACATGTCTGCTCACGATCTTTTATAGTCTGTAGTGAGGATCAGGGAGTCTGCTCACTGTCAGAGACCAAGTGCTGCTCCAGAATGAAACTACCAGTGTACTGACCCTAACCAGCCTTACAATTAAATACTTATCCTTTCTATAAATTGTTCAAGTCATTCAATAAACACTAATTAAATCAATAAAAAGAAAAAAAAAACATCAATACAGTATATTGGCCATTGTGGTGTTTGCCATTAGCAGATGGAGAATGAATGTGGAAAAGCTTTAGTCTTCATGTATTTCTGCACAGACTTCAAGCCTAATATGCAGTTTTTTAGCCTCTATGTCTATTACGGCAACATGCAGTTTACTTGCTTGAATATTTTGTGGCTTTAGCAATTGTATGCTAATCTCGTCCAGCATATCTCAGTTTAGTCCTTGAGGAGGAAGTACCTCTTATATACCGTTGTGTATATTCTGAATGCTCCATGTGGTGTTTTTTGGGAATCTGTACAAGTCCAATGCAACAATGACTGCTAATGTTCTCTACCCACTCACTGACCACACACATAAGGTCAGTCACTTGCCATATGCGACTACTGTTTATGCATAATGTATGATTTTTTTTATGACTAAAGCTCTTTTGTGCCTTTGAAAATAACCTCCGGAATGTGCTAGCTATGTTTAGAATTCAAGTTCAACACACATGGCGTGGTGGAGGTCACATCAATAATTTTTTTATCTGAGTAAACCAAAAGATAAATGTGGATGAATATATCATCGTAAATCTGTTGACTACTACTCATAAAACTACAAAAAATGCAATACTGGAGCAAGGTCATGGAAAAAGCGCTGTGTCTTGCAATGTTGCCAGTACTTGCATACATTGGTCAGTTACACCAAGTATTATTTTCCATTGTGTGCCACATAAACTAAATTCAGTCATTTTAGCAAGCTGCTGTCTACATCTAATGACCATCTTCTATATACAGTTCCAAGTCACTAAGTAGGATTAAATTCCCTGGCTCATCTCAAGAACACTCCACTGTTCACAATCCACATGATATGACAATGGTGCTAATGTTCCTGTTTTTATTCACAACACATCCACTAGGACTTGATATTGGAAAATGCCAGAGTTCATGTTCCAAATAAACTTTTTTTTTTTTTACAAACAAACAGAAAGCTAATGTGAATCACAGAATGAATCAAATGTCATGGCATCTTAGTAACACCCCCCCCATGAAAAATAATCTGTAAAGACCCAACCAGATACATGCTCTGTGCTTTGACCTTTAGCACACGTAGATCAGACCTGCCAACCAATAGATGGTTCAGCATTTTTGACCAGCGTCTTAACAGTGTGCACCAGCCTTTGGACACACCCTAAAAGTGAATACCCTTTACACCAGATTGGAAAAATCTGCCACCGTCTTTCATCATGTCTCATGTCTTCTATATGCATATACCACTTTACATGTATTGTAATAATTAACAAGATATACCTATATATTTTCTTTAAAATATAGAAAGAAGACTGTTTACATAATGAAAAGGGGTTTCTGCAACTTACTGTGCACTAATTACAATTATTAGGAACAGTATAGATCCTGAGCTTGTGCGGGAGGTTGAGAATAACCGACTAGAGTCGGTATCCTTACAGTCTGGAACATTTCCAAGGGCCTTAAAAACTGCTGTCATTAAGCCTCTCCTAAAGAAGAGCATCCTTGATGCTACAGTGCTCAACAACTATCGGCCCATATCAAACCTGCCATTTTTAGAGAAAGTCATCGAAAGAGTTGTATATCAACAACTTAATGACTTTCTATAACTTAACAACTGCTTTGATCCTTTTCAGTCAGGATTCAGGCCCCATCACAGCACTGAGACTGCACTTATCAAAGTCACAAATGACATCCGTATGAACACTGACACAGGTAAAGTCTCTGTCTTAGTTCTGTTGGACTTGAGTGCTGCCTTTGATACAGTGGACCATGAAATCCTGACACAACGATTAGAGGAATGGATAGGTATCACTGGAACTGCCCTTAAATGATTTCAGTCCTATCTTGAAGACAGGAAGTACTTTGTTTCGGTTGGTAACTGTGTATCAGACCAAATGGCCCTGAGATGAGGGGTTCCACAGGGGTCTATCTTGGGACCTCTATTATTCAATCTCTACATGCTTCCTTTAGGCCAGTTAATACGCAGCTATGGAGTATCCTACCATAATTATGCAGATGACACTCAGATTTACATTTCACTCACAGCAGGTGAAAATGGACCAATCCATTCACTGTGTCACTGCATCGAACAGATTGATGTGTGGATGCAAAATAATTTTCTCCAACTGAACAGAAACAAGACTGAACTAATCATCTTTGGGCCACAGAAACAAAGAGAAAGTGTCAGCAGTCACCTCGAGTCTCTTTCTCTAAAATGTAAAAATCAGGTTAGAAATCTAGGGGTCATCATGGACTCAAACTTGAATTTCCACAATCACATTAAGTCAATTACATCATCTGCATTTTATCACCTTAAAAACATTTCCAGAGTCAAAGGGATGATGTCTCAACCAGACTTAGAGAAACTTATCCATGCTTTTATCTCCAGCAGGTTAGATTACTGTAACGGCCTGCTCACTGGTCTCTCAAAACGAGGGTTAAGACAGCTGCAGCTTATTTAGAACGCGGCTGCTCGGGTTCTAACCAAAACCAGGAAGTACAACCACATTACGCCAGTTTTAAAATCTCTGCACTGGCTTCCTGTTGCTCAGAGAATAGACTTTAAAACAGCACTGCTGGTTTACAAGTCTCTAAATGGTTTAGCACCAGAATATATCTCTGACATGCTAGTTGCTTATGAACCTCCTCGGGCTCTGAGAACATCTGGGACAGGCCTTCTGCTCGTGCCCAGAGATAGAACTAAACAGGGTGAAGCAGCATTTAAGTTTCATGCAGCAAAAATCTGGAACAGCCTCCCAGATGAAGTAAAACAAGCCTCAACTTTAACAATGTTCAAGGGGGGGGGTTAAAAACCTTCCTCTTTAGCTCTGCCTACACTACAACCTAAAGTGTTTTTTATTTTATTAAAGTGTTTTTTCTTTTATCTGCACTCTTCTTTTTAAAATGTTTTTAATTTTTTCTTATGTTTCTTAATATAAATCTTTTTTGTAAATTGTCTTTTATTCCTGTAAAGCACTTTGAGTTACCCAGTGTATGAATTGTGCTATATAAATAAAATTGCCTTGCCTTGCCTTGCCTAGAGATAGTCGGGCTCACCTCCAGCTGCAGCTTGGGCTCTGGAACCCAAATCCTCGAGAGAGGCTGGACTCTCCACTACTCTGGAGTTGCCTGCGGTGAGAGGCAGCGGGCTGGTGTGGGCTTGCTCATAGCCCTCCAGCTCAGCCGCCATGTGTTGGAGTTCACCACGGTGAACGAGAGGGTCGCTTCCCTGCGCCTTCGGGTCGGGAATAGGTCTCTCACTGTTGTTTGTGTTTACAGGCCGAATAGCAGTGCAGAGTACCCGGCCTTCTTGGAGTCTCTGGGAGGGGTGCTGGAAAGTGCTCCGACCGGGGACTTCGTTGTTCTACTGGGGGACTTCAACGCTCATGTGGGCAGCGACAGTGACACCTGGAAGGGCGTGATTGGGAGGAACGGCCCCCCGGATCTGAACCCGAGCGGTGTTCTGTTATTGGACTTCTGTGCTAGCAACAGTTTGTCCATAACGAACACCATGTTCAAGCATAAGGGTGTCCATCAGTGCACGTGGCACCCTAGGCCGGAGATCGATGATCGACTTTGTAGTTGTTTCATCTGACCTCCGGCTGTATGTCTTGGACACTCGGGTGAAGAGAGGGGCGGAGCTGTCAACTGATCACCACCTGGTGGTGAGTTGGATCCGATGGCGGGGGAGAAAGTTGGACAGACTCAGCAGGCGTACTGTACTGTGAGGGTCTGTTGGGAACGTTTGGCAGAGCCCCCTGTCAGAAAGATCTTTAACTCCCACCTCCGGCAGAGCTTCAACCAGATCCCGAGGGAGGTTGGAGACATTGAGTCTGAGTGGACCATGTTCTCCACATGCGAACAATGCGGTTTTCGTCCCGGTCGTGGAACACTGGATCAGCACTACACCCTCTCCAGGGTGCTGGACTGTGTCCCTCGTCGATGTACCGGTCTGTCGTGGTGAAGAAGGAGCTGAGCTTTAAGGCAAAGCTCTCAATTTACCGGTCAATCTACGTTTCTACTCTCACCTATGGTCATGAGCTTTGGGTCATGACCGAAAGAACAAGATCCCGGATACAAGCGGCCGAAATTAGCTTTCCCTGCAGGGTGGCGGGGCACTTCCTTAGAGATAAGGTGAGGAGTTTGGTCACTCGGGAGGAGCTCAAAGTAGAGCCGCTGCTCCTCCACATCGAGAGGAGCCAGCTGAGGTGGCTCGGGCATCTGTTTGGAATGCCTCCTGGACGCCTCCCTAGGGAGGTGTTTCGGGGATGTCCCACCGGGAGGAGACCCCGGGGAAGACCTAGGACACGCTGGAGGGACTATGTCTCTCGGCTGGCCTGGGAACACCTCGGTATCCTCCCGGAAGAGCTGGAGGAAGTGTCTGGGGAGAAGGAAGTCGGAGCGTCTCTGCTTAGACTGCTGCCCCGGTGACCCAGCCCCGGATAAGCGGTAGAAGATGGATGGATGGATGGAGGAACAGTATTGTTACTAAAAGAGCTCTTTTCAATGTTGACAGTGTATATGCATAGACAAACTATCATTTATCCATTAATTTTTCTATCGCTTATTGCCGTTGGGGGTTGTGCAGGGCCGGATCCTATCCCAGTAACTTTGGGCATGACACGGGACAATTCGCCAAATATGTAAATATACAAGAAGTAATTCAAACATGCAAATGTGATTAAAATAATCCAGTGACCGTATTTTATACTGTGGTGATTGTGTCCTTATGCCAGATGTCTACTTCTAAAATATTAAGCATTTATGTGTCCAGCTCAGCTTTACTTTAACAAAGCCTTGTTCATGATTAATCGTCCAATTCCACTCCTTGTTCCAACAGGCCCAGCATTTGTCGCCGTCCGAGCAGCAAAAAAGTCAATACAATAGTCTCCACTCCACAGCTGCAGAGCGTGTAAGGCACGCAGGAAGAATAGAGGTGGCAAAGTCACAGTAAGGACAGAAGAAAGTGGCTGATGGAGGCAAAACACAAAATGGATGGCTCCACCAAGAGCCTCCCTGAACAAGACCTGGTATTAATCTTTCCCTGCGATTAGGATATAGACAGGTTATTCTACTGTGTGAATATTTAATGATGCTTAATTAGGGCCTGGACAGTAATGGGACGTAAGTGGTGAGGGTGCTCGGCTTAGTTGTTGTTTGCCTTGTAGGAAAATAGGACCAGGATATGTCAGCGTCTATTTAGCTTTCCCAGTCAGATAAATACAAACATTACATTGTTGAAAAATTAAATAGCCTCATTGTTTTCCATAAGAATAAACAGTGAAGCAAAATGTATTATTTAATTGGATCTTTTACTTGCCCGTCTAGCCTCCCGCATAATATTCAGAGCCATTATTTTGTCTTTCTTCAAGAAATCTGGCTAATTTCTGTTTAAAAGATTTTTTGCACAATTGTTAAGCCAAGCATGGCTTCTTCAGAGAATAGTCCAAAAAAGAATAATGAAAAAGTCGATTCTAAGAAGTGACACAAAAACAAGACACAGCAGGTGGGAGACAACACTGAGACAAAAATGTTTTCTGAGTTGGCCAGAATATTTAGATGCTGCAAAAATAAAGTTACATTCAACTTCTGTAAAGTTAAGACTGCAATTATTGTACTTGAAACTTAAAATGTTGCAGTTTTGATCGATTAAATTGACTTAATTGTTACAAAATGTATGTAAATTTCAGATGTGTGCGAATCAACACACTAATCACTATATAGCGCACTACATTTCAGTCTAGTGACTGTAGCGGTGGTCACTAGACAATTAAAAGGACCATAATGCTTTGCAAATTGTTGGAGGAGAGCAGCATGACCATGACATGTGTTTTGACTGAACATAACAGGTTTGAATGAAACGAGTTAAAGACAAGTTTGACTTTCTGTGTAAACGTAAAATATCCTAAATTGTTATTAATAATCTGTTACAATATAAAATCACTAATGTTGGCTTACCTTAAATCATACAGACAGACAGAGAGAGCTTTCCTCTTGAGGCATAAAAGAGCTGCAATAATCCAGTCAGTGTTTTTCATTAATAGAGCTGTTAAAAAATAAAATTTGTTCGAATTTGTTAATGGTATTTAGTATTTATATTAAATTAATTGTTGATATAATATACTGATATGTAAATTTGTATACTATTATAGTATTGATGTATTTATTGATGATTGTATGATTGATGTTTTATTATGTATAATAAACTAGTACTAGTTAGCATTTGCTAATTGGGTGCACACCGGAGAGTGGGTTAGGGTAAGTGCATGCTTGACAGTGCAAGGGTCTGCAGACAGACACTTCTTAGAGCCTAAAGACTGTTGCACTTACAAAGTGTGAAGAATCAACTACTCCTCTGCCGGGCCGGTAGGGGACTCCTTGTAGTCTACAAAAACTCTTCATCCCCACTCATTTAGTTTTTGCCTCCGGCCCACATTCCATTCATTTACCCTCTGGACTAAAGAAACTGTGGGTGGGACGACTCATGATTACAGTATTGAACAAATCTATCATAAATAAAATTTGACAATAAAAACGTGGCTAGTGAGTGTAATAGAGGTTTTACCAGAGCCAAATGTTCAATTAAAGATCTTTTCTCGTCTCGTCTTACACCACACTACCTTTGAGCACTTGTTCTTTTTTTTTCCAAGACCAACCTAGACTATTCCCCCTTTCTCGTCTTGTTCTCTTCTCAAATGTGACATCCTGTGCTTGCCGCTCCCTGCCACAGCGACATCGAACCTGACCCTCACTAACACTGCCTGTCGACACACGATGGAGCAGGAAGCAGGCCAAAAGGTGCCATGACACTTATTTCCCTCTGCGGCGCGTCTAGTACGGTCACCCTTCAAAGTGACACCGACACTAGGTCACTGTTAATGGGGGCTGTCCGTGTGTCAGACAGGACTCCTCCTGAAAGGCCTCTCAGCAGTCACTCAGTCTTATCGCTTTTGTCAAGCACAAGTCTATTTTGCATATAAAGACCGTTAAGAGCAAATTACATTTTCTAATAAAGACCTTTGCAATAATAACATCCACTGCTGCATGACAAAACCCAAGTCCTATTTGAGATCTAATGTGGCCAGCCTTAATGCAAGCTGGGCATATGCTAAATGTATCCTGAGAGATTACATTTGGAGGTGTCCTGGGCCACATCTTTTCAGATGTATTCAGATCGCCAGAGGTGTGAATGGGTTTGAATCAAGGCTTATCAGAGAGAAAACAACAATGGTGGTTAGAAATACCACTGCTGACCAGCTTTTTGTTAACATAAAATAATCAATCTTTATCTTTACTATGGATTTGCCTTAATAAATAGCATTTGACTTGTTATATTTATACAGAAATAATATGGTGTAAACTATTATAAAAATGGCTCAATAGGTCTAGTGTTTGAATATGCCTGCCATAAAGGTGGTAAAAGAAGAGATACTGAGGCGGTAATCTGTGTGAAAACTTTGGAAACCACTGCATTGAAACAAAGATGTCCTGCTGACTTGAAGGTATAACTTGAAGATGTCATTTTATAAAATTTGACAGGAAATAACGTAAAAAAAAAAAAAAAACAGCATATCTTAGCAATCACAGCAAGATTAACTCACTCTTTAATTATGATAAAAGTAGTAGTAATTAGTTGTCAAAAAACAAAACTATTTAAAGTAATCAAGAACTGGTGTAGTTTTATGTGAGAAAAGATCTAAAGTAGGCTCAGTAGGACACAGGTACCAACTGTAAATAGACAAGTCGGGATTAAGAGAAGTAAGATTAAAATGCAAGGTTTAAATGGAGCCTAAGTCAATTCAGTTCATTAGAGCTCACACATTTTCTTAATAACTCAAATTCTCCAGTTACTTGTCCAAGATACTTGAGGATGATAAACATTTTTTTTTCTTCTGAGACATCAGGAAACAAGTTGAGGTGGTGGATGGGACATATTACTTTGTAAATTGAAACCTTTCTGTTTGCCAAAGGCTGTCATTACAGTTCAAAATAAGTAAAAATTTACTTTTTATAAAAAACTGCTAAAGATTTAGAACACAGTTTATTTCTTTCCTGTTCAGAATCTGTGTGGAATGTAGCCAGAAGTTGCCTGCTACTAAAGTGTAAGTCTAGTATAAATTTAGAAGCCTGTGGTCTGGAATGATACAACAATCATTTTGAATTTGAATCTTGGATTTATCATAACCACCACAATATTAAGCAGAATAGTCTGTTCCAAATGACTCTCAGGATTCAAATACAACATGGCTTCTGTTCTTACCCAATGATCGCCAATCAGACTGTGATTTTTCCTGTGAAGCTGCCGCAATTCAAACCCAATTCTTCTTCTATGCTCTGTTAACAGCAGCTAAGCATGATGAGTAAGCATTTTCCATAAATGACCCAGCTGTTGGAGCATATTGTGTTTTGCCTCATCAGGGATTCAAAGGGACTGACAACAGATCAGCCACATCCGTTGACGGCACGCTCTGCAGATGACCACAGCCCGCTTTAGACTCGGGGTCTTAACTGAAGCAGCTGGTGGTCTATACACCACAGATGTATGCCTTGTGGTGGAGTCTGTTAATGCGGCATACAATTACAACCTTGTTAACCTGGAAGGTAAGGATGGATGATGATGCACAAAAGCTTAATGTTTATTTAGAAAATTGCACTTTTAATATCCCTTATTAAATAAAACATACATTATTCTTATAGGGTGGAATGCAAATATGCCAAATATTATATCTGGTACCTCTGTTTTCCACACATCTATTGTTCCGGAACCATTACATAGATAAATATGATTTGGGAGATTGGGTTCTCACAGTTTAGCTGCGTTAGCGTCAAGCAGCAGAACAAAAGCCTCGTCTCATTCCAGTATCTTTCAAGTTTGAATTTGATATTAACAGTACATATTCCCAACTGTATCCAAAGGTCATAGAGAGAGAGAGAGAGAGAGAGAAAGCTTGAGTATCTCAGCGTTTCGGTGTGTGATCATTGATTTTTCTCCATGCCCTTAATGGACTCACTAAAACTACTTGTGCTCCTGGCTACATCTCTCTTCTTCTGTAATGACACTGCTTTATGTGTCTTTCCTCTAACAACAAATTAAAGCAGGCGAGGTGCACGTGGCAGAGTGGTTAGCACTCCTGCCTCACAGCAAGAAGGTCGTGAGTTCAAAACCCGGCCGACTCAAACATGCTCGGCCAGATTCTGGTCTTACTGTGAGGAGTCTGTATGTCCTCCACGTGTTAACGTGGGTTCTTTCTGGGTACTCCGGCTTCATCCCACTGTCCAAAGACATGCATGTTTAGGTCAATTGGCAACTCTTAAGTGTCCCTAGTGAATAAATGTGAGAGTGAATGGTTGTTTGTCACTGTCTATGTCTAAATATCAGCCCTGTGACTAACTGGCCATTGTCCAGGGTGTACCCCGCCTCAGGCCCAAAGCTGCTGGGATAGGCTCCAGTCAACCGCGACCCCTAACGGGACTAAGCGGTAGAAAATGAATGAAAATGAATGAGTTGTAAAATCTACAGTGATTATTCCCATTATTATTATTAAGAAGAAGAAGAATCACTGTTTAAGTAAAAACAAATAAAGATTTTGTAAACAACTGTAATACTTTGTATAAGGTAAGACCAACCTCATATAAACAACAACATATTCATTCATTCATCTTCCTCCGCTTAGTCCCTTTAGAAGTTGTGAGTGACTGGAGCCTATCCCAGCAGCTTTGGGGGTTAGGGGTAGGTTCTGATCGAGGGCTGAAACAAAGAGACAGACAGTGAAGGACAACCATTTACTCTCACATTTACTCATTAGGGGCAATTTAGATTGTTCAGTTGACCTATACATGTGTGTCTTTGGACAGTGGGAGGAAGCCGGACCAGGAGAAAACCCACAGCTCTAGGACATGCATACTCATCACAGAAAGGCCAAACGTCGGATGGCCCGGGAAGAACCCACAACTTTTTGAGGCAGGAGTGAGTCACTGTTAAATTAATTATTTAATAGGTGTTTAGCCAAAAATTAAACATAAAATAACTTGGGTTTTGTGCGACTGCTTATGCACAAACTCATTCATAGGAGAAATGTTTTGACTATGACAAGGTCATTCAAAATTGCATAATTGCTTTCCGTTTTGGCCATTTTGCTGTAAATTTGCTAGTGTGTTTTTGATCTTTATTTGTTTTGTTGCAAGACCTAATTTAGACCAAGGTTTAGTTTTAAATGCTGCTAACTCTGGTTTTACAGAAGAGTCTATGGTTCACTTTATTACTACACAATGACCAAAAGGTCCTTTGGCTGCAAAACAAGTCCAAATCATCATGTCAGTGTTTGAGTGAAATGCACTGGACCAAACAACTTCACCATGATTAAATTTGCTCTTGTTTTATAAACAATCCATTGTTTTTTTTTCTAATTGTTCTGTCATAGATGTGGAGGGTTAGTGTCCTGTAGGCTCTGAGGGGTCGCTGTTGGGTTGTTTTGTATTGATTTTTGTGGTAATAACGACTTATGTAGTGATAAAGACTATATGTAGCTCAGACAATTTAAAATCACATCTATAAAAATGCACGTGGCAGAGTGGTTAGCACTCCTGCCTCACAGCAAGAAGGACATGAGTTCAAAGCCCGGCTGACTCAAACATTCTCTGCCGACTCCAGTCTTTCTGTGAGGAGTCTGCATGTCCTCCACGTGTTACTGTGGGTTCTCTCCGGGTACTCCGGCTTCCTCCCACCGTCCAAAGACATGCAACTCTAAAGTATCCCTAGTACATGAATGTGAGAGTGAATGGTTGTCTGTCTCTAAATGTTAGCCCTGCGACTAACTGGCTAGTAGAATTTTTCAACAAGGCTACCCAAAGCTGCTGGGATAGGCTCCAGTCACCCGCGACCCCTAACGGGACTAAGCGGTAGAAAATGAATGAATGAATCTTTAAAAATTTCGAAAACTGATACTACGGAGAGTTGTGTCTATTTGCCAAATAAAAATAAAATACATATTTTTGCTCAATCACACAGACATGATGACATAATTAAGTACTTATTTCCCTTGACTGTACTAACAGCAGTTCTTTACAAGGTCTTTCCTCCGAACTTACCAAGAATACTGTACAAACTATTGGACAGATGAATGCAAAATGGATGTTCCTTGTGCTTAGACGTGTTATGAAGGCATCCAATCATAACTCAATTCATCATTAAGTAGCTTGATGGGATGGTGAGATTATGAAGCTTGCATTATCTCACAGCCTCCGCTAATGGAAAAGTTTGAAACACACAAGGTGTGACTGAGGTGGAGGAGGGAGTAATCTGACTCGACAGACCCCGTCACAGACAGTTTCCTTCACAAAAGTGCTTTGTGCTAAAATGCAGTGTTACTTATTTAAAGGGGATGACATGACGTTAAGGTGGAATAGCTCCAGATAAGTCTCATAGTTAATGCATTAAAAGTATATTCATAAAACATTGTGTGCAAAGGCAAACTGTCAATATTTTGTATGCACAACCCAAAGTAATTATGTAAACAGTATAATGACAAACTACAATAATATACTAGTATACTAATATACTAATATTACACACAGAGAAAAAGCCCACATTGCCTAAATTGAATAGTAAAAGATGTTTGATTATATCATGCAATAAAAAGTAATGTTGTAATATAGTAAACATTTTATACCTGCAATTATTATTAACAGTTTATTTAATTTATCAAATAAATAATTGAAAAATAAGTAATTTTGCACTTGAAATAAAATAAAAAAATAAAAAAATAAACTTTTGCCAGTAGAGGGCGCAGAGCCCTCTATACAATCTATGCTGTGACAACATCAGGCCCATATTCACGGACATCCTATGTTTACAAGTGGAGACAATTCTAGCGGCAAGTTTGGACAAAAAAAACATGTCTTCTAAAACGGTAGAGTCATTTTGTACAAATACGAGTCTGCTAGGGTCCAGTGTATTGCTCTATTTCTACTCCCTCTGTATGAGTGAGGTAAAGCGCTCACATAATGTTGTGCGATAAGTCCTCGGCCTGGGACAGGAAGGTTTTTGTCCAGCGGAGGGTACTGTCTCAGTGAGATAAGCATGATTCTACTTATCTCATGTCTAAGAACCATCAAAATAAGGGAAAATATATATTTTCGGGCTAAAGGTTATGCGGTGCTCCTTCAAACAGTTGGTTGATAGCTCTATATTTAAATGTTTATTGCTGTCAAGACAGTAAAGAGTTGAGGCAACATGTCTGTCCCAGTCCCTTTCTGTAATTCGACAGTTGACGTGACACTAAAAAGGTGTCACGTTTTGCAAAATCATTTCATAACAAGTTCTCTATATACTTTATAAGCAAATTGCAAAACATGTTTTAAGTAAGAGAAAGCACATTGTAATGATTTTTTTTTTTTCTTAACTAATTTATCGTGAAGAAAAATCTATGACTGTATATGTAATGTTATTGTCAGGAATGTGTCACAGCCCTAGTGTTTTGTTCAGTTTCCTGTTTTTTATTTTGGTATGTCTCTAACCTCTCGTTTCAGAGTCACTTCCTGTCCCCGTGTTTTCCCTTCGTGGTGATTGCTGGCCCCGCCCAAATGTTTTACACCTCTGTCTCGTTGTCTCCCCACTCCTTGTGTATTTAGTCTGTGTCTCACTATTTTCCTGTTCCAGTTTGTCTTGTAAATTTTCCAAAGCTTACAGTAAAAGCTCAACCTTTACTTGTTGTTGAGTCATGCTTTTGAGTCCTCCCAGTGGCCTTAACAGTTATAAAATGTTGAGTGTATGTTCCTTTTAAATTTAGGGACATATTTCCCCTCTGAAACATTAATATTCAAATGATCTACGTTTTTGATAATGATGACACACACACACATACATTTGATGTTGGAGATAGGGTTATATCCCCATCGTCCATCCTTTTTCCTTTATGTGCTTGGTTAAACCAAACTAACATTTATTTATTTTTTCTTAGTCCGTAACACCACACATAATCTTATGTGCTTTATTACACATTGAAGCAGGTGTTTCAATTTCGGATACCTACTCATACAAAGTACCAGCTAGGAATCAAAATCCCCAGTTCTTATCATATCTGAATATGTTAGCACGGACTCCTGCTCTCATGTAAGAGGTGGAAGGAAACCCCTCTCTCGCCAAATGCTCTGACCAGCCTCAGATTTACTCAACATATAATACCTCCTGAAACAAATGGTAGACTAATAAAGAGTGTGTCTTTGGGGGATTTGTGTTGACATTTACATCTCTAGATATTTGAAAGTAATGAAGCAATAGTAAAATACAACTACAACACCAAGTTCATGGAAGCTGTTCCATAGGCTACTTCCTGGAGTAAATGGCAGTCAGTGCCAGATGTTTTATCTTCATTGCATATGGACATTTAAGATAACTGCTCTATAAACTGGCTCTTAGCAAGTCTGCTACAGCAATGGAGCATAACATGTCATAGTCAGTTGCATATACACTTAAGGATAAATGACTCATTGTGACTGTGTGTATAATACATCCACTGTGTAGATTATTACAGAAATGTTTATAGTCCTTACTAATGTTCATACTGCTTACTGTGCATAAAAAGGAAAACCAAAACCGCTGGTGACCATCATATATATATATATATATATATATATATATATATATATATATATATATATATATATATATATATATATATATGAAAATGTCGGCTTGGCCAACATCCTCCTCTCACCCACCTGCTCAATTGAGTCCAGTGGGCAGCCCAGGACAGAGCTGGCACTCCTGACCAATTTCCTCAGTCTCTCCCTGTCCCGGTCTGTGCAGCCCATCCCCAGCAGACCACAGCGTAGTGAATAGACAAAGATACCGCAGAGAGTCATAATAAGTCCTTAACAGAGGCCTGCACACTCTGATACTTCTTCAACATAGAAAAGAAAAGGAACCCTCTGTCATAACTTCATACAAAGTAGTAATACAGAGCTGGCTTTTGACATATTGAAAATTTCTAATGCTTCTGGAATTCTTAAAAAATTGTAAAGTTTGATGATGACAGGACAAGCCATAAACACTCTAAAAGGGAGGAATAGACTTGCAGATCATTGTTGACGTTTTCTACTTGGTTAAAGTGGTCATGGCAATGACTAGTACATCATTCACATATACAGACAGCCCATAGGCCAAGAGTAGTCAGTCCATTGCTTTAGCTTAGCAACTGGCTCAAACTATTTCCTGTCAACCTACTGTCTGCTATCGATAAAGGCCAAAAAAGCCTTTAGACCGCCAAAGAGGAAGAGAACAACAACTAAACTATTGGAGCCATTGAAAAAAGTATGGTTAGCCTCAGGCCTTCACAGTGTGTCTTTAATACATTTAATTATTACTTATAATAATTTAATTAAACTGGAAGATAGCTTGCATATGACTCTGTCCTTGGCTTGCCACACTGGACAAAGTGGCCTAGTTATTAGTCCAAAACTCCTGTGAGACTAAAACATGTGGCTCAGGTAGAGCTGGTCACCACTCCCCTCCCCCCCTTTGTTATTTGTGTTTGATGAGAAAGTGCTTGTGAGTGTAAATCTACACTTAATGCATTTTGAGACAATGTTTGTAGGAATGTGCTAAATAAATGCTGCCATTGACCATTTTCCTTAAATAATGTACACACAGACCCCTAGAGAAATGAAGACAATTAAACAAACAAAAAAACTAATAAGTAATTTTTTGAAATGGTAGGCAACCACTGCTTCTGCTCCTTGTTTCTGTCAGGGTTGAAGCAGACTACACACTCTACAGTCCTTTCCCCGCACATATAAGGGGATTACAAAACACAGCTGGACACTCTCACCTGTACACCATCAAAGCCAACGCTCCACCCTTGCACCAATCCACCAACCTGATCCGAGAGTTCACCATATCCAAAGGGCTGAAAGATCCGGACGTGGCATTGCTAATTCGCACTTAAAGTAGATACAAGAAAGAGCAAAGCCCCTCTTTGTGCTTCCCTTTAAGCACGCAGCTCCGTCGGTTCTAGCATGGTTAACATTCAATAAAACCTCAAAAAGGGATGAAGGCTCTGAGCTCTGGACATATACACACCCACACAGATAGTAGATACACTCCAAAAACCCCTTTCATTTCTGGTTCCACATGTGTACATATCCATAATCACATCTGACACAGCAAAAAAAATGCATTGAAAAGCATATAGGGGTAAGTTAACTACACTGCACAGTATGGAAGTGTAATGAAACTTCAATAAACCTAGTATGAGCAGCATGTATGCAGAACGAATGTCCATTTGTACCACCTCTAACCACTCAGCTTATGCACAGGAGCTGTCAACAGCCTCCTATCAGCCTCCACTTCCCCCCAGTGGATATTCCGCAAGAGGAGAGACTCCTCTTTTGAAAATGTGATGTCCAGGGGCAAAGGCATTTAGCAGTGTCCGCTTTGCATGTTACATGAGGAGGAGACATTACACCGTCCAGCCAGGTCAGTGCTGCAGCTCCAACTGGGCTATTTATATTTAAATTATTGTAAATATTTTAGACAGGATGGACATGCAGTCATGAATATTTCAGTCTTGAGAGGTAGCCTTGCTTTTGACTGGTATTGATTAAAAACAACAAAATAACAATATGTTCAGAACTGGAACCTTTAGTTAAAATGGAGAGGAATGAAAGCTCAGTGCATCGGCAGTGTAAAATGATTCAAACTTACAAATGCACAGAATGGCGAGGTGAAAGTCCAATGTAGTGCACTAACCACAGTGTAATCCTATACACAACTGCGTCTCTGTGAGCCAAGATAAAAGGGACACAGCATCATTTCAAAGGCACTTGCCATTATGAATAAAATCCAGTACAGAAAGTCATTCCACATTGTTGGCATATTATACCAGCTACTGGAAGGAAAACCACAAACAATCATTGCAATTATGTTGCTCCTCAAGCTGCCTTCCCTGGTGATAAGCACAATGTAGCGAAACATAGGTTGCTTTGCAGACACTCTTATAGCCACATACATTTCTCTAAATGCAACATAGTATGAAACATAATTGGGCATTCATTTTAACTTTCTGCAATTGTCTAAACAGGGAGCATCTCCATGTCTCCGAATCCAATAACAAGCCATTCACCACAAACCTGAATGGTGCTATGAAACACTAAAGCAAATAGATGTGCGCTTACCTTGAAATAAAATCTGGAACACACTGTATAGTCCACGGGATAATCTTCGCTGTTCCACAACAAAGAGACAATACCCAAATCCTTCCAAGTCTCTCGGATTTAGAAGCCAATTCAAAGCAGATCAGAACTTACTTTTCTCAAACAGGATGTCCTTCATTGGTTGTAATCCATTCTCTAGTCCACTTATTTTTGGGGGGTACAATCTCCTCTGGGCTGCGTCCAAGTGATATTCCACCTTGGCAGAGTGAAATACTGTTCTGTGTGAATGAGAACGCGAAGGATGGCAGTGCGCACTACCAGCTCCCAAGCAAGTCAATCCAGCCGTTCTTCCTGATGCTTCCTGCACCGGTACTGCCTTTAGGAATTGAAATCAGCATTCAATGTTCACCCCCACAATGAGGGGTAAACTTTGCCGAAGCAGGAAAAGCCCGAGGAAGATTCAAGCAAGCTCCAATTCAGCAAAATGTTTCTCGATGATCCTTATAAAGATGTTTTTATTCAACCGTGCGTCCAATTTGCCTGTTCTCCGGCGCTCTTCTCTCCGGAATGGATGCTGAGAAAGCAGCAGAATGAGGCGACGCACTCGTCCGCCAGCTCCCTCTCTGCCTCCCTCCCTCACTCTGACACGCACCCACCCTTCTTCTATTCTCTCCCTCCCTCCTCTTCCTCTCCTCTGCTCTCTCAAACATAGATACACACTGCTCTCTATAGCTCTGGCTTTTGACAATTACCGCTGAGCCATTTTCCAGCCATGTCAGACAGAAATCAAACCAATAATGGTCGATAATATATCAAATTAAAAAAATAATAAAGTGCACAAGCAGTGAACTTGGGGGTATCTATTCTGCCATGATAGTGTATAGTTAAGTATCTTGGGAGACCTTTATGTTCCTTGGAGTAGCGTTTTTTGAGCTGACCAAGAAAAAAGGAGCGTCAAAGAAATCTAAGCTAAAGTGAAGGTTAGGTGTGAGAAGTCAGGTCATTGACAGCAATATTAAAGATTTATTAATGGATCTATGTGAAGTATCTTCAACCAGAGAAAGACCCAATAATAAAAGTTTAGCCTCAAGATCTATTTGCATGCAGTACGTATGAGTATGATTACCTCTTGCAAAGATTTGTACTAATTTGTTTTTTTTTATATATAAACAATTCTAAGTGCTTCTTTAGTTTTTCCATTTAAGACATATTTAAGATATTCCATCATTGTACTAATTGAGGTTATATGTCCTCATCAGCTAATGTGCTGTAATAATTTAAGATGTGTATTCACGGTCACAGATTGTGCTTTGAGACATTTTGTTCTTTCATCGATATAATGTATGAGTGACAACTAATGTTCCAGAGGTTTTGTAGTGTCTTTTGTGATACTTGTTTAGAAGGACTCTATATACAGTATACATCTTTTGTATGGCCGTTTCTTCAGCCGCAGCATCAGAGCAGGCTCTGGTTTGCTGTATTTTAATTAATTATCAACATTTGGCCGGCCAGGCTGGTACACAAAACTGAATTTAATACTAAAAATAAAATGACCAAATTATTTATAGCAACAAGAATTTTGTCTTTACAAAAAAGTATATAAAAATAAACAACAAAGCCACACATTTGCTTAGGATAGTTTTTAATAATATAACTTCAAATCTTATCAACCTGATTTAAAAGCAAAAGATGGGAAATGAAAAACTGAAAGGCTAATGTAAACTTACATGTTTCACTCCATGAGGAACCTCTGCAGAGACTGACTTTTTTCTGCTACACCGTTTATAATATTTTCTCTCTTCATCATCTTTAGCACAAGTGGCTGAGTAGCAATGAGCATAAAAGCCTCTGGGTCCTGTAGTGAAAGAAAGCACCTAAGCCTGTTTTTGAATCATTTAAGGAAAGGCTTCTTTCACAAGCTCCCTGAGTTTTTTTAAAAGCAGGATGGTTTAGTCCCTTTCTCACAGCAAATCCCTTCTCTTTGCAATGTTGCAGATGGACCAATCACGAGCCGTTTGTCTGCAGCAGGGAGATGTTTGCTGGCCACGTCATACACAAGTAACTCGACTCGCACGGCTAGTCCAAAACATTCAACATGACAAAGCCTGCTACAGAGAGGCCGTTTATTTCTGGTCTCACCTCGGTTTTGGATTAACAGCAAAGTATAAAAACAATTAAACTGTTCTGGTGTCTGCTACTAGTGGCACTCACGTGACTTCCTTTTTGACAACCGGCTGCATGGTGTTGCCTTTTTTGTGTCACGTCCGCTGTTTCTCTAATTGGTTAACATTACGCCCGTAAACTGATTGCAAGCAACTGCATACCAGACTAACTTTTTTGTATAGAACAGGAAAATAGTTAGTCATGGCTGGCTATGTTATTGACAGGGTGAGCATAAACTTATATGCAAGCCCTACAATGCAATATGCATCTGTAAGGAGGTATTGCCTCAGATTAGGGACAAGGTTTTTCCCATTTGAGACATTGATTTATTGAACTTGGGTTGAGAAGCATATACCCATTCTTTAAGGGTGTTTTCTGTCCTGAAAGTATGCACCAAGGTCTGCACTAAGAACTCACAAATTGCAATGCAGTATTCATTAGATTCCATAACATTGGTTTCACACTACAGTTTTAAAGATTTCTATTGGACTTTCACTGACGTTGAGATTACTGTCGTTGTGATGAAATACAATAAACTGGAGTAGGGCCTCTAGAGAAACATGTTATTATTAATATAGAATTAATACAAACAGAACAAACTGTAAATGTACTGTTTAAGACATTATTTGAATCTCTATAAGACTATAGGAAACTGTTGGCTTAACAATGGGCAATGTATTTACTTGGCCGTGCCCAAATCAACACACTAATCACAGTGATTGTATATAATAATACTATCTGTTTATTTTGTCAAAGGTTTTTACAATACTCTAAGGAAACAGAAAGTAATGTCACCAAAGTTGTGGTTGATTTTAAGCAAAAGCACACAAGTTATTAGAAACTAGAGAAAGATAAGTTAAACTTTTTATTTGACGCGCAGTGACCCCCTCATCCTGATGTTGTGAGGCCCTCAGTGTTACTGGTGTGTCTGTCAGTGTGCTGTGAAAACTGTCCTGATGCAACTTTTATTCAAACACAACATTAAAAGTAGACAGCGGTCCATATTCCACACATCGAGGTCTGACTCGCTAAATCCCTCTCAGACACCGGGATACTCCAAAGCTGGCCGCTCAAAGATGCACACCCGGCTTTGTGCAGAGCTGAACTCCACTCCTGTTGTGGCTGAAGACTGAGAAAGCCGTTGAAAGGCCTAACTAAAATGACTAAAGCCCACCAATAATCTTGCTAAAACGTCCACTTTGCAGTTTAAGTATGACTGTTTGTTTTATACTTTCTGCCAACTGTTTAAACCGTAACAGAGAGACAGATTGAGATTACAATATACTTTTTTTACATTTTTACTTGGACGCTGACCTTGATATCAAAACAAGGTTGCATCTCATCAACACCAGAGCTCAGAGCCAAATGTTAACGTGCCTTTGGCACAGTCAAGTACCGACTGTCCATCCATCACACCAGCAGAACCCTAGGGAGGTATGTCAACAATGTCACTAAAATTTTACCTGAAGAAAGGCTGAAGAGTTTGGTACTCCACAAGTCATCTTATATTGAGATAAAATACAAGCCTGTCTCACTGGTTGCGTGTGAATACCCGGCCGGGGGGGTGAACACACGTCAGAAGAAAAGCATTGCCACGGCACATCGAGTCGTCATGTTCCCTTCACAATTTGACAAAGTCTGGCCAGAGTTCCTAGACTTGAGTAAGCACTTCTGCTGAAAAGGCCAGGTAAACAGCAGTGAAAAGGTGGACATTCAAATACAGACTTCCTATCAGCGCATCCACATGGAGACAGCCTTAAAAAGCATTTCAGACACTTACAATAGACTGCAAAACAAATCACAGAGCATGTAAAAAAGGACAAGTAGACACAAAAAAAATAAATTTAGAAAAAAAAATGACCATGTCTTACTTCTAACAGATGTTGCAAAGCTTAGAATAGAAATACAAAGACAATGCATAGCTGCTTCCCGTTGCTGTGAATAAGCAGAAATTGTATTGTTCCACAAGCTGCCATCTTGCTTTAAAGTCACAAACTCTAAACTTTAAAAATTCATGAAACAGCACAACATGGGCCCTTGTCCACGTGAAATGGGATTTCACACAGTTTCCTTGCATCAGTACAAGATGGATTTTTGTGAGTTTGTGAACTTACAAATCTTGTGAGAAATGGGCGCATAGTATAGAACTATCACTATATAAAGTATATGTATATATTGATACAGTGTGTTATGTGTTGCATTTTTTAAAGAAAGGCATTACATCACAGTTCATTATGTAATAATGTCAACATCTATATAGGACATACATCAGTGACCATATATCTTGAGTGCTTTATTAAGCCTTGGCATTGCGGCCTTGGATTTGTCAATGACACAAGTTCTTTTGTTACAGTGTTTACAGAAGGTTTAAAGGAATGTAATTTTTTGGCTTAGGCATTAATATGCAAATAGATATGAAGCAACTGTTTTTGTTTTCTTTTTTTTTCTTGCTAATGTTTTGCAAACAATCACTTGTCACTGCCGGATAACTGTATATGTATATAATAACTGTTGATGACTGTTTTTTGTTGATGACTGTTTTTTGGACTAAATTTTTAATCCTGGAGTGCTTGCTGCCCGAGCCGCACCCTGTCATTCTGCTCTGCGCTCTGTGGTACAGCTTGCAGATAAGCCCGGGTAAGCCCTCTGGCTGAGGCATCCACACGGCTCTTCCTGAATCTAATTATTGAGGAAGCACAGTTTCCAACCGACTGTCTGCACTCTAGACTCTGGTTCCAAAAGCCAGCGACTACAACCCATTTACATTCCACTGCCACTGCACATTGGCTCTATTGGCACTTGCTCAGGAACTCTCCCGAACATATGAAATCCATATTTGGCTGGTCTTTGAGTACAAGAATGTACAATGTGCATTATGTGAGTTGTGTTCAGGGTAAACATGATCTTTATGTTTTTGCAAATTAAGAACCTTACACTCTAGTCTTAAACTTCCAACTGAGGTCGTAAGAGGGCAATCCCTTCTGATGACCTTAGTCAACAGCAGTGGTGTGGCATGGGTAATTGTTTTGAGGAAGCTAGATGGGGAAAGGTGGGGTGTCAGGACACATGCGCTCTCTCGAGATCGTAGCAGAGCTAATTTAGAACTAATCAGCGTTCGTAACTCCTTCCTCCCTCTTTCCTTTAAACAATAAACTGGAACTTACTGGAATGTTATATATTTAGGAAACCTTTCCACTTAATGCAAACACAGTATAAATAATAGAATAATTAGGCCTAAATCTCAAACAATGTATTTTTAGATTATAGCCATACAACAATAAAACAAACACATCAACACCACGGCACAAAAACAGGGGAACTGATCCAAAGGGAACTATCCACAGTTCTTCACAACATTAACAAACTGGACTGACACACGCAGTTTGAAGGCAAAACAAGAACAACATAATATTTCATTCTTACTATGCTACAAGTGCTCAGTTAATTCAGTAGTCAGTAATTCTTCAGATATTCAGATAAGTCAGATATTTTTAATCTGTCTGCGCGCTGCGGTTTCCTCCTCGACACCAGCAGCGACTTATGACAAAAAGTCATAATCATTCAAAACAAAACCATGTGCAGTGTTCGATACAGGATCAAATCAGAGTTTTACATAGAGTTTTAAATAGAAATAAAGAAGAAAGAAATGGAAACAGCACAAAAGGTAAACTGTATTTAGAGATTATATCAATGACAACTTTGGTCTGAAAAACTTGGCATCTGGGAGGAAATGCCACTGGTCCACAGGAGATTCCTGTAGAGAGGATCTTGAAGAGGATTGTAGGACTTGTGAGCACATGTGATCTAACCCAAATCTGTCAGAACTGCTCACAGAACAGTTTGTTCCATAGTACCATCTGGAAGGGCTCCTGTTGAAAGCGTTTGCAAAAGGGCAGGTACAATAAATGAATACCTAGACAGTGATTGGTTTGATCAACCGCAGTTTTATCCAATCCGGGCAATGCCATGCTACACATGCATTTGTTTTGGTTGGATTTACTCCCAGTAATTTGCGTTGTTGTCTGCTTCCTGCCTTTAGTTTCCTATTTGGTCTGCTGTGGATTTTCACCACTTTAGCCTTGGCTGCCCATGACCCTGTTGCCGGTTCACCACTGTTTATTCCTTAAAGCACTGCAGACCATGAAGACCTCAAAAAAGCTCAAATCTTTACACTTGACTGTTTTCCCTGCTTCTTACACAGCTTTGAATACAAACTGTTCACCTGCTGCCTATTAAATCCCAATCACTAAAAGGTGCCATGATGAAGAGATAATCAGCGTTATTCACTTCAGCTTCGTCAGTGTTGTAATGTTATGCCTGATCCGCGTAGAATTCTTTATACTGATTATAGCTTTTACATTTCTTCACCTACAATTGGAGGTGTTTTACTCTAGTAATAGGTTGCTCTTTGTTGTTCTATTACAGTCCATGTTCCAAAAGGAATTTACCCTGCTGCACGTTTCACTTGACCAGGGTTCCACAAGCAATGATCTGGCCTTTTCAATAAGTATTGCAGGTTTGAATTAGTAAAAAAAAATCATGATTAAAAAAGTGCATCAGTGTTTTGCATATAGACAGACCTGTACCAAAAAAATAAAAATAAAGATAAGACCTTGTTTAAATGTTATAAAGGTGTATTGGTGCATGAATACCTTTGCTGTGTGCCTTTAGCTCTTCATTCATTTGGGATATGAAAACTACACAGAGTCTGCATGTCACCCCAGTGCTACTGCGGTTGGTTTGGATGAATGTGTAAATCTAAATTGATCTGAGTGAATCGATGTGAATGTTAATGTCCTGTCTGTCTGTAATTGTTCTGCCTCCCATAACTTGAAAAGAGTTATTGGTAGAAAATGAATGAACAAATGTGTTCACGCAACCCTACTTTAGACAATATGAAACAAGAGGGTGCAAGTTTAAAATGGACAACCTTGGATTCAACTCAAATCCCACATTAACGTCCTTTCAGAAATCTGCATTTATGCACTTATTCGTATTAGTCTTCTTAGACTCTGACAAACAGTTGTGATAATTTCCCTGTTATTGGCAATACTAAAATTAAAATTACTGTTGCATTTTGACAGACACTTTTAGACTATTTAGAATATTTTTGCTGGCATGTTTTCTTTTCTCTACCAATCTTAAGTTATGGTTATGGTTATCTCGGACCTGCCTCCACTTTATATTTCACTGTATGTAATTGAATATATGTGTGCATTTTATTTTCATCCTATTCTTGTAACTTTGCATTCTATAGTAGTGTTTATTATTATTATTGTGAAAAAACATTTAATTAACATCATTAACATGACAAAAAAACTTAATCTTTATTCTGATCTTTATTATTTTTTGCAAAAAGAATAGGCCATTGTGTTTGACTAAAGTGCTACTACAAGCTGTTGCTTATATTTTTTTTAGTTACTGGTGGAAAATAATTTGTTCTAGAGATAGACCCGAATGTAGATTTGTGTAAACAAGGAAATATGCTGTCTTTCAAATCAAACATACCACAAGTCTCTTCTAAAGCTGTGCATTTATTATGATCGACCCAGCGCCTGTAGTGCTAGTTCAATATGCATAATAAATTCCACAAAAACAATGTAAACAACCCGCAAAAAGATAATGACTAGATTAAAATTACTATATAAAATAAAAATATTACAACATAATGTGAATTATTTTAAAATGCAATATAAAAAAAAAATACTACAGGCTTTTTGGGGTCCTCACCTTCCCTGGGCCCTGGGGCTAACAGTACCCTTTCACCCCCAGTCCAACACCCCAGGTGTGTTCACCCCCATGCGCAAGTCTTTAGGACGGTTTTACTTCAAAAATTATTTTGTTATTGGAAATGATTTTCTATATGTAAGTGTTTATGCAATACCGATTTAACTAACAGTCCACCAGCTACCAGAATGTCTAGCTGATGTGCAGATGAGATGTTTAAAGAAAGGTTTTCCCTTTGCTACAGATACATTTCCGCATGTCTCAGATTACCAACTTTCTTTTTGTGCCTAAATGCACCATTGTTTAAAAAAGCTAACATTAGCTGAGCAGCTACATCAACAACTCACGTAGCTTTCACCGAGGCTCGCCGTCTCAGCAGGATAACGACTAAAGTTAGTGAACTTATATCAGACGAGATACTGTACACGTATTACTATTACTGTGTTGAGTCTTTGCACAAATGTTGGAGCACCTTTCTTATATGGTCAACTAATGTCTGAACAGCTGCACTGTTCCTAAACCACCTTGTGTAGCACATCAGTGACAAGCGCCACAGTAAAACAAACTCACCGACCTCTTATTTATTGTAGCAAAGAACATGACTGAGTGAAAGAGTTTTGCTTGTTTTTATGAACCATAACTGTACTAAATAGTTTTGCATTGCAAATGTAACCTTGCTGTATCACTTCAGCTTATCATTGTTCATTTCACTGTTTGTGTCTTTCAGAATACCTCCAACATGAAGTTTAACACAATATATGTATGTAATTATTATTTTTTTTTTTTTCTTCTCAAGACCAGCTCAGGAGAGTTTCAAGTTCCTGTGGAGGAGAGCACTGACAGTGACTGAAGAAGGAGGAGAGCAGGAGCTGGAGCTGTCAGTGAGGAGGACAGACTGAGGGGGGCTCAGCTGATGCCAGGACAACAGAGGCAGGTAGGTCATATATCTACAGAAATTATCACACACCCAAATAACCCTCTGTAATCTAAACAATGCTTGTTGTTCTATTTTCAGGCAAAGTTACAGTTGCTGTCACAGGAAAAGGCTGAAGTTCTCCAGATGGTTGTAAATCATCTGCCAGGGATTTTTCTGGATGTGATAGAGAACAGACGGAGCCGAACCAGGAGCAGCCAAACCAGACAGGGCTTGTGGTGCACCTGCCTGAGCAGCAGAGTCATGCAAAAAAACTGATGGTGTTTTTTTTTTTATTGCCCGTTTTTTACAGTGTTTATGTACAGACAGACATTCTTTCCTGCCCATATTTATAATAAAGAAAGGCTGCAATAAATCACTGTCTTTTTGTTGCTGCCTTTGGTTTATGTGGCCGATTGGTGTCATTTTGATATTAATAACATTCAATTACTTATTTATGGCATATAATACACAAACATACAGATAGTGTTTGAGAGGTAACCAACATGTCTACAGCTGTTGTAGATAAGAGATAACCTTAACCTTAATGTTATGGTGTAAAGCTGATACATATCAAAACAAGGTAGACTTCTCCTCTGCTGCATGTTACCTAAACATGGATTCTGTAAGAGATAGGACTGTGGGCATGTGGCTGTAATACCTGTCCCCTGCAGAGTTGTGTCTTGCCAATTCAGCTGCAGGTGGGAGCACAACTCCAGGGCCAAAGGGTTGTGTGTCCTCTAGGGAGTCCCCCTGGAAACTTAAGACGATTTCCCAAAATGTTACTCTACAGCTGAGGGATGCAGCTGTTTTCTGTGAACACGGTAGAGTTTTGACTTCTTTGACCCTTCTTTGTCTACATAAAAATAAACTGAACATAAGTTGATATCAACAACAAGAGCATAATTTCTCAGGCTACAAAAATATGAAAAAAAAAAAGAATGACAAAACTTGGCCTTTATGGTTGGCCTGAAAATTTTGAAAAATCTAAATGCATTTTTAGCTGCCAGAGAATAATTTTGGCTATTAAGAAATTATTTATTGCTGTGCTAGGGGACCCTGACTGGCGATAGATCACTGATGGCCAACAAGAGAGTAGAAGATTTCAATGAATCGGAGAACCATAGTATTCAAAGTTGACAAAATAGAGGTTGGCATGTCAGAGGCCGAATTCATAATGGCTCTCCAATTTCTATGGCAATGCAATGCAAGACAGGGACAGACAGAATCTAACCATCCCAACTTGCTGGTGATTTGGGCGGGACAAAGAGACACTACCTAAGATGGTGGGCAATTTTGGGGCAACACGCTCTTTCACACTCACATGACCGCAAAACCAATTTTCTTTATGAGTTACAACAATGGAAGAGTTCCTTTACAAGTAAGGTGCTTCCCCCATCTGTGTGGGTTGGCTTCCGCATACCCTGGGCGGACCAGGGTTGCACAGCCAAGAGTCTGGCTCCATTTTAGATCTGCTCACAAGGCTAGGAACGCTCTGCTTGTGTGCGCTCGATGTGCAATGTCCAATATCTCAATGGCACAAATTACTGGCCATGAAGCTAGCTGCTCTAAGAACCTAACCAATACAGGGCACCAAGAGCCAGTACATGCGATCATTGCTCAAATTCCTTCAGGACTCAAAGGGGTCTTTCGAAACATAATTGGAGATTCCACCTATCAGCAAGTTTCTTTGAGAGTGCTTCGAGTCAGAGTCTTAACGAGGGCCCTGTGGGCTAACGTACCTTGGATCATGATCGACCTCATGGTCAATATGCTAAAAATTAAGTCAATGCCTGCCATGAAGAGCAGGCTAATGGCGGCCGCGGAACCTGCCATAGGCGCCTACTTACCAAGGCTGAAGTGGCGAGGGCCTCAAGGGCGTGTATTACAAAAATAGAGAGGAGATGCACAATCACGCCATTTACGGGCTGGAGGCCCCATACTAAGCAACCTAAAATTGGCAAAAAGAACAAATAGACCACAAACTGATCCCAAGTCCAGATGGAATTAAGATAAGTCATCATAGAGTACATGACCCTAAGGGGCTCAAGTTGGCAAATATTTACAATCACATGGTAATTACCGGAGTGATGCCAAATTGCCTAAATAAGAGCTAAAGTAGTAGACGCGGAAGGCAGAGAGACATCAAGAAATGGAGGCCTATAACCCTCAGTTCCACACTGGTGAGAGTATTTTCCAACATCTTGGGGCAAAGATTGAGTAAAGCATGCAACGGGCACCCTCAACAGAGGTTTTATCAAGACACCAGGATGCGGCAAAAACCTAATAATAGTCAAGGGACTATTCTCAGTATGCAAGTGAGAGCGCAGAGGCCTGGCAATTATTTTTGTAGATCTGGCGAAATCCTTTGATTTGGTACCGCACCGTCTAATCAATGAGAGCCTAAGGAGAGGAGTCGACAAAACCATCAGGCGCCTAATGACTGGGAATAAAAAAAAGGCACTGGGCTGACAGACACAATTCAAATAAAGACCGGAGTCAAACAGAGCGATCCTCTGTCACACCTTCGGTTCAACCTTGCCTTTGATCCCCTCCTATATAGGATGGATTCCAGGGGCGGAGGCTTTAAAGTTGGGGAACACATGAGGATCACCGCATTTGCTTACACGGACAACCTAGTGATGATAAACGTCTCACATGAAGGCTTAAGAACTAACCTCCGGGTCCTCGAAACGTTTTCAGTGCTCACGGGGCTACGGGCCAACTCGAAAAAGTGCCATGGGTTCACCATCAACCCGGCAAGCCAGTCATTCTTGTTTAATGCCCATGGCCGATGGACACTGGAGGGATCCCCCTTCACATGATTGGCCCAGGCGAGACGGCCAAATACCTAGGGGTCCTAATCAACCTGAGGCAAGGCAAGGCAATTTTTGTTATATAGCACAATTCATACACTGGGTAACTCAAAGTGCTTTACAGGAATAAAAGACAATTTACAAGATTTAGATTAAGAAACATAAGAAAAATTAAAAACATTTTAAAAGAAGAGTGCAGATATAAAACACTTTAAGTTGTAATGTAGGCGGAGCTATAGAGGAAGGTTTTTAACATCCCCTTGAACATTGTTTAAGGTGAGGCTTGATTTACTTCATCTGGGAAGCTGTTCCAGATTTTTGCCGCATGAAACTTAAACGCTGCTTCACCCTGTTTAGTTCTAACACTGGGCATGAGCAGAAGGCCTGTCCCAGATGTTCTCAGAGTCCGAGGAGGTTTATATGCAACAGCAGTGCTGTTTTAAAGTCTATTCTCTGAGCAACAGGAAGCCAGTGCAGAGATTTTAAAACTGGTGTGATGTGGTTGTACTTCCTGGTTTTGGTTAGAACCTGAGCAGCAGCGTTCTGAATAAGCTGCAGCTCTCTTAACCCTTGTTTTGAGAGACCAGTGAGCAGGCCGTTACAGTTCTCTAATCTGCATACGTTTCTCTAATGATGATGTAATTGAGTTAATGTGACTTTGGAAATTCAAGTCTGAGTCCATGATGACCCCTAGATTTCTAACCTGTTTTTTAGATTTTAGAGAAAGAGACATGACGTGAGTACTGACACTTTCTCTTTGTTTCTGTGGCCCAAAGATGATTAGTTCAGTCTTGGATCTGCTCAGTTGGAGAAAATTATTTTCCATCCACACATCAATCTGTTTGATGCAGTGACACAGTGAATGGATTGATCCATTTTCACCTGCTGTGAGTGAAATGTAAATCAGTGTCATCTGCATAATTATGGTATGATACAGCTGTGTATTAACTGGCCTAAAGGAAGCATGTAAAGATTGAATAATAGAAGTCCCATGATAGACCCCTGTGGAACCCCACATGTCAGGGCCATTTGGTCTGATACACACTTAAAGTTACCAACTGAAACAAAGTACTTCCTGTCTTCAAGATAGGACTGAAACAATTTAAGGGCAGTTCCAGTGATACCTATCCATTCCTCTAATCTTTGTGACAGGATTTCATGGTCAAATGTATCAAACGCAGCACTCAAATCCAACAGAACTAAGACTTTGCCCTTGTCAGTGTTCAGGCGGATGTCATTTGTGACTTTGATAAGTGCAGTCTCAGTGCTGTAATGGGGCCTGAATCCTGACTGAAAAGGATCAAAGCAGTTGTTAAGTAATAGAAAGTCATTAAGTTGCTGAGATACAACTTTTTCGATGACTTTCCTTAAAAATGACATGATATTGATATGGGCCGAGCTGGTGAGCACTGTAGCATCAAGACTGCTCTTCTTTAGGAGAGGCTTAATGACAGCAGTTTTTAAGGTCCTTGGAATTGTTCCAGACTGTAAAGAATTATTGACTATATCAGTGAGTTGTGGTAACAAACTGCTTAGTACTGATTTTAGAAATCTAGTGGGTAAAACATCGAGGCAGCAGTTGGATGAACTCAGGCTGGAGACAGTTTTTTTCAATTGTTGTATCATTAATGGGTGTAAAATGTGTTGACCTAACCAAGTCTTTCCTAGATGGCTGCAGTATTATTTTATGCCCTTTGGACTGTATCGCATGTTGGACCTTGAACCTTGTTGTTGAAAAACAATGCATACTCATTGCATTTAGTGGTGGAAACTAATTCTGGAGGAAATGAAGATGAAGGGTTTGTTAATCTGTTCACTGTAGCAAACAGGACACGTGAGCTGTTACTGCTGTTGTTGATAATCTCTGAGAAGAATATATCTCTTGCTTATTGTAAAGTTTGATTGACGGCAAGGCATAGTCCGTCCAAATTGTCTTGCCTCCTAGCTAAGATCACACAGGCGCCCCTGAAATCCTCACAGCGCCTTGAACTTCTTTGCTTCTAGAGGTTAGACCTTCTGTATGCTGGGTGTGCTGAGGGCAGCTTGGGAATCCCCAGACTAGCCTCCCTCAATCCATCCATTCAGTTGCAGAGAATGATAAAACTAAAAAGCTAAAAATGAGGTGGAGGTCATTAATGAGATCTGCATGTTACTCTCAATCGAAACCCAAATCCTCAAGGGCTGGGTGACCGTGACTGGAAATAAATCACTGATGGCCAAGACAAGACATGAAGATCTCAATGAATCGGAGAGATTTGCTTGGACGCTCAAATGAAAGGAGACAAAATATTAAACTCATGGTGTCGGTACACATCCGAGGTGGGTATGTCAGAGGCCAAATTTATAACGGCTATCCAATTGAGGATAAACACCTTCCAAACTTTCTTAATGCAAGACGGGGCAGATTGACTCTAACCACCCCAACCTGCAGGTGATGTGGGCAGGACAAAGAGATACTACTTCATGTGGTTGGCAATTGTGGGGCAACCAAGGCAAACAGTGAAATGTTGGCAGTAGAAGGGGTATCTGCCGGATGGCTGATCAAGAAAGAATGGAGGCTACTGAACCCTAATGGAAAGGTCGGTATACCTGACCTCATCTTCCTCAGGGAAGAAACAGCCATTGTGGCTGACAATGCCATATGCTTCGAAAGGGAGGTGGAGACATTAAGAAATACCAACCTTTTGCGGAGACAGTTGGGAAAGTATTTAAGGGAATAGAAAAGATCATCATCCGAGGCTTCCCGTTGGGTGCCAGGGGCAAGTGGCACACCAACAACTTTGCCCCCCGTACAAGTTGGACCTGTCCAAGACATCGGCCAGGACGGGCCCGGCCAAAAAACATTTTAGATAATCAACTGCTGAGTACTAATACTTACCTGTTCTTACAATAAAGCTTTTATTTATCTTATTCATGAATCCTATTAATTTGCAATATTATTATGTTGCTAAACTCTAACCCTTGATGCATCAAGATACACATCCTCTGAGAGCCATCACATTTCACTGTGTTTGATTCTAACACTAAGAGAAAACTGGGGTGTGAAGGGGCCCCCTCAATAAGAGAAAATAACAGGGGCCAGAGACTGATTCTAGTGGCGCTCTGGTGGTAGTAATGGACATTGGCCGTTCCCATTCCAAGATGCACAATTATATACGATGGATGACAAATGAGATACAAGGAAGCCTCAGTCGACAGGCGACCCTTCATCTGAGTGTCCAGGCCTATTTAGAGTCCAAACATTGTCCTTGTGTAAGTTGCCCTGTCCGCTTGCTGGAACCCTACATGGCCCGGGTTTCCCGGGATGAAAATGGGGAACAGAAAATAGGGTTTGACCCAGCGCCTGGATGTCAAATTGAAGAAAGAGGTAACGGCAAGAGTATCTATGACTCCCTTGAAATAGCCAAAATGCCTTGTCATCTAATAAGCATAAATGGATGAAGGAGATTCCCTCCCCCTACTATCAAGTGAAACCACAGCCAGGGGACTGGCTTGGCCGAATCAGTAGGGAAAGAAGACCCTGTTGAGCTTGACTCTAGTCTGGCACTGTGAGGAGAATGTGTAGTGTAGAATAAGTGGGAAGCATCAGCCGCTGGTGAAATACCACTACTCGTATTGTTTTTTCACTTACCCAGTTATATTTTTTCACATATGCGTCATTATTGGCAAAATACAAGAAAGACAGGATGCTTTCAAATCTGTTCCAAGACATTACCTTGGTAAAACCAGGAGTATGTGTTAGCCAAATTGATGGCCAATAATCTTCAATCTCGGGCTTCTCAACAAGCCCCATAGACAAATGCAAAGCCAGACAAATGAAACCTGGACTGTGGCTTCAGCTGTTTTGAGGATAAAACCTGATGGGCAAAAAGATTAGTGTCATTCTTACAGGTTCCAAAAATTGTCAGTTCAAAAGAGGGACAGAAAATCGATGGGATGTGCATCAGTCAGAACTCTCTCCCTTGCTTAGCCAGTACGTTCATCAAAAGGCTTTATCCACTCTGTATAAATTTCCGGATCTCTTATGTGTTCCCAGCCCTCATCATCAGTGATAGGCCTGTAGCAATAATCTCATTCTCGACCTCGGCCTCCGTCTCTCACCGGCATTTCTGTTCTCACAAACCTGAGATAAATGTTCTCCCCTGAAATCGGAGTCCGCAGCAAACAAAATCACTGCTTTGGTGCTTTAAAGGGTTAACTCTTAACTGCATATTTACTTAAATAATCAAACTAAATAATCGATAGATTACTTAATTACTAAAATAATAGGTAGCTGCAGCACAATAATGCATATCTTAAGAAAGTGGCAAGAAAGCCATTGGCCTGAATAATAAACATTTTTTCCAACACTTTCAAAAGTCCATGCAGGCTTGCTGTTGTTAAGATGTTTATAACCTCAGACCAACTTGCACAATTACTTATGAAATAGTTCCGCCATTGTCTCCCGTTTAACTTTTGTGTGGAGCTCTTCACAATCCCTTATGGCCAACGGATGTACTGCTCAGTCTACCCTATTATTTAACAAATATATTTTTTTATGTTGTGCTTGTATGGTCTTTTTGATGTTAAGAAGTACTCATAGCTACAGTAGAAGAATTTGGATCGGCCGTACCTTTATATTCACACAATGGCATTTATTGGGTTCAGCATTAACTTAAATCCCAGGAGGTTCTTAAAGCTTGAGCTTCCTCATTCTTTGCTTTGTAGTCTTGTATCTTGGGAATCCCCTAAAATGATGTCTGGCACATTTAGACATGAGGTAAATTTTAATGATTGTCTCCACCCCATTAATCAACAGTGGAATAGAGTCGACATGTTAAGGCAGGATTAATTAGAGCGAGCCCAAACCTCATTAAGCCTCATTAAAACAGATCAGAAAGACGCCCAGCTAATTCCTGTAATGCACAACTTTTATCAAACCCCTAATTTGATAATGAATCTCCAGCTGATTGAGATATCTCCAATTATACAACTTTTCTGCTCACAAAAGAGTTGGGAAATAGACACTGTAATTTGGACAGTAGGGACCACTGAAACATTTAAATGGAAATGTGCCTGTTTTTGTGCATAACTGTTGAATCACAAGAACCTTCTGGGAGACATCATTGGTCCCAAACTAGGAATTCAGCTGAAGGCCCCGAGCTTGACATACATGGAATTTTTTTCTCTCTCCGTTTATTAAAAAATCTTTTGGCAAAGTACCTCTGTCCACTCCGAACGCATTACAACAATTTTTCAGTAAACATCACACAGAAACCAGAGAGGAATGCATTGTTGATTTTGGCAGCGCGTAACGTCATGTAATATTAGACGTGATGGCTAGTCTGATAACAAAGTGATTAATTTGTGTGGGCAGGTGGAAAAGTTAAATGATTCCTTTCAAAATAAAGCAGAAAAACAGGTCACTTTGTGGAGGATAATCAACTGACAATGTGGTGAGTTGTGCAGTAATGAATAACCTACAGCAGACTGAAGTGGTGTTATAACACAAGGCTTACTTGTAATAAATATTGTGGTTGTATTGTGGTTTAAAATCATTGAATCATGTATTTTTTTTTTTTTTATCAACTGTCCACTGTAATGGACACTACGGGCCTCATTTATAAAAAGTTGCGTATAATCTCTTTTAAACTAGTGCGAACGCCCAGCGGCCAGAAATGTCAGGAATGTGCGCACGTAAGGCCGCCTTGCGTTACACCCTCTTTACGCCTCCATTCAACCAAAGAATGACAGTGCAAATGCAATTGTGTATGAATTTTCCCTAAACATGAGCTGCTGATAAATGGTTTTACCAAAAAACACAGAAGTAAGCCGGAGGCACGAGCCGGTCTACGCAGCATTACCACCTGTGGATGTGTTTTACAGTGAATGCTGCTCTCAGAGTAAAATGATTGCAGCAAAACTGGAACTCCTCCTCTTATAATTTAAACATATTCAATTACTGTTATAGAAATTTAGAATTTCCTATAGTTAATAATTACTGTTTGCTCCTAGTCCTGTTCAGGTCATGTCAGTCCTGCTCATGTCATGTCTATTATGCTAATCCAAACATAGACATAGACATAACTAGACATAAACATAATTTGCCACAAATTAAATCCTGCACCCAGGAACTTGTCATGGTGAGTGTGTGAACAATACGCCCACAGCCTTTACAGCATGATAGAAAATCTCATGTATTGTTTACTTTTGCAAACGAACATTGTTACATGTGTGTAATTTGCTTCATTCTTGGAAGAATTAAACCTGACCATTCATGGGGTTGGGGTGGCATAATGCTATCCAGTGTTTTTAGTGAGAAATAAAGTGACATTAAATGATATCAAACACACATCAAACAGTAATTTTTGACCCTGTTTCAGTTTATCACTTCAAGAATGTGCGTACGCCAGAGCCAGAGTTAGCGTAGGGATACAGTTTTACGCCTACTTAAATTTTTTTAGATCCTATCTTTTAAGTGGAAGGTGGTGTACGCACGTTTTTTTGTTGGTAAGCAAGCTTTATAAATGAGGCCTCAAGTCTTGTCGGATATTTAATGTAATGATGCAATGTTATGATACTGAATACATTTTCATATGGATTTCTTTTAAAAATGATTTTCCTTTCAGAAAGATTAAAGCAGATGAAAACAGACAGCAAACTTCCCATTTAAACAAGAATTTAAACTTAAATTGAATGCCCGAGAATATTTTAAATACTCATATAAACTCTTTACACACTGAATTCTGCTCTTGACAGTCACATGATGCTGTTTTGTTTATGTCACATCACATACAGCACCATAAATAAACCATAAAGCACAACAATTCTTAGTAAAATCCTTAGCCCTCTGCATTCAATTGTAATAAAAATGCTGGTTAGTAAGTCCTGATGTCCACGACAAAGGACATTGAATAAATGTTGTGTTTTGAAAGGGTAAAAAATATTGTGCCTTTAAAAAAAAGGTTAAAGACAACTTTGATATTAAAGAAAAGCAACAGGAACATGAAAACTGGAAAAAAAATCATTGACTTACCTCTCTTGGTGCTTTAAAATTTAAAGACTGAGACTGCTTGTGTCGTGTGTGTCACACCCCACAACTGGGGCATCAAAAGAAAGCCCAGAATGTCTACTTAAGGGACAGTAGGACTTGGATAGATTATATAAATGATGCTTGACTTAGAGGTTTCAGACTCCTGTCCCTTATTGAGGATATTGCATTGCTGGGTCTCTATATAAAAATAATACAATTCTTCACTTTGGATTTTGAAAAAAAGATTTTATAAACAAGGAGTATGTGTTTTTTTTATGTGTTTTAAAAATAGCTGTTAAGAGATACAAGAGTCTCTGCTTTGGCATAATGTACACTGTATCCGGAAAAGAAAAACACTCCCATTGGTCCACACAGCTTGTCAATAAGGAGGTAATGGCTACCAATAAAACAGCAATAATTGCCGTTCAGACGGTGAAGTTGCTACAAAGCTAAAAGTTTACGGTATGCTCTAAAGTTCTGTTTGGTGTAATGTATTATTATTATATTGAAAGTTCAGGTTTTCCCGAGGCTGCCTTTGGAAAATTTGGTAGTGCCACTTTAAGCCTCTAGCTCTTATTTCAGCGTCAGACTGAAGCGTGTCAGCGAGCGAATGTGTCTCACCACAGGGCGATCACATCCGGGCTTTTATGACTCCTGTGTCAGAGGATATTACTAAAATGATCAGAGAGGGTAGTATCTGAACTGTTCCAGGGTGGGTTTTTTATACGAACCGTTCAATAAACAGCCTGGGGTGAGTCCGCAAAACTTTACAATGAAGTATATTTCAGCTCCTGCGGTTAATGTCAGATCATTATCATAAGTATTAGAGCTTTTTCATGATCTATCATAATTTTAACCATGGGAACATTTTTATCTTGGTCTGATAAACCTTTCCAGTTCTGTTTAAACTGTGTTTTCTCAACCATATTTCATTCATATTTGTTTAAATAGCTGCCCTTTATTTGCGAGTCTTGCACATTAAGGCTTCAGTATTTGAGGAATGGACACTATAATAAAGCTGCATTACTATCTTATATAATAATAGTAGTATAGTATTATAGTAATATTTAAGCAGATAACATGCAAATATATTCAAATAGTAGATTTAGAATATATATAGGCGTTTTGTGTACTTAGAAAAAGTTTTAGATCTTTGAGTTAAGCTAATGAGAAATGATGGCAAAAACAAAAGTGTTATATATATATATATATATATATATATATATATATATATATATATATATATATATATAACTTATAAAGCACTGTTTAAGAAATGTTTTAATTCAGCGTAAAAATCATAAGGAAATAGTTTGCTGTACAGGAGCCATCTGTATTTGCAAAGATAGAAAAATAGTGCCATGTAAAACAACTTAACAATGTTCACACTTGCTGCATTTGGTCTGACAGTCTGCACTTCAAACAGAATTTTTCTTTATTTTGGTCTGGACCAATTACGACTCTCTTTGTTGAAGCAAAGATCAACTGGTGCTTTCACTTGTGACAGTTTGGTTCAAAGCAAATGGAAAAGTCCAAAAGTCTGTCCAACTTTGGCCTACCTGGTCTACCTGGTCAGTAGGGTTACCATGACGACCATGACAGTAAAACTAAACCTCCATTCATTTAGTTTATATTCAGTTCTCTGAAGGAGTCTATAATTAGAGGTTAATTAGTTCTGCTAAAACAATTGAATATGCATTGTGGTTGAACAATTCATCTAACAAAAGTAAAATAAAAAGCAGTTGTATCCCATCATAATGTTTTAGAATGTGTCCATGAGAAATTGGCTGCAATTGAGCAATATGGGCACAGTGGGAGACAATAATTAGACCAGTGTTTTATATTATTCCAAAACATCCCAAATGCACCAAATAGCCCATAACTGTCATCTGAGAGATTCATACTTGATATTTTGATAAGAGAAAACGAATGTGTTTAATATTCTGTAAACCTTTCAACAGAAGAATAGCATTTTGACTCCCATTGCCCAAATACATGTGAGTCTAAATTTCCCCCAGTGACTAAATGTGAGATGAAATGGTTCTCTGTTTGCTCTGCTATGAAGTGGTTGTTACCCGCCTAAAAAGCAAAGCAGTTAGGTTAGATTCTGTTATAGCTCGGAAACAATATTAAAATACATGCATACTGCATGTTTAGTTAGGATAGTCCCAAATGTGTTACAGTAAAGAGCCTCAAATAGCATCAACCAGAAGAGCCATTTGTTATGTGCATAAAGTTCTTATGGTAAGCTCTAAACTTTGCTTTGGTGTAATCTTAGTCATTTTCTGTGCGGAATTGGTTCACAGTTTAACTTTTGACTTATATTATTTAACATATATTTACAGTCCTGCCCTTTACAATAAAAGATCCAAACATGATATAACTGTTTTTAAAAAAGCAATAACACAATACTGAGCACACAAAAGTGATTGATTACATTAATATTGTGAGCTGATTGAAGTACAATGTGATTTACTGTGGCTGAGTGGTAGAGCAGTCGTCCTATAACCGGAAGGTTGGCGGTTCGATTCCCGCTCTCCCCTGTTCATACTGTCGTTGTGTCCTTGGGTAAGACACTTAACCCACCTTGACTCCAGTGTCCATAGCACTGGGTTTTTATTGTGAAGAGTCTTACCCCTGTCTGTGTTTCTGATTGACTTCCTGTCTTGTGTCGTTCCCTCCTGTGTGATTACCTGCTCCGCCCTTAATGTGTTTCACCTGTCCCTCGTCGGTGTTCCTTTATAACCCGTGTGTTTTCCTCTGTTCAGTGTCAGATTGTCGTCAACCCTGTCTGCATGTGAAGGGGCCTTCTGTGAAGTAGTTTGTAGTCTTGTTTACATCATTCTGTTATGTATTTTGTAATTCAGTTACCCAGTGTGTTCCGTGTCTTGTATTCCTAGTTAGTCTGTTATATTCTAGTTTATCGCGTGGTTTTCGTGTGTCATTCTAGTCAAGTGTGTTTTCCCTGCATTCATACTCTGGAGACTATTCTGTACCTTGGACTGTAAAAAATAAACCTGGAGATACCTATGGCATTGTTGGGTTCTGCATTGGAGTCTCTTGCCCGTTCCGGACAGTACGTCCATGACAGTCTTCTGACATTCTTGTTATTCATTGTATTTATTTGGCTCTTAAACCCTTAGAGCTCCCATGAAACGGATTGGCGCACTAACTGTTTTTTTTTTTTTTAAATGTGAGTTGTAGACACCAACATTTTGTAAAGGTTTAGGGTTAATGTTATGGAAAAACAATTCATTTTGTTTGCATTGAAATACGATGATAATAAATGTTGCAAACACAAGTAGCTCTCTGCCATTTTTATTTTGTAAAAGTAGCTCTCTGAGACAAAGGTTGAAGACCCCTGCTCTAACTTTTTAAGAACTCAATGCAAATGATGATAAATAAATAAAATGCATAGCATGATGGCAGGTGGCCCCTGCTCTGCAGCTCACTGTGATGACTGAGAATAAAAGTTGGAGTGATGAATGACCTTGCTACTCTTTGTGCATGCGTGTGTGTGCTGTTTAATTTATTCATAGATCGAGCAGTGGGCGCAGACATGCTGATCGCAGGAAAATGTGGAGCTGTCAAAAACTCTCTCTGATAAGCCTTTTCCTTTTGTATTAGCTGTAAATTCTCTGCACTGACAGACAATAGGTCTATTACCTTTTTTTTTTTTTCAAAGCCATTATATAAAAAAGGGTAGTTTTGTGCACTCGGATGTTGTTCCTAGCCAGTATGATGAGCTTTGTTTCAAATAGAGAAGTACAGTACGGGTCAGTTTAATATTTTCCATTGGCAAAAGGGGTACAACACACTAAAAACAATCACACCGTACCACTTTGTTCTTCCTTCGGCTGTGTTTCTGAAGCACTGCTGTCTATTGTATGGACAATTGAGAATCTTCTGTCTATCCTTGAAAGACTTGACATGTACACTTTACCACAAACTACATTTTCCAAAAAGATACACACCCACTGCGGACAAAAAAGATATGGTAGCCCAATTTACGTTCTTAGCACTTAGCGTCAAACTGTGAAAACATGTTTGCCAATACTTCAGACTTTTGGACCAAATGCAGGAATTTACGGCCCATTAAACATTCAAAGGTTGGGTTTAAAAACAAAACGCACATGTTACGTTACTGTTTCCTAACGAGTGTTGTAACAATTCAAATGTCATAAACAGTGCATTTAAAGTTTCAGCTCTTTGAATTATTTTCATATTAATAGTGACACGTCTTTATGCTTTACTTCAGTTTGATTATTGTACTTCTCCAGTTCAACTGTAGAGTGTGCCTCTGAGGAGAGAGCTCATTCACCATATGTAAAGCCATCTACAGGAGACACAGCCACATCCTCGGGGAAAGTCCCATAGTCCACTTTTAAAAACTAGCCGGAAACCAAAAGTTACGCAATATAATGAATACTGCTTAAGATGTGCTTTCTTTGTGCAGACTATTGGGTGAGAAAACACACTATTTCTTTGCATAGAATAGAAAAAAATAATTTGGAACGCCATATCAAATTGAAAAAGAAAATCAAGGTGACAAAAGAACCTAACCGTCGAGTTGGATAGTTTTACAAAAGTTTCAAAATTGCTCCAGATGCTGTCAACTCCAGCACGCTGCAGTGGTAGTGGGAATGCAGCCCTTATCACAGACATGGGTTACATATGTTAAATTTGGACAGCAATGTGAGCGTTTGAACTTTCCTAACAGAAACCACATGAACACAACAAAGATAGAAAAGTGCCTTATGAAACTAGACTGTTTAAAAGGCACATGACAGTGTTGGGAAAGTTCACTTTCTACAAGAACTAGTTCAAAGTTCAGTTCACAAATTTTAAAATGAACTAGTTCAGTTCAGTTCAAACTTCAAAATTTTGAACTAAGTTCACAGTTCCAAAAATGAACTAGTTCATAGTTCTTTTTTCCATGTTGCTGCGAGCTATTATTTTTCAAAATTATTGCCACAGCCCATATACAGTAGAATCACAGACAGCAATTATTTTATCAGTTTTAACAATGAAGCTATGCGTCAGATTTAATTTTCATATCCAATTTTCAATCCTTATCCAACCAGGGTTTACATTAGCATTGAGGACATTGTTGATTTAATGCTTTGTTGCTGTCCATTCACTCCACACTAGTAGCAGCTGCAGCTTTCAACCCTACAGTACATTCTCAAGAACATGAGGAAAAACGTGCTGCTTGAATGGTCTTTTTTAATGAGGAATTATTCAAAGAAAAACAGGACAGTAATCATTAAGGTGAAAACGTTTTTAAATTTTAATAATTTTCCATTGTCCACATGCTAAAACAGAATATTGGAATCCTGGAAAAATAGACCAGGCAGGTTCAACAAACAAGTTACATGAATGAATTTAAATGATCATACGCCTTACTACATGCTGCTGTCGCCTCCATGCTTTATTTATTTATTTATTTTTTGATGACGCGTCACGCATGCGGCGGACGGCGGTGCGACACAGGTGGCTGGTGTTGCCAGGTTTGGTGTTTTTCCGCTACATATTAAGACCCGTTTGCGGCTGGTTTGCGGTGTGTTTTAGCCGGATTTTCGCCTGGAAGGCTCTATAGAAATCTGGCAGCCTATTGAACGAAGTTAACCTCAGAGAGCGTGCCGTTCACAGACACCAGAATGAACGAGTTCATAGTAACGTTCATCAGGCAGTAATACAGCCCGTTCAGTTCACGTTCGCCCAAAATATGAACGAGTTCATGAACTATCGTTCAATGAACGCGTTCAGGCACAACACTGGCACATGAATACAACATACTTTATAATATTCTTTGCTGACACCGAGGGACAAATAGACACTGCCATTCTTTCCAATGTGCCATATGTGGTGATATCTCTCCACCTTCTTCCTCATTAATACTGTTGCATTTGCCGACACACAGATGGTCTTGTGTCCCAACTTTACACATCTTCTCTGTTGTGTCAGAACAAGATGGCTGTGTGTACATAAACAGCCAGATGTAATGCTAATCACACAACACAGCTTCATGGTGGCTTTGTCACTTCACGCCAAAGCACTTTGGAAGTCCTACAGAAAAAAAGGTTGAAGTAAAAGCATCTGGACTCAGTTTTCAGGTACACCCTGAAAGTTGCAGGGCTGACACTTAGACACATACAATTTTACCTCCCTCCCATTTAAGTATTGACATCGGGCTAAAAAAGCTATACAGTTTCTGATGAAAACAGATTTTTTTTTTTATTCTTTCAGTTTTGTTAATTGTGAGTCAGAGCTAAATGTAAAAAAAAAAAAGAAAAAAAGAATATAACAATGAATTTGAATTTGATTGGTTGGCCTAGAATTAAGTAGCACACTGTTCCGAGTTCTGTGCACACACTCCATCCAGGGGCTATATCAACTTCATTTATATGTATGATCCTAGACACTATACACACTATAATTGAAGAGCGCTTAACATTAGCATAGCACTTTCACAGTACATTATAACAGTTGGGAAATTCAAGCCAATCTCCCTGGCGACAGTAAACCTTCAGGCGTTCCGTTACTACACAAAGTGAACAATGTGGCATTATAAACCATTTAGCCATAAGTCTCGATGCAACCTTCTCATGACCCGACATTGCTTGGCTCCATCCCAACTCCTTACACACTCCTTGTGTGTGTGTGTGTGTGTGTGTGTGTGTGTGTGTGTGTGTGTGTGTGTGTGTGTGTGTGTGTGTGTGTGTGTGTGTGTGTGTGTGTGTGTGTGTTTGTTTGTGCGTGGGTGTGTGTGTATATGTGTGTGTGTGAGTATGTATGTGTGTATGTGAGTGTGTGTGTATGTGTGTGCTTGTGTGTGAGTATGTGTGTGTGTGTGTGTGTGTGTGTGTGCTTGTGTGTGAGTGCGTGTATGTGTACGTGTGCATGTGAGTGAGTGTGTGTATGTGAGTATGTGTGCATGTGAGTGTGTGTGTGTTTGTGTGAGTGTGTGTGTGAGTATGCGAGCGTATGTGTATGTGTGTATGTGAGTGAGTGTGTGTGTGTATGTGAGTGAGTGTGTGTGTGTATGTGTGTATGTGAGGTTCTGTGTGTATAGCTCTCCCGGTTTAATTCCCCTGTGAGTATGTGTGTATGGTGGTGTGTGTATGTGAGTGTGTGTGTGTATGTGTGTGTGTGTGAATGAGTGTGTGTATAGCTCTCCCGGTCTAATTCCCCTGGGTGTATGTGTGTATGTCAGTGTGTGTATGTGTGTATGTGTGTGCTTGTGTGTGAGTATGTGTGTGTGTGTGTGTGTGTGTGTGCTTGTGTGTGAGTGCGTGTATGTGTACGTGTGCATGTGAGTGAGTGTGTGTATGTGAGTATGTGTGCATGTGAGTGTGTGTGTGTTTGTGTGAGTGTGTGTGTGAGTATGCGAGCGTATGTGTATGTGTGTATGTGAGTGAGTGTGTGTGTGTATGTGAGTGAGTGTGTGTGTGTATGTGTGTATGTGAGGTTCTGTGTGTATAGCTCTCCCGGTTTAATTCCCCTGTGAGTATGTGTGTATGGTGGTGTGTGTATGTGAGTGTGTGTGTGTATGTGTGTGTGTGTGAATGAGTGTGTGTATAGCTCTCCCGGTCTAATTCCCCTGGGTGTATGTGTGTATGTCAGTGTGTGTATGTGTGTATGGTTGTGTGTGTATGTGAGTATGTGAATGTCTGTGTGTACAGCTCTCCCGGTTTAATTCCCCTGCGTGTATGTGTGTATGGTTGTGTGTGTATGTGTGTATGGTTGTGTGTGTATGTGTGTGTGTATGTGAGTGAGTATGTGTATGTGTGCGGCGCGATGCGTGTGTATCACATTACATTTAGAGTACATATTCAACTGTAAATGCTGTTTATAGAAAAGAGACACCTGTAATTATATTTATGGCACACACTCACCTTTTTATAGAAATAACCATCTGTATACTTATATTCATTGTACATATTACCTGTAAATCCTGTACATCTCCATATCCTGCACGTACGCAACCATTGTATATATCCTGCACTTTACTGCTATTGCACTTCTGGTTAGACCTAAACTGCATTTCGTTGCCTTGTACCTGTACTTGTGTAATGACAATAAAGTTGAATCTAATCTAATCTAATCTTAACCTTCTGTCTTAATATCTATAATGATTTCTCAAACCTTGAAGGTTGTGGCACTCTCTTAAGCATGATGTAGCTCCAAAGGTGGCGTGTTGGGGCATTGACAACTGCTGAATTAATGCGTTCTCCTCATCTTTGTTGGTTGGTAAGTAAGTTTCTTTAACCAGGACTCCAAGGAGGCAATAGCTTCATAGATAATAAAAAGAATATAATGTGCTGGCCATTAAGGATTAAACGTTTCAAATTAAGAAGCATTGAATGGACAAGTAAGCCTCGAAGAATGTCTTGTCCTTGTACACTCCTCGCAGTCTGCTCTCAAGCGCACATTACCGCAGCAATAGTCCTCTTCAATTTTATTGCCATTTTAATGCTTACACTACAGTATATTAGCAGTATGCACACATTTCTTCAAAAAATTGTGCAAACACAAAGTCTCTTTATAGATTTCATAAATCCTACAGTATTAGCATTGGTTTAATTAGAGTAATATAACAATCTGTAGAGAATGTTTTTTATTATTAGCATAAGGCTTGTTTTTTTATGTTCACAAGTGCAGAACATACACAGGCACACATCCACAGTCTTGTCTTACCACCTCACAGCTGTTGTATAATTACGGTGTATCGTCAGGGCTGGAAATGCTAAGAGAGAAATGCCGCATCCCAATCCACATCTGCGCCATGAATATGGAAATGCAGTTTGTTTATGGGCGTGAAAAGTTGTGTATAGAGCATAATCTAGCGCAACAAAAGGTACATGAGGTTTTGAGTAGGATGTAGTTAGAGAACAATAATGGCTTTGTTTAGAGTGTCATGCTACATCAGAGAAAATATAGTCTAGATGCAGTGTGTGACCTTGCAGCGTACTTGAGAGAAGATGAAAAGATGGGGAACTGCTCATTCAACAATCTGTAAGATTTTCTGCAGGCAATAAAATACTAAATGGTCAACCGGACAAATTATAGCTGTCAATGGGATGTTTCGGATTCTTGTTGAAATATAGATGTATGGGTTATGTGGTGGGGGGGGTAAATTTTTCTTCTATAAATCAAACCGAGAGGGACCAGAAAAATTCTTTGAATAAAAAAGTAATTAGGATGCTGGCTAGGATTAGAAAAAAACAGTAGATATAGAGAACTATTTTGTGCATTTGTATCCCTACGCTTATAGTATAGTATTCAGGAGCTATTTTTCTGTGAAGCCAACACCAGAATTGATCAAAATAAGTTGGGGTCTAGTCTAAGGTTGGTGGTTCAATCACAGCTCCTCCTATTCATGTTCCCAGAACCCTTCCCTCCAGTGTTTGAGTAAATAAACGGTATTCTTTCAGTGAAATAAAGAATAACATTTAGATGTAGAGGGATTGAAATGATAAGTAAACAGTGTTTGCAGCAGCAATATTTAACACTTATTGTAAAAATGGTTTGCTGGCATTTGCCTATCTAGGAAAATACACTCTCTAAACCTGCTAAAGAGTTAAAAAGAAGGTATTTGGACAAAAAGGTTAAATCAAAAGCATCTGGACTCATTTTTTAAGGTGAAGACGTTTCAAAACATTACAAAAGACTTTATCTGTTCTGAGTTGAACTGGTACGAGAGCTGAGCTTTTATCTCTAGAGGGAGGAGTTTCCCCTGAAACCAAACCTGATGGACCAGGCTGTTCTGAACACACTTTAGAAACAGAAGATGTTTCATCGCCTCATCCAAGGGACTTTCCAAAGTAGACTGTGAGATGTGTTATTATTCCTCAGAGGTTGTTTAACCAGGGTCTAACACCCAATCATAAGAGGCCAGGAATAGTTTTGGTGAAATTTTCACCAAACAATAAATGGTAAATTGTGTGCATTTATATAGCGCTTTTTTGCACCCTTCTCAGGCCATCAACTTCAGAGTGGGTAAGGGTATGCTATTAGACCACCGGTAGGAAATGACTTCCCATTGATACCAACTCTGGCCATTCACCTGCTAAACAAGACTGATACTAATTCCAGGTCAGTAGACAAACTGAGCATGACAACAGGAACCAAACTAAACAAAAGTGTTCATCTGCAAGTTCGGTTCCATCCACTGTCTTTGTTAAATCAAATGTGTAAAAATTTGGTCTTTGAAATCAACAACAAAAAAAAACAAACAAACAACATTCTTCATCCATTCATCATTCGTGTTCGTCAAAACAAGATCTGTTGAACCTTCTAGGTTCTTGCCTGTCTTTTTGGATGACTATACATTCTGGTAATTCACTCATTGAACCCATTGGAAAACATTGAATACAAGAAAAATGTATAGTTAATTTATTTTCAGTGAGTGGTGTATGTAGAGGGTTTTGGCTGAAGATTAAAGCACAACTGTAGAGACCGAATTTATATGATCACTTTGAGCTGCCCGCTCAGAAATTTCCAGTAACACGGGTTTTGTCTGAAAATACATGTCTGCTTCTAAATAAAGGTCAGTTCAGCTTGTGATACAATGGATCTCTTCCAGTAAACGGCATCACTTGGAAAGATTTACAAGACATAGTGCTTAAATCCCCCTGCGCAGGCTGCAAGGGCACACTGATTCCACCGGTTTACGGTTTCATGGGATTTACTGTTGGAGACTTTTATGGCTCGGCTTTGTTTGAATTAGGAGCTAGTTAGGTTCATTTCAATGTGACGTGCAACTTTACTGCGACAGAATGATAATCACACACCATCTTTTATCCGTGATTCATTGACAATTAAAATCGTCATTGTCTTTTGAATTGCGTTTGCACTGTTCATTATTGGTCTGACACTTAGCAATAGCAATTCAATGAAACACATGGTCAGTTAGAGAAATAAAGGTAGGTCTGTTTTTGCAGAAAACAATTTCCATTTTAAAACTATGCTGGCAACAAGAGTAGAACTTAATCCAGATTTATAAGCATGTAGCGCGATTGGGCTTATTTAAGACTTACAGAGCAGTTTAGTGCAAGAAGTTAGAGCTACCAATTCATGTTCAAAGACTGCTTAGGAGAGTATTTGAATACATTGTGTTCAGCTGTGAATGTGTCTTTACCCTGTGTCTGCTGCTATCTTTTAACATTGTGTTCCTGCTTTTCACTGTGCAGCTAATATTGCATGTTTTACGATTGATTATCATGCGCTTAAAATTAACAATGTGTTTTGCTGTGTCAGTGCAAAGTTAACTTGTCAGTTCGGCTTCTGTTTGCCTCTATGTTTTGACTCTAATCTGTTTAATGTTGCTGCATGCCTGTGCCTTATGATCAGGCTACTTTGTATGAACTTTAATTGTATTCAGTATTAATACTTTGTCTAATATTTGTTGTCTTGTTTGTCATTCTGCTGCTCCTCTTACCAGCCTAATGTCTAATCTCCTATTTATAATTCTATAATTATCTAATGTTTAAATGTTTTATTTTATTCTTTAGGGTTCCTATGTACATCTTCCAAGAGACAACAGATGAAACCTAGCCTTTTGGCTCACTCTGGCACGTTGACAGTTGAATTGTTTATTAATATGCACTGTTCTTTTTACGTGGAGTTGTTGAGCATGTCAACATGTTGGCTATTTTACCATAAACATTTGCCAGCCAGCCAGCCAGCTAAAGTTCACTTGATGACCCCAAATGGATGTCAACACACGTCCCATAGTTAAATTCAAATATCACACATGCCGCAAATAATCAAGGCGTCATAAAGCAGCCATGACCACTGACAGATTGATTTATGAGAAGCATAATGAAAAAAATATGTCACTCAAAGACTTCTTGGAAGAAAATGTGATTGGGGGAACCAAGTATTCACTTACAGAAAGGTTTCAGATCTATTTGAAGAAAATTGGTTAATCTTTCTTTTTCTAAACTCACCCCTCAAAAAAACTCAACTCATTCAACTATATTACAGACTTAATAAAGCACGTGCATTGTTCATTAACGTAGACATTGTTCAAAGTGCTACTTACCGCATTAGGGAGTCAAATTTTGGCTGTGGATTTCTTGTGTGTCAAGGTGATTTGAATGAGTCGACAGGAATTTGACGTTTGATATATACAATATGCTCAGGCAGGTCGACGTGTTAAACCACACGCGGAACACGGACAACGAGACCACGTGCGGTTTTGAGCATAAGGTAACAGGGAAGGTACAACAGTGTGTGCTATGCATTTCAATGAGGTGTATACATTAGGCCCTTGGCTGGAATATGGTATGCATAGCTGGAACCATGCATAGACAGTGAATACTAATGGGAATATTCATCATTGGGGGTGCCTCAAATAATAGTGGAGAGGAGAAAAATTAAGCTTGATCATTACAGGGAGCACTGGGTGGCTTCAATTTGGTATCTCCCTAAGGAATAAGTAACAAATATTTTTCATTGGACAAATATTCAACATTCGATTTAATTTAGCAACTTTAGTTTTGTTTTTGTTACATGCGTTTGTAACCTGTTGAATAATTGTTCTTACAGAGCTGCCACAACATGAAAGCCCTTCCTCTGCTTCTACATTTTCTGTGAACGTGTCTAACCAGAAAAGACATGCAGCTGTGTTCACCAGGTAAGCCCTCTTGTCTACATCACATTCTGTGCTGCTGCTGCATTAACAGTTTCACTTGCTGTGCACTAATGCCACGCCAGTCGCATTCTTTTGAACCTAACGCATGGTAATTTGGGTGATTCAAAATCAGAAACAAGTAAACAAGATGAGTGACAAGTCTGTATTGTTCAAACATTAAGCTCAAAAGAGTCTGTCTTAAGTTTAGTGTTAGTTTCTGTGGGAATCCTAAATGTAGAATGGCATTAATCATAAGCATTTAAATATAAATGTTTGACCATACTGTGAAAACAGGAAATAAATCTTTGCATTCTGATTTTGAACATGTGGAGCTATTGAACAGCAACGTGTCATTGGCAACGAATGCTAAAAATAAATGCTCAGTGCATTTTTCTTGTGCCTGTTGTCTTCAGAGGAATGAGAAATTGCACCTTCGTCATATTTGTTTAACAAATGTTTTGGCTTGAATTGGTGGTTATATATTTAATGTTCTCACACATTTATGGAGTATTAAAAGGCAAAATATTTGCAGAAATTCCAGGCTTATTTCCAATCCAGGTTTACTTTGGCTTTGAATGAACGCTAACATTTTTTGATTTCGTAGCATTTTCCTTTCTTCTGTGAGGTTTGATGAAAGCTGCACACATCCCTCTCATGTAAACAAAGGACAGAGTATAGTTATTACATTTATCTCCACAGTGTTCAAGAAAATGTAAGTGTGGAATAAATAGAACTTTATGTGAAAAAAATATGTCAATTTGTGTCTATATATTTAATGACACACACACACACACACACACACACACACACACACACACACACACACACACACACACACACACACACACACACACACACACACACACACACACACACACACACACACACACATTAAAGCCAGTTATTTCATTGTACAAGCAGGCAATTGAGGTCTTGAACAGAAAACCTATGAGATGGCATCATTGTGATATTATTATGTATAGTTTCAAAGTTTAGAACACAGTTTTAGAACAAAGTTTTGGACAGTCTTGCTTCCTAATTAAAGGGCCCAGACCGTGGAACTCTATTCCCACTGACCTAAAACTGCAAACAAACATTAACATTAAAGGCCTAAAGCAAAGGCTTTGTAGTGGAGGCTCAGTAGTAATAGACTCAAAGACTCAAAGCTCTAAGAGCAAAGCTCAGTCAGTTTATTTACACAGGCAGAGGTATCCAAAAAACAGCAGACAAAAGGGTAAATCGAAAGGCAATCTAATGTCAAATCCACAAAAAGTCTCAAGGAAAAGCAATGCGAGACCGACAACACACAAGGCAGAACTGACAAACCTGCACTGGACAAATGCAAGTAGGGGTTTAAATACGGAGGAGGAAGTGGCAACAATCAGATACAGGTGAAACACATCAGGGAGATGATCACAACAGCAGTGAAAATATGTCTTGGTTAATAATGTTCTAATTCCAATGTTACCAATTGTTCCCACTAACCTTTTTTCTTTGAAAAACCTTCTTTTGACAGGAGTTTAAAAATGAGCATGTGTGCTATATAACACCCAATGCATCTGGTTTGGGCTAATGTATTTTTGTTGTCCATATTAAATAAATAAATACAAAAGAGTGCATCTTTTTGACAACATACTTTATGGAAGGATACATTTTTGGATTTTTACTTTTTAGGTCAATGCACATGTAAAATCAGCAGAAAACACCAAAAAGATAAAAAAAAAATATATATATATTAGGGCTGGGCAAGTTAACGCGTTTTTATCGCGTTAACGCATTAATGAATTAACGCCGACAATTATTTTATCGCGCGTTAACGTCGGCCGATTAGTATAGTGAAAGACGAATGACTGCACGTATGAGCCGCCCTCATCCAGTGCCGGTACGCACCTGTACTCAGTACCGCCACTTCTCCGTGCGCCCAGAACGTGCTTTTAGCATACTGGTACGCTCATTTGGACATCTGTTTTAATAGAGGTTTTAATCCTTTGCCTGCTCTGCCGCTTTCCAGAGCGCCCTTCACAATGCACGCTTCCTAATTCGTCCCACCAAGAGCAGAGACTACATTACCCATACACCCTTGAGTTTGGCAAGTGAAAGGGAGAGGGTGTGTGAAACGCGCAGGAACTGCATTCACATGCTCTGACTGTAATGAAAACACAAGAGAGACATTTATATTGTTTATATTGTTATAATGTTATGATTGAAGCTCTGGACATAACTTGTTTTTCTATAACAAACTAAACAAAATATTAATGCCCTGTCAGTGGCAAATATTTTTGGTTTTAATATTTAATTTGATTACATTAATGTTTAAGTTCAGATTTACAAGAAATGTTTTAACTGCTGTAAAAAGCACATTATTTGTTTAAAGTGTTGTTTAAAGTGCAAACCAAATATTATTGCACTTTTGTTCATATAGCAGTTCTTTTAAAATGTATGCAGTACACTAATTTTGAATTCATTATTAAATTTTGTGTATAATGCGATTAATCGCGATTAATCACAGAACATTGTGCGATTAATCGCGATTAAACATTTTAATCGTTGCCCAGCCCTAATTTAAATATTGATGATAACAAGCTTGGGGGAAAACACAATTAATTGCAATTAATTACAGAAAATGTGCAATTAATTAGTTAATTTTTTTTAATCGATTCCCAGCCCTAATATATATATATTATATATATGTCAGCCCTGCGACTAACTGGCCGCTGTCCAGGGTGTACCCCGCCTCAGGCCCAAAGCTGCTGGGATAGGCTCCAGTCACCCGCGACCCCTAACGGGACTAAGTGGTAGAAAATGAATGAATGAATGAATATTAATTATATATTGAGTTTATCATATGATGTTACTGACCTTGATATGAAGTGGGGTAGCTTAAGACATCCTGCACTTTTCTGGAGATTAAATGTTTGGATTCATTTATTACCACGATTACAACAGCTCAAGTACAGTAATTTCTTTTATTTAATCTTGGCAGCAACAGTATCTGAACCAGGAGCTGAATTAATGTCCGTGCCTTTGATTGCACTAACAAAATCCAGCCAGGTCATAAAGCCTTGTCTGCTAAACAAGCAAATAATGAAGATTTAGATGGCCAATTAGAATCTCAAACATTAACGACTCTCTTCACACCACTTGAGCTCATGTGTTGGAGTGTTTCATGCAAGTTCAGCACTGTCAGCACCATGGAATGATCTATTGCTGAATGATTTCAAGCTACCATCGCGGTGCATTTGTCAATGTAAACAAACAGTGAAAAATGCAAACACGTGTCTAAGAATAATTCCAAGAGATACAGAATAACAACATTTGAAATACATCATAAATTCAGAATCAGTATTCAGGGTCTATGCAATTAGAAAATGGACAATGGCTTGGGGAAAAGTTGAGGGGATGGGCATAAAGACAAAGCCTGCAGATGCAAGAGAGAAGAGTTTGTGCCCAACACAAATCAAGAAAAACAAGACGTTATGAGAAAGTGGTTGTATTTACTTATACTTGCTGTTTACATTTTTGTGTATTACAAGATACTTTTGAAAAACACACACTAACAGTAGGGTCGCTTACACAGAAACACAGAGAAACATCTTGGCCGAATAGAAATCAAACAGTCAGAATTCAAAAGTCCAACCCATTCTTTCAAAGTTCTGCAGGATAAATGGTATGCATTTATATAGCGCATTTTTGCACCCTTCTCAGGCACCCAAAGCGCTTTACATCGTGCTTCCATTCACCCCATTCACACACATTCACACCTGGGGCAGACAGAGATGGGGGCTGCCATACACACGGCGCTCAACCTTCTCCTACCACCATCAAACACCTCTACAGTCACACACATTCATACACCAGTGCTATGGACACTGGAGGCAAGGTGGGTTAAGTGTCTTGCCTAAGGACACAACGACAGTATGAAGACAGGGCAGAGCGGGAATCGAACTGCCAACCTTCTGGTTGTAGGATCATCATTATTAGTGCATAGAAAGATAAAAATAGATGCATACACTCATGTACACTTAAACACACGGCTAAAACTAGATACATTACACATATACAATGTAACCTAGATAGTCAAGATCAGACATATCCAAAGTAAGTGCCAATTATGGCACAAGCTTCTATGTATTGTTCATGGCCCCAACAGCAGCAGCTTTATACAGACAGGTTCAAATCCAAATAAAACCTGTTCAAATTTGACTAAAGTCCACCTACAAACTTTTTAAATTGAAATAAAACCTGTTATTATTTTACTAAAATCTTTTTAAATCCTATAAAACCTGTTCAGACCCTATAACTAGTGAAACTAGACTATAGCCCTTTATTAGCCCTATATTAATAAGGGTTCCAACAATACATTTTATTCTGGGGAACAAACAGGAAACATGACATATCAGGTGGTGAATTCTCATGTGATAAGTTCATTTGTGGTAAACCCATGTGATCACACGGTGCGGACAAACAATAATACGGTGCCTTCTTGTGTGTGTGTAACATTACCTTATTTCCCAGAGGCGTTCTTGTTTCCCCTGCTCTCTCATCAGCAGTGGCACTCAGGACAGCCGACAGAGACTCTTGCCGTTATTTATTACGACTTAATAACTGCATGCCTGCCAAGTCGGAAAGTAGTCAATAAGAAAAAAGTGTCTGTGAAAGGGCTTCATATTAAATGTGCCAGTGTTTGTTGAATACAAACTCTCGCTTGTGTGAAGCAAAGAAAAATTGCATTTTGAATAGGCCTCACCTTCGGCCCTTATTTGATGTGCGTTTGCGTTGGGGGTTTTAGTGATTAGTCAAAGGCCACATTCCTTTGAGTGGGAGCTGACACACAATGTGCAGCTCTGCAGAGAGGCACAGGAGTTCAGTCAACGCAAGTTCACTTCCCACTCCAGAGAGATACACATTAAAGCTGAATTACAATAAATTATAAATTAGATCTATGCAAGTTCTGTGCAGCTTTTGCGTTTATTGTCTCAAATATTTGTAGAAGTGATAGATGCTTATGCTTCGTCCTCATTGTGTGATCTGATAATGCACCAAAGAACTAATAATTGGAAAATACATGAGACGCTTACAGTATGGCATTAATCAGCAAAGAAATACAGGAATTTTCAACAGGTGATAAGAAAAAACAGCTAAATAAACTTTAGACTCACCAAAACTTATTTTATTTCCATCTTCCTTTCTAAGAGTTAAATTCTTCTGTTGTCCAGTTCATTTGTGTATTTCAGTTCCAACAATAAATCCTTTTCTGTTGCCATGGAGGCTAATGCTAAAGGTCCAGTCTGTCTTGTCTGATTTCTGGTATAACCTATAACTTGCTTTTGTACCGAGAATGTCAGCTCGATAAAATTATTCTAGCTTGTGTACGTTGCAAGCTCTGTCTAGTAGGTTTTTTAGTTTAAAGATAACTATCCAAAACTGGCAAGTTTGGAAGAAAAAGCATGTCTTCTGAAACGGTATGTCATGGCCAATGGCCCAGGAACCGGAAGACTCCAATGCATAACCCATACACAGGCAAAGGGTTAACATAAAGTTTATTGGTCCACAGATAACAAACAAAATCCAAGGAACAGGAAACCACAAAAACTAGGGTCCGAACAGAACAATCAGGAATACAAGATAAGCTGAAACCAGACTGAGGAAAAACAATAAAACCTCCACAGAGAACACAGACTAAGATAGAAGACACAAGGAAACACTAAACAGACTCACGGGTAGGGAGACGACGACCTGGCACAGAGCAGTGGAACAAACAGGTATAAATTGACAAAGACAACAAGGAACAGGTGAAACACATCAGGGCGGAGCATGCAATCACACAGGAGGGAAAAACACAAGGCAGGAAGTCAATAACCAAACACAGACAGAGTCAAGACATTTCAATATAAAACCAAACTCTAATACAAGCTAAACAAAAATCAAATACACAACCAAACTGAAAATCAGACAATAAAGAAACCACTAATATACTTAAAAGAACCATAACATCAAACGAAACAGACTACATAAACATGAATCCTAACAGTACCCCCCCCCTAAAGGCCGAACACCGGGCGGCCTACAATCCCCTAACAAAAACAAACCATTGACATAACCTGGGTGGGAGGAGGGGGTCCGGAAGGAGGGAGACAAGACACTGGCACAGGACAAATAATGGGAACGAGCTCAAAGAAACACAGAGGCGTCGGGTCCGGCCCTCGGAACTGGTCGGCCGGACGAGGCGCTCGAGAAGGGAGGCGGTGCTGGGACAGGCACTAGGGGGGAAACAGGTGTGCCGGGACAGACAGACTCCGACATGGGGCACCCAGGATACATGGACAGGGCGTTCTCAGACGGGGCAGGACTCAGGATCAGGCAGGGGGCAGGACTCAGGAACAGGCAGGGGGCAGGACTCAGGAACAGGCAGGGGGCAGGACTCAGGACTCAGGCAGGGGGCAGGGGGCAGGACTCAGGCAGGGGGCAGGACTCAGGCAGGGGGCAGGACTCAGGCAGGAACTGGACTCAGGACTCAGGATCAGGCAGAATCAGGCAGGAACTGGACTCAGGACTCAGGATCAGGCAGAATCAGGCAGGGGCTGGGCTCAGGCAAGGCAGAATCAGGCATGGAACAAAGAACTCAGAATCAGGCATGGAACAAAGAACTCAGAATCAGGCAGGGAAACAAAGAGCTCAGAACCAGGCAGGGAAACAAAAAGTTCAGGACCAGGCAGGGAAACAAAAAGCTCAGGACCAGGCAGGGAAACAAAAAGCTCAGGACCAGGCAGGGAAACAAAAAACTCAGGACCAGGCAGGGAAACAAAAAACTCAGGACCAGGCAGGGAAACAAAAAACTCAGGACCAGGCAGGGAAAAAAGTCGGGAAAGGGAACAGGACGGGGCTGACACGGGAAAGAAACTGGAAAAAAAAATGAAAAAATCTGAGCCGGGGAAGTACCAGACGGATGGGTTCGAGCTGACCAAAACAAGGAAGCTGGGGATGGCCACACAGGAACAGTCAAATATGCTGGGGCTGGCCACACGGGGATGACGAGGGAAACCGGGCTGGCCACACGGGGATGACGAGGGAAACCGGGCGGAGGCACACGAGGGAAACCGGGCGGAGGCACACGAGGGAAACCGGGCGTAGAGGGAAACCAGGCGTGGGGGAAACCAGGCGTAGGCGGGAAACCAGGCGTAGGCGGGAACCAGGCGTAGGCGGGAACCAGGCGTAGGCGGGAACCAGGCGTAGGCGGGAACCAGGCGTATCGGCAACCATGCGTAGAATACAGAGTCTCCTTGAATTCTAGGTAGCCCAGGTAGGCGCTGAGAAGTCTCTTAGGTAGCCCAGGTAGGCGCTGAGAAGTCTCTTAGGTGGCCCAGGTAGGCACGAAGGCTCAGGAGGCACGAAGGCTCAGGAGGCACGAAGGCTCAGGAGGCACGAAGGCTCAGGAGGCTAAAGTGACTCAAATCATAAGCAGACTTGGAGGTTAAGCAGATTGCCATGGGTTGCGGAGTCTCAATCTAGGCCAGGTCGTACTGTCATGGCCAATGGCCCAGGAACCGGAAGACTCCAATGCATAACCCATACACAGGCAAAGGGTTAACATAAAGTTTATTGGTCCACAGATAACAAACAAAATCCAAGGAACAGGAAACCACAAAAACTAGGGTCCGAACAGAACAATCAGGAATACAAGATAAGCTGAAACCAGACTGAGGAAAAACAATAAAACCTCCACAGAGAACACAGACTAAGATAGAAGACACAAGGAAACACTAAACAGACTCACGGGTAGGGAGACGACGACCTGGCACAGAGCAGTGGAACAAACAGGTATAAATAGACAAAGACAAGGAACAGGTGAAACACATCAGGGCGGAGCATGCAATCACACAGGAGGGAAAAACACAAGGCAGGATTCAAGATTCAAGATTTTTATTCGTCACATGCAAAATTATATACAGCATATATAACCAGCAGTGAAATGTGAGTCAGGTCCGCTCCATGGACAGTTCAATTATTAAGGAAAACACACAGATGAAAATATACATAAATGTAGCTATATAAGAATGAAATAAAAGTAAACAATAAAAAATATAAGAATAAAATATAAAAAACGTGTATTGTGGGAATAAATCTAGATCGCAAAATAATGTACATGAATGTAAACTGTAGACTTAAATATTAAAAAATGTACAGTGTGCATATATGCATTTAGCTGTGGTCTTAAATATTAAGATACACAGGAAGGTGCAGGAAGCAAATGTGCAAAACAGGGTGACACTTGTCAGTGTGTCAATGTGAGGTAGCTGGTTTAGAGTTCAAGAGCCTGATGGCCTGTGGGAAAAAACTCCTCCTGAGTCTCTCAGTTTTTGCCATCAGGCTACGGTAGCGCTTACCAGATGGCAGCAAAGTGAAAATATGATTACTGGGGTGGTTGGGGAAGTCAATAACCAAAGGAAGTCAATAACCAAACACAGACAGAGTCAAGACATTTCAATATAAAACCAAACTCTAATACAAGCTAAACAAAAATCAAATACACAACCAAACTGAAAATCAGACAATAAAGAAACCACTAATATACTTATAAGAACCATAACATCAAACGAAACAGACTACATAAACATGAATCCTAACACGGTAGGGTAATTTTAGTGCGTGTTCAAATAAAGCTCTGCTAGTGTCCAGTGTATCAGCCTAGTTCTGCTCCCTGCTTAAGCACGCCAACTCAGGACAGGTCTTACTGTAAATCTTCCATTTGTTACTATGTTTAGAATATTAAAAAAATATATATATATATTTTTATCTTCTCACCCATGTAGCCATGTAACACTTTTCCATTATATTGTTATTTTAGCTACGTTGTTTTACGTGTCAGTTCGGAAAAGCAGAAGTACTAAAATTTAGCTTTGGCGTTAAACACATAGATGATTACTGGAAGTACACTTAATGTTGTTACACTGCCGTTGCGAATTGATAAATATTATGTAGCAGAACCACCATTGGAATCCCCACGGATTAACTGCCCTGCCTTTTATGCCATTGCCAGAGGCCTTCAGAGACAAGCCTGTGTCTGAGGCCTACACCTTAACTCTGTTTTCTTTCAGATAAAAGTATGGCCAAAGTGCTTTATGGACAAGAAATGCTATTAATGACTTTGCTCTTGCTTTTACAAGCAGTGGAACCTGGGTCCACCAGGCACCAGGATCAAAGGTGTCTCAGGACCAGAGCCACCCCCCCTGGCGCCATGTCTTTTTAACCATAAAACTGAAGATAAAATTGTTGTTTTAGCTGGATGCAAAGACCACTTCCTGGAGCGAGAGCGCTCCGTCTACACTCCGAGTGACAGTCGGAATGCTTTTGATCCTAACATCCCAGAATGATCAAAGACCGCCCCTGGTGGTCAAATGAACAAATGACTCTATCCAATCATCAAAAGACAATTTCGTAATTCTTACATTACAGGAAAATGTATTTTTGATATTGCGTTGTTTATACTGTTCTTTTCCAGGACACGGAGTTGCGACCCAAACAACTCCCTTTATGGTTTCCGTTTTGTTTTAAATGAAATGTAATTAATGTTTCAACAATATTCTACATATTCATAATACTCGACTTTTCTTTGTATAATCCTACGAATATAAATGTTTGTTATGTGGTATGAGAATGGGTTGAAACAAAAGGAATGTTTTAAAACTTTAGTTAAAACTTTAGTTAGATGTTCCCAAGCAACTTCCTCTTCCGCCAACTTCCTCTTCCGCCGGAAGAGTGCCCCCCGGCTTAGTCAATAAAAGCTGGCTGCGAGCCAAAACTCTTTCTCTTGCTCCTGGCTCTTCTGCCCTCCGCCTTCGCTGACCCCACAAGGGCCGGTCCACTCAGGACCGCTAATGCCACCATGGCTAAAGTTTGAGCCTCGTGTTAGCGCGAGTAAACTTTTTGTTCTAAGACTGTGCCTGCTAAAAGCGCCTGCTCCTTTCCCAAAGGAGCGCGCGCAGAAGCAAGTCTTAACCAGCAAACAGTTAAGAACCCCTTTCACGGACACTGCAATGACCTGTACAACAGACTTTTAACGGTACACGGAGGCCCAGGTGTTTTTGGCAACAAACGGACATCCCTCTCTACACCGTACGCGACGGCATCTTCGGTGTGGAACGCTCCAGGAAGCGTCCAGAACGCTCCAACATTCCGGACTCCCGGACCGCTGATAGCGACCCACCTAACCGAGCCAGCCGCTCACTGACCAGAGTAAGTCCGCACGTGACACAACAGCCTTGGTGTCGTTAAAATGTCCTCCGCCCAAAATCGCCACCCCCTTTTCCGTTAAAAGCCCTTTGGTTAAATGCCATCAGTTAGATTATGTCTAAACATTCCTCTGGTTTCACAAACCCTGTGAAAGCAAATATTTACCTCTGTATTTAATCTTTTGTTCGTTCCTGTGTATTGTTTCCAATTCCTTCCCTGTTCCAATGTTAGTTATCCTTATACCTGTGTTAGATCTGTGTGATTTTTAATAAAACCCCATAAAAGACATTAATGTTTCTCTGTTTATAATTAAGAAATGTTCGAAAACAATAGAATTCTCTTCCTTTAAGATTAATGAGACTAGGCTAAACAGTTTCTCTGGACCTGTTAAAACCAGGGTGGTGCCCCCTTTTAATCAGAAATTAATTTTAATGAATTAATATTAATATCAAAATTAATTATTGAAATTATTAAAATTAATCTCCTATATGTTTATACAAACATACCCTTGTATATTACACTATATACGCTACAATTATATATATATATATATATATATATATATATATATATACTGTATATATACAGTCAGGTCTATAAATATTGGGACATCAACACAATTCTAATCTCTTTGGCTCTATACATTACCACAATGGATTTGAAATGAAAACAAGATGTGCTTTTACTGCAGACTTTAAGCTTTAATTTGAGGGTATTTACATCTAAATCAGGTGAACGGTGTAGGAATTACAACAGTTTGTATATGTGCCTCCCACTTTTTAAAGGACCAAAAGTAATGGAACAATTTGGCCAGGTGTGTGTTATTCCCTCATTATCCCATTTACAAGGAGCAGATAAAAGGTTCAGAGTTTATTTTAAGAGTGCTATTTGCATTTGGAAACTGTTGCTGTCAACTCTCAATATGAGATCCAAAGAGCTGTCACTATCAGTGAAGCAAGCCATCATTAGGCTGAAAAAAACAAAACAAACTCATCAGAGAGATAGCAAAAACTTTAGGTGTGACCAGATCAACTGTTTAGAACATTCTGAGGAAACAACTGTGATGGATGACCAAAGAATTCTTTCCCTGGTGAAGAAAACACCCTTCACAACAGTTGTCCAGATCAAGAACACTCTCCAGGAGGTAGGTGTATGAGTGTCAAAGTCAACACTCAAGAGAAGACTTCAGTGAATACAGAGGGTTCACCACAAGATCAGCCATTGGTGAGCCTCAAAAACAGGAAGGACAGATTAGAGTTTGCCAAACAACATCTAAAAAAGCCTTCACAGTTCTGGAACAACATCCGATGAGACCAAGATCTACTTGTACCAGAGTGATGAGAAGAGAAGAGTCTGGAGAAGTTTTGCAAGTTGTGTTATAATTAACACATTTGTGTTTCTTGCACCCCTCATATTAGTGGCCACAGAAAGACAGTGTTACAAGATTGATCCATAATGTCATACATCAAAAAATAATTATTTTTTAACACCTCGGCATTCTACTATTACTTTTTAAAGATTGATACAGTATATGGCTTGAATATATATTAAGATACACATATGTGGTGTTGCACAATGTCAGTGTTGCAAGATGATAGCCAAGTGTCATGTAATTCATTTATATATGTGATATTTAACTAAAAATGACCCAGTTCCTTCATTAAATATAAATCTGTCCGTGTTTGACAGGGCATAATTAGAGAGGCCTTATTGTTAAATAAAAATCCTTGTTGATGGTTACTTATCCTTGAATGTATGATAAATTTAACCTGACAAAGAAAGCAATAAGCAAGCCCTTCACTTTGTATTCTGTGATGATGGCTTCCTTTGGTTAAATGCAAAACCGTTGATGAAAACAATTTAGATTCCTGCAGCCATGCTTCAGTAGTAGTAGGTGCACACTGGGTAACCAGCTAGGAATTCCAAGCCACAGCAGGGGTGCCCAACATAAGTACAGAGAATATATAATGAAATACTCCAAACATAAAAATGCACAATACATGCTTTTGCAAAGGCACATCGGTTTAAGTAAACATTGGTTTGAAGCCAACATTAGCAAGCGGCAGCCTGTGATTTTTTTTTTATTACCAACCCTTGGCTATTTCCTCTCCCATTTGAAGTCTATAATCGTCTAATCAAGTACTTACCTATTGATTGTATCACTCCAAACTCCAGCAATGTGCTTCTCCTTGTTCCTGCATTTCAATATCTCAGAGGTACCTCAAACAGTGGCTGGATACACCCTCGTTGTTATCACATTTTCTATTTCTATGCACTTCATGGTCTGTTTGATGTTATTCATGAGCTGTGACTGAAAGTAATACAACTGCATGGGGCCAGAGAAGGCATTAGAATACAAAGTGTGGAGCGCCACGCTGCAGGATCATATACATATCTGAGCTTAATAATGGAGTGGAATTAAATTGTGTCTATGGGGCGTTTCTGTGCATTTCTGTTTGTCTGGTGAAGTGAAGAACGAAGTTGGGCCTCACTACTATCTCTCTGAATGCTTTTTTTAATTATGTATTTGGTCTTATTATTAGGTGGGGCACAGGACCCTTTCGGTTTGTGGAGTCAGCTCGGTCTGCTCCAAAGACAAGTCCTTCTAATAATAGCCTTTAATAAATATATACATGGGACACTCCTTGTTGATGGTTACTTATTTGGAATAACAACTGCATTGTTTTCCATTTGACTTTTGGCACATTGGCAGTATTTTAACTAATTGAGCAGTGACAATGGAACAGTATTAAACTATGGCTATAGTGCTGTAGTAATATTTTATTTGGTTGTTATTGTGATACATTTTGGCACGTGTATTAATTGTGTATTACACAAATGTATCTATGTAGCACCAAGTGTATCTGTCTCATATATCTATCTTTGTTCAGCAATCATAAAGAAATAATTTACCTCACTTACGCCATGGTGATTTTCTACATGTTCATTTTCAAACCTTGTCTGAGTTCACAGCACAAGGGAGAGTCAATTTACTGTGTCCACTCGGGCTAATGCTGCATTTACATGCCCTTAGTATTTAAGAGCATTGAGCCTTTGTTAAAAGAAAAAGAAGCTGAGAAGTTAAACAATTTGAGATCAATGAGCTGCAGGACAGAATGCCTGAAGAAACTCTTTCCCGACTGCAGTAAGACTCCACAATCAATCAAGTTTATGAAAGATTATTTGATAATTTGGGATTACTACAATTATTTTGAATTTGAATTGAATGGAATGTATTGTAATGTATTATTCTGGTACAGCAGAATTGTAACATGGCTGCCAAGACTCATTTTTGGAAGCTAGAGAAATGTGTAGGACGATAATCACTCCTTACAACTACTTACAACTGTGCTGCCAGGAAGTCACATTGTGCTCACAGGCAATTTCAGCAACCATTGCTCCATTTAGTCTTCGCTAACATAACAACCCTGTTTGTTGCTGTATGTACCGATTTTCCCTGTGAATTTTATTCTGCACTTCACATTCCTGCAAGCACTTCTTCACCTTTGCCAACCGACGACTGCAGAAATTAAGAAACTGGGTCTAGCTATTGATTTGTGCAGCCGACTTTCACTATTTTATCGAGATGTGTGTGGATACTGTATTATGAGGGCTTGCAATATTAATGTGTGCTGTCTGGTTTCACTCACAGCGGCAGAATAAAGAATGCAGTCAAAAGTGGTTAAGGCAATTTTATTTTATTTTTTTAAACAACGCTCCCAACCCAAACTTGATGTTGTATAATGCATTCCTCGTCGCTCTGTGGGTGGAATTAATTAGTCACTGTTGCTATGTAAGGTCATGCTGTCATGTTTCTTATAAGCTACCTAAACTTGTAGTCTCATTATCATTGTTCCCAAAACAATACCTGCTGGCGTTCCCGTGCCTCGAAGACAAGGGTGCAAACTAAATTATGTGTTACTGTCAAAGTGGATAAGTATCAAACTCCTTTCTCTTTGTTTTCGTGTAGTTGTGCCATCACCTCCAGCGAGCTACAAGTTCTATCAAAAATGCCCTAAATACTGACAATTAAAAATTGTGTATGTTCAGGCACTGCTTGTTCTCAAATGTTGTCTGTTGTTCATTTGTTGACTGCTTTGATGAAAACCGTGCCAGCCATTTATCTACTTTTGTTTGAGGAAGAGGAATAGGTTAGACTCTTGGGTGTGATATTAGCAAATGATTGTTAATACAATGATTTAAGTTGAAGTGGTTGTTTATGTTAATGCTTGAGTGGAAGAAACAAAGTGTAAAGTGAAAATAATTATTGCACAAATAAGCAAAAAGTAGACAGACGGAACTTCTTTTAATGTTCAGCTTATCTTTCTCTGATGCATCTTATCTTTTTGAAAAGGTTAAAGCAAAGTCATCTGGACATAGTTTTCAACGTGAAAACGTTTCATCCCTTGTCCAAGGAACTTGGTCAATTCTGTCAAAAATGCCTTTGCTTTAAACTTTTATATGTAGTGCTTGCAACAAAAGACAAAAGCATACATTTTTATGATAGACTCATTCTGTACAAATCCACTGTGACATCATATGGAATCAGCTTTCTGATGGGACACCAGGTAGTAAGGGATAAAAGGGAACACAAGACTAATAAGACAAGACATTGCTGAGGGATAGTCCCATCTACAGTATATCACTCAATGGGGCTTTAAGGACCTTTTGAGCCGGGGGCCCTCTAGAGGCTGTCATCCCTATTTTTATCAGAATGATACAGAAAGGTGAACATGCTACATAAACCTTTCTTTAATTGTAATGGAGTAAATGTTCATACTTACAGCCATGACTGACCCTGGAGCTTTGCACACTCCACAACAACTGCCCTTCTCAGCTAATGCACCGTGCCCCCCCGAGCAGTTTACGCTCTCTTCTTGTTGTTGTTCCGTGCCAATGCCAGTTTGGCACAGTGGGGATGTCTGCCTTTGTGTTCTCCTATTGCCTTTCCTCAAATCAGCTTTGTGCCATGGTTGCCAGCATCAAAGTGCAATATGCCTTAACGCTGTGTCCATGTCAACATGACACACAAAGCTGATTATCTCTGGCTGGAGAGTCATTTGGTGCTGTCACGGCAGACCTTACAGCAACCATATTGTCCTTTATGACATTGTTGGCTGGGCTTGTAGCAGGCTTGGGGGCTTTATGCTGGCTTGTGCTATAATGAAAGTTGAATCCCCACTACAAATGTCCTTAATTATGATTTTGTTTCCTACTATTTGATAGGATGAGCCTCCAATAACACAGCAGCAGGGATAAGTCAGCTGGGACCGGTGCATATGCTCCCATTTCAAATCAGAGACGGCGCTCACATCAAAGGTACTCACAAAGAGCGTCTCTGTGGTCAAAGACAACAACAAACAAACAGCCAATCATCTGCACATGTTCCAATAAGAGCGGCTTATTTCTGGAGTTATGGATCAACCATGTAAAATGGGGGATAGACATAAACGGCATGTACTTGCAACTTTGATGGTATTCTAAAAGTGATATCAGCTTTTGTCTCCTAGTTGATTTTAAACAAAGTTGTTCAGTTCCAAAAAAGTGTGGTTCAAAAGCAGCGTTCACAGTGAGCTATCCCCACAGTGAGTACAGGCAGTTTTCCCGATATCATTCAGTGTAATTTCATGCACTTTCAAAAGGAGCCTTGTGAAAGCCTCAAATCTCAATTCTTTCGGCTGAAAGAAAGTTGAGTATTGACATTTCACATCTCTGCAGGTTGCTCAAATTCAGATGATGCACTGCTTTTGACTTTTCACAAGTCAAAAACAAACATTCATCAAGCTTTTATATCAAGTGGGTTATGCCAGTAAATATGTACTTTGTTATTTTTCCTTGCAGTGTTGGACAGAAATGATAAGATCAAGAGGCTATTATAACTTATAAAAAGTAGTACAAAGTGTATTTTATGGCCCTTTCTGGAGGAAAAAGTGAAGAGCATGTGAACAGCTACGGTAGCCCTTAAAGGACATGCATTGGACACTGAATGAACCCAGTGGAAATTGGTCTGATGGTGATACAAAATAGGTTTACTTTACTACTTGACATAGTTATTGTCAGTTTTATTAAATAAAAAAGACTCTCTGCCATGTTGTCATGCAACTACTGTTATAACCTATAACTTAATTTGGTCTCGTGTGTAAACAACCATTCAAATTTCTTAGTTGTAACAAATCTCATGGACGATGCTAGATAAAGGTATATCCATTAATTTGTGATTTATTTTCTATTTGAGGTGAGGTATGTCCTGTGTATATCGTGGCAGATTTTGAAGTTCAGATGATGCAAAGGTTGCCTGGTCAGATTTTTGCATCCACTGTCTGAACACAGGCCCTTTTAATGAGGCCTCCTTGGACTGACAGTGTGCGAGAGGTTGATAGATGCAGTGCGAGGTGCAAGGAGAGATCACAGCAAAACTGGGCCAAGGTCAGTACTGAACCTGAACACTCACTACAGACGCCCAGCACTCGTCTTCGGTGCTGTTCAAAAGGCAGAAGGCTCTCATTACGTGTTTGAATGTACAACTGAAAACTATGTCTGGGTTTTAGTCTTAAGCAAAAATAACAATATCAGTTTAAAATATGTGGCCTATATCTAGCTGTATAATACCAGTTCTAACAAACTCAAGACAAAAACTGCAAATAATCTATGTAAAACATGTTTTTTTCTTCCAAACTTGCCAGTTTGGATAGTTTCCTAAAAGTTACAGAATGCATTAGGCATACTAGTTACATTATTTCATATTACATTCTTAAGTGTTATGTGAGTACATACTGTTTTTTTCCAGTTAAATTGTGAAATACAGTATATGGCTCTAGAACAGGGGTGCAGACCTTTTTCACTCGGAGGGCCAAAATGGAAATGTATTAGTGGGCCACTGGCCAAACACAATTGCATGTAATTTAAAAGAATACTTAATTTTGTTATGACGAGGTAGTGGCTAATTGGAGCCCTTCCAAAATCAAGCTGTGAACTTAAAAAGTGTGGAAATGTGTACACATACACATTTCTACCTGAATTGTCTTATTTTTTAAGACGCTTTAATCTTTAAAGGTAATGTGTGCAACAAGAGGGAAGGCACTAGGTGGTTTCTGGGATATATAAACCCAATGGCTCCTCATTAAAGCATAACTAAGGAAGATTTGCGGCGCTCCCCCTACAGCTTCCGTCAGTGAATCACACTGTTGTAAATACTCCTAGCGCGGCTCTGGACAACAACGCTCACCAGCACATTAGTTTTGAAAAAAAAACATCAAATACCGTACAAGAAATGAAAACTTCGATGGAGATGGTTAATTTTAGAAATTGTCTTATAAAGTCATAATTTATACTTTTTTTTTTTTTTTATTCACTGTCAACCAAAACGTTATATGTAAAAAAAAAAATACTTCTGAAATAGTTCCTCTCACTTTATTATTTTGGTGTCTAATTTATTGTACGTTTTTTTGTCATAACAATTGAGTAACCTTGGCATTTTGAAATCTTGCATTGGGTCTATACCAAAGTGAACCAGTCGCTAAGCAGACGCTACAGTATGTAAACATAATTTGGGGTATTTAATATAATATTGAAACTACATTTTGTACTGCCATTGTCTCACATAAAGCCCGTAACTAAAACAAACACTTCGCACTGCGCAGTAACATAGCATGCTTGCATTTCTGCGAGCCATAATCTAAATAAATGTCACATAACAGTAGCTATATCTTGAAGGACATCAAATAACAACAGATCTAATGGAAATAGGAAGAATATTATGTTTTTAGGCAAAGTATCTTACAAGTTCAACAACATAAAAGCCACATTGCAATCGGTTTGGAGTCCTTCACTTTGTTTGAGCTGATGCCACTCTTCAAAGCTTGACCAAGGTTAACTTGAGAACGAGCTCTCTCTGTCGATCTTACTAAAGTTTTCTCTTCCTAAAATCTTTAGACAAAGGTGTTCTGTGTTTTGGTGGCTCCGCCATGACTGATGATGAAAGAAAATATAGGCCATTTTGGTATGATCTTAGCAAGATCATACGCTTATCATACTGCAGGAGGTCGCTATGTGTATTGAATTACTGTAAAGCAATCTTTCATTCTCATAAACATAAACAAGACCCGAAACTTGCGTTGGGTCGGTGGCAGTGCTGCAAGTGCTGTTTTTGCCTTGGATGCGCCAAAGGGGGAGAGTGCACGCTTCAAAAACACTGCTACAACTCAATTAACCATCATTAGGATTTACAAATCTATTTATGAAGGTAAAATTGTTACTTAGTTCTACTTTAATGCAATAGGCCATTACCAATAGTTAAGTATGATAGACCATTATTGCAGATTCAATCAGTCAGGCAGTTTTTCACTGTGAAAGTTTTGAGAACATGTTCAATATACAGATATTGTCACCTTTGATTTTCATAGAATAAAATCTGGGTTTATTCATTAAAAATGTGATATATACAGAATATATATATATATTAGGGCTGGGCAAGTTAACGCGTTATTTTTGCGTTAACGCATTAATGAATTAACGCCGACAATTATTTTATCGCGCGTTAACGTCGGCCGATTAGTATGGTGAAAGATGTCGGTCTGAAGAACATTCTTAGGATCGCAACGAATGACTGCACGTATGAGCTGCCCTCATCCAGTGCTTTAAGTGGGCTGGAGTATGTGAGCGGAGCTGAGCGGGAAGAATTTGCGCTCCACGCTCAAAATATTTCATAATTACTCCGCTCAAGCTCCGCTCTGGGTGTACAATTTTCCGCTCCTCGCTCCAAGCTTTTTTTTTTTTTTTAATAACACCAGTGTCTGATCAGAAGATGCAGGGACTCCTGGCTCGTGATTGGTAATTGAGAGATAGTGGAGCGTTTCGGAGCGGGAGAAAATCACAACACTCCAACATTTAAAAAATCCGCTCCTCGCACCTGGCAAAATCACACAACTCCGCTCCTAGCTCCGCTCCCACTCCCCTTCCTCCGCACCGCTCACACACTAGTATTCAGTACCGCCACTTCTCCGTGCGCCCAGAACGTGCTTTTAGCGCACGATACGCTCATTTGGACATCTGTTTTAATAGAGGTTTTAATCCTTTGTCTGAGCTGCGGCTTTCCAGAGCGCCATTAACAATGCACACTTCCTAATTTGTCCCACCGACAGCAGAGACTACATTACCCATACACCCTTGAGTTTTACAAGTGAAACGTGCACAACTCAACTCAACGTGGCCGGAGAGGGTGTGTGAAACGCGTGGGAACTGTATTCACATTAATATGTAATGAAAACACAAGAGAGACATTTATATTGTTTATATTGTTATATTGTTATGATTGAGGCTCTGGACATAACTTGTTTTTCTATAACAAACTATACAAAATATTAATGCCCTGGCAGTGGCAAATATTTTTGGATTTAATATTTAATTTGATTACATTAATGTTTAAGTTTAAAAGAAATATTTTAACTGCCACTAACCTTTAACTGCTGTAAAAAGTGTTCTTTTAAAATAAAAGTATGCAGTACACTAATTTTTAATTCATTATTAAATTTTGTGTATAATGCGATTAATCGCGATTAATCGCAGAACATTGTGCAATTAATCGCGATTAAATACATTAATCGTTGCCCAGCGCTAATATATATATATATATATATGGTCATCAGAGCATGTATGTATATGAAAAAGTCGCTGTTAAAATAAATATTAGGTTCGGATCACAAACGAGACAACAGAGACTGTACATGGTAAATTTAGAAATGGAAGACCGGTTTAATTCTTGCAAGAATAAAACAAATCTGACAACATGCAACAATAGTACAATGTGATTTGCTTAGCATGTTTACAACACATGAAGCTTTTATAGGTGTACATTATGCCAGGGTCGTGGATGGACGTGTAATGAGCTGACGTGTCTTTGTCTAGTTTGGATTAGCATGACGCCAATAGGAGATACAGCTAAAGACATTAAGTCATACTTGTATGTGGATAAGCATATGAACTGGAGCAAAGGTGAGAGCATAATGTATAATATAGAATTACTATGACAGTCGCCCTTTTGAGTGGCTGTCTTTTTCCAAGCTGCACTAGCTGTTCCTAGAAGTGTGCTCTTCTGGACAAAGATCTGTAATCTCCAGGGGTCTGTTGGATCCACTCTCCCAGTTTGGGGGTCATCACATTGTGTACTGAAGTAAAATGTTATGAAACATTGTGAAAATACAAATTTGATTCAGTTTACTACTAGTTACATAATTAAACTCTACAAAACTTTAAAAATTACTTTATAACATTTCTACCAATAGAATTCAAGTTTAGTTGATTTTAATCTTCTAAACTCTGCACCTCTTCATGCATGACCCACTCCCACTTCTCTCCTCCATAAACACAAAGTGAGTCTAAAGCAAATAGTACCTGAACGGAGCCAATCCAAATGAAACATGACAGTCCCTGCTCTCTGTGGCCCTTGTGGTCAAAAGCTAAGTTCAGTGTGAGGACCTCTTCTTTCAGTGAGTGCTAAGACGATCCACCCCTGTCACTCACTGTCTTTCCAATTGTGCAGATCCACATGACGGCTCCTCTCTGCGCCCCCCCCCATCTTCCTTACAGCCTGCGCATAGCATGCCCCATTCACACAGCATTAGATTTTTATCCCGCAACCAACAATAACTATTTATCCGACTCCTGGAATTAGTGTACGCAAAAAATATATATATATATAAAAAAATATTCTGATTGCTTTTTCTATAACTGCAGTCAGATGTTTTTCTCTGATGTCCTTTTTAGAGTAGCGCATGACCTTTGTGCAGGGCATTGTCATTTGTTGGCAGTCTTTCAGAATCTGCTTGAGAAAAGGTCACTTTCCTTTTGACAGAATAGAAGAAGGCATCACAAGTACTTGACTAATGGTGAACTAACTTTAAATGTAGAGGCCTCTCCAGAGCTTATGTATTATTTGACATGTTCTCATCACACAGTGTAACATATCATCACATCACAAAGAATCTGTTGTGTTTTGGTCACATGAGTGTGGCATTCTTGTTCTACACAGAATTCTGGTTATAGCACAGTTACTGAATGAATGTGTGTTGTACATATATGTTTGTTTGTTTGTTCTGTCTGTTTTGTACTGTATGCTCTGCAGTTGCTCAGTACTTTGCCCAAGACAAATATCCCTTTGGGACAATAAAGTATACTTGATTTGACAACTTTGTATTTTATCAGTCAAAGGGGATGTTGTTTTTTGGAGACCGCTACTCTTCCTGGGGTCCACAAAGAAATAATACATTTACACCAACAGCCAATTCTCTGTACAATACTTTGCATGTTTGCAAAAACATGTGCAAACCATACTAAACAAATCAACAAGAAAACAAGTAGATCATTCCACCATTGTATAACGAATCCAGCATGAGCATTTATGCCTCCAACTTAATGGACAGGACAGAGCCAGTCGAGCAGCCTTATTCTGGGCGGCAGTAGCTCAGTGGGTAGAGCAGTAGAGCAGTAGCTCAGTGGGTAGAGCGGTCGTCTTTCAACCGGAAGGTAGGCGGTTCGATTCCCGCTCTCCCCACAGTTCATACTGTCGTTGTGTCCTTGGGCAAGACACTTAACCCACCTTGCCTCCAGTGACTGTAACACTGGTAATGTAATGTAAGTCGCTTTGGATAAAAGCGTCTGCTAAATGAATAAATGTAAATGTAAATGTAAATATTCTATGGTATCACAAGTCTTTCTTTGTTGCATACCACAGAACAGTAGTCCAGGTGAGACAAGACTAAAGCCTGAACCACCAGGGCTTTAGATCCTGGAGTCTTTAATATGCAACATCTTTTAATACATGTGTTCTTTTAAAGTTATGTGTTTTTCCCATTTGACTTTTTTCAAATGTTACACCAAGCAGCTTTGCATTGTGAACTTGTATAATTTCCAAACTTTTAAGCACAAGGTATTTTATCCCTGCCCAGACATCTGGGTCTAAACAGAATACTGTTGGCTTTGGCCACATTCACAACTAGTCTGTTCTCATTTATCCAGTCAATTAATAATTGTAGATCAGACTGAAGTGTAGTTCTTAACTCCCTAATATTGGCTGAAGCCAAATATTGCCAAATATACTGTAAATATACATATAAAAATGTTCCTTTTTTTTCACAAGCATAAAACAAATTTCAGACTTCCTGTTTAACTCATGAGTTTTGTTGGATTTTTAAGTTCTGGAACACACACTTGTGATATTCATCAGATGTAGTCCATCTGGGATATTGTGTTGTGATAAATAAATATGAACTTAAAGGCTAGTTGTAGAAGGATGCTGGGGATATTCATACAGAGGTTTTAGTCTAATCCAATTACCTACAGCACTCCCATAATGAACAGTCACATACACAATTACTTTTCCTGAACAGAATGTCAAGCTAATTATCTCTTATCGTTCGACTTGGTGAAACTGACAGCTGTCACTTCTTTGAAATGCAACGTGGGCTATGAGGCAGCTCAGCCAAATGGGGCTTCAAGAACACCTCAGGCCAGGGCAAATATGATATTACTTCACTTCTAGAAACTTCATGAACATCAGAAGGCAAATTAGGTTATGAAATGTTACCTGTTCTATTCTGCTGTTACACTAGACATTGTTGCAAACACAAAGTGAAGAGATTAACTTGATATATGGTAGATATGTAGTGTGCATATATGCACTGCCTAATGTTAAAGCTAGGATACAACACCCACTCACTGCACAAGAACAAATGTGCTCGGAATAATGATGACGCAGCTGACAGGTTACACCAGTACACAGTTACCTTATATAAAACAATCACAGAACAGTCAACAGAATAATGTTTTGCAAGTAGATTTGTCCCAGTGGGGTAAATTATCTTAGGTACAGAACCCCTGCATCATGTTAAACACAACAAAACACAACATAAACATAAATCATACAATCATATTTTAAAGTATAAATGCATTTGACATGTTTTGCAAAAGCATGGTATTAGTGGTGTAATGATAAGATTTAATAACAACTGAATAGTTTCCATAAACATACCAGTGTTAATGCTCTGGGGCTCTACTTGTTTGATTTTTGGTTAAATCTTTCTAAATAAAAAATTCACTAAAATATACTAAACGGCACACTTTGTTTTTGCACCCATTTTTCTATGTACACAAAAGGCCTCACGCAGTGCAACACATCTCCTTTACATAGTGTTAATCATGTTGTTGATTGTGGCCTGTAGAAGGTTGGCTCACACTTCTTCAATGGTTATACAATGGCATATACTATTGATGGGCAATCTGTGATTTGACTGTAGTGTAAAGAACAAATCAGAAAGGATAAAAAGACATTTAATATTAATACTATTTAATATTAATACTATTAATGAGGAGAAATGAAAGTATATTTATAACCAAACTAAATAAATATCTGTTTGTAACCATACCAGGCTGCTACAGTTTCAAATGATTCACTGTGTACAGATTTCCCCAAGCAAAAGACAAATAAACCCTCAAATGTCACCTACCAGGTAAATCAGTGGAAGGGACTTTTACTCACTTTGTATGGTAATTCAATCATATCTAAAAGACGTGAGAAAAATATTTGGAGTGGCTTTGGAGTCTCTGCTCATGGGCTATAGAGACATTAATATTGGTTCAGGCTATGGCAGACTGTCCGACATCATCGTGTACCCTGTCCTGAATCAGTGACAGACCCCCCACTACAAACTGGCACAGACTTGTTATGAGCTGTTCCGGATAAAGAGGACACTTCCTGGAGGTATAGACTCCATACCGCTGCTTCGCTGGTGTTGCTATAGCCCTAGTGCAGTCATTTTCTTTTCTTTATTTTTTTCTGTTTTCTTGGACTTTGCTGGGTTGTGTTTGTTTGTTTGTTTGTTATGTTTATATGTTTTTCCTTTTCCTTGTTAAAAAAGTTTAAAAATGAATAAAATAAAATTAAAGACAATCACATTGGCCAATTGGCCAGGAATAGATCCCTGGGGGACTTGTCAAAAGCCAATGGGGATCCATCAGATCAGGGCGTAGCAACCAGGAAGTGCACTATTTACATCAGAGATAAACCAAATAATTTTCTAAATAAAACATTTTTTGATTATTAATTTCAAACTGAGAGGCAACCAAAGGCATGTAATATAAATAATAGTGTTAAGATATATACGTAATTGCTATGATGTAAAGCTCAGAGTAATATAACATTAATTATAATTGGCTAACCTAGAATGATAAAATGCAGTAACTTTTGCCATAAAAAGAAAAAAAATATATTATGTTTTAAAGTTTCTATATGACCTTGACTGAACTGATTAAATGAGTGAAAAGTACGTCCTTGAGCACATAGCCTATTACAATTAACAGTGCATTAACAGCTTCATACAGTAGAAACACAAGCCTATTTTGGCATTTTTCATTTGCAGATGTTTAGATATTTATCTCTGTGTCCACATGTGAGAGAGGTGACCTGCACTGACAGAAATAACCATAGTTGTGCTGCACCCTGAAGCTGGCAGCTGGCACAACGACTTTTTTCTCAATGATTCTGCTCAGGTCGAAGGTCATCCTGAACACAACAGTCAGACTCCCCTGCAGCGTCCTTTGACAGTTACCTTATCGTTAAAAATGACTACAGTTTTAATAACGCTCATACTTTTAAAGATTCTTCACATCACAGGGCTAATTACATCCCCTTTTACAACAATCAAAGGCTGAATGCCTTTGTTCAAGGGACAGACAAATGAATGATACATACCGATGGAGAACAGATAAAAGCCTGTTATGTTCCCACAATGCAACACTCAATTCTCCAAAGCAAAAGACATCAGAATGGCTGTTATTTTCCTCTTTACAGCTGTATAATAACCTATCCCACTGTTATTTTTTCTGCTTTGAACCAAGGTTGAAACCTCTCCATCACTTGCATAATAGCCTTTTTTTCCCAAACCATTGTCTGATCCTAGTGCTCAAAAGAGTTGGTAGTTGACAGAGTCTGTCGTCTGTCACAGCTACACGCACAGACTATTGGCCCCCAAGGTTTTGGAACGAGGTGGCGTAGCCTTGGACAGTCTGTGTGTGCAACAAATTAATCTTTAGTGGTTGGATTTTGCCGAAACGTACAGTGTACAAGATGCTATTTGGAGAGACTTAATGTTAATATGTAACATTGCAATAGTAACAATGGTTATGGCATTGCATGACACGGCAAATTTTCCTTTTGTCAAATGTATTATTATTTTTTTTAATAATTGCAGCTTTCCAGAACTTTCTGTTCTGTGGTGATGGGAATCACTTTGGATGTTAGTGCAGCATATTGCACTGAATGGTACACTGAATACTATATTAACTCTATACAGTAGTATTCATGCCATATTAAAATGTAACTTTTTTTTTCCAAATGCAAAAAAAACATTTGCCTAATGTTCTTTACTATAAAGTAGTGGTCACCAACCAGTTTAATTTCAAGATCTAAAAACAAAACACTTTTACTTACGCTAACCCCTGATCAAAAATCATATGATGGTTTAATACAACAAGAACTTGATGCAACAAAAAAGCAGTTTTGCTGGATTTCCATGACTATGTTGCTGACAGCTTTGTTGTAGGCGATACTTAATGAAATCTGGTAGTTTCCTAAAGCCATTTGATGCTCATTGCTCATTCACTCATTTTTCATTCATTTTCTGCTGCTTAGTCCCGGGGTCGTGGGTGACTGGAGTCTATTCCAGGGGGTACACCCTGGACAATGGCCTGTTGGTCGCAGGGCTGACACTCAGAGAGAGACACAACCATTCACTCTCACATTCATTCACTAAGGACGATTTAGAGTTGTCAATTGACCTATACAAGCATGTCTTTGGACGGTGGTTGGAAGCCGGAGGAGTTTGAACTCACAAATTTCTTGCCATGAGGCAGAAGCGCTTACTGCCAACAGAAGCCAAAGAGTCAGAGGGCGACTTTGGCTCTAATAGAGGGGATCGGTGTGGTCAGTCCAGTTTATTGTTCAGGTTGACCTAAAGTTAAACAATACTTGGGAGCATCATATCATGCAAAACTGATTTAATATGATTCTATAATACAAATGGTATATTTATAAGATTGACTTTTGTGGATGCTGCGTCAAGCATCATACATTTTATGTAGGGTTCCATAACTAACTTATTGTTTTATTATATGGGATATTTTTGTGCCACGTAACTTCTCTTGTGATTGTCAGCTAATTGTATTTTATTATTATGTATGTTATAAATATATTAATGTTTGTGCTTGCCGCCACATTGATTGCACACACACAGAAAATGTACATCAACTCTTAAAGTTGTAGTGTATGAGCTATAATATAAGGTAATAAGAAATATTAATTTATTAATTTGGGTAAATTATCAATTAATATTTTTATTATCACAATTGTCTCGTTAAAAGGGGGCACCACCCAGATGATTCTGGGAAACTGATTATATTGATTAAGTCTCAATTAATCTGAAGGAAGAGAATTCTAAACCTGTTTTCGGATATAATCCTGAAATAATCATAAAAACCAAATCAGAATCTTTAACGTTTTATGGGGTTTTATTAAAGATTATACACAATGAACATTAATGGGAAAGGACACAAAGGTGAATGATTGACATACAATGGGAATAATGATTAAAACAAAATGATAACCAACAAATTATTGACTAGAACTTGTGGAGGATGATATTTTGTCTGATTAAAACTCGGCTAGGTTATTAGAAAGGGGCTTTGGGAAAGGATTGGTGAATTGATTTGAGCTTATTAAATACAGTTAACGCCAAACTCTTTTTATGTCAAGTGCGGCTTACTTTTGGGTCGCTGGTGCTGTCCCAGTACGAGTGCGCCACAGATCCGAAGGTTTGCTCCGATTTTCTGTAGCGGGGCGACTGGATTTGAAGAGCCCGCGTCCACAAGATGTCTGCTACTTGACTAGCGGAGGCCGCTGGCTGGTCGCGCGGGCTGCCGGTAAATGGAGTTGTGGAAGGCGTCAACTGTATAAAGCCGTAAAAGTCTCTTTCCTTGCCGTTGGCATTGGCAAGAACAGATTAAAGTCTTTGAAAAATATCACTGGATCGCTGAAAAAGAGGTTTCTCAGGAGTCGTTTTCTCTGGCGTAAAAACGGCTGTGAGTGGTTTGATGTAGTTCTGTATTTTTTTACAGAACTACAATTTTCGTACGTCTCCGGAGATGACGTCAAACAAAGGACAATGTGTAGCTTTTAAAAATAAAATCACGTTATACCGGCCAGTATAACGGTCCAAACTTGAAGACAAGAGGTGTCTAGAGAGAAGAGTCCGCAAGCAGCCAAAATTACTTGGGACGAAGGCAAAAATGAGGCTTTAGTGCCTAAGAGAAGAAAAAGCTTCTGAAGCGTAAGGGCTTCAGCAGAGTTGCGAAGGGCTCAAGAGCGTTGCAGAGAAGAGGGTGTTTCCGGCGTGCGCCAGAGTTTTGTTTGGCTTGAGGGGGTGTGTCTTTGGGGCGTTTCTCTTTGTTTGGGGAAGCGCCTAGTTCGTAATTCAAACCAAAATCTCATCATCCACAAGACATATTACATATTTAGTTAAACCACAATCACAAGCATACATTTAAATTCGACATAACCAGGTGGCATCGATAGAGTACATTGTAAACGTGTTGTAACACATATAAATTCATTCAACCATTTCATTTGACTGTAAGCTTGTAAAGCTGAGGTGAAGACCGAATCTTTCCGTTGGTGGCTCTAATCCTGTGAAGTAAAATTGTTAATTCACTCATTTAAACATTTCCTTTTTAGTAAACAAAATGTTCATTTCTGAAATGTCCAAGTCGGTTGTAACTTCCGTTTACAGAGGAGTTAGAAAGTCAGTTTTGATTGAGAAAGTATTTAGCAGAGTTCCGCCATGCTGTCGCTAGGGGGCAGTGTTGTAACGCCCAGCCAGTCTGCTAACGCCTTTGATCTGCTCTGAGATGAAGAAGGTAAGAGCCATTAGGTGAGAGTTATCTCTGAGTTTTACTTCCTTGGAAAACAAAGAGACCATCTGTGGTTCGTTAGCACATAGCTGTTAAACTCTTCTCTGCTGGCAAAGTAAACACTTTCTTGCATCTGGAGTAGGGTTTTACGGCATAAATTGTCGTGGTTTGACATTTTATAGCTGTAAACCCCAGTTGACCTAAAAGTGAATACAGTTTATGGCGGGGTCTGTATTCTGGTCACTACAAAGTAGGTTTGTAAACTTGAGGAATATGATTCAAGATTCAAGATTCAAGATTTTTATTCGTCACGGACAAAATTATATACAGCATATATAACCAGCAGTGAAATGTGAGTCAGGTCCGCTCCATGGACAGTGCAATTATTTAGGAAAACACACAGATGAAAATATACATAAATGTGGCTATGTAAGAATGAGATAAAAGTAAACAATAAAAAATATAAGAATAAAATCTAAAAAAATATAAAAAGTGTGTAATGTGGGAATAAATCTAGATCGCAAAATAATGTACATGAATGTAAACTGTAGACTTAAATATTAAAAAATGTACAGGGATGTACAGTGTGCATATATGCATTTAGCTGTGGTCTTAAATATTAAGAATCACATGAAGGTGCAGGAAGCAAATGTGCAAAACAGTTTGTAGCAAAACAGAGTGACACTGTCAGTGTGTCAGTGTGAGGTGGCTGGTTTAGAGTTCAAGAGCCTGATGGCCTGTGGGAAAAAACTCCTCCTGAGTCTCTCGGTTTTTGCCATCAGGCTACGGTAGCGCTTACCAGATGGCAGCAGAGTGAAAATATGATTACTGGGGTGGGTGGAGTCTTTGGTGATTTTTGCAGCTCTGCTTCTGTAGCGTTTGTGGTAGATGTCCTGCAGAGAGGGGAGAGCAGACCCTGAAATGCGCTCAGCTAAGCGCACAACTCTCTGCAGGGCTTTGCAGTCTTGACTGGAGCTGTTCCCATACCACACTGAGATACATTGAGTCAATATACTTTCTATAGCTCCAGAATAGAAAGTTTTCAGGATTGCTGGTGAGACCCTGAATTTCCTCAGCTGTCGCAGATAGTACAGTCTTTATACTAACTTCATGAAGAAACATGGATCCCTGTTGACTTGGTTGTCAAACAATATTGGCATATCTCCAAATTGTTCTTCAAATCGGCTTTGTGCCAATTCTCTCTGCTCTAATTGGCAGAAAGCCAATTCTAAACATTTTTTATTTTTACATTAATTTAATACTCAACCTCAATTATTGCATCTTTCACTGGATATGTTTATTTGAATCAATTTCATGCATAAAATAACGAAAGGTAAGATACCTATAAAGAAATCAGTTAAAAAAAATATAGATATTGTAGCTGTAGATACATCTGTGACATCAATTAAAATAATAATTTACGTCAAATATATAGACCGTAATAAAACAGTATTTGTAATGTATTAAAGTAGAATCTTAAAAATACAGTAAATACCCAATATTAATAGATCACTACAAGTGTAAGGTTAGAGACGTAGAGGCTGAGCAGCTCATTAGCCAAGCGCTTCAAAAGAACTATGTTAACAGTTTTGGGTGTGTAGTCAAACACATGTATATAGGACTGTACAGCGGGGGGGTCTGGGGGTCCTACTCCAGAAAATGAGAGTCAAAAGAGAGTAATTCCCTGAGTCACTTTATTTTGGGCGAACATCACAGACTGAGGGTTTTCAAACAGAATCAAGGTCAAAAACTGTTTATAAAACTCACTCTTTATTCTTTTTATGCCAATGGCAGGGGTGGGCAAACTAAGGCTGTTTTTCAAAACATTTTTTTTTTATTAACATCTTTATTAGGAACAGTTTACATATACATTTTTACAGCATTGGTGTAAAATGTTTTCACAATCTTTGTACAAACAAAACAATACCCGGTGTATTTTTAACAAAAACATTTAAACTTTAAAAAAATAAAAATTTAAATAAGCAAAAAAACAAACAAAAGATAAATAAATAAAAGATAAATAAACAAAAATAAAAAAATAAACACTAATATACACAAAAATGGCGATACAAATGATCTCCAGAAACCCCAAACTTGTCAAGTCTCACAGTATATGTCAACTTTCTATTATATAAAATACTGTGGACAACACAATCCAATCTTCAAAGGTGGGAACATTATTACCAAGCCTTGTTATAATTTTCTTTCTTGCAGCTAATAATATATTATACACATAATTTCCCTCAAATTTCTCATTGGACTGGCCTCTTTCCAAGTTATAACGTCTCAAAATTTTACAATTAGGTAACACCAATACCTTTTTCTACTGTATACTGTTCTTAAGATGGAGCCAGAATGGGGAGAGACTAGAACACCCCCCAAAAATATGGTAATGACTGGCGTGTTTTTCCCGACATCTTCTCCAACAAGAAGATGTCGGAGGGCCTTTCCCTCCCAGGAAAGGCCCCCTGTGCTTTGCACTCGAAAGAAGCGTACTGTGTTCTTCCAAACAAATTTCCTCCAGAAAAGAGATGGTGTGCATTTAAAGTTTAAGTTTAATTTGGGCAGTTTTAACCGGTCTCGTAGGCTGCTGCAGGATAAGTCCAGATGACCACAGCTCAGATGTGCATAAAAGACATAAGTGGCACCAGCACAAGGGTGCTTACACTAGAGCTGTAGAACCAGTCACCGGCCACTCACAGCCCACTGTCCTCCACTGGGACACGGTGTTGATAACGGTACATCTACAGTAAATATTTACAGTGCACGAGTGTTACTCGGTCCGGCCGCTGTTTTTTAGGCCGTGGCAAGTGGTGAGAGCGCGCGAGGAAAGATCTAATTTACTAAATGCATTTAATTGTTTGGTGTTACAAACATAGGCCTGACAAAATTAAACAGACCGGCCCAAAAAAGTCGTGGCCCACCGGGAATTCCCGGTTTACCCGATTAGCCTGATACTCAACACATACAGTACATGTTTTTTTTAACTTGAACTTGATATAACTTAACCAAGAATAAGTAACCAAAACCTCCATAACCTCTGACAGACCAGCAACTGAAACCGACTTCTCCTGGCCTATAGTGGTTCTGCACTTGGGACAGGCATCGCTTCTACTTAGTAACAGATTAATGTAGATTAATGGACCTTCCATTATAAAATGATATAGTTTTGAAATATTGGATTTCTAAAAGTTTAGAAGAGAAGCCTAATCACAATATTGTAAGCTACACATATGTGCCTATTAATAACATTTTCACAGTAAGGTCTAACATAAAAAGTGATGCATCAGATGACTTCCGGAATTATTATTTTTTTAAATACTAAAGCCTTCAACAGAGCAGTCATGTCACAACTGGCAAAATGTTAGAGAATAGAAACAACAAAATCATAATCTTTATTTATTTTCTTTTTCTTTTACAAGACTCCAGGTGTGCTAAAACCTGACTCTAATTAGCTTTGTTGAGGTCATTAACTCAAGGATTCACATACTTTTTCCACAAGCACTATGCGATTTTTTGGTTGTTCTCAATAAAGACATTAAAGATCAGAATTTTTTTGTGTAATTATTTTTAGAACACATTTTGTTTGTTTGACTTAGATAAAGATAGAAGACAAATTTATTCAGAAAACCATGGAATTTCAAAAGGTTCACATACTTTTTCTTACCCTTGTATTATTTATTTTAGGGAAAGTTTTAACTTTAATTCCTAAATGAACTTCAGTAACTAAAATTCTACACTGGAAATATTAAGTTTTAGCTGACTTTGCCTGCAAACATGGCAGATGTTTATTGTGTGTGGGGAAAAACACAAGACTACAAAAAAGAGGGCATGAAAGGTCTCACCAATCTTTTAAATTGTATGTATTGTAACAGCATCAGCTCTGGCCACTACACTTGCTTTCCTAACAAAAAATAAATAAATAAACATTTGAAAATAAACTGGCTATGCTACACACTCTTTGTTTTATTCCAAACCACATGCATTATCCACAGGAAAACCCCACCGCACTTTGTGAATTGAATCACTTCCAGACAAGTGGGGCAGGGGAGAGATTTGCCACTGTGCACAATGGATAACCTCCTCAACGGGGGACGCAAATTGGATTTTCCTTCGAGTACCAGAAATCTTGAATTATAACAAGTACACAAAATGCTTTCTTCCTCACTTGCCTTTCGCTTCGCTCTAAAAATGTATCAGTAGTATGTTTTGGCTTAACATGTGTTGACATACATTTTCCTGCATGAGCTTTGACTTTTGCTGACACAAAATTAAATATGTCTTGACAACATTTATAATAACACCTGATGAATGGTGCTTTTTAAGCCATTGCAAACATGTCCTTACCATTGAACAGTTCCAGAATTTTTACATAAGCAGTATATTTGTGCCTGCTTTTTTATTTAGCAGCATTTTGTGTTGATTCAGAAATGAGCTTTCAATGTTCCTTCCACTCATTTGTACATCCTTCGTGTTTTGTTTCTTTTGCGTTGTCCGTTTAATGATGCCACTGTGGATTAGTCACGGCTGCTCTCGCAGTGACTCAGCCAGGAGAGAGTACACAAATAAAGAGTCTGATTTATGGAACCAGCTGCAAATTATCATGCTGCTGCTACAACACTGCATTTGTATGCACTTTTTATTTTTACAACACAGTGACTTTTTAACCCTGTTTACTTTTTAACCCTCTCAAAGTATTTGTATTTAAATACAAAAACAAAACACAATCGCTGGAAACTAAATACATGTTGATTGGCAGATGCTAGCTCTGAATCAGGCCTTATACAATAGTCACGTTTCCATAAACTGATACAGCCATGCCAGTCATTTTGACCTTTTGATGATTTGTATGTTATAACTTTTTTGCATTAGAAAGTCTGAGGCTTTTACAAAAATGTGCTTGTATTTTCATAAAATTCAAAATTTTATTTGATTGTGCAGTACATGCATGAGACACATTAATGTAAACATGGCAGATTGTAGCTTTAGGCTAATTTCCATCCGCTATATCTGAGAAACTATGGAGCGCAAGACATTTGTTTAGGAAGCCCTGATTGATTTTCCTATGAAAAAACACATGCCTAAAAAAGGAGCGCTCCCACTGGTCTACACCGGCTTGTGACCTGTCAACAAAGTGTATTTTCAGAACTGAAAATGTCTTTTAACTGGCCTGGTCCAGCTTGATCTGTGCATTACATTGTTAGAACCTGTCTTACTCCATGTGGGACCGGCCTCTTGCACAAAGAACATTGAACTCACTGGGGCCAGTTTAAAAGCCACATTTCTTATGTTCCATCTCTTTCTGGAGTACCTGTCTATGCAGTGCGTAAACTCTCCACTCCACCGAGCCATGTGGAGTATCATATTACTTTACCAAGAGCTTTCCTCGCGTAACAACGCACCACAACATGAATTCTAGCCCCCCTGTGAGATGAGACCAATAAAGGCAAGCACTGATCAAATGGGAAAAACAAGGACGGCTTTGCATGATGTGAGTAAAGTATAAATCCTTGTGGGATTAGTTGTGACTTTATTCCACTTTGATACCAAATTAAAATGTCTAAAAATTCTGCCAGTTTGTATAAAATGGCTTCACTATTTAAAAAAAAGACAAAAAACAGAAGTTTCTAATTGTGTGCTACAGTATAATACTGATTTAAAGGCATTGAAAAACTAGCCATATTTATTTATTTTTTCTTTTTACCTGTATGTAAATGACTGTTTATAATACAAATATTTAAATTAAATTAAAGAAAGGAGGCTATTTAAAATATTTAGTATTTTCTTAGTAGGTTACTTTTTTTATTTTTTCATCTTTTATTTTGTGCTTTACTATAAATAAAACTATACTCCAAAAATATATAAATAATGAAAGTACTGAAATTTAATAATAATAATACTTTGACTAATGAATTTGTTTAAATCTATGGTCATTTTACTGATGTCTGCTCTCTATTCCTGCATCTTTCCCCAGACCTTTACAATCCCAATCCAGTCCCCCCTCAGCCCCTAAGCCCCAGCTGTCCACCCTATTCCTGGACACTGGACAACTTAAGAATAGAAAAGCTGAACAGACTGCATCAGCCCCAGACTGCTAAGGGAATGTGCAGACCTCTCTGTTACATTACTATTACTTCTATTACTTCTATTACTACTATTACTACTACACACTTTTTCCTTTTTATGTTATTGTTGACAAGACAAGACATTTATTTTTGTATAGCCCAATATCACAACAACAGTTGCCTCAAAGGGCTTAACAGACTGCACTAGACAACATCCCCTGTCCTTAGACCCTCCATCAGGGTAAGGAAAAACTTCAAAAAAACACAGCCAATAGCCCAGTTGACAATATGAGTTTGTTTAATTTTTCATATCACAGTTTTGTTACAATGTCTTCTTCTGATCCATCTCACTGTACTTTTGCCACTCTGTCTGATAAAACTGGGAATAGTTAAGTGTGTCACACTGCTACTAAGTTGCATCTGAAATGCCCTGTGGCAGTGAGCAGGACCTCTCATATTGATAAAAGTGCTGTGATCCTGTTGTGATGTGGAGAGGATGGAACTTGATGCTGACACTAATGGTAAAAGTCTGTTTCTTTAGTTTTCTTTAGTGAGAAGAATGACCAACGCTGTGGAGTTGGGATCCAGTGTGCCCACTGCTCCTAACAGGATGCCCTAGAGGCACTCCAAGAAGGATGGGTTAAATGCAGGGAATGAACTTCCCGGTGGGCATTATTTGAGTTTTGGGGTATTTAGCACATTTCCAGAACAAAAATACACAATATATCTATATAAAAATGCAAAGTCTGTTCTTGGGTTGTGCAGGTCTTAAAGAAATAATGGTTGGTGCACTTCAAACTCCTCATACTCATGTGGAGATCAAACCAAGCCTCTCCCATGGAACCTCTTAAATGGTCGTCTTAAATGACAACTCCTGGGGCGGGGGTTGAATTTTTGATTATTACGTTGGTTTACGCTATCTAAAAACTATTGTTTTACTATGGAGTAAAAGCCGAAAAGCCCGGATGTAACGGCCATTTTATTGCCCATTCGTAATGACAATATTGGTGAATAGGGGACCAATGGGTGGATATCATCAATATTTATACAATCTATGGATCAAACTCAATCAGATGTTTTCAGAAAAGCTCAGGTGGTGGCGCAGTGGAATGCCTGAAGGCACCTTACCTTTCAGTAAAGAGCGTCCAAAGGTCCTTATGCAAAGAAGGTAAATAAGGAAGCATTGGAGCTCCTTTTTTTTTACCTTCTTTCCTCATTAAAATGAGAATTCGACAGCTCTCAGAAAGGTTGACCATGAAGTACCTACTAAGCAGTTTAATTTATTCATTTTCAGGTTTTAGCCACTATGTAAGGAGCAGTGATAATGACCATCCAAGACAGTCTCCATTTCGTTATCTGATGACAAAATAACTAGTCTTAACTTTGATGGGAGCTGGAGATTAGACTCCAACCCAAGCGCTGCTCATATTTCCAAAAGTGAAAAAGAAATGGAATGGGCAGAAATAATAGTGAAGAACGGTTACACCTGCACACATAATGATGTGTAAAGTAGTAGCAGTTGAATCACAAAATTTGCATTGTCTATTCTTTAGATCAACACACCCTGGGAGAGATACCCCCAATTCACACCAAAACAGCAAAGGTGCGTAAAACTTTATTTTAATCAGTCTGACAATTCACACCATTCTGTTATATGCGTGTATTTTGAGCAACATGGTGCTACGCGCCGCTCAAGATATGTTGGAGTTCTGTTTTTCAAGCGTAAACAGATCACTGTACGGAGCTATAGTGGGGAAACACAGGAAGTAAATAGTGTCAAAATAAACTTCAGTAACCTTTTCAAAATGAAAGCTTTTCTAAGAGCACAGCGGTGACAAAACCATTGCGCAACACATCCAGGACCTCAGTGAATGTTTGTTAATTCTTAAGGTGGAGAAGTCTAATATAATCTTCAACATCAAAGACCACTTTTACAGGGACAATGTAAAGAAGGAGAAGGCATGACGCATAATAGCATCAACTTTGGGTTTAGACGGTGAGTACTTAGCCAATTTACAGTAGGGTATGAATGGGTAGCAATTTACCTAAAGCAGGTCGTCTGGCCCATCAGCCAGAGACTTGTTTTGTCCATTGCAATGATATTCCACCCCAAGAGTCAATTGAAACTTTTTAGTACAATTAAAATGTAAAAGTAGCAGTGTCAAGCCACAAACCAGACACGCCATCTTGCTCACTCTAGTCCCTATTTTTTGTAGGTCTACCAAATAAAAAAAAGCACCCATTACATTTTCTATGGCTCTTGATGAGATTCTATGGCTCACATCCAGTTAAAAGACTTTATCATAAATAATCAGAATTTACACTGTCAGCTTTGCTTTAGAATGCTCACAATACAGTTAATTTACATCAGCATAACATCATGATACATGCATCAAAACCAAATCATTTTATAGTGTATCTTCAGCTGCATCATGCCTCTGACAGCTCTGACCCAGGTGGCTCCAAAACGCATATTCAGAACAGTGGGAAGTATGCCCGTTTGAGGATATTAGCTCCAACACACGTAGCAACCTTTAGGGAAACTAACAGTAAATATTTAGTATATTAAAAGATCTTGACATTGGATGAATAAAACTCTGTGATCTAATTTGCATCGTCCCTTGGGAGAGCTACTCGAGTCTATGTGTTTTTAAAAATCGCTGTAAGTAGCCGCTGTTTATGTAAACCCACAGTCAACACGCCCCGGAGCTGAGGAGTCTGCCAACGGAGATTTTCATAATGACACGCTAAGCATCAAGTCACATCAATCTCTTCAGCCATAAAGAGCAAGACAGCTGGAATGAGCAGAAGACATTCTTTCCACAATTTTGTAAGCAGAGCAGCCTTTTTTAAAGTGAGCACATGAAGAGTGTAAGCTTCTGGGTTAAAGCTTTGCTGACAGCTACAATTGTGGAAAATGTTAAACGTATATTGTCAGTATCAACAAGACTTACTGACGATGGACAAATCCAGAGTGTAGCATTAAATAAATGCAGTATATGCAACACTAGGCGCCTCTGAAGTAGGAAATATGGTTGTAACTGGATGAGAAATTTTACTGAATTGAAAGGAAGTATTATCTATTAAGCAGCAGGGAACTTTTGCTATTCAGCAATTCTAACAATAAGCTGCACAATAAAAGACAATAACCCCAGTCATCCAGAGTAGAGGTCTCACTTGCTACATATTGTATAGAAATATCCCAAAACAGAAAAGAAGTTAAAAGGTTCATTGTTAATATTTTAACAATTTTAGTATTACTACATTTAGACAATTTTGTTAGACAGTTATATAAAGCATATATAGGGAGGTTTTTTACATAAATGTGTGTTGAACAGTCGAAATATATTATCAAAGGGATTCTGCTGCAGTAGAAAAATAAAGGTATTTTATTAAAGCAGGGACATGCCTTGCGTTTTGACCACAAAGGTTTCCTCAGTGCAACTCTAAAAAGACTAATGAGATCCCGTGAACATGAGGTACGTGACCATACATTTTTTTTACCATGTTACCCCTTAACATTTCAACAGAGTGCCTCGGATTATTTTTATTCAACTGTCTCTCACACAACTGTAAAAAACCAGCAAGTCACTTCCTCCTTATATTCAACTGTTCTCTTGCCTGATCCTCGACTCACCTAGAGTCTTTATATTGGACCCACTGAAGCACTCACCCTTGCTATCCTATTTTCAGATTTTCTTCGAACTTTTTGCACTTTGGTGTAGGGCTCAGCGCTGTTGTCTCTCAGCCATGAGATCCGTGGTTCGTGTCCCAAGATGAACTACACTGCTCTCGATAACACTTGTGTCCAAAGAATACAAAACCACATTTCACATGTTTGCTCTTTGTCTTTTTAGACTGAAGACTAATTGAACAAATCTTGCTTCTACCTGTACCTACATTTTGGACAGTCTACCTGCTGCTTAGCTTTAATATAGAATACAGATTTAATACCTAAGTTGAACAAGCAGAAATCTCCGACCACACTACACAAGACACTCCAGGATTACCAGACACACCTGAATTGTCATGACGTTTGTTAGTAAAGTGTCTCTTCAATTGTGATAAATTGTAAAAAAAAAAAAATGGTTAGCACTCCAGTATCACAGCAAGAAGGTCGTGAGCTATTATGCAGTGCCTGTTCTAGTTTAAACCTTTGGAAGATGTTACAGGACATGCCTGATGATGAGATAACAAAATAATAATGTTCACAAAGAGATACAGATTTTTCTCATGGAGTTCTCAACCTGGCCTGATGTCTTAATCTATGTTTCAAATTTGATGACTGCTTATTTGAAAAAGTTGTCAAATATATGTAATAATATGTCTTCTCTATGTCTATCACTATGCGGTCCAATGTACACATGTGGACAAAATTGTTGGTACCCTTCGGTCAATGAAAGAAAAACTCACAATGGTCACAGAAAAAACTTTATTCTGACAAAAGTAATAATAAATAAAAATTCTATGAATGTTAACCAATGAAAGTCAGACATTGCTATTCAACCATGCTTCAACGGAGATATTTTAAAAAATAAACTCATGGAACAGGCCTGAACAAAATTGATGGTACCCCTAGAAAAGACTGTAAATAATGTGACCAAATGGACATGTTAATTCAAGGTGTGTGCACTAATTAGCATCACAGGTGTGTAGAATCTTGTAATTAGTCAGTGGGCCTATTTATAGGGCTTCAGGTAGTCACTGTGTTGTCTGGTGACATGGTGTGTACCACACTCAACATGGACCAGAGGAAGCGAAGGAAAGAGTTGTCGCAGGAGAATAGAAAGAAAAGTATAGACAAGCATGATAAAGGTAAAGGCTATAAGACCATCTCCAAGCAGCTAGATGTTCCTGTGACTACAGTTGCACATATTATTCAGAAATTTAAAATCCATGGGACTGTAGCTAACCTCCCTGGACGTGGCCGCAGGAGGAAAATTGGAATATGCCAAACTACATGTTGACAAGCCACAAAGCTTCTGGGAGAATGTCCTATGGACAGATGAGACAAAAATGGAACTTTTTGCCAAGGCACATCAGCTCTATGTTCACAGATGGAAAAATGAAGCGTATCAAGAAAAGAACACTGTCCCTACTGTCAAACATGGAGGAGGCTCTGATAAGTTCTGGGGCTGCTTTGCTGCATCTGGCACAGGGTGTCTTGAACCTGTTTAGGGTACAATGAAATCTGAAGACTATCAAGGGGTTCTAGAGAGAAATGTGCTGGCCAGTGTCAGACAGCTTGGTCTCAGTCGCAGGTCATGGGTCTTGCAACAGGACAATGACCCAAAACACACAGCTAAAAACACCCAAGAATGGTTAAGAGGAAAACATTGGACTATTCTAAAGTGGCCTTCTATGAGCCCTGACCTCAATCCTATTGAGCATCTTTGGAAGGAGCTGAAACATGGCGTCTGGAAAAGACACCCTTCAAACCGGAAACAACTGGAGCAGTTTGCTCATGAGGAGTGGGCCAAAATACCTGCTGAGAGGTGCAGAAGTCTCATTGACAGTTACAGGAATCGTCTGATTGCAGTGATAGCCTCAAAAGGTTGTGCAACAAAATATTAAGTTAGGGGTACCAACAATTTTGGTTAGGCCTGTTCCATGCGTTTATTTTTTAAAATAATTCCATTGAAGCATGGTTGAAAAGCAATGTCTGACTTTCATTGGTTAACATTCATAGAATTTTTATTTATTATTACTTTTGTCAGAATAAGATTTTTTCTGTGACCATTGAGTTTTTCTTTCATTGACCGAAGGGTACCAACATTTTTGTGTGTATGTTTGAGAGCTGAATGTTGACTGAACATTTATTCAGACATGTAGAGAAATAACTTGTAGCCTACTTATGTGTAGTTAGGAAAGTTATAGGAAATTTATAAGAGACAATGTCACAATGTACCCTCTTCTTTCTGATACCACACAATGTACAGAAGATCCAAAGCTCTGTCTATAAACTTGAAAAAAACATTTTGTAATGCCCTTTGAGCACACAACCATCAGAATGTCCTGATAAACAATACATTCTAATTAAACATGGGTGTAATACAACAAGGCGAGTTCTCCTTGGGAAAAAAAAAGGACTGCTCTCAGATATCTTTGTACCAGCTATACTGTCACAAATTGCTGTCGTTTTTGTAGTATTTAATATATTTATTTTTATTTATTTATATTTCTTGTTTTCTCATTTTACATAGTTTACCTGTATATTGCAGTTTATTGTGGTATAAAGTCTAACTCAACATTCAGCCAACTGCACTTGTTTGCCAGCTTGGTCTTCCACCATGTTTAGGACATGACCTTTGTGAGGGTATTGTTTCTGCTGACATGGTACTGTGCATCAAGACAAACTTCCTGAGTTCAGCCCTGGTAGTGAGAAGTCAATTTACCATGCTGTCCAAAACTAGATTGTTGTCATATTTGGAAGTTCTTGTTTGTGGTAGGAACTGTTCAAACCAAATTTGTATATACTGTTGGTGCAGGACAGTTAATAACGTCACCAAAAAACATACATTTAACCAAACTACCAATATTACCACTACCTCTACTTCTAATACTACTACTATAAGATGAGGGCTGTTATAGGAAAGAGTGACTTTTAATAAATGCTTTGTTCAATATATCTTAGATAATATTCAGTTGATTGTTAATGTCAAGTCATTATTATTAATATTAGGGTTTACAGCAACTTTCCGTGACGCTGTGATTACTTCCTCCTGTTGACAGCTTTCACTGTGAATGTGTTTTCTCTTCAACGACTCATTTTACAGTTCGACTGAAGAAATACAATATAAAACAGCAGTAGGGCCAATAGAGACATGCTATTATTAATATAGAATGAATACAAACAACACAAACAACAAATACACTGTTTAAGAGAGGATATTAATCAGTATAACACCCATTAGGAAACGGTCAGCTTCAAAGGAGGAATATGCCGTATCTCACTACAAACAAACCGGACCTTGGTTTACTTTGGTCCAGACCAAGACCACCCCTTTTTTGCCAGACCAAAGAGCAACTGTTTGGTTCGAACCAAAGAGGAAAGTCCATACCAAACAGTGCAGATATAAAGACCCCAAGCACAGATGTTGTTTTTCAGATTGCCCAAAGTTGTGAGGGCAAACAACCCTGGAGCATTATCCTCAAATAAAAAGCACATTTCCACTATGTCCAAGATCCTCAAGTTAAAGAAACATGAAATGTATGACCTAGCTGACTTTCTTGGCCATGGCATCAGAGTGCATTTGCCAGTGTTATACGCTTCTTGAAGGCACACTACAACTGGCAAAAATCAGTTAAGTCCCTGGCCCTAGAAGCGAGGACAGCTATTAAAATTCAAAGGAAGAAGGTGTCTCTTGACAAGATCAACATTGATTGACTAGATATAGTTTACAATGTTAGACTTGGCTTTTTTCAATGTGTGTGATGTTGCATGTGCTCACGGCTTTAGGAGGAGGAGGAGGACTACCACATCACAGAAACACTCAAGGATTGCAAATAGCCAAAATGGGCCATAGAAAAGGACTGCAACAAGCAAGAATGACAAGAAACAGAGACAAAACAAACAAGAAATCAGAGAAACAAGAAAACCTGGTCAAACTTCCATTTATCAGATGCATTACAGAAATACTTTAACAAGCCATGAAAAACTACCACGTCAACACGTCAGATCACATACAAAACTGCTAGCTCATCCCTCCCAAAGAAAAAACTTTATCAGAACAATAAATTCAAGATTCAAGATTCAAGATTCAAAGTGTTTATTGTCATGTGTACAGACAGAAAGCATGTTTCCCTGTACAATGAAATTCTTACTTTGCCGTCCACAGTAAAATGTCACACAAGTAAGTAAAAATAAAAAATAAAAAATAAGACAAATATACAAGTGATAATAATGCAGTACAAAAAATACAAATATACAAAAAAAAAATGCAAGAGGGCAAAAGGAGTAAAGTAGTAAAGTGAGGTAGTGCAGTTGTGATGGTGTAAAGTGGCGTGTAAAGTAAAGTGTGATTGTAAAGTAAAGTGAGGTAGTGCAGTAGGTAAACAATTGTTCATGTAATGTTGTGATTGTGATTGTAGACTCCTATCTGCTGTTTAGGAGTCTTATGGCAGAGGGAAAGAATGAGTTCTTCATTCTGGAAGTCCTGCATTTCACACTTCTGTACCTCCGTCCTGAGGGTAGAAGTGTGAACAGACCATGTTGGGGGTGGGAGGGGTCTTTGAGGATGGAAGCAGCTCTTCTGTGGACTCTGCGGTGGTAGATGCTCTGCAGAGAGGGCAGTGGAGTCCTGGTGATCTTCTGCGCAGTCTTCACCACTCTCTGCAGGCGTTTGCGGTCCATGACAGAAGTGCTGCCGTACCACACAGTGATGCAGCTGGTCAGGACACTCTCAATGGTGCAGCTGTAGAAGTTGCTGAGGATCTTGGGCGACATGCCAAACTTCCTCAGCCTCCTCAGAAAATACAGCCGCTGTTGAGCCTTCTTGACCAGCTGCGTGATGTGAGGTGTCCAAGTGAGGTCCTCATTGATGTGGACACCCAAGTATTTGAAGCTGCTCACCCTCTCCACTTCAAGTTCCCGGATGAACAGTGGCTGAGGCGTTCTCCTCTCTCTCCTCATGTCCACTATCATCTCCTTTGTCTTGTCCGTGTTGAGGGTGAGGTTGTTGTCTTCACACCATGACACCAGACTGGCCACCTCCCTCCTGTAAGCTGCCTCGTCACCGCCAGCGTCGTCCTATCACTGCGGTGTCGTCAGCAAACTTCAGGATGATGTTGTCCTTGTGAGAGGCGACACAGTCGTAGGTGTACAGGGTGTAGAGGATGGGGCTGAGTACACAGCCCTGTGGAGTACCAATGTTTGTGATGGTGCTGGCTGAAGTCCTATTACCAATCCTGACAGACTGAGGCCTGCCAGTCAGGAAATCTAGGAGCCAGTCACAGAGGGTGGGGTGCAAACCAAGTGTGGACAGTTTGTGGGTGAGTTTGTGTGGGATGACCGTGTTGAAGGCGGAGCTGTAATCTATAAAAGTATCCGTATGTATGAGTCCTTGTTCTCCAGGTGTGACAGGAGTAGTGGACAGCAGTAGCGATAGCATCCGAGGTGGACCTGTTGGGTCGGTAGGCATACTGCAGGGGTCAATGGTGTCGGTATGCTGCTCTGAATGTGGGCCAGCACCACTCTCTCGAAACACTTCATAATGATTGGAGTGAGTGCCACTGGCCTGTAGTCATTCAGGCAGGTGGGTGGGTTCTTCTTGGGCAGGGGGACGATGGTCGTGGTCTTGAAGCATGGTGGTACAATGCGCTGGCTGAGGAGAGGTTGAAGATGGAGGTGAAAACATCAACCAGCTCGTTGGCACATGCTCTGAGGGCCCGCCCAGGAATGTCGTCTGGTCCTGCTGCTTTGCGGGGGTTGATCTTCCTCAGAGCTCTGTGTACCTGTGTTGTTGAGATGGTTGGTGGAGGGGAGGGGGGTTGGGTGATCCAGGTGTGTGTGAGCTCCCTCTCTGCAGTGTTGCTGGGAGCCTCAAAGCGGGCGTAGAAATTGTTGAGGTCATCCGGCAGGCTGTCTGTTGATGCGATGTTGTTGGTGGTGGTCCTGTAGTCTGTGATGTGCTGCAGGCCTTGCCACATCCGCCCTGAATCCGCAGTAGAGTAGAAGCTGTCCAGCTTCTCTCTGTACTGCCTCTTGGCCGCTGTGATGGCTTTTCTCAGTCCATACTTCGCAGCTTTGTACTCGTTCTCATTGCCTGATCTAAATGCAAGAGAGCGAGCACGCAGCATGTGACGTACCTGACTGTTTATCCAGGGCTTCTGGTTGGGAAACTTCCTGTTCCCTGTCAAAAGCTACACTCGATGCTGCGTAGCATTACGCTATGGGGAACATTCTTTGTGTGACCGGTTGTGAAGCACGTGTGTCAAACACGCCAAGAATTGGCTTATAATACCTCTGTTGGTGACGCAGCTCATCAGTGGCAGCTGTGTGATTGCGCGCACCTGAACAGAGGGTATAATAACACGTGACGCGGGAGCGTCCTCAGGTTTTTTTGTCTTCAGATCGCATTGTGTGAAGTGTGAGCAAACCTTTCTCTGTGCCAGTACGAATATATATAAAATAATAAATACAAAAGTATCATGGCTGGGTTCAGAAAGAAATGTGTTCCTCCTTGCCAGAGGCACATTGCTGACGATGATCAGCATGAATTTTGTTTTGAGTGTTTGGGGGAAGAACACGCAGCCCTCGGACTTTCTGGGGAGTGTGAGCACTGTGATCTTTTGCCTGCCAAGATCCTACGTGCCCGGCTCGCTTTCTTTGCAGAGGAGCGAGCCGCCTCCCACTCGGTCGTGGGGTTCGTGTTGATCTGGCTGAGGCGCAGGGATCAGATAGTCTTATGCCCCTCGCTCTCACCAGATGAGGCAGACACCGGCTCTGTGCTCGGGGGCGCGCCACGGCGCTTCCCGTGAGCACGTCGATGAAGCCTCATCCCTGGCTTCTGGGGCGCCGCAGCCTCGAGCGCTCTTCCCGCTCTGACACGGCGTTTGAGGAGCTGCTCGAGGTGGTTACAAGAGCAGTGGCGAGGCTGAATATTGAGTGGCCTCAGGAGCAGGGCCCCTAAATACTCTAAACTGGATGACAGGTTTCTGTCAGGTGGCCAGGGGAGGGATCACAGCGGCGGTCTCTCCTTCTTTGGGGACCTCCATGAGGAGCTGGCACGCTCATGGAATAAGCCCTATTCGTCCCGTGTTTTTGTGCCTTCGACGCCGATTTATTCGACCTATCGTGGCGCACAGGTGCGGGCTATGGGTCGATGCCTCAGGTGGAAGAGACGCTTGCGGGCTATCTCTCCCCGGGACATCCTCCCTAAGAAAACCTACACTCCCCAACAAGCCATGCCGGTTCACGTCATCACTGGTGGGGAAGGCTTTCAGGCGGCGGGTCAGGCTGGTGCAGCACTGCACACCATGGCGGTTTTGCAGGCATACCAGGCTGAGCTGCTCAAAGATTTGAGCACAGGGGTTCTGTGGACGAGGACGCGTTTTCTGAGCTACGCCGTGCCACAGACCTCTCTCTCCGTGCAACTAAGCAGGCGGCCCGCGCTATTGGCGCTCCATGTCTGCTTTGGTTGCGGACGGAAAGACATCTGTGGCTTAACCTCACGGGCATCAAAGAGAAGGACCGCGCCTTCCTCCTGGATGCACCCATCTCGCCTTCCGGTCTTTTTGGCAACGCGGTGGACTCCGTCGCCACTAAGTTCAGCGAGGCTAAACGCCACGAGGAGGCGCTTGTGAGGTTCCTTCCTCGCCGTGCTCAGCAGCCGGGACCGTCGGCCACCCTGTCCCGGCCAGGTCCAGCCCCTTCCAGAGAAAAGCGGGCTGCCCAGAAGAGAGTGTGGCGAATCGTGCCCCCTCGTAAGGGACTGGAGGGCGGATTCTCTCGCTGCTCAAAGAGAACAGACCTGCGGAATGTTATCTCCGCCAGGAAGCAGAGGCCCTGAAATTGGCGCGCCCATGGCGCGGGGTGTTCTCCCAGGGTGGGCGCAACAAAATCCAAGAGAGTCTAAAGACTCCATGTCGACACCCTCAGGAGTCCGCTGTTTTTCTCCGCCGCCACTGGCGCTTCGGGAGCAGCAGTCTCCAGCGCAATTGTAAGTGTCCGGCCGTCTCCTGCCTTGGCTCAGGACGGCGGATGTCTTACATCCCCAAGAACCGAGGTGACAAAACTACTGCCCCTTTCAGAGAAATTGGCAGCATGGATGCTCCTGCCAAATATCCCCGTGGGTAATAAGGACTGTGGCCAAGGCTACAGACTCCAGTTGCCAATCGTCCTCCGCGTTTCAACGGCGTGGTCTCCACTTCCGTGAAACCGAACGAGCCCATGTATTGACACAGGAACTGCAGGTTCTGCTGGACAAAGGGGCCATAGAACGTGTTCCCCACCAGACAGACAATCCGGGTTTTACAGCCGATATTTTCTAGTTCGAAAGATGGGGGCTGCGCCCGATTTTAGACCTTCGCGGGTTAAACCGCTACCTCAAAGCATTAAAATTCAAAATGCTCACAATAAAAATGATTGTGTCCCAGATCCGATTAGGCGACTGGTTTGTCACCATCGATCTAAAGGACGCGTATTTTCACATACAAATCCTGCCACAGCACAGAAAGTTCCTGAGGTTCGCTTTGGGAGCGGCGTACCAGTATCGGGTTCTTCCGTTCGGCCTGGCCTTGTCACCCGGACATATACAAAATGCATGGATGCAGCCTTGGCTCCTTTGCGACTCCAGGGCATCCGCATTTTGAATTACATAGACGACTGGCTGATATTAGCTCAGTCTCAGGAGCTAGTGCCGACATCGGACGCCGTCCTAGCTCATCTCGACTCTCTAGGCTTGAGACTCAACGCCGAGAAGAGCGTTCTCGGCCGCCCAAAGGACAACATATCTAGGGGTTGTTTGGGACTCAACCGAGATGCAGGCACATCTGTCTCCTGCACATGTCGGGTCCATTCTAACTACCCTGAAAGCTATCAGGCTAGGCCAGGAAGTGGCTGTGCACTTCATTCAAAGAATATTGGGTCTCATGGCATCTGCATCCACGGTAATTCCTTTGGGCCTTCTGCACATGAGACCGTTTCAGCTGTGGCTCAGAGCCAGGGGTTTCATCCAAGGGCCAACCCCTGAAGCAAATAAGGGTTACGCGCCGAGGGCTTCAGTACCCTATCTATGTGGTTCAGACCCCAGTTTCTCACTTTGGGTCCCACCCTAGGTCCATGTTGTTGTCGCATGATGCTAACGACAGATGCATCCTCACGGGCTGGGCGCGGTCTTAGATGGCCGTCCAGCCCAAGGGATATGGAGAGGCCATCTTCTCGCATGGCACATCAATTGCCTCGAGATGAAGGCTGTATTTCTGGCCCTGAAATACTTCCTCCAGCAGCTAAGGGGCTACCATGTCCTAGTACAAGTAGACAGCACAGCGGTGGTCTCTTACATAAATCGTCAGGGCGGACTGCGTTCGTGCCGCTTGAACAAGCTAGCGCAGCAGGTGCTGCTTTGGGCTCAGGACAAGTTCCTGTCCCTCAGGCGATTTATATCCCGGGCGCATGAATGTGGGAGCAGATTTATTGTCCAGACAGGCTGTGACACATGGGGAGTGGAAACTCCACCCGAGGTAGTGAGCCAAATCTGGGAAAGATTTTACGAAGCAGAGGTGGACCTCTTTGCTTCACAGCAGACAGCACAATGTCCCCTCTACTTCTCTCTGACTCCTCCAGCTCCCTGGGTCTGGACGCAATGGCCCATGTGTGGCCCAGACTGCGCCTTTATGCATTTCCCCCGGTGGCTCTGCTCCCGGAGTCCTGGCGAAGGTCCGTCAATGCGGGTTGCGCCTCTTACTAGTAGCGCCCCGTTGGCCAACCAGAGTGTGGTTCTCAGACCTAATATCTCCTCGACGGCTCGCCATGGGCGATTCCGACCAGGAGGGATCTCCTTTCTCAGGCACAGGGGACAGTGTTTCATCCCGGCCCGAGCTCTGGAACCTTACGCCTGGCCCCTGAGGGGGACCACTTAAGAGATGTCGGGCTCCCAGCCCCTGTTGTAGAGACTATTCTGAGCGCTAGGTCTCCCTCTACTAGGAGAGCCTATGCCTGCAGATGGCGTGTCTTTGATGCCTGGTGTGCTACACATCATGCAGACCCAGTCCACTGCCAGATTGTTTCAGTGCTGGAGTTTCTGCAGGACAAACTGTCCTCGGGCACTAATCCTAGCACACTCAGGGTTTTCGTGGCCGCCATTTCGCTTGCCACGCCCTGATTGACGGGTCTCGATAGGGAGACATCCTCTAGTTGCCCGCTTCATTCGAGGTGCCAAGCGGTTGAGACCCCAAACTAGAGCTAGAGTTCCTTCCTGGGACCTAGCTATAGTGCTGGAGGGCTTAGTAAGCACTCCTTTGAACCACTGGAGTCAGCGTCTGTTAAATTTCTGACTCTAAAAATGGTTCTTCTGGCGGCCATTACCACTCTCAAGAGGGTTGGAGATTTGCAGGCTCTGTCAGTTTCGCCCTCCTGCCTAGACTTTGCTCCCGGGCTGGTCAAAGCCATTTTGCATCCTCACCCTAACTATCTTCCAAAAGTTCCATTCTCGACCTTAAACCGGTCGTTCTTGAAGCCTTCTGTCCTCCGCCATTTACAACACCGGAGCAGGAGAGACTTCACTTACTGTGTCCAATCGTGCCCTCCAGACTTATGTCCACCGCACTAGCCAGTGGCGTAAGTCCGAACAGCTGTTTATATGTTACGGGGCTGCAAGCTGGGGTTGCAGCTACCAGACAAACTATATCACGTTGGGTGAGGATGCCATTGCCCTGGCCTATGACGTGCGCGGTCAAACTTCGCCCATAGGTGTGAGGGCTCATTCTACTAGAGGGGTTGCAGCTTCAACAGCTCTAGCAAAGGTGCCCCTCTGCAGCAAGTTTGTGATGCGGCAGGCTGGTCCTCTCCGCACACATTCATCAGATTCTATAGCTTGGATGTTCATGCTACTGTGGGCTCGCATGTCCTTGAGTCATCATCCCAAAATTGTGTTTGAGACCTCTTTTGTGTTTGTGCACACTTCACAACCCGAGGGGTCCAGACACTTACAGTCGGCGGCGTTGGTATTCTCGTTCCCCATGGCGTAATGCTACGCGGCATCGAGTGTAGCTTTTGACGGGAACGTCTTGGGTTACTTGACTGTAACCCTGTTCCCTTAAAAGCGGAACGAGATGCTGCGCTGCAATGCCGCACTGGGCGTGTCCGGCGCTCTTCAGACAAAGTTGACCTGAGGCGCTCCCGTCACGTGTTATTATACCCTCTGTTCAGGTGCGCGCAATCACACAGCTGCCACTGATGAGCTGCGTCACCAACAGAGGTATTATAAGCCAATTCTTGGCGTGTTTGACACACGTGCTTCACAACCGGTCACACAAAGAATGTTCCCCATAGCGTAATGCTACGCAGCATCTCGTTCCGCTTTTTAAGGGAACAGGGTTACAGTCAAGTAACCCAAGACGATTTGTATGGTGGGCACGATGTTATCAACACAAGTGCTGATGTACCCAGACACATACTCAGCATAATCCTGTACACTGATGGAAGAGTCCTCCACAGTGGCTGCAGCTTTAAACACATCCCAGTCTGTCAGTGCAAAACAATCCTGCAGGGTGATCTCGCTCTCCGGGTCCAGAGTTTGATCTGTTTGGTGACAGGGTGTGCTTGTTTCAGTCTTTGTCTGTAAGCAGGGTACAGGAACAAAGAGATGTGGTCCGAGTGTCCGGTGGGGCGGGTGCAGCCCTGTATGCACCACGTATGTTGCTGTAGACGTGGTCAAGAGTGTTTTTATCACGGGTGGGAATGTCAACATGCTGGTGGTATTTGGGGAATACAGTCCGCAAACTACAGTGGTTGAAGTCACCAGCAACAATAAAAACAGCGTCAGGATGAGCCGTTTCTAACGCGCTGATGACGTCATGGAGTTTGCTGAGTGCTGCTGTGGCGTCAGCACGCGGGGGGATGTAAACAGCGGCCAAAAACACAGCAGTAAATTCCCTCGGTATGTAATACGGACGGCACTTTAGCAGTAATAACTCCACATCTGGTGAACAGTGCTCGTCAACAGTCTGTATATCTTCGCACCACGAGTTGTTTACAGTTGTTTAAATGCAATGTAATATACAAAATACCATGTCATTTATGCAACAAAACATTCATTAGAGAAAAAGGAATATCTTGCAAGAAAATGCAAATGTGTTTTAACCATTGGACGTCCAAATGGACGTCTACCGCCCATTGCTTCCCTATTCACCGATTTTGTCGTTACCACAGGGTAATAAAATGGCGGTTACATCCGGGCTTTCCCGCTTTTACTCCATAGTAAAACAATAGTTTTCAGATAGCATAAACGGACATATTAATCAAAAATTCACCCCATTATTGTGTAATAAAAACTTAGCTCTAGAGACTAGAGCCATCTTTTGTACCAGGTTGTAAACATGATTTTTACACTTGTAAAGTCGCCATTGGGTTTCTCCTTATATTTCCGCTTTTGGAGCCTGCCCTCTGCGCTGTATGGTGGGGCCCTTAAGGGGTTCCATGAGAGAGGCTTGGTTTTAACCCACGACCCAAGGTATTTTAAAAAGCTAAAAGCTATTAGCATTTCTTTCAAGTATTAAGGTTTATAGGTTTTTTATTCATAGTTCATGTTGCCCTTGCAATAAAGTTATTAATGAACACTATGCAATCATGAAATATTCTGGGTGATATTGCTATTAATGAAAAGCAGCGGTATTATGATAATAATAATAATAATGGATTGGATTTATATCTTTTTTCTCAAGACTCAAAGTGCTTAAAGGCCGTCCATTATTCATTCATACACATAGCGTGTCATACTGGTGATAGTAAGCTACAACTGTAGCCACAGATGCCTCTCCGACCATCAATATATTTTACACGTAGGCCGACAGTGGTGTCCCACCTGAATTAAACCATTTTCTAATACTGTCATCCTAATGGCATCACTATAGAAAATACTATTCAATACAGAAGGGCGTTGCATTACAGTCAGGCATCGGGACTTTAGAAGTCCTGTGGGCGACCTGCAGCAGGTTCACACAGCATTTTCTTAAGCACAAGATTACTGGTGACACCAGGCGGGGAACATTCACCTGTCCCCATCTAATCCACAGCAGACCCGAAAGAGTGGCATAGGTGGCTAGAGCTGCTACACCGAGAGCTAGATAAACTGTGGTCTGATGAGGTACCAATGTTTAGGTCTCCAGCAGGGTGCAGCTGCTCCAGATTTGCGATGCTCTTCACAAAAAATGTTAGCTCTCGAGTTAGTGTAACCACGAGGCTAACCAGTAGCTACATATCAGGATATTAAATATCTTGTGCCACATAACATACATCATATGAAGCAGGAGCATCAATATAGAGCCAATAAAATTACAAAATAGAAAAAAAATTAAATTCATTGACTCACCACCAACACTTGATGATTATTTGAACACATATTTCTTTCACATCATTCTTTCTTTCCTAAGAAGAAGAGTTCAATTACACTGTTGTACAGTTTATCTGTGGGTTTCACTTCCAACAAGAAATCCTTTTCTATTGCACCGGAGGCTAATGCTGAAAGTCCAGTCTGTCTTGTTGTTTATAAGTTTGCTTTAGGGTTGAGAATATCCGCTCTATAAAATTATTTTAGCTAGTGTATGTTGCTAGCTCTGTCTTAATAGGTAACACTCTCTGACCATCCAATAAAAAAATATGCCTGCTAGCTGGCCCTGGTCACTTGGCGGACTACCCAACTCTGATTGATTAAAGTACAGTTTCATTATCATTTATTTTATTTACCCTGGCAACACATGGCTGAAATCTGATTGGGTAAAACCTCCAGCATAAACATACACTGCTGGAAGCAGCGCAACCAAGAGAAAAAGCTCTGAACTGAAAAGAATAAACGATTGAAAATATTCATTCATTTTCTACCGCTTAGTCCCGTTAGGGGTCGCGGGTGACTGGAGCCTATCCCAGCAGCTTTGGGCCTGAGGCGGGGTACACCCTGGACAGTGGCCAGTTAGTCGCAGGGCTAACATTTAGAGACAGACAGTGACAGACAACCATTCACTCTCACATTCATTCACTAGGGACACTTTAGAGTTGCCAATTGACCTATACATGCATGTCTTTGGATGGTGGGAGGAAGCCGGAGTACCCGGAGAGAACCCACGGTAACACGTGGAGGACATGCAGACTCCTCACAGAAAGACCAGAGTCGGCCGAGGATGTTTGAGTCGGCCGGGTTTTGAACTGTTACGATCCCCGCTAAACCACAAGGGAACTTAACATAATTTCACACCACACAAAGTGTAAGGCAACACAAAACCACAATTTATTAAACAGAGGATTTGGGACAAACCAAAAAGCCATACACCACTAAAGCTCAAACTGTCTATTTAACATAAGAATTAAAAGGAGAACAAAAAGGCGGTGATGGGTCGGCCGAAATGAACAAAAGAGGGAAACAAGCCGAGCCAGCCCGCCATTGGACCGTCGTACCCGACTGGCCTCCCCTGTCCCTGCCTAACCAATCCTAACCCTTAAAGTAAAATAACAAACCGTTAAAACAGGACCACCGCGCCCATCACCTAAAAGAACTAACTGATAACATAAAAAGGATCTGAAACGTCTAAGCTGCCCCTGGCATCGACAGCAGCCAACAGGAGACGAAGCCCAGACGGAAACACGGAGCGAAGCAGCAGCTCCCCAGCCGGCATCAACTTCCTCCTTATAAAGGGTAGCAGCCAATCAGTATCCGTGATCAGACACACCCATCCCTCCTGCAGGTGGAACACAGACATTAGTTAGCGGCAGCCAATCAGGAACCAAGACCAGACACACCCCCATTCCTCCTGCCGGTAGAACACACAGACATTTACATACAGATGTAACATGAACTCACGACCTTCTTGCTGTGAGGCAGGAGTGCTAACCACTCTGCCACGTGCACCCTGCACCGATTGAAAATAATTTAGTACAAATTAATGGTAAAAAAAACATATGAAATAAGTCAGTGATTCTAATATTGTATAGGCCAGCAGAGAAGTCTTGCTGGACCTCACGGCCCACCACTGATGAAAAGGTACCATAAACTAATGGTATTGTAATGAAATGAAAAATGTTGGTATTGTCCATTCCTATTGTTATAAGAAATTAATAGGTATATTTGTGGAAAACCAAAATTAACATTTTTGGATTTTTTTTTATATTCTTTCTTTACCGGACAGGAGCAGTTCTAGATCATATATATATGCATGTATATGTATGTATGTATGTATGTATGTATGTATGTATGTATGTATGTATGTATATATATATATATATATATATATATATATATATATATATATATATATATATATATATATATATATATATATATATATATAATGTATATATATAATAATCTATATATAATAATCTCTTATCCTTAGCATTGTATACTGCGCTGGGTTTAAACTGACTAGTTTTTGTGCACTTATGCTTTTTGGACCTTGTGTTGTTAAAATTGCTTCCATTGTTATCCTCACTTGTAAGTCGCTTTGGATAAAAGCGTCTGCCAAATGACTAAATGTAAATGTAAATATATACATATGTGTGTGTATATATGTATATATGTATATATATATGTATATATGTATATATATATATATATATATATATATATATATATATATATATATATGTATATATATATATATATATATACACATATGTATATATATATATATATATACACATATGTATATATATATATATATATATATATATATATATATATATATATATATATATATATATATATATATATATATACACACATATGTATATGTATATATATATATATATATATATATATATATATACACATATGTATATGTATATATATGTATAATATCATTTTCAAGAATGATTTTACTGCATTTCTCAAGTGGTAATCCTTTCATGTCTAGACAGAAGATAAAGAAATCATTACCAATTCTTCAGACACATTCATTACATTTATTAAAACCATGCTTCATTAATCACCCTTTATGAATATCCCGCTCTCCCACACAGTTCATACTGTCGTTGTGTCCTTGGGCAAAAAAATTGGCAGCTGTGTAACAGCATCAACAACATGAAAAGAAAAACCGACGAGAGCTTGGGAGTGAATTGTTGACATACAGGGGAAAGCTGACAGGCCTTCAAGTGAGTTTGTTCTCCACAGCAGCAGGTGACCGCACCAACCAATGACTTTAAATAGGGCTTTGAAAATGTCATTTACTACACATCACTTAGTAATGGTCAGAGTTGTAACCTGCACTATTATGCCGTTCTGCCATAAACTGTGACAAGAGCCACTACTCAGCTTGACCGCCAGAACATATGCACTGTATATGACAGTTACATGTGTATTTTCAATTTGTATCTTCTTTTCCTTTTGGCTGTTCCTTTCATGGGTTGCCACGTATTAGTGGATGCTCTATGTCGGACTCTCCGCTTAGAATTGTTTTCATACTTTTAACATTTCAATTATAAATGGGAGTTTTGGAAAGATACTAACCAGCACTTTTGTAATGCTATGAGTAATAGTGGGAGTCTATCTCGCTGGACAGGACTCACACTATTACTTGTAGCAGTGCCTAGAAGACAAGTTTGTATCTTTTCCAAACTTCCGAAAATGTAATATTTTCACAAAAAAATTAACAAAAGTTACCTGTCCAACATAAATCTGGCGATGGACGCGTTTGTAGGAAGGTCTTTCTGTATCCTCAAAGCCTGCACGCCATCGTGAATGAATCACCAAGACACACTTTGGTTTTGTTTAGCTCTTGAGCTGTTTTTCTCAAACTCCTCAAAAGGAGATTTTTTTGCCACTACCTGCTTTACGTTGTTTCTCAGCCATTTTGCAACTTTGCAGTCAGACCAATGGCACCAGAGCTACAAAAACATACTGACTATGCATGTGCAGCAACTGGAACGCACATGCATAACGTTAAGCGTGTAGTAACAATGATTGACAAGCCAGGGGGCCAATGGAAAATTCTAGTCAAGCAACAATGATTGGTTAATGTTTTTTTTGTCCCATGTAGTACAAAGTTTATTTTCTTTTTATTGATTTTTTCATTTTTCAGAACACCTATTTAACAGTTGGTTATACGTCTGTTAAGGTAGTTTTAGATTATATAGAAAAAATGTAACATTAAAAATACCCTCTGCAATACCTTTCATATAAAATTTTATCTACTTTGTGTGGCTAATTTGCATAAATCCACAACAACTAAATCCAAAACAACTAAATACACAACAACGTTTGCAAAATGAACAAACCCCTGTGTAAGGACGTGGATTTGGTTGATTGTTTGGCCAGGCCAGGACCAGGACTGTAGTTGGATTACTGCAGTCTGAGATTGTCAGGATTCATGTCTGTTTATATAGTCTGTCGGTTTTGTTAGTGTATTCTGTGTGTCTGTTTGTTTTTGATGTCATATTTATTATTGTATTTGATTTCTTGTTTTTTATTTTGAAATGTCTGACTCCTGTCTGTGATTTATGATTTATTTCCTGCCTGTTGTCTTCCCCTTGTGTGATTACCTGCTCCGCCCTAATGTGTTTCACCTGTTCCTTGTTGTCTGTGTCTATTTAGACCTGTTTGTTCTGTTACTCAGTGCCAGGTTGTCTTCTCCCTACCCGTGAGTCTGTTCTGTGTTCCTTGTGTGGTCTGTGGATATGGCTAGTCTTGTATTTCATGCCCTGGATTTTTAGCCTTTGTTTTTCTGGTATTTTCTGTCTTGGATAATTTGTGCTCGGATCTTTGCCTTATTTGATTCTGGTTCCTGTTTATTGTTTTGTTACTATTTGTTAAATAAACCTTCTTTTTTGAACTATTTGCCTCTGTCTGGGGTTTGCGCTGGAGTCTTCCGGTTTCTGGGCCATTGGCCATGACAGAGATATTGTCAGTGAGTCGTTTATGAATATGTATTGATTACATGCAGACTCGCTGTTGCGTGGTGTACATTGTGTGATTCTTGTTTAAACCTCTGATGATTTTGGAGTCTTAAGTGTTGTCTTTATTCAAAAGAGACAAGTACATTCTAGTGGTGTGGGGACAGTCAATAAAGAACCTCTTAAAGCTCCAGCACACCATTTAGTTTTTGCCATATTCCCCCAGCCTCACCATTCTCCCCTCACAGCAGCGTAGTGACAATTTCTGCTTTTAATTAGTGATATAATTTAAAAAAGACCAATTTTCTATCACAAAGCCCTAATACCTTACATTAAACTGAGGTTTAGAGTGTACCTAAAACTTTTAGCTTTGAGTTTACCCTTATAGCAATTCAGTAACTATCTCCACCATACTGAGTCAAAGCTTAGCCAACATTTACCCGCACTTAATTTTTCTGCCCTTTGCTATAAAGAAAATGTTATTTTAATCATATTTTGGAATGATAGTTTAGATAGATTAGATTAGTTTAAATCTTGACAGGTCTTTTGAAGTAGATGTTTTGAAATGCACTGGATCCAGTTACAATGGTTGTACCCATTTAGAACACTGTACATTGCTATGTTCCATAAAAGGACATGCTGCTCTGTTGCATAAGAAACATTTGTGCCTCTCTCTTTATCGTATGGCGTGCAATGGTTAAAAATAACAATCTGAACGTATCCTGTGATTGGTAGCTGCACCATTAACTTGAGAACTTTTTTGACGTATAGCTAACATGAGACCATGTATGTCACAACTGTCACTGTATATAAACTGTTATTTTAAATAAAGCTTTGAGAAGGAACTGACTGAACCAAAAGGAAACGGTGTGTTGCCTCCCTCCCTCTGATCAGAGTATGCATGCTAATGCATGGCTGTAGCTGTCGGACTAGAACTGGCATAACGAAATTGGTTACAGACAATACTTTGTATCGCCGGTGGCTGTCAGATTCTGGAGCTCACGTAACGAAGTAAGTTGCAGACGATGTTGTATCGCCGTTAGCCGTCAGATTCTGGAGCTGGCATAACAAAGTGGGTTGCAGACGATATTCTTTGCTGTATCGTAGGTAGCTGTCAGACTCTGAGACTGACATAACGATATTATTGCGGACAATATTCTGAATATGATATCATTAGTCAGCGGGAGCTGACTTCGGGCCGAACAAAACAGGATAAACATCTATCGACTAGCTAGAGGAAAAAACGATATTTAACCCTTTTCTCTATTTATAATTTTTTTCCCCTTTTTAAACTTTTTTGCTGTATAATAACACATGCGGCGGATTAACCATTTTCCTGGTTTATTTTCCTTGCTTGACATTATTGTTGAGTCCTTTTTACCAGAAGTGAGCGGTGATTGGCCAAACTCCCGTTGTAGGTTGATCATTCTCATCCAAATAAAGTCCTTGATTATAAAGCCTAGATGTCTTAACGTCTCAAATTTTCAGACGATTCGTGTTCCAATAAGCTTTAGGTGATGAAATTGTCAAACTAAATGCAAGTGTAAAAAATTTAGGTAGGCCTTGTTTAACTTAACTTTTTGCTAATAACGTTACACTTAAAGGTTAAGGAATAGTAGAGCTTTCTTTTTAAAGGATTTGGATACAGCCATAGAAAACACTTGCATGCTAAAACATTAGGCCCAGCATAATGGCTGATAGTACAACTCAAAAAGCACATCAACTGACTGACAATGAGCTTGTGAGAGAGAGGGATGGTATGATAGAAAATGTCTACATGTAGTGTTTCTACAACAGTAGTGGTGCAACAATAGCATATATACAGTAAATATAAATAGTGAATGTTGTAATGAAGTTCAAGTAATTGTAAAAAAAATCTCAAACTTGGAAGAGAAAACATGATTTCTTCATACCTATTTCCTCATGATGCCTCTTACAAAATGTAAGAGCACTAAAGAAAAATAACAAATTAATGAAAACCGAGTGCTTATAGTTCTGAAATTACTCATGGACAATGAGTAAATGTTCTATTCACATAAAAATACACATTTTTACTTTGTCATATTTGAAGATAACATGAATTAAAATACTTTTTAAATAAATGAAACAAATAATATCATAAATAATATAATCTAACATTATGTTAAACTGTCATTAACATTTTGAATATTAAATTTGTTTATGATTATGGGTAGTAAATACATATTAAGACATTTAACATGTAACAAATCTATGGATGTTCATTACTGTGCCACTCAAGTGAAATGCCTAATTTTATTCCACTTATCCTCAGAACGTCAACAAAATGCACATTTGAACACTTCCACTTAAATGATTAGGCTTAAGGATGCAATTACATTTGCAATACTAAACAACGGCTGCGTCACAGTACTCACAGTGAAATACTACGCAGGGAACATTTTTTTTATTCAGCTGCTCCTTTTTGTTATTGCCGTGTTGTGTGTGTGTGTGTGTGTGTGTGTGTGTGTGTGTGTGTGTGTGTGTGTGTGTGTGTGTGTGTGTGTGTGTGTGTGTGTGTGTGTGTGTTGCAGCTGGGAGTCATTGATTTGCATGGGGAGAGACAAAGAACAAAGCCACCTAATTCTCCCACTATCAGCATTTCTCGGTCACTCAATCAAGCCTTTATCAGAGCACGCCGCGACTGGTGTAATGACAGTAATAAATTTAAAACGCAAACACCTCCCACCAACTTGATTTCAAGTTTGGGTAGTTTCAAAAGAGAGACCTGCCTCTATATCAGCAGTGCAATTAAATATGCTATATACTTTTGAAATATGTCACTTGTGTTACCATTACTTCATAACAGTGATGTTCTAACACATATTGTTACATTAATGTAAAGCCAAGTCTACACTGTAAAATGTTGCCGTCTCCGATGAAAGAAGTGCAGTCATGTGACAAATTGGCCGTCATAGCTCAAAAACGGTGGTCGTACGTCCTACAGTGAGGCAGGGACAAAGGTTAAAGATAGATCCATCTCATGACCAAAGACAAACTGTGACAGATATCAAACAGTGTAAGAAATTTAGAGGAATTGTTGCATAGTGTGTCAGCCTCTCCATGCCAGGAAATGACGTACTCATTAACGCGTATACACAGGGACAACAAAACTAAAAAATGTAGGAGAAGCGGAGTAGGGACTCAAATACAGAGGACACTTTCTTTTCAATGCACATACAACTTGCTAATGCAAACGCTAATTTATGATTCATCAGTGCCACGACAGCTTGGGGTAGACACTGACCAATGACGTAGTCACACTGTGTTTAGAGTCTGAAATGTGCTCCGACTGACTTTGGTCTTGGCCTCGGCTCAACGTTTGTTCTATCTCTGTGTGAACATGCAGTAGATTGCAATCTACCTATTTATGTTGTGCAGTGTGGCTTGTACAAATCTTATAAGATTAAAAAATTGCACAGTGTAGACCAGGTTTTAGACCAAGAGTACAACAACACTAATGTTATGCGTTTGAGAGCTAAGTTCACAAATGCACCATTAAAACAGTTTGTCCTATTATTTCCTGTTCCTACAAATGCCCGGAGTGGACAAACAGGGATCTACTGTTATGTTCCCTATCAAAAGCTACACTCGGTGCTGCATAGCATTACGCTATGGGGAACATTCTTTGTGTGACCGGTTGTGAAGCACGTGTGCCAAACAAGCCAAGAATTGGCTTACATAACCTCTGTTGGTGACGCAGCTCATCAGCGGCAGCTGTCTGATTGAGCGCACCTGAATGCGAGTGACACAGAGGGTATAAGAACACATGACACAGAAGTGTCTTCAGGTTTCTTTGTCTTCAGACAGCATAGTGTGAAGTGTGAGCAAACCTACTCTCTGTGCCAGTAAGTGAAAAGTGAACAAGTCAACCACTTTCTTAATAAATGCAGTACATACAGTATATACAGTACATACAGAAGCAGTTCTCAATATATATATATATATATTGGAGAGCATAAAGGAGACCAAAAAAAACATGAATGAGCTAAGGGAGAAATGTGTTCCTCCGTGCCAGAGGCACATTTCTGATGATAATCACCATAAGTTTTGTTTTGAGTGCGTGGGGGAAGAACACGTGGCCCTCAGACTTTCTGGGGAGTGTGAGCACTGTAATCTTTTGCAGGTTAAGACCCTACCTGCCCACATCATCTCATGGCATCTGCATCCGCGGTGATAACTTTGGGCCTTCTGCACATGAGACCGTTCCAGCTGTGGCTCAGAGCCAGGGAGTTTCATCCAAGGGCCAACCCCCTAAAGCAAATTAGGGTTACGCACCGAGGGCTTCGTAACCTATCTATGTAGTTTAGACCCCAGTTTCTCACTTTGGGTCCCACTCTAGGTCCATGTTGTCGTCGCATGATGCTAATGACAGATGCATCCCTCACGGGCTGGAGCGCAGTCTTAGATGGCCGTCCAGCCCAAGGGATATGGAGGCCATCTTCTCAACACATCAATTGCCTCAAGATGAAGGCTGTATTTCTTGCCCTGAAATACTTCTTCCAGCAGCTAAGGGGCTACCCTGTCTTAGTGCAAGTAGACAGCACCGCTGTGGTCTCTTACATAAATGGTCAGGGCGAACTGCGTTCATGCCACTTGAACAAGCTAGGTTCTGCTTTGGGCTCAGGACAAGTTCCTGTCCCTCAGGGCGATTTATATCCCCGGGCACACAAATGTGGGATTGTCCAGACAGGCTGTGACACACGGGGAATGGAAACTCCACCCCAAGGTAGTGAGCCAAATCTGGAAAAGATTTTACAAAGCAGAGGTGGACCTCTTTGCTTCACAGCAGACAGCACAATGTCCCCTCTACTTCTCTAGTCCGACCAGGAGGGATCTCCTTTCTTAGGCACAGGGGACAGTGTTTCATCCCCGGCCCGAGCTCTGGAACCTTCACGTCTGGCCCCTGAGGGGGACCAATTAAGAAACGTTGGGCTCCCAGCCCCTGTTGTAAATACTATTTTGAGTGCTAGGTCTCCCTCTACTAGGAGATCCTATCTATGCAAATGGTGTGTCTTTGAAGCCTGCTGTTCTACACACAATGCAGACCCAGTTCACTGCCAGATTGTTTCAGTGTTGGAGTTTCTGCAGGACAAACTGTCCTTGGGCACTAATCCTAGCACACTCAAGGTCTTTGTGGCCGCTATTTTGGCTTGCCACGCCATGATTGACGAGGTATTGATAGGGAGACACTCTCTAATTGCCTGATTCATTCGAGGGGCCAAGCGGTTGAGGCCGCCCACTAGAGCTACAGTTCCTTCCTGGCCTATGAGGCGCGCGATCAAACTTCGCCCGTAGGTGTAAGGGCTCATTCCAGGGGGGTTGCAGCTTCAACAGCTGTAGCAAAAAGTGCCCCTTTGCAGCAGGTTTGTGATGCGGCAGGCTGGTCCTCCTCGCACACATTCATTAGATTCTATAGTTTGGATGTTCATGCTAAACAGGGCTCGCATGTCCTTGAGTCATCTTTCCAAAATTATGTTTGAGACCTCTTTTGTGCACACTTCAGAACCCGGGGGGTCCAGACTCTTACAGTGCAGTGGCATTGGTATTCTCGTTCTCCATAGCGTAATGCTATGCAGCATTAAGTGTAGCTTTTGATAGTAAACATCTCAGGTTACTTGACTGTAACCCTGTTCCCTTAGAAACCGGGAATAATGACACAAAGACGCTTCCGCGTCATGTGTTCTTATACCCTCTGTGTCACTCACGTTCAGGTGCGCTCAATCAGACAGCTTCCGCTGATGAGCTGCGTCACCAACAGAGGTTATATGTGTTTGACACACGTGCTTCACAACCAGTCACACAGTGTTCCCCATAGCGTAATGACAAGCAGCAGGCATTTTTGATGTTACAGCCAAGTCTTGGTCCAGTTGACAAGCTCTTCTTTCCGTATTTTTCCATTCACCTGTAGCCACTCCCTTTCACGTCCACCTCATCAGGGTTACTTCAGACTTCTTTGTACACTGTGTGCGGGGGGTACAGTGGCTCAGTGGTAGAGCAGTCGTCCTTCAACCGGAAGGTAGACGGTTTGATTCCCGCTTTCCCCACAATTCATAATGTCGTTGTGTCCTTGTGTCCTTAACCCACCTTGCCTCCAGTGGTGTTCCAGCTGTAACACTGGTGAATAGAAGCTTAATGTAAGTCGCTTCCAAGCTGGTTAGCTCGGCTGGTAAGGACAAGACCTTTCACACGGGGACCCAGGTTCGAATCTGGAGCTATCCAGTGTGGGTCCTTAGGCAAGACCCTTCGCGCTACTGCCTACCTCATAAAAATGATGAGAGACAATAAATGCTATGAGAAGCTGGATCAGACGACGCCCGGCCAAACAAGGTCTGCGTCAGGTGTTGGGGAACCAGAGCAACTTGATGACATGGGCTACTGGAACAAGACGGAGATGGGCGAGATGCGATAACAAGGCTCTGTTGGAATGCTACTACTCCAGTAACCCTAGTCAGAGGGGTTACATGAAGAGAATGTGGTATGAATGGTTACTACGAAACCCACAATCCAGGCTTACATCGAGGCAACTAGTAGCTCAGTGTTCCAACATCCACAAGCGGCAGCTGCTATCACAACTTGAGATTGACGAGATACAACACAAAAAATGCTACAACAAGGGGGAGCCAGGACGAGAGGTCAAGTTGAGACAACATAAATGTAACCTTTCTGTATAATTTCAGCTTATCATTGTTTATTTTACTTTTAGTGTCTTTCAGAATAACGAAGTTTGGCACAATATAATGACAGATATGTAATCTATTAAAATGTTTTCTCAGGACTCCAGCTCAGGAGAGTTTCAGACAGTGACTGAAGAAGGAGGAGAGCAGGAGCTGGAGCTGTCAGTGAGGAGGACAGACTGAGGGGGGCTCAGCTGCTGCCACGCCTGCCAGGACAACAGAGGCAGGTAGGTCATATATCTACAGAAATGATCACACACCCAAATAAACCTCTGTAATCTAAACAATGCTTGATGTTCCATTTTCAGGCACAGTTACAAAGAAGTTCTCCAGATGGTTGGAACTCATCTGCCAGTGGACAGACAAGCCACACCATGACCAGCCGAACCAAACAGGGCTCAGCCAGCCTGGTGCACCAGCCTGAACTGCAGAGTCAGGCAAACAGATCTAGAAAACAAATGCTGCTAACAGGGTCTCAGCCCACTACTTGGTGTTTATTTAATTGCACGGTTAATACAGATGTATAATTATGGATTCTTTCTTTCACATATTTATAATAATAAGTAATGTTGCATTGACACACAGTCTCTTTTGTTGCTGCCCTTGGTTTACGTTGCCGAGTCATGTCCTAGAGAGAGACAGAAAGCAAGAGAAAGAATTAGTATCGGTGTCATTTTGACAGTAATAACATTAATTTTATAATTTTATTATGGTATATATTACACATAGTGTTTGAGAGGTAACAGATAGTGTTTGAGAGGTAACAAACATGTCTACAGCAGTGTAGGTAAGTGCACCTAGAAATTCTGGTTTAAAGCTGATAAATAGCACAGACTTTTTCACTGCTGCATGAGACCTAAACATAATGGTTCTTGTGCAAGTGACTGACATACCTGTTTGCTTGTGCTCGTTGCTGACGTGGGGCAGTACAACTCACCACCATACCCTAAAATATATTGAATTTAGTGTAAGTGCTATTGTATGTATGTCGTACTTTGGATCACAACGGATGTGATTTTTGTTACTACTGTATAAACAGACCAGTAAATATAACAAGACAATCAATGCCAGAAATGTGACAGAGTTAGCATTGCTACATTTATAAAGTTATCTCTGGTGAAGGTTATTAAACAAACGAGCCAACGGGAGTAACAAAGAAAAGAGTCCCTGGCAAAGTGTAACCCCAAAATGCCACAGAGTTAGTATTAGCTGCTTTGTAAAAACATAAATAAATATTTGAAAAGCCAAGACAGCAAATGTATCAGACTCATAAGCCTCTGAAGAGGGTCATAATTCACTCAGATTTCTCACAATGAAATGAGCCTAATAGAGACAACATTTTTAACAATGAAGATCTTAGTTGTCTCATGTAATTATGGTTGGCTCATATTTGGGCAAATAAAAATCATTATTTAATCTCTAAAAGGTACACATGGTCCCTTTTTAATTTATGAAAATAAACAATGACAGAAAGTGAGGAAGTCTAGCACCACCTCTGGTTCTAAGTAACACTTGTTTTGGTTTTGTGAAAATACAGTAAAAAATAAAATGACTAATGATAGTTATTAGTTTTATTGATTTATTTAAGCAGCTTCCTAGTTGGCCTACATTGTAGTTAATAACTGATTTATATGACATACATATACATGAAATTGCCACTAAACTGGCCTAGAGATGACCATCTAAAACTCTCAAACTAGGCAAGGAGAGCCTTCATCCGAGAGGCCACAGTAAGACAGAGGAGACTTTGAGAGAGCTGGAGAGCTCCAAAGCAAAGACTGTAGGATCTGTTCACAGGACCAGTCTAAATTTTACGCTCCACAGAGCTGGGTTGTATGAAGCGTGGTTGGAGAAAAGCCATGATTAGAGAAAATCCTAAAAAAAGCAATATAGACATAAATAAAATAAAAATGCTCTGATAGCACATACCATCAACTGACGTTGCCCCCTCTCTAAAGTGAAGCAGAGTGGGGACAGTATCAGGCTGAGGGGGTGTTTGTCATTGTCATTGTTAGATTAACTTCTTGATAATCTACTTAAATTTTTGGCTGTAAGACAACAATAAAGAAAAATGCAAAATACTATTATACTGTACTGTAGTAAATTTTCATAGTAAACTATGCTGACTTGTTATCTAATCTCTTTAAAGCATCACTAAGAGCCATTTAACGTTATTCAACCATTAACTTATTGGGAAATCATGCCATTTTGCAGACCCACTGTTTTTGCGTTTTTCTTTCTATGGTTCCAATCCATGCACTTGTATGTTGGGCCCATTGTGCAGGTAATGCCCTCTGTTCAGATGCTTCTCTCAGATTGAACCACTTAAATGGCCTTGAAGTGTCATATCTCTTCATTACACGCAGATAAAGCACTTGAAGCCCCAGCATGGATTCCATTAATGGTTATTTGGAATAAATATGGCTGTCTCTACCTGAGTGCGGTCACTTACAATGACAGTCTGGCAAGCCAAGGTGAGAGGGATACAAGGAGGATTGGTGTGACAGCAGTGCTGTCAGATCCACTCCGTGTCTCTCAGGGATCCACTCCACTTTCCTTCTCTCTCCTTCATCTCATCACTGCCACCTGTCCCAAGCACCTGTAACCTATTACCATCAGTGAGGTATTTAAACCTCTCCTGTCCACCTCTTCCCTGCCAGATCGTTCAGCATACTTTGTGTGAATGTTTCCAGCGTTTGTTCCAGCTCTTGTCTCAGTCCTCTCTCCAGCCTTCACTCCAAGTCTCAGGTTTGGACTTCACTCTCAGCCCAGCTACCCAGCTTGGCCCCAGTCACCGACTCGGTTCCAGGCTTCGGCGCAGCTCCACGGCTCACTCCAACTCTCAGCCCAGCTACCCAGCTTGGCCCCAGTCACCGACTCGGCTCCAGGCTTGGCGCAGCTCCACGGCTCACTCCAACTCTCAGTCCAGCTCCCCAGCTTGGCCCCAGTCACCGACTCGGCTTCGGCGCAGCTCCACGGCTCACTCCAACTCTCAGCCCAGCTCCCCAGCTTGGTCCCAGTCACCGACTCGGCTCCAGGCTTCGGCGCAGCTCCACGGCTCACTCCAACTCTCAGTCCAGCTCCCCAGCTTGGCCCCAGTCACCGACTCGGCTTCGGCGCAGCTCCACGGCTCACTCCAACTCTCAGCCCAGCTCCCCAGCTTGGTCTCCAGTCACCGGTTCGGCACCAGGTCTCGGTTCAGCTTCATGGTTCAACTCCAACTCTCAGCCCATCTCTCCAGCTTCCTATCACTATCTGTACTTTAATAAAGTATCACTTACCTTCACTGTCTTGTGCGCACTTGAGTCCTCCTTCCCGCATTACAAGTGCATATCCTAAACTGCCGATTGGCAGGTCAGTGCATTAGCTAGTCATTAGCCACTACCACCAGGAGGCGCTTAATTGGCCGGCCATTGGCCAGCCTATTATGAAAACAGCCACAGTCTTGGCCTGTATACCAGTAAATTAACCAGTGCTGACCACTACCACCAGGGGGGTATGGAAATGTTATGGTTTATTATTGTATCAAAGTGTTTTCTAAAAATGTAAGATATTAAAATCACGAGCATTACTGTATCCTAATGTAAACCTAATGCACCAGCATTGTCAAAACGGTTTGGCTGCCGTCACCTTGCAACCTTGTTTAAAAAAGTAAAAATGTTTTGCTACTGTTTATTTTCTGCACTGAGACACTTTGTCACCTCGAAGTGTCTCAGTGGAATGTCTTAGAGCTTTAATGAGAACATCTTCAACAACAAAAAGAAACACCTCCAGATACACGACTACTTTTGGAAACCCAATTTATTCTATAGGCTCCATTGTTTGATTAAACTAATAGGCAGTGATGTATTTTTTCAGATAATGTGATATGGAATGTCGCCACATAAAATATCCACTCATTTAATTAGATACACCTTGTAGTACCGGGTTGGAGCCCCTTTTGCCTTCGAAACTGCCTTAATTATTTGTGGCAGAGATTGAACAATGTGTTGGAAACATTCCTCAGAGATGTCGGTCTATATTGACATGATAGCATCACACAGTTGCTGCAGATTCTGCCATAATGTGACTCTTCCGTTCCGCCAGATCTCAATCCAATTTTGTGGAAACTCACCTTAATACCTACCTTTTGTCTTTGTGCAGAATTCTGTCCCAGCTCCCGAAACCTGCCTGGCCCCCTCCTCTGCTCCATTGTCCACCATCCTCTGGATCTCCACCACCTGCTCCACGCCATTTATCCTCGGAGTCTGCCATTTGATCCACAAGCGTCCCGTTCATTACAAAAGAGTTGCTGCCATGTGATGATTAGCAATTTGTGTTACTAAGCAATTAAATAGGTGTAACTAATAAAGTGGCCAGGGCCAGTCAATGGGAGTGAACAATTTTTATAATAAAACCAAACGTGAACAAAATATCAGTACCCAAACACACACACTCTCACACTTTCATCTCCAGGGAAATCAGGTGGGACACAAAGCAGACCACAAAACCCAGGACGTAGTGGGGAGCTATACATGCCCTGGAGTTCCTTTACCAATACCACTTGTAAAAAAAAATTACTTTGTCACAGAAAATGGAGTTCATTTAAAGTAATCACAATCTGAAATGGTAACAACAATATAGCTTCACAAATATTTGTTACTACAATTTGTACATGTACTAATTGTCTACATCTGCATTAATTCCTTTTGAAATTCTGGCCCATATTTTTTGCAATCGTATTCTATTTCACCTTCAAATACATTAGTACATAAATATTAAATTAGTTTGTTAATAAGACTTTACATCTGGCTTGCATATTACAATAGGGAATAGATAGCCTAGTCTTGTGGTTCATAGCCATAGCCTAGGACGTCTTAGAGAAATTGTTCCTGAGTCAAAATACAGTAGATTCAATCTTTTGACAAGTTTGCAATAGCTTTAGCTCCATACATGCAAACAACTTCTTCAGAGAATATTTTTTTATATAAGCTTGTTAGAAAGCTGCAGCAATACATGAAAAAACGAATAATTTTGATTTTAATAGTCAGAACATTTATTATGCATAATACAATACTCTATAAGAGTAATAAGAACTCTCCGGGCCATTTCCTCGAGTTTATTGTACCAGCCTGCTAGTGTTTTCTGACCTAGACTTTGTTTCGACTTTGTGTTCTGGATTGTGACTTTGTGCCTCGGTATAAACCCTGTTAAACATCTTTCTCGTGGGCTCTGCATTGCGAATCATTTGCCTGTTACCTGACAATCAAGTATACAAGTATAATTGCCCAGTTATTATTGGTAGTGTTACTAATTGTTTGGGCTACTCTTACTCTCAGACAACAGTTCCAGGCTTCCCAGCATGTGTCACTGGCAGTGTACAGGAGTGGTATGCATTAGGATCCACTCAGCTTCATGATAATATATGCCTAATGGACTAATATTTATTTACTACGCAACATGAATCTGTAAGTCTTGTTAGGCCCCTGACAGTTTAATATATCAACAGTAAATTAGCTGCAGTCTAACCATTTTGACAATGGCAGTGCATGAGGATTAAAATGGACGAAGTAGTGCTGGTCATTTTAATTTATCATTATAAAACCGTTGATGGTGACCAAGAAGTGATCTAAAGAAAATTTACCATAGCATATTTTCACTTTAAATTTGCTGATAAACATATACAATTTATAAAAAAAAAATTCAATCTGGCTGGACACCGTGGCCCCTGGTATAGCCTACAGGCTAAAATCCGGCCAGTCCGTTTCCAGAGTGGGTAACTGTGGCCTGTTTAGCGCCCCCTCGTGGTTGTGGGATCTTGGCGTCTCTCTGTTGGGTTGTAGTGGGAGGAAAGGGTTACAATCTACCCTTTCACCTAAATAAAAATCAGTATTTAAAAATGTAATTTTCATATAAGAGGGGCATTTTGAGGAGTAACCTTTTAGAGATGCTCCACTTGTCAAATGTGGTTCTAAGTGTACCAGACTACTTTAGTTATCCTTTTGCTTTTGGTTCCAAAAGTGTGATACAGTAGCGGTAAAGCTGGAGCTACAAAATTATTATAGCTTGTGGCAGTGATAAGCAACAGATGTTCCCCAGTTTTGTGTCATGCTGTCAATTTCACACGTTTCTATTTAAAAGACAGCAATTATACCAAGAAAACCTTTTTTTTTTTTTAAAGTCACCAACATATAGTGCTAGAATTCCTTGTACAACATATTATGTGAATCTTCTACCTTCAATACATATGGCCATTTTGGCATCAATAATAGGGTGACTATACAGTAAGACAAGACAAGACAAGACAAGACAAGACATTTATTTTTGTATAGCCCAATATCACAACAACAGTCGCCTCAAAGGGCTTAACAGACTGCACTAGACAACATCACCTGTCCTTAGACCCTCCATCAGGGTAAGGAAAAACTCCAAAAAACCCAGCCGGGAAAAAAAGAGAAACCTCAGGGAGAACCACAGAAGGAGGGATCCACTCCCAGGACGGACAGGCCGTGCAAGAATGTGTCCAGGACAGTTGAAAAATACATAGAAATACACAAACATTTTCACAAATAAAAACATTTATATTGGCAGTGTCCAGTGTCCACTCTGAGTGTGCAATAGTGGATGGGGCCGCAGCCAACATCAAGGTAGATGACAGATGGGTGGGAGCCCTCACACTGGAGCACAGGCGCGGTGGGGGGGGCAAACATCACCCAGCAGGTAAGAGGTTTGTGTCCACCCTAGGAGAAGGGAGAAAAGAGAAAAAACAAACTGTAATAGGTAGATGTGATAATATGAGCGGATTTAGTGTGTACCTACAGCTACAACCAGTGTAAACGTGTACCTACAGCTACAACCAGTGTAAACGTGTACCTACAGCTACAACCAGTGTAAACGTGTACCTACAGCTACAACCAGTGTAAACGTATACCTATGATCAATCAGTCTCCATACGTTTGGTGAAATAAGTATGTTTTGAGTTTGCTTTTGAAAACTTCAACAGAGTCAGCTCGCCGCACTTCCGCCGGGAGCCCATTCCATAAAAATGGGGCTCTATAAGAAAAGGCTCTGTAGCCAGCAGACTTCTTCTTTACTCGAGGAAGTTGAAGGAGGCCAGCGTCCTGAGAGCGAAGGGTACGAGCTGGAGTATACCGGGTGATGAGGTCAGATAGGTAAGAGGCGTCCACAAAGGATTTTATATGTTAACAGGAGAACTTTGAAATCAGCTCTAACATGAATAGGAAGCCAGTGTAATGAAGCCAGGACCGGAGTAATGTGATCAAACTTCCTGGTCTTTGTTAAAAGTCTGGCGGCTGTATTTTGGACCATTTGTAGTCTGTGAGTACTTTTCCTCGGCAGTCCATAGAATAACGCATTGCAGTAGTCCAGCCTGGATGTGACAAATGCATGAATGAGAATTTCAGCATCAGCTAAAGAGAGGCAGGAGCGAATTTTGAGATATTCCTCAAGTGAAAAAGCCTAGTTTAGTGACCTCACTAATGTGCTGCTGCAGTGATAGTGTGGAGTCAAAAATGACACCAAGGTTCCTCACAGTGTTGCCATGCTCCAACACACAGTTGTTGATCGAGACAGTAAGATTGTTGAACTTGTGCCGATGACTGGCAGGACCAATTAACAAGAGCTCTGTTTTATCCGAGTTCAAATGGAGGAAGTTTTGAGACATCCATGTTTTAATTGAAACGCAGGCAGGCCTCTAGACGCTTGATGTCAGTAGTATTGTTCGCTTTTATTGGTAGATACAGCTGTGTATCATCGGCATAACAGTGGAAGTTTACTCCATAACTTCTGATGATTTGTCCCAATGGTGTAACATATAGTGAAAAAAGTATGGGACCAAGCACAGACCCTTGTGGCACACCGAATTTCACTGGTGCCGTGGAGGAGAAGGATTTATTAAAAGAGACAAAATGAGACCTATCACACAGATAGGATTCTAACCAAGCAAGAGCAGAGCCAGAGATGCCAAAAACATTCTTTAGTCTGTTGATTAGCACTGCATGCATCAATCGTGTCAAATGCAGCGCTGAGATCTAGCAATAACAGTAGAGCCGATGAGTCCTCGTCAATCTGAAGGAGGAGATCGTTAGTCACTTTAACTAAAGCTGTTTCAGTGGAATAAGACGCCCTAAATGCAGACTGAAACGGCTCGAGGAGGTCATTTTCTGATAGATTTAGAGTAAGTTGTTTTAACACAACTTTTTCGAGGACTTTAGATAGAAAAGGTAAATTGGAGACAGGACGGTAATTATTTAGGCATCCAGGATTCAGAGTAGGTTTTTTGAGTAGGGGTTTGACCACAGCCAGTTTGAAGAGGGAAGGAACGGTGCCAGTAGACAGGGACAAGTTTATAATGTTTAACATAATTTGCCCTACATAGGGCCAGAGTTCTTTAAGCTGTTTTGCTGGCAGGATATCCAGAAGGCACGTAGTTGCTTTACATGAAGAAACCACCTTTGTCAGCTCATCAAGGGATACAGGATCTAGGACTGAGAGACGAGAGGTCAGTGGATCCAAGTGAATGGGACCCGGAGCTGAGGAAGAAAAAAACAAAATATTATCCCTGATATCTTCAATTTTATGTTTAAAGAAATCTAAAAAGTCTTGTGCACTAAAGGGAGAAGAGTCTTCAGTTGTTCTCGGTTGGATTAGTTTAGCAACTGTCCCAAATAGAAACCTGGGGTTATGCCGGTTTCTCTGATTAGAGATGAGAAATAAGCCGTCTTTGCAGTGCTGAGGGCGTGCTTATAGGTGTTTACACACAAACACCACTTTTGATAATTTAGATTAGTTTTTGACTTGCGCCATATGCGTTCAAAACTCCTGCAGGCCTGTTTTAAAGCCCGGGTTTCCTCGTTATACCATGGTGTAGGTCGTCTGGTTGGTCTGGGCTTTGTCCTGAGGGGTGCCACTGAGTCAGTGATGGCCGAGAGGGTTGCATGGACCTCCTTTGTGTAGGCCTCTACTGAGTTTCCAGGTGGAGTTAAATTAGGAAGAACATCTGTCAGCCGTGTGGCAAACATTTCCATTGCAGCCGCGCTAAAATTCCGTGTAGACACTACGCAATTTTCGGAATTTGAGGGGAGTCTGTAACTAATCTCAAGTTCCACCAGTGATTGATCTGAAACAGCAGATGAAAGAGAGGAGACAAAGAGATGGGAGACATCTATTCCCCGAGCCAAAACAAGATCCAGATGGTTTCCACTAATGTGTGTGGGCTCATGAACAAACTGGTTGAAAGACAGGGTTGTAAGCAGTGATTGAAATGCTCTGGCCAGAGGATCACACTCCTTATTTAGATGAATATTAAAGTCACCAACTAGAAGGATGTTATCAGCGTGGGTTATTAGGTCCGAGAGGAAAACTCCAAACTCATCCAAGAAAGAAGAGTAGGGACCCGGAGGGCGATTGACTACAGCTAAATAAAATGGCTTCCTTCCATTAATTTGAGAAGGAATATGTTTGATAAGTAACACTTCAAATGAGTTAAATTTTGGCTGTGATGATGGACCTGTAAAGCAAAATGCAGCTTTATGAATGGCTGCAACACCACCACCCTGCTTCAGTATGTCCTGTTTTAGATGGGAGATTTACATTTTTAAACACCGTGTTTTAAACACCGGGGGATATCGTTTTTTTTTTTACCATCAATGCTAATCATAAAGCCAAAGCAGTGCTCTTTGTACCTCATTTGTCAGTAGACTGTCTGTGTGTCAATCACAGATTTGGCATGGTTAAGGCAATATTTTTGCTCAAATCAAAAATTCAATCATTGAAAGAAATTGATCATGTTTAAGCCTTTAGATTTGTCAAACCAGAATACTGGGCATACAACGTAATGCATTTGTTGCAACATATTACATGTTAAAAGCATAGAGTTGGTCACCAAAAAAAAAGCATATGAACTCCAGAGCTTACATATTTGTCATTGTCCATAATTCTTCCAGTCTTTGGTCTTTTTCTTGAGATAGCATGGGATCAAAATGAGGTGCTAGCATGAGTCACAAACTGTAGAAAAACACATTTCTCACCGCTTTCTCATTTCTAAAAAGACTGTGGACTGAAACAGGCACAGCTCAAAGTTAAGTGGTTAGTTGCCATTTAATATTTACTGAACGTGAATAATACACCAATGTACACATGTCTCCTTCATTTGAACTCTGCCAGTCAGTGGGAACCAAAGAAGACAAGCCACATACAAAGCTGCAAACAGGGTTCAACCACACAGGCTTTGCCGCTGTGCTTTCTGTTAAGAAATGTTTTTTGTCTGGTGCTTGTCAAACATTGTTGTGGCTGATTTAGATTTATTTAAATTCCAGCATGAAATCATGAGCTCTGATTTGAACAGAACATTTCTGCAAATATACACCGGTTCCCTGGATTTGCTTTTAGTATTTCTGCAGCAGAAAGGCCAGGACTTAATTCAGAGAAAATCTCCATTTGTTGATGTGACATTAAATGTGAATTTAGTTTGTAACTCGTGGATGTGTCACCGGTGAAAACTAAAAACTCATACATATGTATACATACCTAATAGGTAACACTATAATTAAATTTAAAACAAGTTTATTAATCTCAAAGGGGAAATTTGGTTGTTGGGTCTCTTCAAATTAGTTGATTATTAATTATTAAATATATATAATTATTAAAAACAGCTTATGGCAGGTGAAGAGAAGGAGTTCTTGTGGCGTTTCATCCTGCAGCTCACTGATCTCAGATGTGCCCTGACTACTCTGTTGTTCAAAAGGTGAATGTTGGGGATGGTCCATGTTTTTTAGTAAAGCATCTCTCCTGTGTCTGTTGCTCCACTACCTCTCAACCAGAGTCTTTAAACTAATTCCTACAGTTGAACCAGCCCTCTGTGATAGATTTGGACACTATCAACATATTTCTATACTACCACCAATATTACAGTAATAAATTATTAGCACACTTTAATATTAAATCCATTTAAATGTGGACAGTAATCAATCAAGAATACAATGGACAATGGACTGATCTTTGCCCAAAAGTATTATTTCACAAGTGAAGAGGAAATGGATCATCTACATTCAGTCTGTAGATCACAAAACTTTAAATAATTATTTATTTTCTTTTATGTTAAACTGCAAATAAATACCCACTAAGTACTAGTACTTACATATACTGTAAGGCAAGGCAAGGCAATTTTATTTAAATAGCACAATTCATACACTGGGTAACTCAAAGTGCTTTACAGGAATAAAAGTTTACAAGATTTAAATTAAGAAGAGTGCAGATAAAAATAAAAATAAACACTTTAGGTTGTAGTGTACCACTATGTAAGTGGATAGGGCAGGCCACCGCTACTTTGTAACAGAATTAACTCCACAGTTTATTGCGATATTGTAAGGGTGTTCACAATAATAAAACTGATACAATAAGGCATCGACCCAGTAATGATAAATAAAATACTTTGAAACAGCAGATTTAAATTTTCCATTCACTCTGATTGCTTCATTAGGTTTTGTCTCATTGTAGAGAGCAAGCAATAGTTTGTCTAACCCCCAATTTTACACTGCACATATCTGCGAAGCGCTGTATACTCCACAGATAATTCACTTCCATTCTAGTCAATAAGATTATTTCCACAGCACACACTGTGTTATGGCAAGGTGGACCTGGAGATACTCAGCAAAGCTATTTCTCTGCAACAAGCCATTTATTATCAATCTACACAGATCACGTCGTACCAGACTGGAAAAATATACGGACTAATTTTATTATTTATGTTTATCAATGGCTTTTATCACACTCCCTTTTATCACTTGTTTACACTTTGTTCCTCTGTACTCTTCTACCTTCTGAATCCTTTGTTGTCCACTACAGAAAACAGACATGAATCTTTAGCTGTATTTTCACTGATTTATCTTGTTATTTATTGAGTTATTGGCCTGTTATGAGGTAGTGGAGCAGTAAATGCTTCCTTAAGTGTCTTTTAACCTGAATGGAGTTTTTTTCTGACACTGACATTAAACTTTTTGGAGTGATGAGTTGTCAAGTGGTTTTCTCTTTTCTCTGGATTCATTCTCTTTCTGCTATTGCTGCTCCTAACACCGCCATATGTCATGTTGGCAGTACTGAATGATCTGAGTGCAAAGGATGATGGTCTTAGTAGTTTTCTGTGCTCTATTACACCACCACTTAAACACAATTGTTTGTTTTTTTCTCAGAAAAGCTACCACAATGTGATCAAGACACTTTACCGTAACATCCAGGCCTTGGCATTAACTTATTTGCTCACCAGCTGTGGCTAGTGGTTTTCAAAAGTTACTAGGCACCCGGTGTTTTTTACATTTACATTTATTCATTTAGCTGACGCTTTTATCCAAAGCGACTTACATTAAGCTTCAATTCTCCAGTGTTACAGCTGGAACACCACTGGAGGCAAGGAGGGTGAAGTGTCTTATACTCATCTTACTGGATCTGTCTGCTGCTTTTGATACTGTTAATCAGATCAGAAATCTGGGAGTGGTAATTGATGATCAGCTAAACTTCACAAGTCATGTCGCCAGCACCACCCGGTCCTGTAGATTCATCCTGTACAACATTAGGAAAATTAGATCTTTCCTATCAGAGCACTCTACTCTATTGGATTATTGCAATGCTCTACTGGCTGGACTCCCTGCCTGCCCAACCAAACCTCTGCAGCTGATCCAGAATGCAGCGGCAAGAGTGGTCTTTAAAGAACCGAAGAGAGCGCACGTAACTCCTCTATTCATTAGGTTACACTGGCTCCCAGTTGACGCCCGCATCAAATTCAAAGCTATGCTCTTGGCCTACAAGACCACCACTGGTTCTGCACCCTCATATCTTCACTCACTAATACAGACCTACGTTCCTACCAGATCCCTGCGCTCTGCAAATGAACAACGTCTGGTGGTACTGTCCCAAAAAGTTAAAAAAAAGTTTCTCGCGTACCTTCTCTGGATCTGTTCCACTTTGGTGGAATGATCTACCTGCTGCTACAAGATCAGCGGATTTTGTAGCCATCTTTAAAAAACGCCTGAAAACACATCTCTTCTGTCAACACCTGACTGACAAACACTGAGTTCTACTTCCTTTCTATCGATTCCTTTCTTCAAAAAAATAAAAAATAAAAATTAAATTCTCTTATCCTTAGCTTTGTATGCTGTGCTTAGTTTAAACTGACTAGTTTTTTGTGCACTTTTTTGTACCTTGTGTTGTTAAAATTGCTTCCATTGTTTTCCTCACTTGTAAGTCGCTTTGGATAAAAGCATCTGCTAAATGACTAAATGTAAATGTCCCAAGGACAAAACAACAGTATGAACTGTGGGGAGAGCGGGAATCGGACCACCAACCTTCTGGTTAAGGGGGCAACCGCCATACATTTACATTTATTCATTTAGCTTACGCTCTTATCCAAAGCGACTTACATTGTTCTAATGTAATTACCAGTGTTACAGCCACTGGAGACAAGGTGGGTTAAGTGTCTTGCCCAAGGACACAACGCCAGTATGAACTGTTGGGATAGTGGGAATCGAACCGCCTACCTTCCTGTTGAAGGACGACTGCTCTACCCACTGAACACTGACCCACTGAGAATTATTTTTGATCCTATATTTGAATTTTTTCACTTTAGGCTACTGTATAATATTAACAAATTAGTATCAAATTAACACATTATTTAATTAACGCTGACAATTATTTTATCATGCATTAACACAGACATCCTCACGCATCTCACCCAATGAGAGTGTTAGGGGCGGCCCTAAGACTGCTGCAGCCCTCACATGAACTGTGTAGGCTGTTGCTAGAACAAACTCATTAGAGTTGCAGAGTAAGTTCTGTGTTGATAAAACCAAACAAATCTAAACTGGGTAACTTTGGGTTCTTCTGTTGCATGTCGCTGGTTCAACTTTCTCTCTAAACTCAGGTTTAAACCCTAAACCAATGATCACTGGGCATGTCTGTATGAGTAAAGAGCCAAAAGCAATACCCCTTGGGGGAAAAGGGGGTGGGACTATTCTTGTTGAGAAACAGGAAACAACATTGTCACACCCAAAAACAGGAGAAAGAGAAAAAGGCTGATTGTACAAGTTTGAAGACAGTAATTGTAATTGGCTCACTCTGATGATGGACCAACTTGAAAACTCATGACCTCGACATATTTCATGATGTTTTACACTAAGTGTAAATTGTTTTGACATTAAAACATGTAAAACAGACAAAAAGATTACTCAAAAATAAAAAAAATTACTAATCAAAAATAATTTATTTATTTTTGAATAAATCTTAGGTATGACCCAAATTCAAAATATTGTGGCAGCTAATAAAATTAAAATTTAGAAAAAGCTTTCAAAGTGATGTGTGAGTTTAATAAAGTAGCTTATAGTCTCAGGACCAAACAAAAAAAAAAAGAAGAACAAAAGGTTGGATGTTGATGCAGCGTCAGATCCATGTGACTTCACTCACATCTTTTTGGTTTACTTAGTTTATTTGTTTATGAGTCATTGGTAAATTAATTTAGTGATGTTATGGGATGTGACTGGCTAGATGTCTGTATTAATCAGCGAAGTTCCAAGTTAAAAATACTGACTTCAATTACCTCTCTGTGGTTATACAAGACTCATTCATCTAATTCCAATAACTGTATATTTTTAAAACAATGTTTCCACTGAGGGTTGGCATGATAATTCCTCCTTCTCCGTGTGAGTCCAACTTTACAGTCTAGAGTTCCTGCTGTGAATGACGCGCTCAAAATATGTCTTCCCCGTCAACATAGGAATTCAACATGTTGCAACAAATACAGGTAATGTGAAACCAACGCAGCCACTAGTGAGGCTTTCGATCGGGCGCTTTGCACAGCTGTTATCCTTATAATCATACACCATGTAGACATTTATACTTTGACCTCCACAAGAGACACATATTCATTGCATCTGTGATTGGTGACAAGAGCTGTAGCATTAATTTCAAATATTTAATAAGAGGACGGATTGCCATATAAGCAGCAGCTGCTTGCTCAAGATGCCTTGCACACAACTTGATTACAGTATCTACATTTATTATATCACAGAATGAGTGGATTTATAATTAATATTTTAAAATGAAATATAAAAAAATATATATCCCTTTTAAAAAGATTTGTCCATCTGTAACAGATCAAAGAATTGGTCAGGGTACTGAATGCATCCAATGTCTGTGGCACTGGTGTATGAATGTGTGAGAATGTTTGGAGGTCGGAGAGTCCGTAAGCGTAAAATGGCTACCACAGCTCCACCACCAGTGTTACTGTGGGATGAAAGAATAATGGGCTCTGTACAGAGCTTTAAGAGCCTCAAAAAGCAGTATATAAATCCAAGGACAGAAATACTTTCAAACTGCTGACCATAAAATTACAGTATTCTGGCTAGATCAACAACTCAACCGCAACTAATGTGTATTTACTAACGTTGCAAAGTCTTTAAGTCATATTTGTAATTTATCATTGTGTACAGGAGGATTCCCAAACCGTATGAACGTCGCAAAAGTTATTCCAATCCATAAAAGTGACAGCCACTAGTTTACAAATTATAGACTTATCTCCATATTGCCCCAACTATCCAAAATTATTAAAAAAAAAAAAAAACTTTGGTTGCTTGTTTTGATGGTTTTATTGCAAAATACAACCTACGAAATGACAGTCAATACAGTTTAAGTAAAAATAGATCAACGGCACTGGCATTAATTTATCTAAATTAGGAAATAACAAATATTATTGTCAAAAAATTGGACTCAATAGGTATATTCATAAAATTTGGACACAATAGATCATGCAATACCTAAGAATTTAGAGAAAAATGGGGAAATGCACATAAGAGGGTCCAATTATGTACATACTGAAAGACAGCAGTTTTCACAGGTGGCTGAACATACGTATATCAAGATAAAGGAGCATTACATGTGGGGTCCCCCAGGGATCAGTACTGGGGCCAAAACTATTTTTGATTTATATAAATAATTAATATCTTGTATCAACTAAAATTAATATTTATCCTATTTGCGGACAATATCACTATTTTGTATTCAGGGAATGATCTACAACTGTCATGAGCTATCCTCGTGTTCTATGTAGTCTGTTTCTGTAGTGTATCTGATTTCCTGTTTCCTATTCTGAAGTGTCATACCCCTGTCTGTCTGTCAGATTGACTTCCTGCCCTGGTGTCTTTCCCTCCTTTGTGATTACCTGCTCCACCCCTAATGTGTTCCACCTGTCCCTCGTTGTGTTTCCTTTATAACCTGTGTGTTTTCCCTTGTTCAGGTCCAGTTTGTCTTCACCCCCTGTCGTGAGTTCGCTGATCAGTTTTCTTTGTGTTCTGGTCAAACTCCCCACCTGCCAAGGCTGATGCCGGGTGCTTGAGGCCAGAAGCAGAAGCCCGCTCGGGGCTCGCCTCACCGGGAAAGTGAAAAAAACAATAAGAATAGTGGTATTTCACCGGCGGCTGAGGCCTCCCACTTATTCTATACCTCTCATGTCTCTTCACAGTGCCAGACTAGAGTCAAGCTCAACAGGGTCTTCTTTCCCCGCTGATTCTGCCAAGCATGTTCACTTGGTTGTGGTTTCGCTAGATAGTAGATAGGGGCAGTGGGAATCTCGTTTATCCATTCATGCGCATCACTACTTAGATGACGAGGCATTTGGCTACCTTAAGAGAGTCATAGTTACTCCCACTGTTTAGATCACACCCTTGTCTCCTTCTCATTCCATTTCCAACTGTTTGAGTTCCCTTACTCCGGAGACTAACTTGGACACTCAGATTCAGGGCAATATTGCAAAACGTGGCTTACCCCTCAACTCTTTTCAGGGTGTTTAGGGTCGCCTTCCTCGTACGGCAGTGGCTTAGTGGTAGAGCAGTCGTTCTTCAACCAGAAGGTAGGCAGTTCAATTTCCGCTCTCCCCACAGTTCAAACTGTTGTTGTGTCCTTGGGCAAGACACTTAACCCACCTTGCCTCCAGTGGTGTTCCAGCTGTAACACTGGTGAATGGAACCTTAATGTAAGTCGCTTTAAAATGAAAGTGTCAACTAAAAATGTAAATGTAACACTGGTGAATGTAAGTCGCTTTAGATAAAAGCGTCTGCTAAATGACTAAATGTAAATGTCGTACCTCAATCGTCATCCATATGCACCCTTTAACTGGAAATGGCCGTAGCCCCCACCTACCTACCGCCATTAGTCAGTCTCTGCTCCCTCGACATTCTCGTCGATGGAGCTTCTTGTAGGAATGTTGGTTTGAGGTGTTAGTTGATTAGAATTAGTAGCATTTTTTGCAATTAAGCAGTTAATTGAGTAGCACGCAATGATTGGGTGAGTAAAGTTTTTATTGAAAGGACACATAATAAATGACAGCATTATAACATCAACACTTGGCCGTAAGTTGTCTGAAGATACGGCATGTCTTGATGGTGCCGTAAAAGACCTGTCTCGATATCCTCTTCTCCACCGTTATGGACGTCATCTTGGATAGGCCATTTGCCTCTGGCACCAACCGGGACTCCTTTGAAGTATACCTTTGATACATTCTGGAATGTTCCTCTCACTGGGCATCTGTGGCTACAGTTGTAGAGTTGTACAGTTGTTGCTTACCATCACCAGTATGACTGTATGAATGAATACGGACGGCCTGTAAGCGCTTTGAGTCCCATGGTCCCTTAAGAGAAAATAACAATAAAAATCCAATCCATTACATTTACATTTACATTTATTCATTTAGCTGACGCTTTTATCCAAAGCGACTTACATTGTTCTAATGTAATTACCAGTGTTACAGTCACTGGAGGCAAGGTGGGTTAAGTGTCTTGCCCAAGGACACAACGAATGTATGAGCTGTGGGGAGAGTGGGAATCGAACCGCCTACCTTCCGGTTGAAAGACGACCACTCTACCCACTGAGCTACTGCCGCCCCATTATTATTATTATTAGTCCCGAGCCGGTGATGAAATCTTTGTGTTTTATTCTAAATGGCCCCAAATTTGGTGAGCATCATCTAGACACGTGTGCCAACCAAAGTTGTGACTTTGTTTTTGATATCTTATCGGGTATGGGTGTGGCAAGCCTGTAACGAGGTGGCCGATTTGGTGAAAATAAAAAGTCACTTAACTCTCAAATGCCTTCTCGGATCGAGTTAGACCCAAAAAGGCGTTTGTGCACATTCATGACCTGAACACAAAGATATGTAAATAAAAGGGTTATCTTTAGAAATGTCCCTCCAGCGCCCCCTACAAACTTATAATGGGACCCAAGAATTTAGTTTGTCATAGAGACATGAAATTTGGTACACACATCTCAAATGTCATGTCGAGCATAAAAGCCAATGACAACCACCCCCTATCTATAAATGTGTTGCCATAGCAACGTCCCAAATATGTGGAAAAAGTCAATGGGAAGTGAAAATTTTAGTTTGCCGTAGGCAAATAAAACTTGGTACACACATCCTACATGGGCTTATGAACAAAAAAGCCAATGGGGACCACACCCTATCACACACGGGAAGGCGGCCATTTTGAATTGAAGATGTGAACCGACTTAGAATACACCTCTCTTTTAAAAAACAACAGAAAATAGCTGCTTCATTCCACAGACACCAAACTTAGGCAAAATGAGTTAAACACATGTGTGTTCAATAGACAGGCGTTTTTCTTGACGTTTTTGCTCGAGTTGTATTTTTTTTTATTATAATTTTTCTGTAAAAGGATCCTCAATTTGACCCAGTAAACGTGCAACTAAAAGTCAAATTTATTGGCCCCAAAATTCAAGCCCGGCAAAAAATGTATGTATTTGAAGTCCCGAGGAAAATTAATGAAAAATGACTCAGTGGCAACCCTGGAAAATGAAAATAAATTTGTGCCTATGGAAAGTGAAAGTAAATTTTTTCAAATGTAGAAATACAAAACTTGGTACATCCATAGGACACCTCAGGACAAACAAAAAAGTTTATTACAGCCATACCGTAAACTAAACAGGAAATCTACTATGTTGGGTGGAATGCCTGACCACCTAAATCGCACCCATTGTGCTAAAGGCTTTTCATCTAAACAGCTCCAAATTTGGTGAGTATCATCTAGACACGTGTGCCAAAAAAGTTATCAATTTGTTTTTTGATACATTTGTGGCTGTGGTCGTAATGAGTCTGTGAAGAGGCAGCCATTTCTTTGGGAAATAAATGCCATTTCCCAATTGCCAGGATCCTTCCTTTGGAGGAGGCCCCTCCAGAGCCACGGCTAGAGTCTTAGAAAACTCCTCAGAATCCTTTGAACTTGTAAACTTGTACTTTTAGACAAGTAATATTTACATTTTGCCTTTTTAAACAGGGGGGTGCAGCGATTCCTGAGTCATCTCAAATCTCCAGCCAGTACTTCGTTTTTCTCGCCTTTGCCCAAGCATAATCTATTATTTTCAAAGGTTCAGACAACTCCCAGGAAAACCAGGGATTGTGGAGACCTTTAACTCTAAATTACAAGGTGGTGTAGCAGGCCCCAGCAGTAGCACAGGCTCGAGGTGATAAGGCTCCAGCCAGAAGAAGTTTCAAGCAGTAGCACAGGCCCAGTTATTTGACATTACCGTGAAGTTTATGCTTTAAAGCACGAAATGCAATCCTCCGAGTACATGTATCCTCGCGGTCTCAAGTGAGGCGAGGGCCTTTATCGCCGCTTGCGGCTTTAATTATTATTATTATTATTATTATTATTATTATTATTAACTATTTGTTGCATTTACTTTCCAAAAAATTCTGTTTACAGTTTCTCTTGTAACTTGTAGAATGTAACTGTGTAGAATGTAACTGTACTGATTGTAAGTCCTCACACATGAATTACTTCATTTTGTCAGTGCCAGTTTGTGCAGCTTGTTCAGGACTTATCCAGAAATTTGCCACTTAACCTAAACCAACTTTTTTCAGAGCCCAAACTGAGCTGAAGACCACAGGGCAGTGCCAGTCTGTCTGCCACTAACTTTCAGCAAACATCACTCTCTGCCATCAGACAGCCTGTTCCTCTCAACTGGGCCTCTTCGCTAGTGCTGTTACTGTTACGGCACTCTCCGACTCAGAGAAAGAACAACATCGGCAACAAGTGACTGGTAAAAGCAGAATTTGGAGAGCTTCCTCACAATACAGAGCCAATTGACAAACATTTCAAAGCAGAGTGCATAATGTAGTCGAGTAGCTTTCCACAAAAGTACCACCTGTGGAAGCAATCATTTTGCATAATTGTAGTGCATCTATCCCTCCATTTCAAATGCACTTTTGAAAAATCCAAACCAGTCACAGAACTTACCTTTTTAACAAGTCTTGTAATTGGGACAAAAATGTATGAGGTATTTGCCTTTATGGGTTAGGTAAAGCAGACAATACAATGGACAAATAACCAACCCACAGGGCCCATGCAAGGTTGTTGATGAAAATCACTCTACAAGTTTTCTATACTCCGTAGAGAAAACTTTAATGTGACTCAACGGGTTCTCAGAAAGTCAGTGATTAGTGAGACTAAGGCTCCTTCCAGTGGACACTGTTAGGTGCAGTGCAGTGTACAGGTCGGTGGAAAGCAGGAGTAGTCACGCCCACAACACCCTGATAATCACACTGCAGGCACTGGATAATAGTAGTGTGGAACGCACGTGCAAACTCACACGAGGCTGGTGAAGTGGCAATGACGTGACTGAAGACGGGCCAGACCCAGAGTGGGCACAGGCAGGCAGTTGAATTAGAATTGACCAAACGAAGGACATAGTCAGTGACGAGCCAGGGTTGGTACACAGACACAAGCGGCGTAGCAGATGAACCAGGAGGGATCCGGTGAAGGACGCAAGCCAGGTCAGGGGCAAACCATGGTTGAAACACCAGACAGAGAATCAGGCAGACAAGACCAGAAAACAACCAGGCAATAAGGTCGGAGATGAGCAGAATCGTGCAACGAGGAATCCGGTAGGTACACAATGAACTCAGGAATGATGCCTGGAAAGCTTGACCGGTGACAAGACAATCTGGCGCCAAGTGAAGTGGGGAAAGCGCTTATATAGCGTAGATTAGCAATGGGACACAAGTGTGCAGCGCAGGAGTGGCTTTGTGAACATAATGCCACATCAAATAACACAGTTCCTTGTGCTCCCAGTGAAGTGTATCTTACATGTTTCAATCAAAATGTATAAAGGTTTAGGTTATACAGGACTCTGCAGAACCTTCTCTGGAGCGCCTCTCTGAAACAGAGAAACAGCCCTAGGGCAGCTGCTGACTGCTCCCCCCTGTACTTTTTGTGTGGGTTTTGGCCCACCCACCTGTCAGTCAGGCCCACCCAGTCAGTTGCTTCTGAAGATAGCCTAATGAGTGAATTATGTTGCAATTATCGCAATACTTGACGTATAAAAATAAATCATATTGTTTCTTGATTCTTGTTTTCCATAATGATGATGCAATGTCACCGAACCACATCAAAGTCAGATTGCGAACAGCCCCTTGTCCCTCCCCCTTTCCCCCCTTTCACTTCACGAGCACGATACATAGCTGGGACACCGTAGCTAGGTGTTAAACAAAAATGAAACAGAGCAAATTACTAAAGTTCATGTCAAAAAGACCACGAACGCAAGAGGAAGATAATTCAAATATTCTGTTGCCGGCTGTCCTCCGGGTCCAACCGGCCACATCCAGTTTATTCACAACTCCTGTGTTCGCTACCGCTGTCTCATTAAAGATTACATTGTTTGATATTCTGAGTCTGGTGTCTTGCATTTGGGTACTGAGTCCGCCATTACACACTGTTCTCTTTATGTCCAGAACCCACGGCCATAAATCTCAATATTCAGTCACCCTTTACTTTTGCATTTGAGTTTATTCACTAATATTTATTTTATGTTTTGTGAAATTTATTACAACAGTAAAATATTGTGAAGGTAATGCTGGAGCAACATGCCTCTTGTCTATATGTCAGTTTATAACCTCATATAACCTTGATTACTGGCTCTGTCTACATACAGCCTTATCAATAGTGGCATGTTGTTGAAACAAGCTTTAAATGATTGACAGGATAGTGTAGGGCTGTAGCTATCAAATATTTTAGTAATCGAGTATTCTACCGAAAATTGAATTGATTAATCGAGTAATCGGATCGAATGTATTTTTACTTAATTAAAGTGCAATATTAAATATGCAAGAGAAAATAAGACTCTAGGTCTCTTAAAAAGAACAACTACATTTCCTTTTTTTTTTTTTAAGAAAAATTTTTTTTTTTTTTTTAAATGCATAGAATGCAATGCATACATCAAAAATAAACATTTGGTTATTACCCATTGTTTCTCTCTCTGTACTTGTACTGTGAACAATAAAGATAAAGTGCATTTAAGTGCCATTCATTTGGGGTTTTAAATAAAGCATTTTCTGAGATGCAAAAACAAATTCAATTAATTACTTTCAAATTACTTTTCAAAGTATCAAAACTAAGGCATACATTAACTTAATAATAATAATACAAAAACACTGTCTTTAAGTCATGCAACTTAACTTTCAGATCTAAAAGTTAACTAAACGTTCTGAACATAAGTCTTCTTCTTGGAATGCTCTCTGAAAACTCAGCTGCTTGCTCAGTGGAACATGAAGTAGCTGTCCGCACATATCTGTTCATACGAAGCTGTGATGATTTACTGAAAAAAAGGTGACAAAATAATTATTGATATTTATTACTAAGTAAGCTATAATAGCATTATTATACAGCAAGTTCATGGCTGTGCATTTATAAATCCTATTAATGGCATTCAAACTAAATACTTGTGATATATACGTGAATAGTAGAATAATTTGTATTATGGCTTCTCGATATTGAAGAAAAATGTGATATGCAATAACTAGCAAGATGCAATGTTCAATATACAATCATGGGATAATGCTTTGAGTGTGTAAAATAAATTTAAATGAAATAACCAAAATGCATGTTTTCACATTATAAAGAATCTAGTATATTTCATCGTAAAAGTCAATCACAACTTTTTTTTGGCAGTAAATTAAGTCCTTTGGTAGCCGTGGTATAAACTGCTGTTAAATAATCTGTTGGTGTAACGGCCCCTCCGCATCCGCGTGCCTTATATTTTCACATAATTGTACTGCCCGTCGTGGGTTGTCCATTACATAGTTAATATACTTGATTTAACAGCCTTCATCTTGACGATCAATCACATTTATTTAATGCTTCATTGAATTTACCTTGTCCTGGGTGACGGTCCTCCGGTCTCTGGGTAGAGTGGATGTTTTCTGTTACTGCTGCAGCATGGCCCTCGTGCTGTTGTGGTATGCTAGCTTGATCTTGCAATTGACACACGCCACTATGTTCTCTTTACGTTTTAAATGAAATGATCCCAAACCTTGGACAGTTTGAGTTGTTTTCTCCTGTTTGTTTCTTTGCTCATCGCTATTGTTATCAATCCCTTCCATTTTGCAGCTCGTGCGCGCACCCTCAAATCAAAACACCGCTAACTCCTTCCGTCTCCCTCCGCTTTGTGGGTGACGTAAACGTGTTGTGTCACATAAAAAAATCATTGCGAAACAAACTGACGTGAGCTTAAAAATAAATTAAAAGAAGCTTTGAGGCAGAGGAATTTGCCTCGATCATTTTTTGTAATCGAGTTCCTCGAAGAATCGTTTCAGCCCTAGGATAGTGTGCTACTGTTGCTACGCTGTAGCAAAGAAAACAATATGTTGAATGCATACTTTGCTCTGCCAGACTGTAAAGGGACAGGGACAATGAGGAGAGAGCCTGCCTCCTTGGATTGTGTTGTCACAATGATAGATTCTTAGAAACAATGAGCTTTTACTCAAGTGGAGAGACTGCCCAATAACAGAGAGATCCCGGAGTAGATTTGTTTCAAATTGTATGAGTAAGTAGAGACCCCAAACAGACAATTATTGGCACCTAAATGATGTTACATTGAATGTCCCCTTTAAGTTTACCGGTTACATTTAGTCAGGGTTCGAATTACAAAGTGGCTTTCGGGGGAGCCCTATTTTCCGATCTTCCCTGACTGACTTTAACGCTTTTGGTGCATGTTAGGGCATTTAAAACAATAGGTTTACACACGCACGCACAGCTCAAGTAAGTAATTCCATGATTCTTACCTCGGCGAGCAACAGGCTTTTTGCCTCCATGTATACTGTACATCCTAACTTCTGATTTTTGGAATAGAGCCATTAATTCCTGATTCTCCACTCACTCCATTGCTTTGTTGTCCAGTTGAAAGGTGTTGCATGATCGCCTGGTCCGCTGCAGGTCACAGCGGTGGTTTCTGGCGCCAAAGTCTCGCTATCCTCGGTGCTGGTGCTGTCACTAATAGCAACTTTTAGCGGCGGCGGCGGTATCACTGGCAAGCTAGTTGTAGCTGGTGCGCTGTCATCACTCCTCTTCGTTTGTTTTATAAATCCAAATTGACTGAGGTTTGGCTGCTTTCTTTTTGACATTCTTATTAGTATCCACAGAGTGTTCCAAAAAACGAATAAAGTATGTTTTGAACTTGAAGTTAAGCTAACATTCAAATACCAACTCAGTAAGAAGTTCAAGTAGTGACGTAAACGTAGTAATTTCAGTGCAGCGCCGCCACGCATGGATGGTCACAGCAGGAGACACAGCGGAAAATAGTGTTCGGAAATAGTAATGTAATGAGCGAAAAAACACACAACATTGACACATTTTTAATATCATCATTTATTTCAGGAACCTTAATGTACAGAAAATCAAAATCTATATGCGACACAAAAAATGGACAGTGTTTTAGAGCTCCCCTAAATGTCTCAAAGTAGGCTTTCAGAGCCCAGGTCCTTTTCAGGGGAGCCGAGCTCCCCTTAGCTCCCCCGTAATTCGAACCCTGCATTTAGTTGTTTCCTTTAATGAAATGTTACATTTGTGACATTGACCAATGTTTTCTTCAATGAAAAAAGTTCTGGAAGAACAAATCTCAAGAACAGGGTTAAGCACTACCCTTCAATCCTGAAATTAACTAATTGTATTTGTAAAGTATTGTTGGAGATGTGTCTGTTTGTGTGAATGTGTGTGTAATAAAAAAAAAAAAAAAAAACTTTAATGAAGTTTATATTGTTTTATTGCACTGGTGGTAGAACAGTATTTTGTTTGTATGTGTAGCCTGTAAATACTCAGGGAAGTGACAATAAATTAAATCCATCTTTTACTGCTTATCCGGAGCCAGGTCGCTTGGGCAGCAGTCTAAGCAGAGATGCCTAGACTTCTCACTCCCCAAACACGTCCTCCAGCTCTTCCGAGAGGATACTGAGGCATTCCCAGGCCAGCAGAGAGACATAGTCCCTCCAGCGTGTCCTAGGTCTTCCCTGGGGTCTCCTCCCAGATGACCGAGCTCCTCACACTATCTCTAAGGGAGCGCCCCGCCATCCTCTGGAGAAAGCTCATTTTCCTCATCCCTGTATCCGGGATCTTGTTCTTTCGATCATGACCCAAAGCTCATGACCATAGGTGAGAGTAGGAACCAATGACTGTATAAATATGGATAACTTCCGCCCATTGCTCCCCTATTCACCGATATTGTCGTTACCACAGGGGAATAAAATGCCGGTTACATCCGGGCTTTTGTCTTTTACTGCATAGTAAAACAACAGTTTTCAGATAATATAAACGGACATATTAATAAAGAATTCACCCCCTGCACAGTTGTCATATAGTAAAAACTTAGCTCTAGAGACTGGAGCCATCTTTTGTACCAGGCTGTAAACATGATGTTTACACTTGTAAAGTCGCCATTGGATTTCTCCTTATATTTCTGTATATTGTTGCTGTATATTGCTGTATGATAGCGCTCTTACTTGAGGACCTTTTAAGAGGTTCCATGAGAGAGGCTTGGTAGGAACGTAGACCGACCGGTAAAGTGAGAGCTTCGCCTTGCAGCTCAGCTCCTTCTTCACCATGACAGACCGGTAAAGACAGATGCTGCACCGATCCGACTGTCAACCACACGCTCACTCCTTTCCTTACTCATGTACAAGACCCCAAGGAAATCAAGTAAATTAAATCTTGAATCTTAAATTAAACCATAATTGTAAACTCTTGTTTTTCATCTTCCAGCCACTAACACATGGTAAAAGTTAGACTGTCACACCTGCTTTTCCAAGAGACAGCACAACTATAACACTCTCACAAGTCACAAGTTTTTCATGGCCACTATTGCAGTTTGTTGTTACCATAAATATTTATTTATATTTAAGAAGAATGTCTAAAATGAGCTGAAATGTCACTGCACTCAAAAAGGCTGTTATACTACAGCAATTTAGACCTCATGGGTCCCAAATTTGGAGAAATAAATTATGAATTAAAGTCAAGTTAAAATGGCAATGAAAATGTTTGCAAAAATAAAGAAAAAACATTGGTCATGTCACAACAGCAAATGCTTATGCGGCCACAGAGAAAGCATGTTCTTTAACAATACTATGTCGTACAGGGCCACGTTTATCTTCGTGTACTGGGAAGGCTGTGCTCAGTGGAAGATGAAGAGCTAATGTCACGAGAAGTGTTGGCGGTGGGAGGGGGGTATTTACATTTAAGGTGGGTGGAGGTAACACACTTATGAATATGATGCAGTAAGCAGTGTGCAAATGAGTCTGGAAGGCTGTGAGCCATACACAAGTCGAGTGCTGAGCTCTTTGTTTTGCGTTGCTCATGTTGCCGGTAGGAAAAGAGGGTGACTAGTCAAAATGTGCAGCGTGTGCCAAGCGCTCCTGTCCTACTTGCTTGTCCCAGATCTGCTGATGCACTCCTCTCCATCTTTTCATTTATTTTATTTTTTCATTCTCCAGCTGTGGGCATTTATTATTCAAGCCAATCCTTTTGAAATCGGTCGTTCTCCGTGTTTTGCATGAGGATTAGCAATGCAGCACTTGTTTTATTATTATTATGCAACTCCACAAACAAATACAAATCCAAATTTTGGTGTATAATTCAAGATTCAAGGTGTTTTGTTTTATTTTTTTACTATTCCTCTCCATTTGGCCACAGTTCCTCGCTTCTTCCAGCTGCAGATAACATCACTCAGTACCACTTGGAGTGCTCAGTGCTGACAGGATGTGGGCTTTCTAAGGATGTACTCTCAGAAGGAAAACTAGTCACACAGGACTGTATCAATGGTTAATCTTTGTACATAATCCACTCCATTGACTATCTTTTCGTGATCAATGTTTGATGACTGGCAACCACCACAGAATAAACTAAATATATTCATTTTTTCTACCGCTTAGTCCCGTTAGGGGTTGTGGGTGACTGGAGCCTATCCCTATTTGGGCCTGAGGCGGGGTACATCCTGGACAGTGGCCAGTTAGTCGCAGGGCGACTGGGGTGCAAGTGGCAGAGTGGTTAGCACTCCTACCTCACAAGTTGTGAGTTCAAAACCCGGCAGACTCAAACATTCTCGGCCCGACTCTGGCCTTTCTGTGAGGAGTCTGCATGTCCTCCACGTGTTACCGTGGGTTCTCTCCGGGTACTCCGGCTTCCTCCCACCGTCTAAAGACATGCATGTACAGGTTAAACTAAATATAAAATTTTATCATTTTTTTAACGTATTTTTCCAAATAAGCTGCTTTCCATCGGTTGTCATCGGTTTGTATTCATTTATTTATTTTTAACCCTTTAAAAACGTCCAAAACGCCGGCACCCGTATTTGCATATTTATTTTTTGGTCCCTTTAGATTTGCAACAAAATAAGATTTCTTTTTGCATATGAAAGTGGAGAAGTTATACTTTGATGTTATAGTTTCTACGTGTCCCAGACTGCTATTTTGTTCCTTGAAGTGTTTGCAAATGTGTAGCAAAAACCGCTCAAAGTCAAATCATTATAATATGTGGACCAAGGCTTCTCTAGGTGTTCTATAGCTCTGATATGCACTTCCTATGTTGGAATGTTGGTACGTCAACACATATAAACTTCATGTGACTGTTACATCACATGACCCATGCCACATTACCTCCATAAAAGATATCCAGGTGTGCAGCCACCTGTTACAATGTGTGGACATGCCATATCCATCAGAACTCAAGACGTTCTTTCAAGCTGTTCTTTGACAAACAACTGTCAAAACACTGTGTGAAAACACCAGTAAAAATCCAACAAAAAACATTGCTGCGGCGTGTAAAAAATTCTTGTGGGCTTACGCTGTATATTGGGATTTTGAGAGAGGTTGGGGAAAGTACACACCAGTGGAGGGGCCGATGCTGTGAAGGACTACAACCAGTTCACGGGGGGAGTTGACTTCTCCAATCAGCTCCAACAATTTTTCTTTTTAGTTGTTTATTGCACTTTTATGAATGAACATGGTCTTATACAAATTTGTGTGTGCTCCTAAAATTATTTGTACAAATCTTTGTAAAAATTAGTCTATCTCAAAAACTGTATTCGGTAGACACTCCCCAAAAAATGTATGGCTGTGTATGTATGAATGTATTTTTTTATACTCACAATTTTGAGGGATATAGCTATATTATTTTCTTTTTTTTTTAAGAAAAAGGATATTTTTCTTTTTTTTTTTATCAGTTTAGTTAATATAAACTTATTGCATAGATATTCAAAGAAAAATTAGAATACTCCAAAAATGGCAGTATCAAAAAAACAGTATCCGCTCTGGTGAACTTGTTTATATGGCAGTTATTAAGGGGTAAATGGACAGTGTGATGACATGTAAAAGATGGAAAAACCCAGCACTTTCCATCTTTGACAGCGTTGGATTGAATACATAATAGGAGTGTTCATGGTTAACCTATACTCGTTTAATTGTTATTAGGAACTTGACCGCTTAAAATGTTATTAACTGATTATTCAATCTGCTGTACAGTTCATTTACTTTATAGTACAGCTTCTGAACCTACTGTTATGACACATCGCTGTATATATATATCTAATCACTGCACAAAATGTAATGTGTCTGGTTTGTTTAAATGCTCAGTTGATGGAAAATCCTTAGTTGATTGGCTTCCATTCTTAATTAATTTGTAGCTGTTATCCGCGTCACTTTAACTGCTGTGTGTGCAAGGCTACAGTTAGCCGCTAACACAAGCGCCAAGGGTAAAGTGCACAAGACTAAGGAGCCTCACCTGTTGATGATTTTTAGAGAGTTTGAAGGGTGATACACTGCAAGAGCACTGGACATAGGTGAGTTCAGTTCCATTAGAGTTTAGTTTGTTCTTACCTGCGTCTGTGGTTAAACTTTGGCCACGGAGCTTGCCCCTCCTCTCTGCTGCGTCTCCAGCATCTATTTACCATCAGCACAAAAGTTAATACATTTTTTATACTGTGTAGCTAGGGTGACCATATCTTTAAACCTCAAAACTGGGACAGTCTAATTTTATCTACGCAAATCAAAGGACAGCACCTTGACAAAAAATCCTTAATGTAAAATGCTGTGCAAAATCAATATAGCACGTGAACTGATTGCATTGATTAACATTTTTCTTATTATATTAAGAAGTAACATACAAAACCTGTGTTTTCCGTAAAGCAAACAGTTGTATTGTTCCGTAAAGCAGGAGTTAGTAACTTTTCCAAACCAAGAAAATCGTGACAAATGTTTAAAATGATTAAAACTGACCAGACTATGGTCTAAAGTAGGTACACTGATATAATATATTATTTTCAATAAGTCCATTCCCTTTGAGCTACAGCGATTGGAAATTTACACATGTGACGACCACACGGACCAATCATAGGTGAGCTGTGGTGACGTCATCTGTCAATCAAGTAGCTGCTTCTACGTCCCTCCCTCACGCACACTGACGCTGGCTGATAAACTTTTTCAACATGGAGACCCCCGCTGTCGCTGAGATCCCCAAAGTAACGCAGAGTTCATTGTAATCCTTATGCACAGGTATTTACACTTTCATTATTTATGTACCCTTGTCTGCATTATTCTGACTGGTTTTATTAGTTATTTGTTTTCATCATATGACTGTATGTTTATGGAGTATGTCTACTTTTGCTCGATTTATATTTTAAACCATGCTGTGTTAATTAACTCTAAAGCATATTGTGATAATGACAGATGTTTAGTCATAAAAATATGATATAAAATATACAAAAGCTTTACACATGGTAACAGATGTACAGACTTTATTATAAAATGATGTAAACAATGCAAAACATTTGTAATACACAGTAGTTGCAGAAGGTTAGACACAAGAGATCAGGTCTCACAGACTTCTCCCCTCACAGGTCAGTGGGTTAGGGGTCAAATAAAATGTTAATGAAAGAGTCACAAAGACCCAGTCAAAGGTGGAGGTCATTTGACATTCTGTTGCACAATAAAAAAAAGCCCCACATTGCTGACCATTATTGACCATTTTCTGTTTCTTTGTTTAGTGATGCACTTTGCTCTCGCCCTCAACAGAATTCCCTCTCGGTGAACATCGGCGAGCAATACTTGACTGAGCATCATCACACGCTGCCAATAGGGCTTTGTGAAGTATTCCTCAGAAGTTCATTAAACATGTTATCTTAAGATGTTTAAGTGATGTGATTAGGTTTGTGGAGGACCCCAGAGTTAGTGAGCAGCATCCCACTGGTTGCTATCTCATCCTCTTTATAATTAATTTCTCTCCCACCATCAGATACTGCTCACATATTCCGAGTGGTATTATGTAACGATTATACGGAGGATTGCACTATGTGAGAATGAATAATTAACTTGATAGTCAATAGTTCTTAAGCTTGACTGTAAAAAAAGATCCAATGCTTTTATTTGCACTATATTTAAGCATATAATTATTGGTTAGTCTCAGTAAAGCCCTCTAGTCATATGTGCGTTACTTTATCAAAAATGCATTTGTATATCTACTTAAAATTAGGGCTATGTGCTAGCACCAGAGCAGATCAAGAAACTTTAATAATAACTCTGCATGATTACTCTGCTAAAGACACAAATAGTCACCATGCACTGGTTTAGAAAAGTGGTAGGAAATTGATAAACGGGAACTGCATAGCATCTCTGCATTTGTAGCGTATTTTTGTTCATGTATGCAAATTAGCAATGTTTTTGCATAAAACAGAGTGGGGGGCTGCCATACACACGTCAATCACAGTATTCTCTGACCACCACCAAACACACCTCTACAATCACAGTCCTGTATAAAAGATACTGTTAATTCTGAACAAGAGCGTCAAACAAAGAAGGTGGGGGCCCATGGGCTACACCCAAAATTGGGGTCCCGACCACAAAAAAATATAAATAATAAATGTTTTGTTACAAATGAATTGTATTATAATATTAGTAACGAGTGGTGCAAATGCCTTTTCTGCTGGCCTAAACAATAATATAATCACTGACTTATGTTATATATTTTTTCTATTAATTTGTATAAAATTGTTTGTAATTGTCTATTCTCTTCAGTTAATAGCTTGTTTCTTGGTTGCGTTGCTTCCAGCAGTGTATGTTTATGCTGGAGCTTTTATCCAATCAGATTTCAGCCATGTGTTGCCAAGGTAAATAAAATTGGCCTTGAGGCCTTCTGAATCAACAGTGCGGACACCTGCAGCCTAAAATAAATGGAATAAACAAAACTGTAATTTAACCAGATTAATCAGCTTTAGAGTTGGGTAGTCTGCCAAGTGCCTAGAGCTAGCAGGCGTACCGTAAAGTCAGCATTTTAAGTCTTTTTATTGGATGGTCAGAGAGCAAAGCTTACTAGAAAGAGCTAGCAATGTACACAAGCTGAAGTAATTTTATAGCCCTAAAGCGAATGACAACAAGACTGGGCTTTCAACATAAGCCTCTGGGCCAATAGAAAATTATTTATTGTTGGAATTGAAATTTACAGATGAAGTGTGCAACAGAGTAAATTCTTCTTGAGGAAAGAAAGGAGGATAGACTTTGTGTTCAAATAATCATCAAGTGTTGGTGGTTAGCCTAATGAATTTAATTTTATTTCTTTTCAATTTTGTCATTTTATTGGCTCAATATTGATGCTCCTGCTTCATATAATGTTTGTTATGTGGCGCAGCTGTGTCTTCAGGGAACAGAGACTTGTTGAATTGTGTTAATGATGTACGTAGCAGATTATTGTCTAAATGTGAGAAAATCAAAATCTTTTTTTTTTTTTATTAAATACGACTGGATATTTAATATTGTGCTATGTAGCTAACGGTTAACCTTTTGGCTACACTGAGCCAAGAGCTATAAACTGTGGCCATGAAGAGCATTGGGGGTCTGGAGCAAAACCGCAGGACATATCTGTAATGGATGCCTCGTGGGTGTGTTGCAACATGCAATAAACCAATGAAAGTTATTATTATTATTATTATTATTATTATTATTATTATTATTGTAATATGGGGAGGTGGGAGGAGGTGGCAGCAATTGTTTCATCTTCTGGCATCACTGCAACATCACACAACATTGCAATGCCATAAATGGTATAATGATGTCAGAAGGCGGGGAAAACAAAAGCTTGCATTGCAAAGACGCAGCACTCAAACCACGAGAAGGTCCCCAGGTCATCTGCCAACAGGCGACATATATCCGTCACTGTCTGGCGATCGTAACATTGCAAGTAACTGTCAATTATTCCTCAGACACTGTCCTAATTATGCCCCAGACGCCACTCTCACACTCGTGCACACTTCACTTTCAAAAGCTCACTTTCTCAAGGCAACCTGTGTCACCTGACTGCTGCACCTGCCGCTGCCATCAGCAGCGTAACCGGCCCGGGGGAATGTAAACCTTCTTTGCTGTGTGCTTTCCTGTTTTCTGGTGAGTCAATTAAGCAGCAAATGACCCCTGGAATCTACTGTTAGAAGCCAAGCACTGTAAATTGCCTTTAATCTATCATAATGATGACAGTAATTGGATCTGAAGCCTGACTGCCGTTGCACAAATTGTAAAGCTATTTCTGTAACAGAATTATGAGGAAATGGTGTTATAAAATGTAGTTAGTTTGCATTTGAGGATTAATTTTTAAATTCACCTAAAGAGTCATTGTAATGTTAAGAGCTTATTCAATAGAACTACACTTGAAGGGAAAGTTTCTATGTAAAAAAACTAAATAAAAAATAACATTTACCTTCTGAGAGTGTACTGGTAAGTTTTAAGAGATCTGAAAATATTGCCTCTGGGACATTGTGACTTTGATATAATAGCTATGTTAGGATTTTTCTATTAAGATGCATCTTTATAACTGTTTATATTTGTTAGTTACACTGCACCCTAGAGGACACTAAATACCTCATCTGTTTAAACCAGTTAGAACCAGTTGGTCACCACTGTCTGGACACTTAGTGGAAAACTACTGATACAAATGCAGGAAGTGCACCCTCCTGTGTGAGGTGTGGCCAAAGGTTATGACTTTTAGGGTATCGGGTTGACCAGAAGCACAACACGTGTACTTCCCTCACGTTAACTCACTTGTGCTGTTGTGTAACAGCGCAGGAAATTATTATTATTAAGTGTTCTCTGCACGACGGACAAGTTTCTTCTTCACAATTTGGCGGCCGCAAATGATAAGGTGAGCAGAAAGCGTTGTTAACTAAAGTTTCTGCCTGTCCCTACGGGGACAGAACTTATTGTGAAGAAAAAAACCTGCATGTTTATTTTAAAAACTAGTAGCACTCAGAAAAATGTATAAGATATCTTAAATGTTTTATGTGTTTTTACAACAACTGTTTTGGATGAAGCTTTGTGTAACCTATAATATAATGGAAAGCGGATAACTCCGGGAGCTATATATATATATATATATATATATATATATATATATATATTTTATACTGACGGGATGACAGACTTGAATTCAGTTTGTGGTACCTGCCCTGGTGGGATAGATACGTGGGGTGGAAGAGCTTGGTTTCCTCGTCTGACTAGCGGACAGGAGGGCCCTATATATATGTGTAGATATACACTCACCTAAAGGATTATTAGGAACACCATACTAATACTGTGTTTGACCCCCTTTCGCCTTCAGAACTGCCTTAATTCTACGTGGCATTGATTCAACAAGGTGCTGAAAGCATTCTTTAGAAATGTTGGCCCATATTGATAAGATCTTGCAGTTGATGGCGATTACACCACCACCACCAGCCTGCACAGTGGTAACAAGGCATGATGGATACATGTTCTCATTCTGTTTACGCCAAAGTCTGACTCTACCGTCTGAAAGTCTCAACAGAAATCGAGACTCATCAGACCAGGCAACATTTTTCCAGTCTTCAACTGTCCAATTTTGGTGAGCTCGTGCAAATTGTAGCCTCTTTTTCCGATTTGTAGTGGAGATGAGTGGTACCCGATGGGGTCTTCTACTGTTGTAGCCCATCCGCCTCAAGGTTGTGCGTGTTGTGGCTTAACAAATGCTTTGCTGCATACCTCGGTTGTAACGAGTTTTTATTTCAGTCAAAGTTGCTCTTCCATCAGCTTGAATCAGTCGGCCCATTCTCCTCTGACCTCTAGCATCAACAAGGATGTTTTTGGATGTTTTTCCCTTTTCACACCATTCTTTGTAAACCCTAGAAATGGTTGTGCGTGAAAATCCCAGTAACTGAGCAGATTGTGAAATACTCAGACCGGCACCAACAACCATGCCAAAATTGCTTAAATCTCCTTTCTTTCTCATTCTGACATTCAGTTTGGAGTTCAGGAGATTGTCTTGACCATGATCCAGATTAAAATCCCCGACAAGGAGAATCTCATTGAAGTTTAACATTGCTAGCTTGTTAAGTTAATAAGAACAGGGCATCATTTGTTGCTGAGGGAGGTCTGTAACAGCCTACAACTGAGATAGAATGGCCCTCATAAAGTTCTAATTTCAAAGCAAGAAATTCAAACTTTTTACCAATAGACAACAATAACAGAACAGTTACAAAAATCTGTTCTTTACATAAAGAGCGACACCACTACCTTTTCTGGGACGGTCACAGTGAAAAACATTGTAACCTTGGACAGCAATGTCATTATAAGTGATTGATTTTGTCAGCCATGTTTCAGACAAAACAAGAATATCTGTGTTCAATCTGTCAGCCCAGATGTTTACCAAATCTAATTTAGGGAGAAGACTTGAGCAATTCCAAGGCCACACTTTAAAAAGTTTTAAAATCATCAGGACATCATCTGGACCAGGGTTGGATTCAACATTCGCTGACAGTAAAAGCAGCAGTAAAATAACACAATTTTTCTTTACTGAATTGTGTACCGGCATGAGATTGTTTTTCTTGTGCCTCTTCCAGCTGGAGAACCGACTGTAAAAAGTCAGCAACCAGTTGTATGGTTCATACAAGAAGACACAAGAGTGCACAGTCAAAATAGTAAAAACCAGTTTGCAGGACTCCTATTAAAACTAAACGCATTAAAAAAGTTGGGATCCCAGTCAGTGACTTTAGAAACAGAAAAAAACATGAGGACAACTTTGACATCATATTTGACTTTTACCTCACATTGACATAGTACAGTTAAAAAGAGGAAAAGAGGAAAAATAGACAGATACATGTTGACCTTTGTGGCAGTTGCCAAATTGTACAGACCTCAGTCAATTTAAGGCCTAAAATAGTGCTGTAGCAAGCTCAGGCTCAAAATGTAATTATCATAGAGTTGCAGATTGCAACTGCTTCAATAAAATATAATCTAAAACCATTTTAAATAAGTTAAAAACAGATACACATTGAAAAGACACAAGACATGTTGCCATCATGCTGCCATCTTGGATTTTTGTATGCACTTGCACAAAGATGTACAGAAATTAGGCTTTTTGCTAGAACAAACTTGTGTGGAGCCAATTCTACATTGTACTTCTCGCTCCATTCCTATGGCCCACTTAATGGAGTGTGATCCTTTTTAAAGTTTGCCTGACACACTCACAGTGTTGGAAGTAATGGCGTTAGAGTAACGCCATTAATTTTTCAGTAACGGAGTAATCTAATTAATTACTTTTCCCATCGGTGTAACGCCGTTATCGTTACTGAGAATGTAAAGTGTTGCATTACTACAATTTGGTTGAATAAGCGATGATTGGCTGACACCGCTTCACTGCACTGCTCTGACTGCCACTAAACACAAGACAGCGTCAGCGACAATAGAGAGGAGCCTGGGAAATTCAAAGGTGGCGTTCTCGAACTCTAAGTACTGGCACTACTTCTCGTTAATTGAAATTAAAGGCAAGAATTTTTCTGTAACATGCACCCTATGTCCAGGAAAAATACTTTATCCACGTCTGCATCAAGTAACTCAAACCTTTTGAAGCACCTCACATCAACACATGTTAACACGACACTTGTTGCTGCTGCTAACCCCAAAGGCAGCTGCGTGAGTTCCAGTGAAGGAGACAGAGCCACTGTTAAAACAAGTAACGCTCAATTTTACGTGTCAGCAACAACCACTGGTTTAGTTGTTAGATGAGGAGTATTTTAGAATAGATTTATGTAATATTCATTTTCTTTGAGAATGAACATTTTAATCTACAGAGAGAGTTGGATTGTGTTCTGTTCATTGTGCAATAATTTACAGGTAGAGATTTGCACTACTTAATGGCCAGGTCTCCCTATTGAGTTGAAATAAATACCAAATGTTCTAAAATACTATATATATTGTTTATTCTTCAATCAGTTAATTTAAACATCTTTGATATTTAAGCTGTTATAGAACGTAATAGCCTACTGTTATAGAACATAAAAATAACTTCAGTTACTTTGCTGAGTAACTGAGTTACTTTTACAATGTAGTAACTGAGTCCTCAAATTACTTCTCACAGTTACCTTTTGTGAGAAGTAATTTGTAACTGTAACTAATTACTTTTTTGAAGTAAGATGACCAACACTGCTCACAGCACATATTTCACCCATGAGTGAGAACAGACATGCAGTTCAGAGACACCCAATGAGAAACTTTTAAGTGTCACACTATCATTTACGACCAGGACAACTAAAACAACAAGACCCCCATTAGATGTACAATGACGAGGACTTTGGACCTACTTCAAGGGATTAGGAGGATCTGGAGGAACAGGCAGTAGATTATAATCAGGAGACGTCTGGATACATATTTCCACTAGTGGAAAGTAAAGACCCAATATATCAATAAAAGACCAGAAACTTATTACTACTATGCCCACCGACTGACAGGACCATAGCTGAAGTCTGTGCGTCCTTAGCTAATCTTGTGACCAGTAACGTGCATAAATAGATGCAAAAAGATGCAAAACAGGAGAACAGATTGACCAACGTAGACATCTCAAAATTAAAACTAACTCAGTTATTTGTATAGAGACGGATTATAAACAAACCAATAGTTGGCTACAACAAGCATTTGACATAGCTATCCAAACAAACTAATCAAAGTGTGTGCCCAAGCCAGACCTACACTTAGATAACTCAGAACAGCTATGGCACAGATAAGGAAGGATCAGACATAGAGTGCATACTCGACCTGATGGTTACCAAGTGTTACCAATAGCACCCAGGAATGTGACTCACCAGTCTTTCAAATAGGTAATGTAAATAATGTAACATGTTTTGAAAATAACAATAACAAAAATTATATAAAGTTATTAGGACACCTGAAGGAATGTGCATTCCTGTGGATTCCAATGTTAATAAATTGATTGTTGCCAGATCTGACGTCTGGTGGTACTGTGGGGAAAGGACTCTATACAATTAGTTACCCCCAATTGGTCAGGAAGATGTGTTTTGGTGTCTCTTGTTTCTCCTGTACAAGTATTTCCAGGTGTGAATAACCTACTGACTGCAGACTTCCACACTTTGAGGAAGAACTTCCAATTTGTAAGGAATAGGAGATCGCTGATTGGAGGAGGCAGAAACAACGATGGTGTATGACTGGATGCCATTTGACAAGCTCAGAGCATCTCGGATGAGTATAAATTAGCTGATGAAATAGCAGCAGGATTTGAAAAATATACCTCTAATTACAGACATTTTTCCCATTACTCCAAACAAAAAATTGTATTAACCTAGTCCATTACAATGTACAAAGACTAAGGCTAATTTTAATAGGGATGCTGTAGAAGCAATCCATGAACAACTCTCCCAGACTTCTTTAATAATGGCTCTACAAAATAGAATTGCCTTGGACATGTTAACTGAAAGGTCTGTTCTATATTTCTGTTCTATATTTCCAATACAGAGGAGGTGTAGCCTCCTCTGTATTGGATTATATTAATACCACCATTGACAGTGTTACAACCCAGAAACAGATCACCACATACCCAAATCAGAAGCCATGGATGAATAAGGAAGTGCGACTCCTGTTGAAGACACGCAATACTGCCTTCAGATCAGGAGATGCACAAGCCTACAGCACATCCAGAGCAAACCTGAAGAGGGGCATCAAAAAGGCCAAGCACTGCTACAAGCTGAAGATAGAGGGACACTTCTCCAACTCTGACCCTCGACGCATGTGGCAGGGCATCCAGGCCATCAGTGACTACAAACCCACCCACTCCACCCCTGCAGCCACCGATGTCAACTTCCTGAATGAGCTAAATGACTTTTATGCTCGCTTTGAAAGAGACAACAGAGAAACTGCAACCAAGCTCAAACCCTCAGTTGACCACCCCCCATTCACACTCTCATCCACTGATGTCTGCAAGGCACTGAGCCGGATCAGCACACACAAGGCTGCTGGACCAGACAACATCCCTGGTCGTGTTCTCAGGGCATGTGCGGAGCAGCTCGCTGGGGTTTTTACAGACATTTTCAACCTGTCTCTTGCCCAAGCAGCTGTACCAACATGCTTCAAATGCACTTCCATTGTGCCAGTGCCAAAACACTCTAGTCCAAGGTGCCCCAACGACTACCGCCCTGTAGCACTCACACCCATCATCATGAAGTGCTTTGAGCGGCTGATCCTGGAACACCTAAAAGACTCCATACCACCCACATTGGACCCGCATCAGTTTGCTTACCGCAGCAATAGGAGGATGCAGTTGCTATGGCACTGCACTCTGTGCTCACCCACCTGGACAATAAGAACTCTTATGCACGTATGCTGTTGACTTCAGCTCAGCATTCAACACTATCATCCCGACTAAGTTAATAGCCAAACTTGAAGACTTGGGCATCAATACCTCACTCTGCAACTGGATTCTGGACTTCCTGACCAACAGACCCCAGAATGTCCGATCTGGATCCATCTGCTCCACATCCATCACACTTAACACTGGTGTACCACAGGGCTGTGTGCTAAGCCCATTTCTCTACTCCCTCTTCACCTCCGACTGCAAGCCTGTGTTTGGATCTAAGGCCATCGTCAAGTTTGCAGACGACACTACAGTGCTTGGCCTCATCAGCAACAACCATGAGACTGCCTACAGGGAAGAGATCCAGCACCTGTCCACATGGTGCAACGAAAATAACCTGCTCCTCAACACCACCAAAACGAAGGAGCTCATCGTGGAATTCAGGAAAGAGTCTAGAGGCACACACGACACCATCCACATCAATGGAATGGACGTTGAGCGTGTCTCCAGCTTCAAGTTACTGGGGACCCACATCTCGGCTGACATGACCTGGACAACCAACACCTCCAGCCTGGTCAAGAAGGCTCACCAGCGCCTCTTCTTCCTGAGGACACTGAGGAAGAACCAGCTCTCCTCGGCCATCCTGGTGAACTTCTACCGCTGCGCGATAGAAAGCATCCTGACGAACTGTGTCACAGTATGGTATGGGTGTTGCTCTGTCGCGGAGCGCAAGGCATTGCAGCGGGTGGTGAAAACTGCCCAACGCATCACAGGGACTCCACTTCCTGCCATCGAAACTACTGATACAAATGCAGGAAGTGCCCCCTCCTGTGTGAAGTGTGGCCAAAGGTTATGACTTTTAGGGTATCGGGTTGACAAGCAGCACAACACGTGTACTTCCCTCACGTTAATCTGTGCAGTAATGCCATATCAATGTAGTGCAAGCTACATGATTAGAAATAGAATGGAAAATAAAGTTCACAAACATTCATTGAATAAACAGAAAACTGAAACAACTTTACAGAAATTACAGAACTGTAGTTTGGGGTCTTTGGGATAAGAATATAAAATATTAAGTCTCTAACTATAAAATAAATCCCGGGCAAGACCTAGGACACATTGGAGGGACTATGTCTCTCGGCTGGCCAGGGAACGCCTCACTATTCACCCAGAAGAGCTGGAGGAAGTGTCTGTGGAGCGGAAAGTCTGGGCGTCTCTGCTTAGACTGCTGCCCTCGCAATACGTCCCCGGATAAGCCAGTTGTTTTATTGTTGTTGATGCCACACAAAAAAACAATTTATATCTGTAATAAGGCCAAGAGCTACATCACAGACTTGGCATTTCCAGGAAGTATCTTGTTTCTTTCGGAGTGTGTTTCTGCAGTGAACACAGCCTCTCCTTCCATATAAAGCCCGCTTGTTCATCTCTGCCTGCTCACACTGCAAGATGTTGCTCAGGTGCCCTGGTCATTATCACATCAATTATTGCATTCAGAGCTGCGTTTTCAATTGTGGCCACCATACACAGTCAGAGGAGTGAACTATTTTTCCTTACGTTTGTCCAGTTGTCAAGTTTCCTTAAACTTAACCATGTACATTAGGCCAGGTCATCTTCTGAAACAACCATCAGATGTGACAGATGACACAACGCTGGCAGGACAACTGAGCATGAAACAAAGTAGTAGTTCATTGTAGTTCACTCACATACAATAGAGAAAGGCCTTTTAGTTAGAAATAACGAGTATCTCACTCACTTACAATCTCTCACTCTCACTGACACACACATGTACAAACACTCATGCACAAACGACACACATGGACAAATGACACACACATGACACAGACACACACTCACGAACGGTCAGACACAGACACACACACCCTTCCCCACTTTTGACAGATCCTTACTTTGACTGAGAAACAAACATAATTTAAATGAGAATTACTTGCAGTGTCCAGCGCAGTCTCCAACCTCTTCAATTTATACAGTTCAGCTGCTGTTGTCATGTTGGTGTTGCTTGCATGTACGGTCGGTGCTTCTCTTAAAAAATCTTGATTTTATTTAATACGCTTGATAATTTCCACGGTGCTGTTCCATCTCTGTTTTATATTGTGCATAAAGTACTAAACTTGAAATGCAATGCATATGAGGATCATTTTTTGATCTTATCCTCAAGCCAAAGCTCGGCATACATATTTTATGGAGAGTCTCAGGCTCTGATGCCACATTGTCAGCTTGACTGAGTGGCTCTGAAGGGTGTTTAAACTGTAAGTGAATGACAACTCCAGATTTTTGATTGGTTTATTCAATCAGGAAGTACTGTTGTTATTTTAGAATTGACTATTTAAGACGAATATCCCATTGACATAAGTTAGACCTGGGCAGATAGCAGACCTACCTACACCAGCAGGTCAACCTACACCAGAGATGGGAACTTGAGACTTGGTGACTTGGACTCGAGTCGACTCGAGTCACTATTTTTAAAAAATAAAATACTTGAGACTTGACTCGGACTTGGAAGTTAAAGACTCGGGACTTGACTAGACTTGAGACACGATGACTTGAAGGACCTGAGTGTTAATCACATCATGTTTTCAGTTTTAATTGAAATATATAAATTATTTTAAAAATAATGTTGATCCAGTTGGAGCGTAGGCTGAGAATAGCGTTGTCATGACTGGATCACGACGCTATCATCAGTCATGCCCTCTCGTACCTTACACACACCACGCCCACTTAGATCAGAGATCACATCAACATGTCAGCCGGAGGTGTACCGAGGGTCATCGCTTTCGGCTTCAACATTTATTCCCAAGATGGCAAAAAACGAACAGCGCGTTGCAAGACATGCAACATTAAAATCTCAGACAGCCAGACGACAACCTCCTTTCGTCCGTCATTTGAAGAGCCATTCTGCCCAGTAAGTGCTTGTCAATGTGTTAATGTCGCTGGTTAGTTGGTAGTTATCTAATGTAATAATAGCTAATATAGCCACTAGCCATTAACAATCATACCGTGTTGGGGACAAATGTGGGAAAAATAAGTTTGATATTTTTTAAAACATTGAGTAGTACGAGACTTAGCTTATTTTCTTAAGTTTGCCACCTGAACACACAGACAGAAAAATGACTCGGTTTTACAATGGTAAAGAGTTAGCTAGTTCACCCAAAAATGAAAATTCTGTCGTTCGACACTCGCAAGACCTCCTTTCATCTTCACACATAGATGAAGATAGTTTTGTTGAAATCCGATGGCTCAGACAGGCCTTCAATGACATCAATGTTATTTTCTCTCTCAAAATCCATAAAAGGCACTAAAGACGTTGTTACAAAGCCCATCTCCCTACAGTGCTTCTACAAACTTTTTATGAAGTGACAATAATAGTTTTGGTGCACAAAATAAATAAATAACCACATTTTTTGACATCTTTGTACAGTCTCACCTAACACATATATTTTTTTAAATTACAATTTGAACTTGTGATAGTCAAGAATTTATGAGGTCAAATTTGTTTTATACAGTGGCCAATATGCAGCCATTGAATATAACCATCTAGTGGCTTTTGATATTACTGCTTTTTTGTTAATTTATTATCAATAAGACACCAGATGCCAACAAAGTCACTTTATCTTTAGGTTTTAGCTCTCTGAACTTAGTGGAATGATATTTTAATGTAGTTAGAGAAATATTAAACATAAAAATAAGCTTAATTGACATAGTGAGTGAGTGAGAGTGTAAGAGAGTGTGTGTGTGTGTGCGTGTGTGTGAGTGAGTGAGAGTGTAAGAAAGTGTGTGTGTGTGAGTGAGTGAGTGTGTGAGTGAGTGGGAGTGTAAGAGAGAGTGTGTGTGTGAGTGTAAGAGAGTGTGTGTGAGTGAGTGAGAGTGTAAGAGAGTGTGTGTGTGTGTGTGTGCGTGTGTGTGAGTGAGTGAGAGTGTAAGAGAGTGTGTGTGTGAGTGAGTGAGTGTGTGAGTGAGTGGGAGTGTAAGAGAGAGTGTGTGTGTGAGTGTAAGAGAGTGTGAGTGAGTGAGTGTAAGAGAGTGTGTGTAAGTGAGTGAGAGTGTAAGAGAGTGAGTGAGTGAGAGTGTAAGAGAGTGTGTGTGTGTGTGTGTGTGTGTGTGTGTGTGTGAGTGAGTGAGTGAGTGTGTGAGTGAGAGTGTAAGAGAGAGTGTGTGTGTGTGTGTGTGTGTGTGTGTGTGTGTGTGTGTGTGTGTGTGTGTGTGTGTGTGTGTGTGAGTGAGTGAGTGAGTGAGAGTGTAAGAGAGTGTGAGTGAGTGAGTGAGAGAGAAGAGAAATGTTTAATGTACGTAAACTGTGTTTAAGAAAGAGAGAGGGAGTTGTTCAGAGATGAGTCTGTTGGATGTTAAGCTGTTATTTGTTTTATGGACTCAATGTTGAAAATTTAAAACATTTCAAACGCTGTTGGCAGAAGTGAAAAATAAATAATTTTATGAAGTTACAATTTTGTTTGATTCCATGATGATTTTACTGAACATGAGTATTTACAATGCAAATCCAAATTATTCTAAGTTACTGACAGTTACTTATATCTTGTCTTTTCACTTTATTAAGATCAGATTCTGCAGGTAAAATTACAATAGTAAGGTGACTTGGACTTGACTTGACCTACTACAGGACTTGTCTTGACTTGACATAGCCTGTGACTTGACTTGCCCAGGAAAAAAATACTTGGGACCTACTTGAGACTTGAAGGTTCAGACTTGAGACTTACTTGAGACTTGCTCATCTCTGACCTATACAGACAAATGCTAACTCCACACAGAAAGCCTCTGCCCTGTCTGGGTTTGAACCCAGAACCTTCTTGTTCTGAGGAAGAGTGCAACTCTGTCATGGTGTCATGTAAATACAATGAATGGGAATGACATCTGATTTGGAAAACTATAGTTTTGTAACGTTTAATTAAGACAATCTATATTGAAGATACACAGCACTAACACAAATTTGTCTCTCCTAAAAATGAAATTTTGGTACAAATGTTCGATACACGGTTAATATTTAAATATTTTGACTGCAGACATTCTAAATAACAATATAGGTAGGCCAGTGTCGGCTAAATCTTTTTTAGGCTATTAGCATCCATAGCTATTAGTTTATTAGCTAACATTGTCAAAATCAAGGTTGCTGTAAGGTTTTTCCTGAGGTGTTTTAATCTTTATAAACATTCAGTTTTCACCATTTAAAAAAAAATTCCTAAAACTATAATAGTAATACAGGAATTCTTTGATGACTAATCCTGTCATAAGCTCAGGGCTATGACAGTACACTTCACTCGGTTCATCGAGGCTAACCTGCTAATATAATGTTTATAGCTGTAACCTGTTTAAAGCCCTAATTAGCCGTGTAATTGTTCTCATGTTTGTTTGACTCTGTAACAACAACTGTCTTACCGTACACCCGCTTTGAATATTAATAAAAATAACCAGCTGAGAATAAATTGTGGCTCATTCGCTTCCTTAAGGACTGAGACAATTCACTGAAAGATCCAACAGCATTAATGCTAACATTTCACACGGGTACATTAAAAACACAACAACAAACATCCCAAAACATCATAACATCCCGCTCTCCCCCACATACTTTCATTGTGTCCTTTGGCAAGGCACTTAACCTACATTGCCTCCAGTGGTGTTCCAGCTGTAACACTGGTAAATAGCTTAATGTATGTAAAGCGCTTTGAGTGCCTACTACAGTAGGTGGAAAAGCGCTATATATATAAAAAAAAAATAAAAAAAGATTTCCAAAAGATTAGTCCTATTGGCTACAACAACCTAAACATAGCCACAGTGCAGGGCGCCACAGACAAGTCACACAAACACCTGAGATAAACATTGTAGCCTACACTGTGAAAAAGCAACACATACAGCGATATAAAAACCACCAAAGCCTTGTTACGATCGCCATCAACATAACATTGCATCATCACTCATCCAAACGTAAATTTTCATTTGTGTAATTTTCTAAAGAAATGTCCTGTATTTCCACGTAAAGAGTTTGTCCAGAAGCGCTCTCCTGAGGCTGAGCTGAAGTTCTTTCACTGTTCTGTCAGATTCAAATATTGTCTCGCTGTTATTGATCCCTAGCCTGGTTCTACCAGACTCTCGTACATTTCATTTGTACAGAGAGTCTGGCCTCGCTCCATTGACAAGCGTTTACTTCCTTGTATGCGGGAACTCTGTTGAAGTTTAAAACTATTGGATCTGCCCAGAGTCACTCAGGATCTGCCATAGCCAATCGCTAACGTCGATCCAACGCAAACTGACTCACTACATCAACGTCATCGTTCTCAGCCACTCCCTCTGTTCGCTGATTGGTCCTACAAAAAATTGATTTCTGGAAACCTAAGAATATACAGCAATCCCAGACGTAGTACTGAAGCAAAATGAAATTGAGCGGAAGTACGTAGGAGGCTAATTGATCCCTGCCCACACGAGGTGAAGCGGGGCTATGCGCCATGGGCACTTGGATTTACCCAGCGCCATGGTGCATGAGGATGGTCTCAAAAGGGCAACAAATATGCGTCTGGCTGAATCATTAACCGTTCTGTGGTAGATTTAACAGTGTACACTTCATGGGGGACTGGGTTAAAATAATGATTAAATAAGTCTTTATTATACGCTTTACAGTCAGCACATTGACCTGTTCAGAGAGGCACAGAATGTGAAAATTGTAAATGAGCCCAATGCTTCTCTATGGCAGTGCCAACCACTTTTTCCAACCAAGAATGTATTGTCATCATGGATCGGACCATAACATTACGTAAGAACGATCCATATGTGGAATTGTTGTATGTTCCATTCATCCATCCATCTTCTATCGCTTATCCGGGGCCGGGTCACTGGGGTAGCAGTCTAAGCAAAGACGCCCAGACTTCCCTCTCCCCAGACACTTCATCTAAGCTCTTCCAGGGGGATGCCGAGGCGTTACCAGGCCAGCGTAGAGACATAGTCCCTACAGCGTGTCTTAGGTCTTCCTCGAAGTCTCCTTCCGGTGGGACATTCCGGTTAGAGACCTATTCCCGACCCGAAGGCACATTGAAGCAACCCTCTTGTTCACCGGGGTGAACTCCAACACATGGCGGCTGAGCTGGTGGGCAATGAGCAAGCCCACACCAGCCTGCAGCCTCTCACCGCAGGCAACTCCAGAGTAATGGAGTGTCCAGAGCCCAACTATCTCCAGTCAGTATGTCTCAACCTCCTGCACAAGCTCAGGCTCCTTCCCCGCCAGCCCCATGGGAAAAGACCCATCCACCAGGTGCTCGTGTGCGAGCCCCAACTCCGGCCCTGGCTCCAGGGTGGGGCCCCAGTTGCGCCACACTGGGTGACGTAGCGTTTCTTGATGTTTTTTTAACCATTAAGGGTTTTAAACTGCTCTTTGCCTGGCCCTTCACCTAGGACCTGTTTGCCTTGGGAGACCCTATCAGGGGCATAAAGCCCCTGACAAGTTAGGATCACTCTGGCACTTAAACTGTTATGGACTGGCAGATAACCCAAGGCGTTCACCAAAGTGGCAGATAACCCAAACACAGACACACGAGAGTTAACAAAAAAAAACAGATTTATTGAAACAAACTTAGGACTAGCGAGTTCTTCGAGGATAGCGAGGTACAGCAGGGGAAGACCGGGGCTGTGCTGGAACGGGACTGACGACGGGGCTTGACGGTTCAGGAGAAGGCAGAGGCGGAACGGGAACAGGACTGATGGCAGGACTGGAAGGATCTGGGAGGAACAAAAGAACAGGTAAGTAAGCATACGGACAATAGGTAATTCAAGCGCGAGACGTATTACTAACGGTAGTAAGTGTTACGATCTGGCATCGAGGAGCAGGCTGCGGTGCTTCTTAAACCCTGTTGATTACCAACTTGGATCAGCTTGTCTCTCTCTGCCGGCGCTCCCGCACACCTGTTTCCACTCTGCCAATCTGTAGGGGCGGGGGAGCCGGAGCCGGAATCCGCGGCCAACTGTGCAGAGTCCTGAGCCACCGTGACATAAACGGATCCACCACGTGAAAGGTGGCGGTTCAAGGAGGTTGGAATTGAATGTTCATTACTTAATACAATCTGATTAATGTATGTATTTGTGAATTGCGACATTTTAAAAAGAGCACTTACATGTGTGCCACACTTGAAAGTGAGCAGGTCAGGCCATGTTGTGCTGTTTCATGTTTTCCGGCACCTAAGTGCTGAAAATGGCCTCTGAAGTATGCTTTCTACCACTTCTCTTGCCAGTTCACTATCATACACGGTGACTGAAGGTTTGAACCTGCTGAATGGACAATGTAAAGTTTGCTGTAGTGCCTACACCGATCAAGTTATCTTTTCTTGAGAAAAATCTATGTGAGAGAAAATAGTGTAAGAAACTGGGGTTAAACACCCTGGCACATTTTAGCCTTTTCCATTTATTGTCTGATGCTCCTTACACACATTTTTGTGTTCCAATTTTTTCTTCAAACCAATCCCTAAATTGTTTTGGTAGAAAAGAGGCACTTTCTGAGTGCTATTCCCATTGTATCTCTGTCTTTTTAGTCTTACTTGGAGTTAAGAGGTGACAGCCAAAATATAGACGAAGCACCCCTGCTGTTAACATTTAGACTAAATGGCATTATTTATAATGGTGCATTTTACTGGGACCTGCACCTGTCTGGAATTGTGGGTATGTATGAATGCCCCTGACATATTTCAAGATATGAAATCAGTTTGAGGATAACTAACTGAAGTGATTGCTGTTGGGCTCCTTTTAATTGGACGCTCTTGCAAGTTTGTTGCATCATTGTGGATTGTTCAGAAATCCTGTAATTAGTGAAAATGTTCTTTGTGCACAATGTCTGCGAGGGTCCCAGAAGTTTAGTATAAAGAGAGTGAACCAATCAATGATCACATATTCAGAATATTTTACATGTAACTAAAGCCTCCTTCATTAATTTCCCATATTGCACTTTGATTGAACTTTTAAGTGATCCCAATTACATAACCCTTTAACCATTAAAGTTAATATTTACATACACATGAATAAAATTGTACTTTCACTGTAGGAGTATTTGGGTGATTTTCTGTGGCAGGTTTATGTGTTCCCTAGTTTTTTGTTTTTTTTATATATATAAATAGCACAAAATGTATGTATGTATGTACTATCAGTACTTTTGATTTGAATGTAAAAGGTATAAAAACGGAATTTACATTTTTTTCTGCCAACAGTAAAATGTCATTCTACTTAAATCACAAATATATATTTTATAAAAATATACAAAACATTTGTAATGACATTCAAATATTTTCATATGTCTTCCAGTTTGTTTCAACCCTGTCACAAATAATCACTTAGCACTTCTGCCTTACAGCAAGAAGGATGTGGTTTCAAAACCCGGCCGACTTAAAACATTCTCGGCTGACTCCAGTCTTTCTGTGAGGAGTCTACATGTCCTCCACGTGTTACCGTGGGTTCTCTCCGGGTACCTCCTCCCACCATCCTAAGACATGCATGTGTAGGTTAATCGGCAACTCTAAAGTATCCCTAGTGAATGAATGTGAGAGTGAATGGTTGTCTGTGACTGTCTGTCTCTAAATGTCAGCCCTGTGACTAACTGGCCACTGTCCAGGGTGTACCCCGCCTCAGGCCCAAAGCTGCTGGGATAGGCTCCAATCACCCACGATCCCTATCAGGACTAAGCAGTAGAAAATGAATGAATGAATGAATAAATTTTATTTTAAAACCTTTTTAGACCCAAAAGGGTAGATCAAAAGAGTGTGGAGTAGAGATGTACAGGCAAGGAAGAAGAACATGAATCACAGATCTCACTGAACGTGCTTGAAAGACATATGCATAAGATGTGGAAGTAAGCAAAACAAATACAGAAGAAAAGGGAGGCTCTGGTGAGGAATATTGTCAGGAACGTAGAGCTGTGTCTTCAAAGTGAGGGAAAATAAAGTTAGGAGTTAAGATCCAAGTTTAGATTAAATAGTCATTGCTCGTTTTTGGTACTAAGATAAAATATAGAAATGTTCTGTAGAGGAAAGTGTATTGGTTTACTCCAATACACATACTAAATATAAAAAGGTCTTTTGGCCTATGGTAAAATTCTAAAGTTGTTTTTTTTTCACTTTACATATATGACTTTACATACAAAAAGTATGTACATTCACAGGCAACGGTTGAAGCGCAAGAAATAAACACAAAAAAGATGAAAACTTTGAAAAGAGATAGAACTACGAAAAACATTTAGAAAGAATCCAAACATCAGGAAAAAACCCTAAAATCACCAAAAAACAAAGTGTCTTAAATGGCAATAGACTGTAATATTATAAATACGAAAATGCAAAACAAAACATTGCAAATGTTACAGTGGGCAAGACTCATAAAGTACAGGTTGCTGGGTTTGTAAGAGGGTTACTCAAGAAAAAGCAGGAAGCTTTTAAAGAGAAAAACCTGTAACAGCTTCACCCATAGGTCTGCCATGAGGTATGCTGACTCCTCCACTACAGCCAAAGGTCAGTGCTTTTTACAAGGGATGATGTTAGCAGGATAAGCACAGGGAAAAAACAAACTATCACCAAACAAAGAGTCAAAATACAAAAACTGTTCCTTACCGGATAAGATCAAAGAAGTCAAAAGTGTCAAAATCACTGTCCAAAGGTTATTGAAGGCACACAGGAACAACTTCTTTATCAAATTCAAGAAATACACCTTCAATATAAGGCAACAGTATATTTTCTATTGTGAGTTGAGGAAGCACATGCGGATTGGTGAACGTTTAATTCACATAGATTTTTTTGAGAACTTTGTATGCAAATATAGTTCTGCGATCTAATCAGTGCACTTTGGATCATCTCATAATCAAGCAACACTGCATACAGGAGTTGTTCATGTAGGTGGGAATGAAAGTCCAACGTGCTTCACAACAATATCACCATCAAAGCATAAAGATCCAGCAACCATATGGGAGCATCTTAACCACATACTAATTATTTGTAGGCAACACATCCAGGGTTGTCTGTGATGCAGCTTTTTGGTGATGTCCCTGCACGCAATATAAACCGAAAGGAAACTTTGTTTCTGTTTAGCATAGAACTGGAAAGGAGGGGATCACCCCCACCTGTGACATCACAACATATGGAAACTCCAAAAGAAGTGTGGATGAGGCTTACTGGAAGTTGATCAAGAGAAAAGAAGGAGCAAAAATGGTGGTGGTAAATTCTTTGCAAGTCAACAGACCACCACTGCCTCAGAGGCAGAGGAGAATGTATGATCAAAATATGCTTTGTAATTCTGTAGAAGACTGAGAGGGAAGAGAGTTACAAAGAGCACAAATATACAGATGGAACCAAAGGTAATATCAGTGTTTTATTGTTTATTGAGTTATTTTGATGGCTTATAGCTTCACTAAGATGAAATATATACTGTAATGTTAATACAGTCACATATTTACCTAAGGTTGTTCTGTTTAAAAACCTTGTGTTTGATTTACAGTACTTTCAGTGTTCATTAATGTGCATTTTTTACAAGTTTATTCAGATATCTGATTCCACTGAAGTAGTTATGCCACTAAAGCCTATAATCCTTTTTTTTTTTACTAGGATTATTTAATGTATATTTTAGAATTTTTACTGGTAATTCAAAAATCAAATGGTTTTATAGTTGTATAAATTAAATGTAATAGTACTATTAATAAAAATGAAATTAATAGGTTTATCTGTTGGTGTTGCTTTATTGTTTATAGTTAAGATGGCTCATTTTATGTAAAATAATCCATGAAATAGGGTTTAGACTATGTATTTGTTCTCTTTGGCAAATAGATTTCTCTTTTATTTTTTTCTCATTTATTTCTTAAAATGATCAAGTGTCACGGGTAGTTTTCGCACCTAATAGTCTGGTAGACTCAGACTTCAATTGGGGATTACAGTTGAAACATTGTTGCATTTTCAAATGGTCTGGTTTGCTTTCACACTGCACTCTGTCAAATGAACCAACCCTTCTGAATAACACTGTTATCTCCCTCTGTGGCGCTGTATCAATAGTTACTGTAGTACAGAACAAGAAAAACAACACAAGAAACCTCATCTATTGGTCAGTGCAGGGCAAATTTATTTTCTGTCACAAAAATAAACAAAGAACAGCATCAAATTTTTTATTAATATCTTGGCTTTTTTTTAGTGTTTGGAAAGAATATGAAAATAGTTTTTACAATAATGGTCTCAGTGTGAGCAGTGGAGAAGTAGTTTTTATCACAACTGGTGTACTGGTCTGTTGCGGTAAAAAGCAGGATTTACTGGTTGATCTACGTTCCTACTCTCACATATTGAAAGAACAAGATCCTGGATACAGGTGGCTGAAATGAGTTTGAGAACACAGGGTGGCTGGGCACTCCCTTAGAGATAGGATGAGGAGCTCGGCCACTCTCGGGAGGAGTTCAAAGTAGTTGTGTGATCCTCCACAACAAGAGGAGCCAGCTGATGTGGCTCCAGGAGGCATCTGGAACAGGTGCCTCCTGGAGCCACATCAGCACTTATGAATTCTCATAAGTGCCCCCTTTATTTTGACACCACAAATATTGAAATACACCTTGTAGTTGCAGAGATATAGTCAATTTACTGTGGACATGTCCTTTTCGAGCAGACACACCAAAAAAACAAGCTCCGGTTTAAAGGGTTAATGTAAGTTGCTTTGGATAAAAGCGTCTGCTAAATGACTAAATGTAAATGTAAATATTATATGGGAACATGCAGACCATTCACAATTGTTGACATCTATGAAGAGATCCAGTACTGCAGCCTAAGCCACTCATTTCATTTGGATGAGAAGGTTAGCCAACACAAACTCACCTTCTAACAAGGACCCTCAGAGCCTCTCTTACCTTGATGTGGGGGAATATTCCACTTGAGTGCCCACGTGGCTGTGGTTCTCGTTGGCACCTACCAGCCCCCAACCCATCTCGGTGCTGCTTCCATCCTGTGCACTCTCCTGCCCCATTCCCTTCTTATTTCCTGTGTCACTGCTTCCCTATTTGCTTGTTGTGTGGCTGACACTGTCTTCATCTGCTGCTCTTCTCTACATCTTTATCTATCACAGCTGCTGCTGTTGTCCAAGTGCGGAGGCTTTAAACCCACTGTGTATAAAAACTACAACAAATATTTAATATTTATTTTAGGAATTAAATACCCTGTAAATGCCAATTTCAATACATGATAACACTGTTGTTAAATGTAAAAAAAAGTATATGTATATATATATATATATATATATTATGGAAATTTTGTCTTTTAAACAGAGCTAAAGTTGTTTACGAGATGAATGCAAAAAAAAACATTGTAATAATAATTGTAATGTTTTCTTTATTGACGGTCTTCTTAAGACAGATGAAAATTATGAGTGAAACTAAAAAAAATAACCATTAGCTCTTAATTAGCAAAATAATTACATTGCAAGAAATAGTAGGCACCAACAACATACAGTGTATATGAATAGTGGGTTACCTACACAAGTATATGGATTATCAATACTTTAGCGATATTTTGTTATGCTAATGAGGTCACGTATGGGCATGAATAGCCCCATTTTAATTGCACAAACGTCTTTAAGCTAGCATTGGTCAAGGGTCTATATCCTGGAAATGAAACAACAGTGCTTATAAATGATCTAAAAGTTACACATTCATGTCACTTTAACTCTTAAACAACTAATAAACTTACAGCCCCTTAAAAAGTGGGAGGCACATATAGAAACTGTTGTAATTCCTACACCGTTCACCTGATTTAGATGTAAATACCCTCAAATTAAAGCTAAAAGTTAAAGCACATCTTGTTTGTTTCATTTCAAATCCATTGTGGTGGTGTTTAGAGGCAAAAATATTAGAACTGTGTTGATGTCCCAATATTTATGAACCTGTGTGTCCTTAATTTTGTCAATATGTAATTTAGCCGTTAGGGAGTAGTTTAGTTCTGATCACATTAATACTGCAGGTTAAGTTATTACTTTAAATATATGTCAGCTTGTCTACAATTACAATTTGTAGTTTTTTTTTACAGTGTTCTGTCTGTAAAAAATACAGTAAAAATTCTAACTAACTAACTATTTTGGCTTTTACAGTTATTTCACTGTAAATAGAATGCACTTTCACAATAGTGTTTGTATGACACTATGCATGGGCGAGTGACCCCTAAAAGCACAGGGCTTCTCTTGCCAAAGGTGAATCACTTTGCTTCGCTTTTGTCCGGCTGCCACAGAGTCAGACGTGTGCGTATGTATCTGTGTGTGGGAACAAGAGGGTTTCAGATGACCACAATGTCAAGCCAAACAGCAATGAATAATGAAAAAGAGGCAGCCAGATGAGCCATCGAGGGCACACTCCCAGTAGGATGAATGTAAAACTGTCACTGACACAATAAGAAAAGAACCTCAGTGATTGTGTTTTTGTTGTTTTCTTGTTGAGTTTGTTAAATTAAAGCTAACTTTGCATGCAATAAAATACAGTTTAAAACACACAAATGTATCTAGTGTACTATTCAGCATGATTCAGAATTTGAGTTGTACATCAATAAAAATTGTCTGCCTGCTGCTGCAATTTTTCATTTTCTGCAATGCTGCACTTATTTTTCACAAATTATTCATCCAGCACCGGCGCTATCAGGGACGACTTAAATTTAGATTGACATCCCATTTACCCAATAGGCATACTCTTAAACCACTGTAGAGCTTATAAAAGACTGCAATGAGTTCAAGCTCTGCCTGTGTAGTTCTCTGGCCAATTAGCGTCGACCTACACAATGACTGGAACTTGATAACTTGTAGCCTACAGTAAACCTAAATAAACAAATATACATACATAAGTAATGAAAAGTATATCTTCAGTATACAATTTGTTTAAGTTCTGAACTATCGCAGCTTTAAAAGTCTTTGTAGCTAAAGGCTACATTAGCAACAGACAGTGTCTTATAAGTAATGCAGTGCATTATGTCATCTCCATAGGTGTGTGTTGCGTGTTGCTGTCCCTTTCAAAATGTTTTGAAATGGAACTGTTGCATTTTGGTTATTTTCATGTGAGGGCGCTGTTTTCCACATTACTTTTCTGTTCATGCATATTGCGTTGTGGCCTCTTTAAGAATAGAGTCAGCGTCAGGAGGTCATGTGACCCTCAAAACAGCAAGTGAGAGAAAGCATGGCTCTGGAGGATGTTGTTTTTCGTTCAAGTTAATCCAGTTACATCTGCATACATCGTATGTCTTTGGTAGCATCGTGGGTATGTACAGATTGTTTGTTTTTGTAATAACAATAGAATAACAACTTATGGAGACTTGTTACATTTATTTTATTCTGTGTATTGTATTTGTACATGTTAAAAGCAGACATAGTATTCATTGTGTATTATGTCTTTTGTTTCTTGCAACGTCAATAAACCTGAGTAAACAAGACAACTGTCTTCAGGGTCTTGATGTCAAGATGGAGTTTAGCTGGCTGTCAAAATATATTCAATACATATAGCGAGGACAGTACAGGAACCACAATCTACAGATGGATCATCAGGGAAATGAAAGACTGAAACAGCAAACTGTTGCATGGGTCAGCCGTTAATCAGTGCTTGAAGTTCATTTTCCAGTTGCCCGAATATAATCTATAGGCAGGTGCTAACCTGAACATCTCCTTGTCATTATTGGATGTTTATGCCTTTGTCTTTTTTTTTAAGACAATTTTCTGATAGGACAGGGTGTTAGAAAGGGGAATGACAGGGGACAAATGACTTCTGAGTAAATGGTACCAGGTAAGCCACTGAGGCGCCCCTGTTTTGGCCTTGTTTAGTTGTAAATAATGTCCGGTCACAGGATTTTACCCATACATATGGTTTTTGGATGTAATAACTCAGCTAGCTTGACATCCATACTGTGTGTTTAACATAATCTGAATTTACCTGGATTGTGTCCACAGTCTACCTAACCAGTGGAGGCGCTGTGGCTGTACACACTGCTGTCATTACAGAAGAAGAAATGACATGTCAACACCTAAGTATTTTTGATGCCTACCCTCAATCCTAAAATCCTCAAAATGATAGCTTCTGATTCCTGTTCCTAACTCTTGTTAACCTTTGTGAGCTACGTCGTGAGGTCAATAGTAAGAAGAGGTTGTATTGATAAAGGAAAGCAGCTTTATCTGTGTTTTGTTAATCCAACTCCACTAACCTCTCAGCAGAAACACGGGGGATATTATGTTGATACACAGCAGATTGATTAAAAAGTACACATCCCAAAAACGGACTACAACAAATGCACCTGATCCTCCACCAAGCACTGAGTAAAATTGAGCTCACAAACAGGATGATTTAGATAAATAATCTAAATCATCCAGCTTATGTGGCACCCTAGGTGAGATTTTCTGTGGCGCCCCTTGCATTGTGACCAATATCACTTATGCTATGTTTGAAAATACCAGTAACTGCAGAGACCAAAGCCAGGATGTACCCAGGGTGTAGAACTCTCTAACAAGTAAATCATTTGTGTGTAAATATGTTCTGGTGAATTTTGAGGTAATGTTAGGAAATAAGTGTGTGCATTTATTGATTGATTTCAAAGGCAAGCATATTTATGGTTTATTTAATACATATTGTAAATTTACTTAGTCAAAGGGCTATTTATTATTGCTCTAACTGCTCACGAGGCTGTGTCTATATATATATGCTTGTCGCGGTGTCAGTTATCATTTGTGATCAGTCAGGACAGGTACGCCTTGCCGGTAAGTGTTTAAATATTGAATTAATAGTAGTTAAGATTAAGGATCAACATGAGTGTGAAATTCATTGGTTTATTATGGTGTTTGTGTTTTGTTGCAGGTTTACAAACTATCTTTCAAACTATCTTTCAAACTATCTTTCAAGTAATTTATCTAGCATTCATAGTCATAAAATGAGCTAAATCTAGTGTTAACAGAACCGTTAGGTTTGGTTCGCCGGTAGGTGGCTATATGTTTAAATGTGTGAAAAATAAAGCTTGGAAAGCGACTCGAGTTGTGCCCGCCGTACTTGTCCTGAGACCCTTCCAGTGGGGAGCTTACTAAGTTAAAAGTAGGTAGCTTAGGAGACACTGGACACAGGGCATCTTCTCACAGTGCTCCAGTTGAGCTAAAGAGGCCACATGTGATTATCAATTTAAATAGGCTATATAATGGGATACCTTTATAAGTCAGATTTATTAAGCTCAACTGTGCTGTGGACCTAAAATATAAACAGAGCATAGGGATAATTTAATTTTCTCTATTCATATTATGATTTATTTGTTACCTTCACAGCTCTACCATTTAACAAACCAAGGCCTTCTACAGGCCTTCTATATGTGTTTCATTTTCATGAATAAAACTCTACAGTAATACATCAGCAGCTTATTATCAAAGCTCAGCTGATATAGATTATATTGGTGAGTAAAGGCTTGCCTAGATCTCTGTGGTAAGACTCAGAGGGAGGAGTTTGTGAAACGCCGATAAACTGTTGCTACATGAAGTTAGCTTTCCTTCGCATCGCTGCTAACAACAGGCTACTTTAAACGGGGTAAAACAGCAGATCTTTTTTTTCATCTGACTCTGTTCTGGGGCGGCAGTAGCTCAGTGGGTAGAGTGATCGTCTTTCAACCGGAAGGTAGGCGGTTCAATTCCCACTCTCCCCACAGTTCATACTGTTGTTGTGTCCTTGGGCAAGACACTTAACCCACCTTGCCTACAGTGACTGTAACACTGGTAATTACATTAGAACAATGTAAGTCGCTTTGGATAAAAGCGTCAGCTAAATGAATAAATGTAAATGTAAATGTAAGGAAAATGGGTTGTTCAAGACATTGTTCAGAAGAACAGCACACTTTGATTAAAAAGTTGATTGGAGAGGGGAAAAAATTATAGGCCATTCAGTTACAATGCCAATGCCTTAAAATGGAGAGCAAAACCAGAGAGACGTAGAAGAAAACGGATGACAACCATCAAAATTGATCGACAAATAACCAGAATGGCAAAGGCTCAGTCAATGATCAGCTCCTGGATGATCAAAGACAGTCTGGAGTTACCTGTAAGTACTGTGACAGTTAGAAGACGTATATGTAAAGCTAATCATGCATGTGTAGATGAGGTTATAATTTGCCAAAGAACACATTAACTGGCCTAAAGAGAAATGGAGGAACGTTTTGTGGACTGATGAGTGTAAAAATGTTCTATTTAGGTCCAAGGGCCACAGACAGTTTGTGAGACGACCCCCAAACTCTGAATTCAAGCCACAGTACACAGTGGGACAGACATGATGATATGGGCATGTTTCTCTTACTATGGTGTTGGGCCTATTTATCGCATACCAGGGATCATGGATCAGTTTGCATATGTCAAAATACTTGAAGAGGCCTTATGCTGAAGAGGACATGCCCTTGAAATGTTTGTTTCAACAAGACAATGACCCCCAAACACACTAGTAAACAAGCAAAGTCTCGGCTCCAAACCAACAAAATTAATGTTATAGAGTGGCCAGCCCAATCCCCGGACCTTAATCCAATCGAGAAGCTGTTTCTGAAGCAAAACCAAGAAATGTAAATGAATTGTGGAATGTTGTTAAAGAATCACGGAGTGAAATAACAGCTGAGAGGTGCCACAAGTTTGTGCCACACAGATGTGAAGCAGTTTTAAAAAAACTGTGATCATACAACTAAATATTAGTTTAGTGATTCACAGGATTGCTAAATCCTAGAAACAAAAACGTTTGTACAAAATAGTTTTGAGTTTGTACAATCAACGGCAGACACTGCTATTTTTTTTTTAACACACCCCTTTCAACTAATTGCCCAATTGCACAGCCTTAGGAGCGTGCATATCATGAATGCTGGGTCTTGTTGGTTTTCTGAGAATCTACTGCACCTACTGGTAACTTGTTTGCCATGTAGCAATAAAAAATATACTAAAAACCTGGATTATTCTGGTTAGTCACATTGTACTGCTATTATTTTTAACAATACTGTATAAGGTATGACAATAGTCCAATTTAAATGCATGATGGGACAAGCAACTAACCTATCATATCCCATTGTTTATAAACTAACAGATGTCTTCAATTTGTTTTAACGGCAGTGGCTCAGTGGTAGAGCGGTCGTCCTTCAACCGGAAGGCGGTTCGATTCCCGCTCTCCCCACAGTTCATACTGTTGTTGTGTCCTTGGGCAAGACATTTAACCCACCTTGCCTACAGTGGTGTTCCAGCTGTAACACTGGTGAATGGTTGCTCTAAAATGAAAGTGTCAACTAAAATGTGTAAATATAACAATGGTGATTTGTAAGTGGCTTTGGATAAAAGCGTCTGCTAAATGACTAAATGTAAATGAATGGGCTGTCAAATACTATGCATTGCTTAATCTTGCCAAAACATAAAAAAACGAACTGTTATTTATATTATATTGTATTGTATAGTATCTAAATGTAAATGTAATATATATATACCACCTCCTGGCCTGCTGTGGGATTTGAGCGTATCGTACACCCACATTCATATTGATAAATGCCGAAGATTGTGTGGAAATGGTCGTACAACCAAATATTTTGCCGTACACACGTTTGATAAATGAGGACCATTGAGTGAAAATGCATCCTTAAGAGCAGTGTGTGAGACGCAGCAGTTACACACTACTTACGCTAACTGCACTCTACATAAATTGATCAACTACACCAATATAGAACATTCTGTACCTTGATATAAAAACAAACATTTGAAGAAAAAGTTCTCCTATATATTGTAGTTAAATAGGAAAGCTGCTTTAGTTGTTGTTTTAGTTGTTTTATTGTTTTGTTTTTGACATACAAAATGAAATCACTTAGTGTAGAGATAACCATGTGTCAGTGAAGGCAGTATAAAAACAACAAAAAAGGTTTAGATTATTTGCCAAGCCCAGGTTTGTTCACCTGTCTCATTAAATCTTACATAGTTTGTCTTTAACACAATAATATTAATGTATGCAAAATTTCCTTTTTTTTTTTTTTTTGCAAATAAGGGCTGTTTAATTTACTTTAAAATAAAGACGTCCAGATTAGCTTATTTAAGTATCCTATACAACATTCATCCACTTCCCCAAATTTATCAACTTGCTGTGACACTTCACTGACTAAAGGGAGAGAGAAATTGCAGTCCCACTGAGCTTCCAAACAGTAATCCTTGCCTGTGATATTATGGGAGACAACTCAAGGTCTTCAGAGCAGCTCTCCGGGGTTGCCTAGCTACCAGCCAATTGCTTGTCTCACAGCTCCCACTCTCTTTTTGTGTCTTGTTCGACAAGGCCTGGATGTTTGCGTCTCCACAGAGAACACAGACATTTGGAGAGAAAGGAGTAAAAGGCTATAGCTGCCTGTGCCACAAAAGACGTCAAATCAACACTTGTTAATCACGCTCAATAAATCCCCTATTCCTCCTCGTACAAAAGAGGTCTTTGACTAAATAATTAAAAGCTGACTGCGATTGATGTCGTCAGGAATGTCAGAGAAGCCTTTGATAAACTTTCTGGCCAGTATTATGTCACTGTTAATCAGCAGCATATGTCAGAAGGTCATGATTAGTGTTGCACAGGCACAATGGATTTATTAGCAGGCTTGTCAGTGTGCGATTTATGAATCATCTATGTCTACATAACAACAGTCTGTTCCTGTCTTTTATTTTTTGGTGAGGTTGGGTACAAATGAAAAGCTGGGAGTAGATAGTGTCTTTGTGTTTACAAAAGAATGTATAATAGCATCTTGTCTTAAGCTGTGCCACAAGCTCCATGCCCCCTGGTCACTTTCTCAATCATGAATGTTCATAAAAGTTCTTCTTAGGAGAATCTCAAAGGCTCTCTGTGGGCTATATGAAGCGTCCTCACACAGCATGATTCATCTTAGCTGCGTGCATTACTCAATGCTGTTTGGTCCTCATTAACATAGCACTAATGCAGAATTAACAACACATTAACATAAGATATGCCCTGCCATTGCCCATTTATGGACATGAGACCAGAGTTTACTGAAGGGCTGTGAAGGCATTGAGAGTTCAGTCATTGCTCCATTAAACCAGGAAATAAGCAGGAGTCTGCCCAATGCCCCGCTTCTGTAGCGCTCTTTAAGCGCCTGTAGCAGTTGAAAATCCCCTACAAACACACACTGTAAAAGATTATTTCAATTACCCAAAATATAATACTATACGTCACTAATTTGTTTTCAGATCAAATATGGATTGCAACTAATTTTAAGTTATTTGGTTATATTTTAATTTTTTTTAACAACTAATAATCATTTATTACTACACGATTTAAATAGCTAAAACATTTTAATTAAATTTTTACTAATAAACAAATAAACAAACAAACAAACTGATCCAGGGGAATAAAAGAAAATTACAACTAGTCCACTACTGTGCTCCTTAGCACCAGGGTTATATCCCCTAAAAACTAAACACAAAGAAAAAAAAAGATGTATGAATTGTTTGTTGGCCAACAACAATAGTCTGATTTGGTACTGCCTACTGCAAAATTGTAAAAATGCCTAAAAACCTTTAAGCTACACACAGGGCAAGCAAATGAAACACCTCTGCAAAAGTGTGGCGAGTTCATGCTCTATTAGCTGTACCACACACAAGTCCACCTGGGAGCCAGACATTTTGTTAGTAAGTGCTCCACTGAAAATCTTTGCTTCATTTGTTTTATTGGAAATAACCGGCCCCAATATATAAGTCTAGGAGCTTGGAACTTGCCATATACAATAAAGGATGACTAAAAAACCCTACCAAAAAGTCACAAATTGAGGGGTGCTTAGTAAGTTACAGTGTGGCAAGACTTTTTGTAAACATAATATCAAACCCATGCATAGCCCTTTAACAAATTGTATGATCAAAAGCTACATTCCTATTGCAGAAGTTGCAGCATTTTAACCTTATGCTGGATTCTTGCGAGATTTGGGAGTTTCCAAACTTGAGTATATCCATCTTGTATTGCGCCAAGCCAACCGCTTGAGTCGAACTGTTTTACTGTTACTGTTACAGCGGTTTGTTGTTTCTTCATATCTGCCGCACCGTTACAATATGAATTGTTGCATTAATTGGCTAAAACAATTCTTGTGCTAGGAGGATACTTGTCGATGCTTCATTCAATCACTTACCAAGTTTCCGACAGAAGGCCTCCCTTTTGCAAACGCTTTCAACGAGAGCCTTCCCAGATGATACTGTAAAACAGACTATGTTCTATGAGCAGTTCTATCTGGCAGAGTCAGGTTAGCAGCATTTTCTATTTAAGTTTGCATTATCATTGGTGTGGTGGTGTTATATTAATTGAACAATGTGGGTGTGGTGTGGTAAAAGTGCAGAACTAAGCAGAAGCAGACTAACAAAACATACAGTAACTAAGAGCCGACAAACCAAACTAAACCAAACCAAGAACCGGTGATGTGCCAGTGGTGTTTGTGGCAGCAGGGATTTGGAACAGCACCTAGTACCAAGGGAAGATCTTCGTAAATAGACACTTGATGTAGGAAGGACATAGCAAGGCCACCTAATCTGTAACCATAGCAATTATACATGTCACTCCTCAATCCACACAACTCTAGCCACAAAACATTATAATAAACAAAAACAAACAAAGGAGCCAGCAAGGAAAGAAAGAAAAAGGAACAGGAAATAGATCAGTCTTATATGACCTGCCCCTTTTTACCCACATTATCTAAAGATGATGAGTCACCCAATCATGAGGCCAGACCCTTACTGCATATTCTCCTGACTTACATAAACCTAATCTTAATTCTCTTTTTTGCATAACAAAGCAATATTTTATGTTTGTACATTCTCTTGAATTTAGTAATTCTCATACAACGTTTAAAGTTAGAGTCCAGAGAATTCCATAACCTCACTCAAAATCACATAAACCGCGAGACATGGTGGGAGTTTTAAAGCTTTGCTGCCTAAGCATAAGCATCCAATGCCACTGGCTAATGTTCTCTACCCACTTACTGATAACACACCATTGTAAGAAAAAAGCATCTTATTTATACAGAAGTTGCTAATGCCCACTGAAAATAAATTGTGTAAATATGTCTTTACAATATAAAAATATTTTTGCAAAATATTTAAATATAAGTTACATTTCTTGTTTTCTGCTTACATATGATTTTGTGTTTATGTACTGTTGCTTTCACAAACAAACCTTTCAGTTAGAATAATGATCCAACACTGGTTTAGCATGACAGAATGCATTAGTAGTGTATGCATGATATGCCTATTAATTTCTGCACTCAAATCCTCACCAGTTATTTTTACAGAGCATAAACATTAACCCTTAACCTTAGACTTCCATGACACCACAAATAGTATAATATTAAATGTATCTTCCCTTAAATTGCAGCCCTAACAACACTGTACAGGGGCTAAACACAATTTTAGTCTTTGCTAATTAGCTTGTTGAAGATCAGAGGGTACAACCTCACTGCCCCAGATGCTTTTTACACGCCTCACTGGGCTTGACATTAAACTTGTGCTAATAATTTAGAATATGGTTATATTCATTTTTGTAATTATTGGGAAAACATAGCATGGGCATAATTGGCAAAAATGCAGCAAAAAAAAAAAAAAACACACATTTTATGACAACACTGATAACCATTGGATTATATATATATATATATATATATATATATATATATATATATATATATATATATATATATATATATATATATATATATATTTAACTAAAAGCAAAAAGAAATTCTTGATAGTTTTGTAAAAATAATTAAGATCAAATATTTAGTAGAATCTTTTACAGGACTTTTAATTGCTCTTTTTCACTGTTGGTTCACTAAAATGCTGAGAAAATTTACTGACAAAAAATAGATAACAAGTGGCTAAGTATATTCAACTTCCCACTGCCTCTCTTTCTTGGCTGTTTTAACTTCTTTGCATTTTCTGTAAGTTTAGGTTCACATGGTTTACCTCTAGGTTTGTAATTTTGCATTTCAAACCTTTGTAATATCTTGTTTACATATCTTTTCTGTAACATTTTGACTTTTGTTTGTTCAAAGTCTATTCCTGAGAAATGTTTCAACTTTCTTATATCTTTCATTTTGAATCTTTGAGTTAGCATGCTTTTTACAACAGTCATTGTAACAACAGTCACATTATAATCTACTCATATGAGGACTAGTTTTTCACCACGTTTTTTCCTTGTAAACACACTGATCTGCATCTGTACAAAGTCATCCTCACTTACAGTCAAGCCTGAAATTATTCAAACCCATGGCAAATTTAGTTAGTGAGTTAAAGTTATTTTTATTCAACCACCAAGTTTTTTCTTAATTCGAATTGACACAGGTGTCTTCCAGAAATAAATAAGACGATGTACAAGAGGCATTGTTAAGGAAAAAAAATATTTATTTTTATTTACATTTGAACAAAAAGTGGCATGTCCAAAATTATTCATACCCTTTTCAATAATCAATAGAAAAGCCTTTATTGGCTATAATAGCAATCAAACGCTTCCTATAATTGCAAACCAGCTTTTTTTCATGTCTCCACTAGGATTTTTGCCCATTCATCTTTAGTGATAACCTCCAGCTCTTTCAGGTTGGAGGGTCTCCTTGTCATCACCCTGATTTTTAGCTCCTTCCAGATTCTCAATTGGATTCAAGTCAAGACTCTGGCTGGCCCATTGCAAAAGGTTAATGTTTTTGTCTGCTAACCATTTCTTTACCACTTTAGCTGTGTGTTTTGGGTCGTTGGTGTACTGAAAGTTTCTCTCCAGACTGCTTGATGTTGTTGAGAATCTTGATGTATTGTTCTTTTTCATTGTTCCGTTTACTGAGATTAGGTTCCCTGGTCCATTGGCTGATAAAACACCCCCAAAGCATTAGGTTCCCACCACCATCATTCTGGCCAAACATTTTTTTTTTTTTTTTGTCTGACCATAAAACAGAAGTCCAGAAGTTTTCATCTTTGCCCAGATGAGCACTTCAAAAAGGCCAAGCTGGCTTTTGTGTCCCTTATCTGGAGATGTGGCGTCCTACTTGGTCTGCGTCTGTGGACTATCTGCCTTGAGACGTTGACACCAGCAGAGGCCAGATTCACCAGGATGGCATTGATGGTGATCCTTGGATTTTTTTTCTCTCACTATCTTCCTGGCCAGCATAGGTGTCACTTTTGGCTTTTCCAACCACGTTCTTTGAGATTTTCTACAGTGTGGAACATCTTGTATTTTTTATTAATACATTGCACTGTGGCCACTGGAAATATTTATTTCCACAACAATGTCTCTACAACAATGTCATTCTTATTATCTTCCGGAAGATGCCTGTGTCATTTCCAATAAAAAAAAAAAAAAAACTCAACTCAAAATTTGCCAGGGGTATGAATAATCTCTGACTTGACACAGTATTCTAGTTTCTGCCTGATTGCTTCAGACTTTTTCACCTTTTTTTTTTTACTTTGTTTATAACCTTGGGGTTCATTCCTTCATCATTCATTCATTCATTCATTCATTCATTCATTCATTCAATATATATTCTATATGTTCTATATAAATCTCACAGTCAGTGGGTGCGTGCAGGTACGCTGTCTTTACGTCCATTTGATGCAAGATCAGGTCCTCCTGTGCAGCATTCTGTATCAAGACTATCAGCATTCTGTATCAAGACGATCAAGTTCCTGCTTTCTTGTTGTAGCCTCACAGACCGTGCCTTGTATTGGTTAGATCCATTTATTTCAATCGAAATTTTAGCATTTAAAACACATTTGGTAGTTTTCCTGTGAGTAATTTGTCTGCTATTTTCTTTGTTTGTCTGTTATGACATCTATTCCTCACATGGGCAGCTGTCTGAATAGCACAGTTCCACAAATTATCTGGTGACTTGCTTTCGATGAGTAGCCCTATAATACAGGTTTGGCCAGTTTCTCTCTGCTGTGCCATTTTGGTGGGACGAGTAAGGTGCAGATGTCTTGTGAGCAATAGCCTATGTTTAGATAAATTTTACTTTTGAATGATTAATTAATAACTGAACAGAAAAAAGTGCAGGCACAGATGTAGGAGAAACTTAACACCAAGTCCCACCCAGACTGCTGTGACTACCTGTGCGCACACGCCCGTAACTGTGTGGCTGGCTTCTCAGCTGATCAGAGACTTCTGGTAGTGGGTTACGCGTAGCACAACCCTCGGTGGCATTGTGCGCATCAAAAAATGAATGTGCTTAAAGCAATCACTGCATATTTTGCTCTGTGAGAAAAAATACCATAGAAGCTTCTGCTTTTTAGCAACTCTGATAATCATAAAACAAGCCAGAAGAGCCTTATTGCTGTGCACAGTCACATTGAATGCTCATGCAGCTTGTGATGGCTTCAACTTAAATAGGCCTATAAAGAGGCATTAAAATGAGACAGTGAAAAGTGGCAACAGCATATCTTGCTATTCAGTTTAAACTTCCTTTTTTTAAATTTGTGCGCTTTAGCACTGCTGTATTGATCTTGTGCGTAAGAACAGAGCGACTGGACTGGAGTTATATAGTATATGAATTTCCCCATTGACTAAACGGAACAGATTCAACTTCGACCAAAGAGAGAGATAGGCTGCGGGTGTATGTCAAATATGGTCTTGCAATCAGGAGGGAATTCACCAGGGGACTTTGAGAACCTCTGGTGTAGAATTTTCCCTATGACCTCGCAACCTCCTGTATGAACCTCAAGTATTCAGCTTTCTTCATCCATGGCTCCAGTGAGTGAAATGACTGGCCCCTTTGAGTGAGGGACAGACTGTGGCTTGTGTGACAGGATATGATGTTATTGAGTACATTTCTGAATATGTTCTTTTAATAATATATATTATATCTTTAATAAACCCACATTTAGAACCAGAATAAGGAAAAAGAGTACAGAAATAAGAGGGACCAGCCTGTGGAATGAAATAGACAAAAAAATTTAAGTCAAATCCCTTCCTTTCGAACATTAATAATTGTATAATTTCATATAATTGAAATGCAAAACTTTTGTTTTTGCCCGTATTTTTCATGAGCTGAACTCATGAAACTCATGGTCCTTTATTACTTTTAATTGATAAAAAGGTCTTTGGACACTCAAGTTTATTTGCAAACAAGGTGCAATTATGTGCGGAGTATTCTAGTTTTCATTAAAACTAACCTACTTCACAACATAGATATTCACAACAGGGACATTTTAGTGTTTAAGAGTTTTGATGGGGCACAGAGCTTGAAAACAGGTCAGATTGAATTGTATGGTCACCCTACAACTGGCTCTTCCAAAAGGTTATCAAAATTCACCCTGGCTACTAAAACACAATGTTACCTACTGATTTATATGAGGGTGCAAAAAAATAAAGTAGTCTAATTTGTGTTTAATGGAATAAATATACTACCAGTGTGTTGGCCGCTTTGTTTTTTTCCACTAGCTGATGGAACAAAGCCTTTTGTGTTACTTTATTTTTGCTTAGTGGTAGAGCAGTTGACTTATAACTCGAAGGCTGGTGGTACGATTCCCGCTCTCCCCACAGTTCATGCTGTCGTTGTGTCCTTGGGCAAGACACTTAACCCTTCTTGCCTCCAGTGACACACACAGTGTTGGGACAACTGATATAAATTGGACTAAGGCTGCAATCTGGCATGTTTACATTTATGTGGCTATGTCTCAGGTATGTTCAAATGAATTAATAACAAAAAACAAAACTTAACTTTATTCATATCAATAATGTAATTGTCTGCAATAGTGAGGTTAATTGCACCTTTATAAAAGGCTTTAAGGCTTTTGTGACTGCTAGGTTAATAGTGTAATCTTTGATGAGGAAGCACAGGTTCTATAATTACTTGTGTGTATTTCTTCCAGCATAAAATAGTTCTGAACGTCCTGCGACCCGTAGCATTTAGCTGATTTTGCCCAAATGCTCGTACATACAGTATAGTGTAGCTTACCTGTAGCCAGCCATTCATGTTTTCTACCCACTCACTGACTGCACAAAAAATCAGTGTGTCGTTAGTGCCATTATCAAAGCAAATGTTTTAATGTAGAATTTGCCTTTTTTGGTAACTTGTGCATTGTCCATTGAAAACATTTAGCTGTCTTTCTTATTTACTTTATCAAAGACTCTATACAACATGGAAGATTAAATTATAACACTTTTTAACATGAGTATGAACTGGGTGGAAAAGTTTATAAAATAGCAGAAGAAGCAAGAAGGGAAAGTGTTGGAAAACCTGACTGTGTTAAATTACACTTATTATCTTCAAACAAGCTGCTAAAAGCTTGTTTGAAGCAGCTCTGACTTTTAGAATGTGCGTGTTTATCTTCAGTTTTGACTCATTTCAGCTTCACTTTAGCTTTTGTTGATAAGAAAAATAAATATATGGAACAAAACCTGCAGAGGATGAAAGGAGTGAATTGTGCTATTACCAATAGTTTAGGACATAATGAAGGATAATAATGAAAAGGCAGCAGACATTGTTGCCAGATCTTAGCTGTAATTATGTGCTCACCTTAAATGTTATTCAGAAGTATTAGCAAGTAAGACATGAAATATTTATGTGGCACTCTTCAGTTTGGTATATGATTGTGTTCCGGTGTTCTCGACACATTTTTCAGCCATAAGTTGAAGCATGTTCTCTGCCCACTTACTGACAGCACACACTTTTGCCATTATCATCCCTATCATCCCATCCTCTATTCCAAAAAAGTAGAGGTTTTTCTTTATCATGCAACTGGAGGTAGTAGCAAATGACTGATAAAGATGGCTAACAGCTTAGAGTTATGGCAAATTGATGATATTTTATGTTTTATGAATGTTCATGCACAGTAATATTGTACACTAACTTTAACAGTTCAAGGGGAGGTTAAAAACCTTCCCTTTTAGCTCCGCCTACATTACAACTTAGTGTTTTTATCTCCACTCTTCTTTTAAGAGTGAATCTTTTCTTATGTTTTTTAATCTAAATCTTATAAATTTTATTCCTGTAAAACACTTTGAGTTACCCAGTGTATGAATTGTGCTATATAAATAAAATGGCCTTGTCTTGCCTAATACTCTTCACATTGACTCCTTTTGCAAAGTTGTGTTGACAGCTTGTAGTCATAAATTTTAGACATAACACAAGAAATCAGTTCACTTTTGTTATGGGACACAAGGGTGCAGCATAAAGTCAGATGGAGGAGCATAAAAAGGGCTAAAGGGAATGCTATACAACAGGGGCAATATAAAAGGGGCAGTACCTTTGCTGAAATGGCAGCAGCTGAAAAGTTGAGCTGAGGGGGTGTTGAATGTCAGCCACAATGTTTTTTAGGCTTTTTATTTTTACCAATCTGTTTGCGTAAATTTGTTCCAGGCTTGGTAAAGTGATGGTAAATCTATTCAAAGTAGTCACTGAGACTTTCCTAAAAGACAATCCTAAACCAACAGATGATGCAAAAGGTTAATACATTTCAGAATCCTGGGTTAAAAATACATTAATGGAAAACACACAACCAGCATTTCAAATGGTACTTTTTGCTGGAAAAAATGGTTTTGAGTCCACTTTTGTCAGTGACTCTAAATTTCTGTCTGCGTTTAAAGTGATTCACAAGGACAGGCTTTTTGCTCTGACTTAGATCTTTTCTATTTTCCGTCTTCAAGGAACACACAAAAGGTGGCCATCACAGCTCCGAGTGCCTTTGAAAGCTACATCAAAAAAATGTAGCCAAAATCCTCCAACATAACAATAAGACAGATGATTTTGGAGGTAGCTTTGATGTGAAATTTCTTGATGTTCCCTCATATTTTTCATCATGTAATACAAACGTCCTGCCTGTTGTAAGAGACTGGAAGCAATTAGAAGTGACAGGACTTTTGTAAAATGGTACATGTAAATTATTCGGCAAAAGTATGAAATGTTAAAAATGCCAATAGAGTTTGACTTTATTAAAGAATATTTCAGGTATTAAGCCTTACTCAGATACATTTTTAGAAGGGATTTTATTTCAATATAACTCACTATTATTTTTCTCAGTTGAAATGCACTAAAACCAGTAAATTAAGATTAGACTTTATAAATGGTGGCTTGTTAACCATCTGTAAACACAAAGCTCATAAATTGGTAATGCAAGGTCCCCCTTGCATTGCACTTACACCTCCTGATACCAATATCCATTGGACAAGAAAAAGGGCGAGCCACACTGGATAACAATTTCTGGTCCCCTCAACCAAACAAGATGCCCAGGCTGTCAATTAAAAGCCCAAGCAGCCTACCCACTCAACTAGGTGAATCAAAACTCTGGATGCAGACGAAGCTATGGACTTTCGTACCTCGTGATCCCCAAGAGTCACCGAGAACACCTGGTACCTCTGTAAAGAGAGAGCGCCTCGTAGGATTTAAGAGGGATCTATTCAACAAATGAAACTCAACAGAAAGAAAAACCACAACACCATATGCCAGATGATGGCGGCAAAAGGGGCTGCCACTGGATGGCTGGTTCAGAAGGGATCAGGTAGTCAGCAAGTGATTTGGCACCAGGTTCTCCACAAACATGCGGTGGGCGGGCTGGTTATCATTGACCAGCCGAAGATCCACAGCACTACGGTATTGTTACGTCTAAGGAGGATTCTGACGTGGAGGTGTTCAGTCATAATCCCACAGATGGTAGCGTTGCACCATTAGCTCCTCAGCCAAGCACATACACTAAATTTCTTAACCTGTGGTTCCTCTCGTACTGATCAGGATGGAATAAAACGTGCCACCTCAGATTGTACGATCCTAAGGAACTGCAGCTGCCTATCCTGTATAATCAGATGTTGATCTTCAGATCAATGCAGATCTGTGGCAAACCGCAGTCCAATGCCATAAAGCTGAGCGTAAACTCATCCAGGTAGACTTCTCCCCTTCATCTACAGCACGCTGCATCTTCTCAGCTGATGGTCTCTCTCTTCCAAAACAACGCTCCACCTTCAACTTTTAGTAAATCATCATACAGCTGACAAAATCTCCTCATCTACTCTTGCTCTCCATCGCATCCCACAACGTTTCTCCCTGTCAGGGCCGTTTTTTGTAATCTATTAATAAATAATTCATCTGCACCATGCTTTTCTTTTGAGTCTCTCTAGGTTGAAATGGTTTCATGTGTATATCGGAAAATAAAGAAAATTATGTATTTTGTTTGTTCAATATATTATTTAATATTATATATATTTTGTATTTTAGAATACAACAGGATGTTAAAATGTATTAATGTCTAAGTTCTAAGTAAAAAAATACACTTGACTCAAGTGTTGACTTGATGCTGCAGATCATTACATCATTTTGCTTTTGACATAAGCTAAAGTATTATGGTTTAACTATACTTAAACTCAAAATAAATTTATAATGATTTCACATTCAAATATGGGAGTGTATAAAACAGACTATTTGAAATAAAAATTGGTAAGAAATGAAAATCTATTTCACAAAACACCCAGCAGCTGGTGTTACAAACGCCTATTCATTAAGATTTTATTGTGAAGAATTAGACAAAATAAATAATTTTATGTTGAAAGGCAGGAATCAGACACCAGATGTGTTAAATAATAACAAATGCTGTATCCAAGACATAAAATAAAGCTATAATCAAGGAATAATTCAAACAATATATGGTTAGAAACGTAAGAAATTACACTTCATTTTAAGACCAGTTAGTTGTCTGAACACCAGAGTCAAACGATTTGATCACCCGTTAAAGACAAAAAAGTTATCAAATTTTAGCTCAAAATGTCCGACTAAGGATACACTTACGCTTCTGGGTTTACCACTGTATGATCTAAAAGATTTGAATAGCTTTGGTTGTTATCTGCTTACATTACTATTTTATTATTATAAGATTATAAGAAGTAATGAGGCTTTATTTTAGTGTAAAAATGTGTCTCCCTCAAATACTGAAGCCTTAAGGTACAAAACTCACAAATTAAGGGCAGATATTTAAACAAATGTGAAGTATATAATGATATATATGAAAAAACTGAATAAACTCATGGAACAGGCCTGGACAAAATTGATGGTACCCCAAGAAAAGACTGTAAATAATGTGACGAAATGGACATGTTAATTCAAGGTGTGTGCACTAATTAGCATCACAGGTGTGTACAATCTTGTAATCAGTCAGTGGGCCTATTTATAGGGCTTCAGGTAGTCACTGTGTTGTCTGGTGACATGGTGTGTACCACACTCAACATGGACCAGAGGAAGAGAAGGAAAGAGGTGTCACAGGAGAATAGAAAGAAAATTATAGACAAGCATGATAAATGTAAAGGCTATAAGACCATCTCCAAGCAGCTAGATGTTCCTGTGACTACAGTTGCACATATTATTCAGAAATATAAGATCCATGGGACTGTAGCCAACCTCCCTGGACGTGGCCGCAGGAGGAAAATTGATGACAAATCAAAGAGACGGATAATCCGAATGGTAACAAAAGAGCCCAGAAAGACTTCTAAAGAGATCCAAGGTGAACTCCATGCTCAAGGAACATCAGTGTCAGATCGCACCATCCGTCGTTGTTTGAGCCAAAGTGGACTACATGGGAGACGACCAAGGAGGACACCATTGTTGAAAACAAATCATAAAAAAGCTAGACTGGAATATGCCAAACTACATGTTAACAAGCCACAAAGCCTCTGGGAGAATGTCCTATGGACAGATGAGACAAAAATGGAACTTTTTGCCAAGGCACATCAGTTCTATGTTCACAGACGGAAAAATGAAGCATATCAAGAAAAGAACACTGTCCCTACTGTCAAACATGGAGGAGGCTCTGTTATGTTCTGGGCCTGCTTTGCTGCATCTGGCACAGGGTGTCTTGAATCTGCGCAGGGTACAATGAAATCTGAAGACTATCAAGGGATTCTAGAGAGAAATGTTCTGGCCAGTGTCAGACAGCTTGGTCTCAGTCGCAGGTCATGGGTCTTGCAACAGGACAATGACCCAAAACACAGCAAAAAACACCCAAGAATGGTTAAGAGGAAAACATTGGACTATTCTAAAGTGGCCTTCTATGAGCCCTGACCTCAATCCTATTGAGCATCTTTGGAAGGAGCTGAAACATGCCGTCTGGAAAAGACACCCTTCAAACCGGAAACAACTGGAGCAGTTTGCTCATGAGGAGTGGGCCAAAATACCTGCTGAGAGGTGCAGAAGTCTCATTGACAGTTACAGGAATCGTCTGATTGCAGTGATAGCCTCAAAAGGTTGTGCAACAAAATATTAAGTTAGGGGTACCAACAAGTTTGTCCAGGCCTGTTCCATGAGTTTATTTTTTAAAATAATTCCGTTGAAGCATGGTTGAAAAGCAATGTCTGACTTTCATTGGTTAACATTAATAGAATTTTTATTTATTATTACTAATTTTTTTCTGTGACCATTGTGAGTTTTTCTTTCATTGACCAAAGGGTACCAACAATTTTGTCCACGTGTGTAATATCCAGGCCTCAGTCCATCTTTCACTCTTTGACTTGCTCTCTAGCTCCAGGAGCAAATGCGCCAGAAGACCGCCTCAGAACACCCACAGTGGGCTGGTCCACACCTACGTCACTTGGAAAACAGCAAATCTCTGAGTATACTCTTTTCGTCAAGCAGAAAGATCAGGCCCTTAATCTTGACTTCAAATTATTTTTTTTCTTGGCCCTGTCTTGGTCTAGGACATCAAGACATCAAGTGGTTTATTTATTCAAATCATTCTGGTGAGTGGACAAAATATTTTATATTCAATTAAACTTCACCGAACACTAACCCTCCATGAGTCTAGACTTGGTTCAAAAGTGGTCTGCTTATATTTTATAAGTTTTCGTAATTCCAATGTATCTTACATTAGTTTTAACTCGTTCTCGCCCTCACACAATCTCTGTCCCGTGGTCTCGTCTCGGTCTCATTACTCTCTGGTATCGAACAAGACATAGCCTAGGTTAGTGCCATTTGGCTACCAGACTAACAACATTTATCATTTTGTCTTCTTGGAACATGTTTGTTTATCACTAGAACAAGGCAAGCTTCATTTCAGAAAAGATTATAGTTTGGGGTTTTCTCTTTTGATTTCCATTTAGAAGTGTGGATTCTATGTCTCTCAACAGACTGGAAGGGTCAGTAGTGGTAGAGTAGAACTACACTTGGACTTGATGGTTAATGGAGCTGCAATCTAATATGTGGCTACCAGCCTCTCTAGAACTACATGAAATCAATAATGGCTTCTATATGAAATATATCATAAATAAAGAATAAATATCCATCAATGTCACCTTCAATGATGTCATGACATTGTAACCTCGCAGGGCTGGATTTTCACAGCGCCAGGGAACATGTGAGGATTGTGGCAAGTGTTGATGACGACAGTGATGAGGTTGTTGATAGTGCCAGTGGCTGTGTCAGTGTGCACCCTCTCAATGCGATAAATATCTCTATCCCAGATGGCTGGCTCTCCACGAGACAGTGTGTGTGAACCCTCTCTAGCAGTGTGAGGCTGGAGCGGCTAGCTTCTGTCTCCCCGCCAAGGTCAGTGTCGGCGCAAAGAGAGATAGAAGGGCCAACCAGTTTAATATCTCCTTTGCTGACAGCTGCAATTTAATTGTTACCTTGTGAAATAGATACGGCGCTCTCCGAGAAAAAGAGACTGGGGCGATAGCTTGATGATTCTGTGGTGAGGGCAGTAAATCCTCAAACTTCTTTTTTTAAACCTTTGAAACAATTCTTTTAGCAGAGTCTTTTAAAGTTTGGAAATTAATCTTTTAATGGTGTTTCTGAGACATTTGTTCAACAACCCTCACAGTAGAGACATCTATTCCTATGCCTATCACTCTTGATTAATTCATATAATACATATAATTATATGTGGATTAAGCCTGTGTGCAGAGGCCTCTGATTGGCCTGATATTTTTTTTTTTTTATATTATTTTAAAACAAACCTTCACTGCAGTGGCACCTCCAATTTTATTGGCCTCCCCATGTGTAATACGTTACCTAATGGACACGTCTGTAATGTTATTAAACAAATTTTTGTGGGTCCTCGGGTTACTATGATACAGACAGAGTAACGGCAGATTGAAACAACTTGAATCTGCCAAGAGTTAGAAACTATCCATCCATCTTCTACCGCTTATCCGGGGCCGGGTCGCGGGGGCAGCAGTCTAAGCAGAGACGCCCAGATTTCCCCCTCCCCAGACACTTCCTCCAGCTCTTCCGGGAGGATACCGAGGCGTTCCCAGGCCAGCCGAGAGACATAGTCCCTCCAGCGTGTCCTAGGTCTTCCCTGGGATCTCCTCCCGGTGGGACATGCCCGGAACACCTCCCTAGGGAGGCGTCAGTGGACACTGAAGGTCCTGGCTTGATGGAGCCAACAGGACGACGTCATCTGCAAAAAGCAAAGACGTGATCCTGTGGTCCCCAAACCAGACTCCCTCCGGCCCCTGGCTGCGCCTAGAAATCCTGTCCATAAAGATTATGAACAGGACCGGTGAGAAAGGGCAGCCCTGCCGGAGTCCAACATGCACTGGGAACAGGTCTGACTTATTGCCGGCAATGCGAACCAAGCTCCTTCTCCGGTTGTACAGTGACCGGGCAGCCCTTAGCAAAGGGCCCCTGACCCAATACTCCCAGAGTACCCCCCACAGAGCGCCACGAGGGACACAGTCGAATGCCTTCTCCAGATCCACAAAACACATGTGGACTGGTTGGGCAAACTCCCATAAACCCTCCAGCACCCTGGAGAGGGTATAGAGCTGGTCCAGTGTTCCACGACCGGGACGAAAACCGCATTGTTCCTCCTGAATCCGAGGTTCAACTATTGGCCGCATTATCCTCTCCAGTACCCTGGCAAAGACTTTCCCGGGGAGGCTGAGGAGTGTGATCCCTCTGTAGTTGAAACATACCCTCTGGTCCTCCTTCTTAAAAAGAGGGACCACCACCCCGGTCTGCCAGTGCAGAGGTACTGTCCCCAACCGCCACGCGATGTTGCAGAGGCGTGTCGACCAAGACAGCCCCACAACATCCAGAGACTTGAGGTACTCAGGGCGTATCTCATCCACCCCCGGTGCCTTGCCACCGAGGAGCTTCCCAACTACCTCAGTGACTTCGACTTGGGTGATGAACAAGTCCACCTCTGAGCCCTCGGCCTCTGCCTCCTCAATGGAAGACGGTGGGGTTGAGGAGATCCTCGAAGTATTCCTTCCACCGTCCAACAATGTCCCCAGTTGAAGTCGGCAGATTCCCACCTCCACTGTAAACAGTGTTGGCATGGCACTGCTTCCCCCTCCTGAGGCGCCGGACGGTTTGCTAGAATTTTTTTGAGGCCGACCGATAGTCCTTCTCTATGGCCTCACCAAACTCCTCCAAGACCCGAGTTTTAGCCTCCACAATCACCCGGGCTGTAGTCCGCTTGGCCTGCCAGTACCTATCAGCTGCCTCAGGAGTCCCACAAGCCAACCAGGTTCGGTAGGTCTCCTTCTTCAACTTGACGCCATCCCTTACTTCCGGTGTCCACCACCGGGTTCGGGGGTTGCCGCCACCCGGCACCGGAGACTTTACGGCCACAGCTTCGAGTGGCCGCATCGACAATGGAGGTGGAGAACATGGTCCACTCGGACTCAATGTCTCCAACCTCCCTCGGGATCTGGTTGAAGCTCTGCTGGAGGTGGGAGTTGAAGATCTTTCTGACAGGGGACTCGGCCAAACGTTCCCAACAGACCCTCACAGTACGTTTGGGTCTGCCGAGTCTGTCCAGCTTTCTCCCCCGCCATCCAACTCACCACCAGGTGCTAATCAGCTGACAGCTCCCCCCCTCTCTTCACCCTAATGTCCAAGACATACGGCCGGAGGTCAGATGAAACAACTACAAAGTCGATCATCGATCTCCGGCCTAGGGTGTCCTGGTGCCACCCTTATGTTTGAACATGGTGTTTGTTATGGACAAACTGTGACTAGCACAGAAGTCCAATAACAGAACACCGCTCGGGTTCAGATCCGGGGGGCCGTTCCTCCCAATTACGCCCCTCCAGGTGTCACTGTCGCTGCCCACGTTAGCGTTGAAGTCCCCCAGTAGAACGACAGAGTCCCTGGTCGGAGCACTTTCCAGCACCCCTCCAAGAGACTCCAAGAAGGCCGGGTTCTCGGCACTGCCATTTGTAAGAGACAGTAAGAGACCTATCCTCGACCCGAAAGCGCAGGGAAGCGACCCTCTCGTTCACCGGGGTGAACTACAACACACGGCGGCTGAGCTGGGGGGCTATGAGCAACCCCACACCAGACCCACCGCCTCACACTGCAGGCAACTCCAGAGTAGTGGAGAGTCCAGCCTCTCTCAAGGATTTGGGTTCCAGAGCCCGAGCTGTGCGTGGAGGTGAGCCCGACTATCTCTAGTCGGTATCTCTCAACATCCCGCACAAGCTCAGGCTCCTTCCCCGCCAGCTTGGTGACATTCCATATTCTTAGCGCCAGATTCCGTGTCTGGGGATTGGGTGGTCGAGGCCTCTGCCTTCGACTGCCACACAATCCACTTTGCACTGACCACTTACGGTTCCTCACGCAGTTGGTGGGCCCACGGGAGGTCGGCCCCATGTCGCTCCTTCGGGCTGAGCCCGGCGGGCCCGTGGGAAAAGACCCGGCCACCAGGCGCTCGTATACGAGCACCAACCCCGGGCCTGGCTCCAGGGTGGGGCCCCGGTTGCGCCATACCGGGCAATGTCATGGTCCTTTATTTTCTACTATCCATAAGGGGTTTTTAATTGCTCTTTGTCTGGCCCGTCACCTAGGACCTGTTTGCCTTGGGAGACCCTACCAGGGGCATATAGCCCCCGACAACATAGCTCCTAGGATCATTCGGGCACTCAAACCCCTCCACCACGATAAGGTTGCGGTTCAAGGAGGGGAGTTAGAAACTACTAAAGTCAAAAAAGTCGAGTCGAAAGGTCCGATCTCGCTGCAATAGTTAAACTTTACAGACATTAACTGACATTTTGGATGGAGAGGGAACATTTATTTGATCAAAAAATACAACTCCTATGCTTCGTATCATAGTTGAATGACATCACTTTATCCTCGAGTCCGGGCTGCTGTTATAATCACAGAATGAATCCAGGACTAAATCAGCTCTGGACCATTATCATGTCAGGATTAAAAAAACTCGAGCTCAGAGGAAAGTGAGGACGTCTAATAATGTGGTGAGTTGTGCATTTGTCTGTTAACGTTTTTATTCTGTTGTAAGTTAAGTACTTGACTCATTTGTCACTTATTTGACCTCATTTAAACTTGCAAACGATGCAAGTAATTAGCTCATGCCTTTTTGTGTTCATTTACGTAATTAAAAATTTGAAAATGTGTTAAAGAGTGTTTAGTAAGTGACAAATACATGAGTCTGTTATGTTCACACTTTAAGCTCAAAGTATTAAATTCAGTATTACTTTCTGTGGGAATTCTAAATGCTGTTACAAAATAAATCTTAAGCATTTTAATTAAAATGTTACACTATGTGGTGAAAATACAAGAAACAAATATTTGTTTTCTGATTTTGAACATGTTTTAAGATGAACCTAGAGCAATTGAATTAACTTCTTAGTTATTGTCAACAACTAATATTTTCCTTAGAGTAAAGACATTAGGAAGACATGAATTATGATTGCATCTTTGACATATTTCTTTAACAAATATATTTTTGCTTGAATTGGTGGTTTTGTATTTAAAACATTCTCACACATTTATAAAATGCAGGATTTTAGGCTGATGTTAATAAACAAGCAGGTCCTGAGCCTTATCCTTTCGGTCAAATCCATTTGTATTATGGCTTTTAATGAACTAGCCTCTTTTGATTTTGTAGCATTTTCCTTTCTTCTGTGAGCTATGATTTTTTGAAAGCTAAACACTCAGTTTCAATCCCTCCTCAAACTTGTAAACATACAAAAAAAATACAAACAGAGGACAGTTGATACCTTAATTGGCCACTCCTAAATTGTCATATGACCCTACCTGGCCTCCCTAAATAAAAAGGGGATGTGTGAGCTTTGCTTGTGTTACTGTGGGTTCTCTCAAGGTCTGGCTTCCTCAAACCGTCCTAGGCCCAAATTCAATTTTAGCAGAAGGGGTGTTTGTGCTTCTTTTATAGAACTTATCTTACTTGCTGTGAATGTCTGTATTGTGTAATGTGCAGTGTTATAGTTCCCCCCCATCATAAAATAATACTGTGTATACAGACTAGCATTCTGCTTGAAAATTTACGTGGGGAAAAAAGATTTTAGAAATTTCGTTTTGTTTGTTTTTTGTCTGAGGAGTTACAGTATGTAAGCTGCTGTAGTGACTTTCAGTTCAAGCAAAGTGTTAACAATCAACTGTAATTCAGCAATTAATTTTTACCTTTATGTTCACATTTATTACAACATTGCTAAATAAGAAATAACAATAGTTAGTATCCTGAACTAATTTACCATTTAACAGACCATTTAGTGCCCCCTGAGTGATCTTTATAAAATTATAAATCTTTTCCCAGTGCTTTGTAAAATAAATGAATACATTTGAATCAGCCAGAGAAATGAAATATGAAATATGACTAATGTGGACATACTTAAGCTTATTTTCTAGTGTCTACTATTATACTTTTTATTTGCACTTATAATTTATTATTTCTACTTTTAATTTCTTCTTGCATATTTCCTTTCCTGTATTCAAATCCCTACTATCATTTCAACCCAGAAATTATCATCTGTTTCATGCAAAAGGCGACCATAATAATCTGCATGTTATATCACTGTCCATAACTGCCCCTTCTACTTTCCCAATAGGCCTGTGGAACTGCCAGTCTGCTGTGAACAAAGCTGATTTCATTACAGCTTTTAGTGTACGTTTAGTGACCCATGTTTAGTGACCCATGGCGCCCCCCGAGGCAGACGTGTTTGCTCGCTCCACGCTTAAATGTTTTACTTTTCTTTTTTTGTGTGCGTTTTTCGTTCTTTCTGCAGTGCACAAATGCCATGCACTGCTAACATACAACCGACAGGCATTATTGGACATCGCCAACTCACAAAACTTCGATTTTAGTGGTTCTATTCCGCTGGAGCTACAACTCATTGTTCGCCCGCAGAGTCACCACCGGGGCTACCCAGAGGGCCATGAAGCACCGGCCTCGAGTGAGTTCGCTGACCCCAGGAGAGTGCTTCGGAGACAGCGACGCAAGCGAGGCAAGAGGAGGGCTACATGCTAGGCTAAAGCTCGCGCTAGCCGACCACCGCTACCCAGCCTCCTGTTAGCGAGCGTGCGGTCCCTAGAAAACAAACTGGACGAGCTACGAACCAGGATTTTAACACAACGGAAATCAGAGAGTGCTGCGCCCTGATTTTCACAGAGACTTGGCTCTCAGATAGAGTTCCAGAGAACGCCATTCAGCTACAGACTCACTCGCTTCACGAGGTGACCGAACGGCTGCGTCCGGTAAGTGTAAAGGTGGCGGTGTGTGTGTTTGTAAACAACTCATGGTGCGAAGATATACGGACTGTTGAAGAGCACTGTTCACCAGATGTGGAGTTATTACTGCTGAAGTGCCGTCCGTATTATCTACCGAGGAATTTACTGCTGTGTTTTTGGCGCTGTTTACATCCCCCGAGTGCTAACCCGCGCTAGCACTCAACAAACTCCATGACGTCATCAGCGCGTTAGAAACGGCTCATCCTGGCGCTGTTTTTATTGTTGCGGTGACTTTAACCATTGTAGTTTGCGGACTGTATTCCCCAAATACCACCAGCATGTTGACATTCCCACCGTGATAAAAACACTCTTGACCACGTCTACAGCAACATACGTGGTGCATACAGGGCTGCACCCCGCCCCACCGGACACTCGGACCACATTTCTTTGTTCCTGTACCCTGTTTACAGACAAAGACTGAAACAAGCACACCCTGTCACCAAACAGATCAAACTCTGGACCCGGAGGCGAGATCACCCTGCAGGACTGTTTCGCTGACAGACTGGGATGTGTTTAAAGCTGCAGCCACTGTGGAGGACTCTTCCATCAGCGTACAGGATTATGCTGAGTATGTGTCCGGGTACATCAGCACTTGTGTTGATAACATCGTGCCCACCATACAAATCAGGAAGTTTCCCAACCAGAAGCCCTGGATAAACAGTCAGGTCGTCACATGCTGCGTGCTCGCTCTCTTGCATTTAGATCAGGCAATGAGAACGAGTACAAAGCTGCAGTATGGACTGAGAAAAGCCATCACAGCGGCCAAGAGGCAGTACAGAGAGAAGCTGGACAGCTTCTACTCTACTGCGGATTCAGGGCGGATGTGGCAAGGCCTGCAGCACATCACAGACTACAGGACCACCACCAACAACATCGCATCAACAGACAGCCTGCCGGATGACCTCAACAATTTCTACGCCCGCTTTGAGGCTCCCAGCAACACTGCAGAGAGGAGCTCACACACACCTGGTTCACCCAACCCCCTCCCTCCACCAACCATCTCAACAACACAGGTACACAGAGCTCTGAGGAAGATCAACCCCAAAGCAGCAGGACCAGACAACATTCCTGGGTGGGCCCTCAGAGCATGTGCCAACGAGCTGGTTGATGTTTTCACCTCCATCTTCAACCTCTCCCTCAGCCAGCGCATTGTACCATCATGCTTCAAGACCACGACCATCGTCCCCTGCCCAAGAAGAACCCACCCACCTGCCTGAATGACTACAGGCCAGTGGCACTCACTCCAATCATTATGAAGTGTTTGAGAGTGGTGCTGGCCCACATTCAAAAGCAGCATACCGACACCATTGACCCCTGCAGTATGCCTACCGGCCCAACAGGTCCACCTCAGATGCTATCGCTACTGCCGTCCACTACTCCTCTCACACCTGGAGAACAAGGACTCATACCTACGGATACTTTTTATAGATTACAGCTCCGCCTTCAACACGGTCATCCCACACAAACTCACCCACAAACTGTCCACACTTGGTTTGCACCCCACCCTCTGTGACTGGCTCCTAGATTTCCTGACTGGCAGGCCTCAGTCTGTCAGGATTGGTAATAGGACTTCAGCCAGCACCATCACAAACATTGGTACTCCACAGGGCTGTGTACTCAGCCCCATCCTCTACACCCTGTACACCTCGACTGTGTCGCCTCTCACAAGGACAACATCATCCTGAAGTTTGCTGACGACACCGCAGTGATAGGGCGCATCGCTGGCGGTGACGAGGCAGCTTACAGGAGGAGGTGGCCAGTCTGGTGTCATGGTGTGAAGACAACAACCTCACCCTCAACACGGACAAGACAAAGGAGATGATAGTGGACATGAGGAGGGAGAGGAGAACGCCTCAGCCACTGTTCATCCGGGAACTTGAAGTGGAGAGGGTGAGCAACTTCAAATACTTGGGTGTCCACATCAATGAGGACCTCACCTGGACACCTCACATCACGCAGCTGGTCAAGAAGGCTCAACAGCGGCTGTATTTTCTGAGGAGGCTGAGGAAGTTTGGCATGTCGCCCAAGATCCTCAGCAACTTCTACAGCTGCACCATTGAGAGTGTCCTGACCAGCTGCATCACTGTGTGGTACGGCAGCACTTCTGTCATGGACCGCAAACGCCTGCAGAGAGTGGTGAAGACTGCGCAGAAGATCACCAGGACTCCACTGCCCTCTCTGCAGAGCATCTACCATCGCAGAGTCCACAGAAGAGCTGCTTCCATCCTCAAAGACCCCTCCCACCCCCAACATGGTCTGTTCACACTTCTACCCTCAGGACGGAGGTACAGAAGTGTGAAATGCAGGACTTCCAGAATGCCATAAGACTCCTAAACAGCAGATAGGAATCTACATTCACAATCACAACATTACATGAACAATTGTTTACCTTTTACCTACTGCACTACCTCACTTTACTTTACACCGTCACTTTACTTTACACCGTCACTTTACACCATCACAACTGCACTACCTCACTTTACTACTTTACTCCTTTTGCCCTCTTGTATTTTTTTTGTATATTTGTATTTTTTGTATACTTGCATTATTATTACTTGTATATTTTTTTTTTTTTACTTACTTGTGTGACATTTTACTGTGGACGGCAAAGTAAGAATTTCATTGTACAGGGAAACATGCTTTCTGTCTGTACACATGACAATAAACACTTTGAATCTTGAATCTTTGAATCTTGAATCTTTTGTTCAACATTCTGGTCTTTCAGTTGTAGCACTTACAGAAACATGGATCAAACCAGAGGATTCTGCCACTCCCGCCGCCCTCTCCCATAATCACACTTTTTCCCACAGTTCTCGTGTCACTGGAAGGGGTGGATGGACCGGACTACTTATCCCTACCGACTGGAAGTTCAAACAGCTATCACCCTTGTTTGACAACAGCTCCTTCGAGTTCCACGCTGTTACCATCACCCACCCTGTTAAAAGTCATTTTGTAGTTATCTATTGACCCCCAGGTCAGCTTGGACATTTCTTGGAGGAGTTGGATGTGCTTCTCTAATCCTTCCCTGAGGATGGTACTCCTCTGGTGGTATTAGGAGACTTGAACATCCACCTTGAAAAGCCACAGGCTGCTAACTTCAATAACCTGACTGCATCATTTGACCTTAAGCTGGTCTCCACATCGGCAACCCACAAGTCTGGAAACCAACTAGATCTTATCTACATAAGGTCCTGCTCCACTCGGCACACTCTGGTCACGCCACTGCACACGTCTGATCATTTCTTCGTAACTCTCGACCTCGACCTAACTTCTTCAGACATTGTAATTGTTTTACTGCTGGTCACTTTCCGACGCAACCTGCGTACACTCAGTCCTTCCAGTTTTTCCTCTGCTGTCTCTTCTGAGGAGCTCTCTCTTTTAAACACAAACAATGCCACCGACACTTTGTGCTCCACGCTTACATCCTGCTTGGACAACTTATGCCCTCTTACATCTAGATTAGCCCGTACATCCTCGTCTGCCCCCTGGTTATCCGATGTCAAAAAATCCTATCAACTCACCTGACACACGCACTCTCTTTAAAACCTTTTCTTCCCTCCTTTATCCACCTGCTCCCCCCATCTTCATTGGATGTAACAGCTGATGATTTTGCGTCTTTCTTTGTAAAGAAACACACAGATATGTGTTTGGTCCCTTCTTTCTCTCCTCTAACTGAAGCAGATGTTTCCAAGGTCATTAGTTCTAACCACCCTACTACCTGCCCGCTGGATCCCATCCCCACACATCTCCTTCAGGCCATCTCTCCATCTGTCATGCCTGCTCTCACCCACATCATCAACTCATCTCTTTCCACTGGGTCATTCCCCACAGCTTTCAAAGAGGCCCGCATCACACCACTACTGAAGAAACCCACTCTTAACCCTACACTGCTAGAAAACTACAGACCAGTTTCCCTCCTTCCCTTCATTGCCAAAGCTCTGGAGCGAGTTGTGTTTAACCAGCTCTCCTCCTTTCTCACACAGAGCAACCTCCTGGACCAGAACCAGTCTGGGTTCAAGAGCGGACATTCCACCGAAACTGCACTGCTCTCAGTCATCAAAGCCGTGAGACTGGCAAAGGCAACATCCAAGTCATCTGTACTTATCTTACTGGATCTGTCTGCTGCTTTTGACACTGTTAATCATCACATCCTCCTGTCCTCTCTCAAGGCAGACAGCTCATAAAACACATTGGCATTGCACACGAAGTCTCACCGAACTCAGAATATTGTAGTGTTTTATAAATGGTTTGTTTTATTTAATGCATTTTGATTTGATTTATTCTATGTCAGGGAACAGGCAAAGGACTCACAATGCAGACCTCACAATGAAGACGTTTAACAGGGTTTATTCCGAGGCAGAGGTACAAAATCACAATCCAGAAGACGAAGTCGAACAAAGCAGAGGTCAGAACACACTAGAAGACCGGTACAATAAACCCGAGGAAATGGCCAGAGAGCTCACACAAGGGTAGAGACAATCTGGCCCAGGACAGGGGAAAACACACAGACTATAAGGGGAAGACAACGAGGCACAGCCTGAACATTAGAGCAGGTAATCACGGTGGAGGGAAAACACAAGGGCAGGAAGTCAATCAGGAAACACAGACAGGGGTAATAAAAAACAAATAAAACACAGGAAACAAGATAGAATACATGGAAAGACTAACTACAACAGACCAAGAGGGTGGGACATGACATTATATTGTTTAAATTTGTTTTACTCTGTTTAACTCCATTCTATTACACTGAGTAAAATACAGTGAAAAAAGCCACCCTTTGTTTTAAAATGTTGTGTTTAATAATATTATGTGTTGCATTGAAAAGTGCTATATAAATAAAGTTTGATTGATTGATTAATGTGGTGGCTGTGTGTAATTGGCCGTAACTTCCTGCATTTGGTGGAAAGTCTGAACTATTGCCATTGCACCTTCATGGTCCAGACCATGGTTACCTTTTTTTTATCAAACCAAAGAGCAGTTGTTTGTTCTGAACTGCAGTCCACTACAGCTTTCATATTTACTTTTTAAAAATATTTAAACACAATCTCGCATAAAAGTTCAAAACATTAGTTGAAGAAATAATTTGTTTCTTAAAATGAACTTATTATTTTCAGGATTTCAGGAGAAATTCATGTCTCAAACTCTGTGCCATTCTCCTCTTTATCAGAATTAAAGTAAGGTTTATTGTCAGATAGAGGCAAGGCAAGGCGATTTTATTTATATACGGTAGCACAATTTACAGTCATTCAAAGTGTTTTACAGAAATAAAAGACATTTAAAATACATAGACTAAGATTAAGATAAGATTACTAAGATAAGATTTAGAATAAGAAACATAAGAAAATTAAGAAAAAGAGTGCAGAGTTAAAAGATTTTAAAGTTGTTTTTACTGAATGTAGTTGGCGCGAAAGAGGAAGGTTTTTAACATCCCCTTGAACATTGTTAAAGTTGAGGCTTGTTTTACTTCATCTGGGAGGCTGTGCCAGATTTTTGCTGCATGAAACTTAAACACTACTTCATGATGTTTAGTTCTAACTCTGGGCACGAGCAGGCTTGTCCATAATGTTCTCAGAGTCCGAGGAGGTTTATAAGCAACTTGCATGTTAGAAATATATTCTGGTGCTAAGAGACCTGTAAACCAGCAGTGCTGTTTTAAAGTCTATTCTCTATAGAGATTTTAAAACTTTTGTAATGTGGTTGTACTTCCTGGTTTTGGTTAGAACCCAAGCAGCAGCATTCTGAATAAGCTGCAACAGTCGTAACCCTCGTTTTGAAACACCAGTGAGCAGGCTGTTACAGTAATCTAATCTGCTGGGGATAAAAGCATGGATAAGTTTTTAAGACTGGTTTAGACATTATGGGCTCCTGACAGACCCTTGCATATTTCATCCAGTGCTGCACTGACGTTTCTCTTTTCTGAGTCAATTGAAAAGATAAAGAATTGTCAAAGGATTTGCGGGAAAAGATAATTTAATGGTATGAAACAGAAAAGGGATATAAAAAGATATTCAAGGAATTGAGAATGCCAGTCAGCAGTGTTGAATCTCTAATTAAGAAGTGGAAAATTAGAGATTCTGTTAAAACCAAACCACGGTCAGGTAGACCAACAAAAATGTCAGCCACAACTGCCAGGAAAATTGTTCTGGATGCAAAGAAAAACCCACAAATAACTTCAGCTGAAATACAGGACTTTCTGAAAAAAAGTGGTGTGGCTGTTTCAAGACGCACAATAAGGAGGCAGAAGCCACAAAGTATCCCGCTTGCCAAACAGCACAGAGGCAAGCCTCAAAACGTTTGGAAAAAAGTCATTTGGAGTGATAAGACCATAATTGAACTTTTTGGTCACAATCATAAACATTACATTTAGAGAGGAGTCACCAAGGCTTATGATGAAAGCCTACTGTGAAACATGGAGGTGGATTGCTGATGTTTTGGGGATGTGTGAGCTACAAAAGCACAGGAAAGATAAATGCAGCATGTTATCAGAAAAACTGGAGGAAAATCTGACCTCATCAGCCCGGAAGCTGTGCATGGGACGTTCTAACATGACAACAATCCAAAGCACAATGCCAAGTCAACCCATCATTGGCTACAGCAGCATAAAGTGAAGGTTTTGGACTGAAGGTTCTGACCATCTCAATCTCCTGACCTCAATATCATTGAGCCACTCTGGGGAGACCTAAAAAAAAAAGGAATTTGGATTTGTGCATAAAATCACCATCAAATGTGATCTGATCTTTGTCAAAATGACACAAATGAAACAACAGTGTCTGCTTTAACTAAAACCACCCAAACATTTATAGGTTTTCATATTTTTAATGAGGATATTTACATTTACATTTAGTCATTTAGCTGACGGTTTTATCCAAAGCGACTTACATTAAGCCTGTAATTACCAGTGTTACAGCTGGAACACCACTGGAGGCAATGTAGGTTAAGTGTCTTGCTCAAGTACACAACAACAGTATAAACTGTGGGAAAGCGGGAATCGAACCACCTACCGTCCTTGAAGGACCGCTTTACCACCGAGCCACTGCTTGTCATTTTTGGTGGACGGCCACTCCTTGGTAGAGAAGAAATAGTGCCAAACTCTCTCCATTTGTGGACAATTTCTCTAACTGTGGATTGATGAGCATCCAGACTTTTAGAGATGGTTTTGTAACCTTTCACGGCTTTATACAAATCAACAATTCTTGATCGCAGGTCTTCAGAGAGCTCTTTTGAGCGAGCCATGGTGCACATCAGACAATGCTTCTCATCAAGACACAATTCTTACCAGGTGTGTGTTTTAATGTGAGCAGGGCAGCTTTAAGCCACTCCTCAGTGATTGGACACACCCCTGACTTAAATTGTTTGGTAAAAATTGGTATTAATTGCTCTCAAAGTCTGAAAGTCTCTCAAAGTAGGCAGAAGGTTCAGTTACTTAATCCTCCCCCTTCTGTCGTTGTTTGCATGTTATCCTCATTAAAAATTCGTCCTTGATTGTTGTTTTGGACTTCTGCCTCTATGGTTACATTGTAATCACGTTACTACTAGAGCAAGCTAATGCACAATTTGCTCGAATCATGCCGCAGGATGTCCTATTGTGTCTTTGCATCGCCTTAACATGTAAATCACTTCATTTGTGTCTGGTGGGAACGCACCATTAAATTAGCTAGGTTTACGTCACAGTCTCACTATTATAGTTTTAGGTAGAACTCTGACACTTTATTTGCCAAGGTGCCGTGGCTGAGTAGCTTTGCTTTTTTAATCAGTCCAAAGAGATGGCAGCACATTACTCTTTCCCTGGGATCCTTACGTTGTCAGTTTGGTGATTGATTTTAAAATTTGATTGATCACTGGGGGTGTTTGTCAAGTCCTCGCTCCCAGCCACATTTTGGACCTTTAACTGCCTATGAGGCATTGTGCAGTCAGTCTGACAGCCCCAGGCGCCGGCACTGCTCATAGCGGCTTTGTTAAAGCAGCACAATCAATGTTCCCACTCACCTGTGCTTTTTGCAAAAACAAGGTCACACTGCATTTAAGAAACATCACACAATTAAACAAGGAAAAAGGAATTCAAAACAGCTTTGGCAAACTACAGATAAGCTGATATACATAATTTCAGTAATTAATTCAGTAAAGGAAATAAATTATAGGCTTCTTGCATAATTATGCTCCACCTGTTACTCCATTGTTACAAATATTGCATTATGTTTTAAAAGTATACATGACACAAACGCATAAAATCTTATTCCTGTCAAACTCTAAAGTTAAAGACAACTTGGGACTTGATAGTGCAATTATAAAATAAAAACACAGAGATACCCAGTCAACCTCTATCACATACATTGTAAATAAAACTACAGAAGACAGTGGGATAGAATAACATGACGGAAAACACATTCATTTTTAGTGTCCAGAGCTGGCCATCTTTTTCATTTCTTTTAGCTATACAAGTCAGTGCCAGAGATGAAAGCGCAGTCTATATTTGGTAATTTAAATTTCACTTGTGAACTCAAGAGGCGTGTATTTCCAAGATGCCAAAAAGCATATTTTATAAGAATATAATATAGAGGAGATAGAGAATTGTACATAACTCACACTAGTCATATATTTATAGTGTTAACAGGAGGCTTGTGTTTTACTGAAATAAATGAAGAGCAATAGTGGTGTATAGGAGTAAAACAGGTACAAGAAGCAGTACATGGATGGATGAATAGGGAATAAATTTTAGGACAAAACTTGCACCCTTCATTTGTTGATCTACCGTTAAACCACAGGAACAGGCCTAGACAATTAATTGATTAATTAATTAATTAACTTAATATGTTGTTGTTAAATGTTAATATGTTGCACAACCTTTTGAGGCTATCACTGCAATCAGACGATTCCTGTAACTGTCAATGAGACTTATTTTGGCCCACTCCTCATGAGCAAACTGCTCCAGTTGTTTCCGGTTTGAAGGGTGTCTTTTCCAGACGGCATGTTTCAGAATTAGGATTGAGGTCAGGGCTCATAGAAGGCCACTTTAGAATAGTCCAATGTTTTCCTCTTAACCATTCTTGGGTGTTTTTAGCTGTGTTTTTGGTCATTGTCCTGTTGCAAGACCCATGACCTGCGACTGAGACCAAGCTGTCTGACACTGGCCAGCACATTTCTCTCTAGAATCTCTTTATAGTCTTCAGATTTCATTGTACCCTGCACAGATTCAAGACACCCTGTGCCAGATGCAGCAAAGCAGCCCCAGAACATAACAGAGCCTCCTCCATGTTTGACAGTAGGGACAGTGTTCTTTTCTTTATATGCTTCATTTTTCCGTCTGTGAACATAGAGCTGATGTGCCTTGGCAAAAAGTTCCATTTTTGTCTCATCTGTCCAAACGACATTCTCCCAGAAGCTTTGTGGCTTGTCAACATGTAGTTTGGCATATTCCAGTCTAGCTTTTTTATGATTTGTTTTCAACAATGGTGTCCTCCTTGGTCGTCTCCCATGTAGTCCACATTGGCTCAAACAACGACGGATGTGATCATTGACCGAAGGGTACCAACAATTTTGTCCACGTGTGTAATTCATCTACAAGCTTGTGATCCGTAAAACGTAAAAGTGAGAGAATATTTTTTGCAATGAACATTAAAGAAAATTATGAACAATAAAATTCAAGGTTTTATCCAGAAAGTACGTGTCCTATAACATTTGGAACAGGTCCCGTAAAGCCATGATTACCAAACATTTAGGCCATAAAAGTCTATAAAACATTCTGACCAGATGTTCTAACTCTTTTTTGGGGTATTTTGTTCTCTCTCAGGAAGCATTCCCATCGACATTAGGTTGCCAGCCTGAAGCCACTAGTTTAAAAGTGGATAACTGAATCCCTTTAAAAGGCATCAAGCCTCATCAAGAAATACAACGCTAATATTCAATATGAAGTACAAACAGAGGAAGTGATAAAAGAAAACACAAAAAAGATTTAAAGTAATTGCAGGTTATGTAATATGCTCAAAGGAGATAAAGCAGGGCATAAAAAAGAAATTATGTTGCTAACATCTACTAATTTACTTACTGCTGTCGGAGGCTCACTTTAATATGTGGAAATGGTTATATTTGACAAATTATTTTGGGTTAAAAAGAAGATTGTCTCAATTATCTTGTATTAAATATTGATATTAAATATGAAGGAAGCAGGCACAGGCAGAGCCACATTTAGCTGGTGCTAAAGCTCATCTGAGACACACAAAGGAGAATGTCAGTGGAATAAAAACACTGGTTTGTTGAATGGGGTTTATATTTATAGGCCTGGGAGGAAATGGACATTTGCCTGAAGTTAATCCTCTAAGGGAATTTTTGAAAGTCCCCGAAAACAACAGAATATTGTCTACAATTTACAGCAGAAACTTGGTTACTGCCTCACATGTTAAAGGCTTCTAAGGGCTTCCCAGTTATGGTTCATGACCTTGGCCATGTACTGGTTTCTTTATAAATGTGGCCAAATAGGGACAGTTATCACCAAGCATAATGGGCCTCAAACATAAATGTTAAATGTTCTTCCTTGGAGAATCTATAGGGAAGGGTCTAAGTGGGATTCATAAAGCGTTCAACTAACCCCCAGTTTACACCAACTCAATAGCGCCACAGAACAACACTGTCATGACACCCGTGTGTAAACTGTGTAAACATGTCTCGCAGCTCAAGATAGGTTGGAGTTCTATTTTTCAAGTGGCTCGGCAACAATCTACTGAGCTACAGCCGGGGAAACACAACTATTAGTCACCCAGTGTCAATATGAACTTACACTACATTATCAAAATAAGCTCACTTTATACAGTACATATCACAATATAGCCCTGATATTAATGCAATTCATTATATCTTAATAAAATAGTTTTTGACATAAAATTCATACACTTTTGGCTCCTGTCAAACACTTTTTCTAGAAACAAAATAAAAAGAGATAGTTTATCTGATACAGTCACAGTTGAACTATTGGCTCTCATTAACGTGAGGGATGTTTACGGCTGAGTGAACGTTAGATTAACTCCAGCAGAAATATTACAGATTAATCAACCAGCTGTTTCTGGGACTCACTGTTGTATTACACTTCTGTTGTTAGTTTGTAGAAGTGATAGACACTTGTTTAGCCTCAATACCAGACCTTGTTTAGCAACAGCAAGTTAACACAAATGTACAACATTAGCCTGTTTGCTTAAGCTGAACTGGTTTGTGTGAACAGTACTAGCGCTAATTTAGCTCTAAAATATGTGGGTCCATTGTAAACAGAGCATCTCTGAGGGCTCTTTGTTTTAAAAGTCTGTTCGGCTGCAGCAGGGACATGACAGCTGCTTATCTCTGCGCTTAGCTTAGCTCTTCTTCATTAGACTGACTGCACTCCCTGAGCCTACACTGCTCCCTGCACCTTCTGTAACACATTGCAGTTATAAAGGGATATTAATCCTGGTAAATATCTTGCATTTCTTGGTAAATACATGAACGCATGCGGTGCGTCAACAACAAAAATTTGTACAAATTATCTTTTTAATTGACATAGTTGTTGCCACTGCCCCACTTCTTTAGCTCCTTTAGCGCCTGTAGCAGTTAAAACAGTTGAGAATACTCTTATTGGTCTGTTTACAAAATGCAATCTAAAAATATAAACAGAGAAAAGAGAAGCAAAATGAAACATGAATTCATTTTTCCAATGCATTTCCATTTGTCTAACGTGGCAGGGAAATTGTGGGATCTAAGCTAAGGTCTAAACTTTGGTTAATGTAATTTTTTTTTGGTGTTGTTTTGATCCAAATTTACTATTTATTCATGTGCTTGTTACTAAAATGTAGCTTATTTTGTTATTTGTTATTTTATTATTCATGTATCACAGGGACACCTAATAGTTTGGCGGCCTAATAAGCACTGTGGCCTTTCATGTCTCTTACTCAACACTCGACAATTATTTAGATTTTCTCATTAAATCAAATAGCCCGTTATTTGATTGCCAAACTGGATTTAATCATGGTATTCAGTGTGACTTTTTTTATCTGAAAACTGCTAAAAAGAGCATGTTTAGTGAAGTGTAGTGTTATGTAGACATTTACATTACCCGGGACCTTGTTAAAATCTACACTTTAGCGCTCAAATGACAGTAATTAGACCTCCAACGAGCCGTGCCTCCAACGCCTTAGCCAAAACACTGAAGAGGTTGAAAAAGATGTCAAGAACAGTTTGACAGAATGATTACCATTTACCCTTTCCACATCTCGCCCCGAACGGCAGGCGAAAAAGACCTGAACTCTTTCAAACCCAGCTGACATTTTTCAGCAAGGGAGACCTTTGATTTGTAATTGTGATATAGATCATAAATGTGTGCACCTGGGGGGGGGGGGCTCTCTAAGTGTGGGGTATTTTTTCCTCCTCTCTGATGTCCATATGAAGGATCCATTGCAGGGGAAGATAGAAATCAGTGACATTTGGAGTCTCCAGAACAACTGAAAGGTGAGAGAGGTGAAATATGTAACAGTAAAAATGAAGCTCTATCAAACATGGAAGTTGACTCAAAGGCTTTCCATTGCTTCAATCCGATTGGACAGACATGTGATTAATTGAAGGCTATCCATGGTTGTATTACAAAGCTGCATGCATGGCCTTCTAAGCCTTGTCGCAAATTCCACCAGTGGACACTTGGATTTTTCCCATAGACCACGTTGTAAAATGACAGCGTACTCACTCTAGGGCCTTTTGAACCATTCTGTGTCCTGCACTCACACAAGCATAAAATATCCATGCCTAAGCTGAGTTACGTCATCAGGTAGAATAACATTAGCCTTTCATAGTGTGCACACAGGTCTGAGCTTCAAATGGTTTGCAACCTGTTAAAAATTACCTAAAAGTGCTTCGGCTTTTTCCCCTCGAGTAGTATATTTTTTGCGTGAACTTACATCTTTAGGGAAAAACACTACTGTCTGTCAAAGTGTAGAACGGATACTTTACTACTTTTGAGGATACGTTTTGCCACCAAGTACACAGACTGTATTTGTACAGAGAGAAAACACAGAATCGAGAAGATATAGTGGATTATTGTCATTAGGCCTGCCTCTGTCCTTGAACCCTTCATATCTGAAAGTGTCTAGTGCAGCACCTCTGGTTAGTTTTTTTGTATTGAGAAGTCCATATTTATATTGTTAAAATAGTTACCAATAGAAATAGGGAGTCATTAGGAGCAAACTGCACTGCTACTTTCACATGATAACATACCTACTTATTGCTTTAGAAAGCTTTAGAAATGCATCTAAAAATATTTGATTCTCATATAGGAAAGGGTTCAGTAGACTCTTGGTATGTTGCCTAAAATATTTCAAGCTTTTGGTTAGAGAATTTATTAGGATATTGTTAGCAGAGGTGTATTATCATCTATATTATGATGTTGAGGTTGTATAAATATATATACAGCAAGGCTACAAAGAAATTATAAATACCCTAATCTTGTGCCAAAATCATCTTCACTTCAGCTCTGTGTGCTGCCATCCATTAGCCTGAACGCTTAGGGAGTTCTAGCAGTTTTAGGATTGTGGGAGTTTGGCTTATGTGTATGGCATATCTTAATTAACAACCCTATGTGTTATAATGTGTGGCTCAATCCGAATACTATAATAAGATAGCTCCTTATTCCTGAATCTTAACTCCTGTTCCCTAAACCTTTTGTGAGTAATGTCATAAGGTCAGTGTCAAGAGGTTAGGAGGTTTCTTATTGATTAAGGAAAGAAGCAGTATTTTGACAATCTGACTCCACTAACCTCAGCAGGAAACAACGGGAGGTTTACGTTGACACACAGGATTAATAGAAACTACACATGCCAACAATGGCCCACAACAAGCACCTCATCCTTCAAGTGCTGGCTTCAAAGAACCTCACAAACAGGGGAATTAACTAAAAAAATCTGAGAAAAGCTTGGGTGGTCGTGCAATAGATTGTGGGATGCCAGTTAACTCCTTACCTTTCAGTAAAAAGCTGGTATGAAAGGAAGCATTGAAGCTTCTTTCTGACCTCCTTTCCTTACCAAAGTGAGCTCTTCACATGATGACTGTGAAATACGTCCTGGTCATTGCTAAGGAGTTTCCTAAGCAATTTGAGGTATTAGGATTGAGGAAATGTAAACTCTGCTCACCAATATGTTTATCTTCTTCTTAACAGCATCACATGATAACCTGGACGACTGAGAATCATCACAGACATGTTTGAATCCTTGTTATTACATATCTTTTAGATGGCTCCTAAAGACCTACAAAGTGTTGACCTTAATGAAAGTAAAGTGAGCCACGGAGCTTCAGTCACAAATAATGATGCCACTGAGTCATTGTGCTACAAGTCACAGCTAAAACCAGTCTCACACTTAACAATGCCACAGATTGCCATCACTCTCTCAAGTGCTTTGTCAAACAATAAGCTCCACAGCGGCATATCAGCGTCGGGTGAAGACAGAGTGAAAGAGGTGAGTCGAGGTTGAGGAGAACGGTGGGTAATGTTTAATATCTCAGCTCTGAAGTAGTTAACAAGGCACTTTCTATACATTTTTTTAGTGTCGATAAAAGTAATTTCCACAGCGACGGGATGGAGGGTGGATGTCATTATCATCCATCATCCTGAATTTCATTTCTGCGTGAAGCCATACTGATCCATTACGTGCAGTTATTATCCTTAACTGGCTTTCCGTGTAAGATATTACTAATTACTGGAGGGAATATTGGTAAAATACTGCTTGTCTTTCTGCACTTCTTTTGCTTGAGTGGTATTCTTTATTCTTTTTCCGACAGTACAGTACAGGCTGTCTCTGCCCCTGCTGTATTTCTTCTGATTGTCTACCAGTGCAATTTAAATTCAAATGTATTCAAGTGTAAGATGAATAATTATAATGTGAGAACTGCATAATAACTTGAAAGGCCTTGGTTCACCTTATGTTGTATATGCATGTTGGGTCTAAGCACTGGACAAATGATGATGATAAGATGCTAATTGCATGCTGTAAAGTAAATTATTTGCTGGAATCCTGGATGAGCCCCTAGAATGAAAGAAAATTCTTTGATTTTTTTTTATTATAAGTGTCCAAGCAAACCAAACTTAGGGTGCAGTCTTGTGGGAAGGTCTCTTATACAGCTTCAAGGTTTATATTGCTTACAGGATTCATGATAAACTACGATTGGATACAATAAAGGTCACTTAAGATGTAACAGTACATAACAGTAGAAAAAATACAAAAATAAAAAAAAACACAAACAAGGCACATGCTGATCTCCCTTTTATTTTGCTTTTATCTATGACTGACACGTCAGCTCATTACACGTCCATCAACGACCCGCCTTTTAGGAGCTGAGAGGCAAGCATAATGTACACCTATAAAAACTTCATGTGCTGTGAACATGTTTCTAAATTTACCATGAACGTCTTCGTCGCCTCGTTTGTGATCCGAACCCAATAATAATTATAACATTAGCCTTTACAGTAAAAGCTTCCAGTGTTAAATAGAGTGAGTGTTTTTGCTGTTCCAAATATGGCAGTACATGCTATGCATCTGTGTAATTTTTACATGCATACACAGAGCATTTATGATAAAGTTTTTTGATCAATCAGGATGACAGTTTTCCTTTTCAGGTTTTCAGTAGAAAACATAGGTAGGGCAAATGTGTTCCATTTTATTAATTAATGGACATGCTAACATACATTTAATTTGGAGCAGTAGGAACTCTGATAAATGTGGCAAATGTCTCCTAAAAATTTAATTGGGGCTTCATTCTGTCTCTGGTGGATTTCTAAATCTTAGATCCGTACCTGTAGCTTCTGAGACTGCGTTTCCTGCAGCGACATCACTGTCAAACAGATCGTCTGTCTGGACACCTGTCAGTGCCACCCCACAATTATTTGGCGTCTTCTAGGCTCTATTTGTGAGACCACCACTCCTCCTGTCCTCCCCCAATGTGCCTGCTTTAGACACTGACGATATCTGCTTCCATTTTCATACCAGCAGATTGTAGTGTAACCTTGTACTCACACTATTGTCATTTTTATTCTTTGACATGTTCTACACATGTCACACAGAGGATGAGGATTTACTTAGTTCAAGTCCCCCCCTACTTATATAAAAAGTACTTTTTTATATACACACGTGGACAAAAATGTTGGTACCCTTCGGTCAATGAAAGAAAAACTCACAATGGTCACAGAAAAAACTTTATTCTGACAAAAGTAATAATAAATAAAAATTCTATGAATGTTAACCAATGAAAGTCAGACATTGCTTTTCAATCATGCTTCAACAGAATTATTTAAAAAAATAAACTCATGGAACAGGCTTGGACAAAATTGATGGTACCCCTAACTGAATATTTTGTTGCACAACCTTTTGAGGCTATCACTGCAATCAGACGATTCCTGTAACTGTCAATGAGACTTCTGCACCTCTCAGCAGGTATTTTGGCCCACTCCTCATGAGCAAACTGCTCCAGTTGTTTCCGGTTTGAAGGGTGTCTCTTCCAGACGGCATGTTTCAGCTCCTTCCAAAGATGCTCAATAGGATTGAGGTCAGGGCTCATAGAAGGCCACTTTAGAATAGTCCAATGTTTTCCTCTTAACCATTCTTGGGTGTTTTTAGCTGTGTGTTTTGGGTCATTGTCCTGTTGCAAGACCCATGACCTGCGACTGAGACCAAGCTGTCTGACACTGGCCAGCACATTTCTCTCTAGAATCCCTTGATAGTCTTCAGATTTCATTGTACCCTGCACAGATTCAAGACACCCTGTGCCAGATACAGCAAAGCAGCCCCAGAACATAACAGAGCCTCCTCCATGTTTGACAGTAGGGACAGTGTTCTTTTCTTGATATGCTTCATTTTCCGTCTGTGAACATAGAGCTGATGTGCCTTGGCAAAAAGTTCCATTTTGGTCTCATCTGTCCATAGGACATTCTCCCAGAAGCTTTGTGGCTTGTCAACATGTAGTTTGGCATATTCCAGTCTAGCTTTTTTATGATTTGTTTTCAATAATGGTGTCCTCCTTGGTCGTCTCCCATGTAGTCCACTTTGGCTCAAACAACGACGGATGGTGCGATCTGACACTGATGTTCCTTGAGCATGGAGTTCACCTTGGATCTCTTTAGAAGTCTTTCTGGGCTCTTTTGTTACCATTCGGATTATCCGTCTCTTTGATTTGTCATCAATTTTCCTCCTGCGCCACATCCAGGGAGGTTGGCTACAGTCCCATGGATCTTAAATTTCTGAATAATATGTGCAACTGTAGTCACAGGAACATCTAGCTGCTTGGAGATGGTCTTATAGACTTTTCCTTTATCATGCTTGTCTATAATTTTCTTTCTATTCTCCTGCGACAACTCTTTCCTTCGCTTCCTCTGGTCCATGTTGAGTGTGGTACACACCATGTCACCAGACAACACAGTGACTACCTGAAGCCCTATAAATAGGCCCACTGACTGATTACAAGATTGTACACACCTGTGATGCTAATTAGTGCACACACCTTGAATTAACATGTCCATTTGGTCACATTATTTACAGTCTTTTCTAGGGGTACCAACAATTTTGTCCAGGCCTGTTCCATGAGTTTATTTTTTTAAATAATTCTGTTGAAGCATGGTTAAAAAGCAATGTCTGACTTTCATTGGTTAACATTCATAGAATTTTTATTTATTATTACTTTTGTCGGAATAAAGTTTTTTCTGTGACCATTGTGAGTTTTTCTTTCATTGACCGAAGGGTACCAACATTTTTGTCCACGTGTGTAAAATATAAAAAAGTACCTTTTATATTTTAGGTGTTGCTGGGGTATGTTTTACCAGTATGGCATAAAAAAGTTATTAATATGTAGGCAGTAAGAGGATCAAGACAAAGACAAATACCTTGAGGGTAGCAAGAAGGATTAGGCAGCAGGTGGAAACAGAAACAAGTTAACGTGCTGAAGAAGAGCTGAAAAGTCTAGCAACTGTCAGTGAATGAAATAAGAGGTAAGGCTAAAATATTCACTGGTGATGAGCTGGAAGTGACCAGGGCTAGGATCCGAGGTGGAAGTCAAAACAGAGGGATTGTGACAAAACCATAATGTTAAATGATTTGGAGAAATGTTTATGAGGCTGCATGTCCAAAACACTTACATGTTACATAATTTTATTGGGTTAATAAAAAATAAATGATTGTAAATATTAAACTACTAACTGATTGCTTGCTATCACAAGGAGAAATAACTTTATTTTTACTTTATTTAACAAAGATCACAAAGGGCACTTTTTCACAGAACCTACCCATATTTTTGTATCTTTATCTTTGTCTTGACACAGCAGGCCTGTTGGAGCTGCCAGATCACACTTATCCTATTTTGTGACACGTGATTGTGACGTTCATCTCAGAGCACCTCGCTCCAACACCGGCCCAGCGCGAGGTGTTTGGCATTCTGCCCTCAGCTGACGAGGTCTCATCTGGAGGCTCACATCTGTTCACCTGAGAGTGTGCACGTGGCATGTTCAGGCACCTATTTAGGAAGTCTTTGTCTCATGGCAAGACACAAATGCACTGAGAATACTAAATCGGATCAAAGGATGTCAAGTGTTTTTTTACCTAATTCCATGCCTTTCTACATTGACTTTTTGATTTCTACACTGTTTTTTGCTGCATTGCAATTTGCTGCAAAAGCTACCTCATGTTTAATAAACTGTGGATTAACTGTAGAGCGCTTGTCTATAAGATTCATCTTTGTGCAAGTGTTCTGCACACACATGTTTTGCCCTTTCCTGCCCATGTGTAAATGAGGGAAGTTATATCGTGCTTTACATTAAGTGTCCAATTCACCCATTTACTCTCATATCTACACCCACACACACACACACACACACACACACACACACACACACACACACACACACACACACACACACACACACACACACACACACACACACACACACACACGTGCGCGCTTTAAAACTGATTTTTTTTTTTAAATGCCTTCCAAAGTTAAGATTTTTAAACACACTGAATGCAGCTAAAAAGGGTGGATGTACAAATCGGAGGTTTAATTATCCACGCTGAGAACTGGGTTTTTATAAATTATGTTTGCTGATCCTTTAAAAAAATAAGCACTGTTAACATTGAAAGCATGAGTGTTAAATGCAACAAAGGAAGCTAGGAGCTGGCGCGTTTGGTTCTGTTGCATTCTATGTTTGTGATCAGCTTCAGTGGACTTGTCAGAGCCTTAAAAATCATTACAGACCTCCCGAGTGGAAATCAGGGGTGGGCTGTCTGCTGTGAAAAATGTCTCTGTAGGTATTTAGCTGCTCTTCGTTCAGTAATCCATACAGACGACATACCTGTCACTTTGAGACGGTTCTCATTGGCGTAAATGCAAGTGAAATGTGTTGTTACTGACCCGGACAACCCACTAATCTTATGATTATTGTAATTAGCTCATTTTGGAGAAAAGGCCAAAGTAAGTTAACCACCTGAACAGCTCCTTTGGGCAAACTCTGTATTTAACACAGTCGGTGTTAAGAGTGTTGCCAAGCAATGAAGCAGACTAAATGTGACTAATACTGCCCACACAAGGAATTAAATAAAATATGGCCTCAGTGAGCAATGAAGTGTTGTTTTTTTTACATTTATTCATTTAGCAGACGCTTTTATCCAAAGCAACTTACATTACATTACATTACATTACATTACATTACATTACCAGTGTTACAGTCACTGGAGGCAAGGTGGGTTAAGTGTCTTGCCCAAGGACACAACGACAGTATGAACTGTGGGGAGAGTAATGAACTCAGGCTGGTCTTTACAATTGTTTGTTTTTGTATGATAAAGTTCATTTAAAGAGGAATTTTGAAATGTGCAAACAAATGGAAATTGATAAAATTGCTATTTAAGTTCACTGATGGCTTTAGCTGTGTATGTCCATCAAAGGTTGATTGTATTTATTGCACAGTCTGACAGATTTATTGAAAACAATATAAATGTTTATTCTGCCATTAAAGAAAAAGGTTAAAGCTTCAAGATGACCAGGATGACTGATAACCTCCACAGACATTTTGTCATTACTACATTGCCATTATTTATATGAAGTCAGAGGTGACCAAGAGTTTTATAATCTCCGTTTTATGTTCTTAAAATAATGGACTATGTGTGAGTGCTGCAAAAGGTTTTTCTACTTTTGGGCAATTTGATATTCAGATTGTTGATCAGCAGATCATATTTATATTTAGCAGACGCTTTTATCCAAAGTGACTTACATTAAGGTTCCATTCACCAGTGTTACAGCTGGAACACCTCTGGAGACAAGGTGGGTTAAGTGTCTTGTCCAAGGACACAACAACAGTATGAACTGTGGGAAGAACGGGAATTCGAACCGCCTACCTTCCGGTTGAAGGACGACCGCGCTACCCCATAGCCACTGTCGCCTCATCATATATCTGTTATAGTTATATTTTGTGTAATGGTAGCCCGGTAACTAAAGTCTAAAAATGACACCTGATAAATCTCTAAGTCCTGCTACCAAAACATCAACGTTTTGGTAAAAACTGCAATTTGAAGAAATAAACACGGTGCCACAGTTTGCAAAGAGTAATCAGTTAATGTTTGATTTGGGCTTGGAATCCACTTATTCTTGTTTCTTTCTAACCATTAATGGAGATAAGACATTGACACAAAACCTGGTTGGTGGTAAATGGCTAGTGTGAAACATTATTCTGATTCAGGTCACACATGGCTATGATTCAACTATGGCCAAACATGCTTTTGATTTATGGTTTGTATGAGCTAGTTCTTGCAATCTCACACATAGCTGGACTGAGTTGTCTGGATCATGAGAGAGCTGTAGAGGCTTCAGACTTCATTGTACGCTTGGTGCGTAATGGTAAGTAAAAACCTGGTTAAGACTCTATTAATTTGTTTGATTTAGCAGCATAGTTAAAACACACATTGATTTAATTAGTATTTACAGTTGTGCTCATAAGTTTACAAACCCTGGCAGAATTTGTGATTTTTTTTTTGGCCAGTTTTTAGAGAATATGAATGACAACACAAAAACTTATCTTTCACTCATTGTTAGTGGTTGGGTGAAGCCATTTATTGTCAAACAATTGTGTTTACTCTTTTTAAATCATAATGACAACAGAAACTATCCAAATGACCCGGACCAAAAGTTTACATACCCCTAGTTCCTAATACTGTGTATTTCCACCTTTGACATCAATGACACTTGAAGTCTAGTTGTGGATGAGGCTCTTTATTTTCTCAGATGGTAAAGCTGTCCATTCATCTTGTCAAAAAGCCTCCAGTTCCTGTAAATTCTTGTGCTGTCTTGCAAGACCTGCATGTTTAAGATCTCCTCAGAGTGGCTCAATGACACTGAGGTCAGGAGACTGAGGCCAGTCCAGAACCTTCACTTTATGCTGCTGTAGCCAATGACATGTCAACTTGTCCTTGTGCTTTGTATTGTTGTCATGTTGGGACGTCCACCCAACCACTAACTAAGGGTGAAAAAAAAAGTTGTGTTTTCATTCATATTCTATAAAAAAAAATGGTTAAAAAATAAAGTAAATCTAATTCTGCCAGGGTATATAAACTTATGAGCACAACTGTACATGTGTTAGGGGCGCAGTGTCTCAGGTGGTATAAATGGAAGGTTCTCCCCAGTTAATACTCTTGTGTCCTTGGGCAAGACACTTAACCCACCTTTCCTCCAGTGGTGGTCCAGCTGTAAGACTGGTGAATTAATGTGTCTGTTTGTGTGTATTGGGTGGGGTCTGTGATCAGTCTTGTCTTCTTTATAGCTCTCTGAAATCATCAAGAAAGTTGCTAAAGGCTAACTCATCATTCCTGCTGTCCACAGAGAACCCATGGTCCAGAGCAGTGGGTTGGTCATGTCTAAAACCTAACTGGCATTATTATAGTGTGTTATTAAGTTTTTAAGTTAGAGTTAGTTACTTGTGTTACTTGGGCAAGACTACTAAATCTTGCCTCCAGTGAGCAAAGTAATGTAATGTAATGTAATGTAAGTCGCTTTGGATAAAAGCGTCTGCTAAATGAATAAATGTAAATGTAATAAATGTTATAAAAACAAACCAACAGCTTAGACTGTCAACATTATGGGTAGGCCTAAAAAACTGCTCCCTTCAGGTACTGCCACTACAAGTGGCATGTGTTTGCTGCAAACTGTAAGATCCATTGTAAGAAAAAATAAAATAAAAAATAGAATAGTCTCTGCAAAGTGCCAGCGTCTACTTCCTGGACAATTTAATCATGTAGAATGCACACACATCGGCACGAGCACATGCATTTGTTAGTGTTGGATCTGCTTTCTCTGTGAAGCTGATATATTTTCATTCCATGTTAAATTCAAAGGCTGTTGCACGGAAATGGATGGATTCGTGAGCGGCACAGTGCATTCTCAAGGTGATCTATCATGCTGCTTATCCTTCGTGTCAAATCTGCTGAACTCACTGTTTGCGCTTTCCAAGGTATTTTCACACTGAGCTGTGGACACTCATTTTAAAACCACTCTCTGAGAATATTTGTTACTATTTTACAGTATTCCCCATGAATATGCATGTCAAGGGCAATATTAAGTCAACATTAAAAAAAAAATTACGTTTTTAGATACAAGCATGGTTTAGGGCTGCAATTTTTGTTAACTTTTTTCCTTTTAAAACTTTGTAAGGTCTTTAACTTAGCACAGATTTTCTGAAGTGGCACCAGGATTTTCAAGACTCTGTGATGTCACTAAAGACTCTAGTCTAAACCATAGCATCACTGGTCTATTTTATGAATGGACTTGCCAATAAGAAAATTACAAGGTCAAAAGCTTAGGACTATGGATGTACAAAGATGTCCCACTGACCAATCAGAGCAAGATGTAATTTGGGGAAGGGGGCCTTAAAGAGACAGACAAGCAAAGCCTTAAAAAAATAAGAATTAACTGGATTTTTGCCAATAACATGATATCAGTTTCAAGAAAAGAACAAACAAAGATAGTGTAGTTTAGCATGTCTGACATGATCAATTACCAGACTTTTATTTTTTTTATTTACTATTACTCAGTACTCAAGTTGTGGTTCTTGCACAAACAGAAACATTTTAGATTGTCACTACCTCAAAGCAATTTTGTCAAGTATTTTTACTTTGACAGTGTCCAAAAGCAGGCACACAGTGTGAAGAGGCTGGACATGGCGGAAAGGGGTAACGTTAATCATGACCAGTCCTCATTTGCTTGTGCCAGAAATAAAAACACAGAAGAATGTTTAAGAGAAATTGTTGTTACAGATTATTTTCATGCCTACTACTTCTACTGTGAATATAGATTGTAAACATTGTTCATTGTTATAAAAATTTCATGAACAACATCGGTTACCGCAGTTTTTCTGTTTGGTGAACTGTATATGCCAGTGATTTGCGTCATGGTGTTATAATGAAGGGTGACCGGTGGATCAAAATGGCAGACACCAAGACAAAAAAGCGGTTCAACAGATTTATTTTACAAAAACAGGAGCAGGCTTGAAACTGGGTGAAGGACAAAAACCAGGACAGACAAAGGCAAATGTTTCTAGGAACCAGGCAAAAGGAAGTGCAATTAGAAAGCGCTCAAATGTAGCAAAATCATTAAAAATCCAACCAGCATAACTACCACAGTGGGTAAACTGACGATCTGGCAGTATGTGGGAGAATGAGCCGGTTCTTTGTACTGCTGTGCTGAGGGTGTTGACTTGATATGAGAATGGACTGCAGGTGAGTAGTGGGTGGAACCAGAAGTGAAGACGGTGCAGGCTCAGGAGAATCTCCGCCCAGCTCCAGAGACAGACACAGAAGCTAAATAAAGCTAATTATCTTATTTTCTGAATGAAAAGAAGGAAAATATACATGTAAAGACTCTGAACCCAATAATATTTATCTTCTATGGGCTTGATGCAAATGCATCACTGTTAGGGGTGTAGTACTTTAAAGGAATGATTTTTTTTTTTTTTTCTTTGATGAATCTGGAGCAGCGGCAGATTTGTTGTAATCACTGTCACAACAAAGTGTCTTTAGTCACTAATTGTTCATGGCCTAAGGCTGGACCGTAACAAAGTTGTTGACACAAAAGCAACATAGTTTTAGATGAGGATATTAGATATAACAATTCCACAATCACATCAGCAGGGAGCCACATCTGACTTTAATAAATCACAGTGATTTTATTTTTCCTTTAAAGCAAGTCTGTATCTCTGTGAGTAAGCACACGCAGCAGATTTTCATTTAAAAAAAAAATGATCCTGTCGTTTTCTGCGAGCCAGGCAAGTCATTTTAACTGACAAGGTATTTTCAAAGCAATTACACAACGTTCCCTTTTATAGTCCATCTGAAAGCAATATTAATTCCGTTGAAATATGAAATATATTTTTACTTCTGTCAAGGAGGTTATGTGATCACTCATGTTGCATGACTGTCATTTTAGCAGCGGGATTACGCAAAACTGTTGCATTATCTCAGTGGTGTGTTTGGGCTAGCGTCAAGCACTGAGCCATTTCATTTTGAAAAACTTCTGTAAATGGGATGAGGGCTGTGGAGGTCAGTTTAGGATTTATATAAGTTTTATATATATATATATATATATATATATATATATATATAAATGCATACCGAGGAATGATTGCAGGATGTGATTATTTTATTCTTTATATTTTATGTGATTATTATTCTATTATTTTATTTTATTACTATAAATGTATTAACTTGTTTTGTTTACATCAGCCTGCCCAGGGACTGCAGGTGTAAATTAGCACACGTGCTATAACCTGGTAAAATGCATCTCTCCTTATCAAGGTTAATGTATATTTTACACTGTCCCTGTTTAAATAAATAAAAGAAATAAAATAATATATATATATATATATATATATATATATATATATATATATATATATATATATATATATATATATATATTTATATATATAAATATATAGTTATATATAACTTTACTGCAATCCTCAGGTCTATTTGGTAAAAGGTTTTTGAAATACTTGTGAGTACACACTATTAAGCATTAATAGAGTATTTTACAAAGCCTTGCTCCTACATTTGTTGTTAAGTTGGAAACATTTTCATTAATGTTTTAGTCTTAAACAATAAGTCCACATTCATTCATGAATTCATGTATTAATGCTTTAGATTATGACGTTTTAAAGTGTAACGGAATTTTAAGATTTTCAGGATCTTGATACAAACACAAATAAAGAGGGGCAGTAACTAGTCATATTTTGTTCAACAAATAAATTTGAATTCAGGCAGCCACGATGCAGTGCTTGTAGCGGGAGTACTAATAAACAAAATGAATGATGAAAAAAAAAAGTAAATTTTATTGTAGTTTTTGTACTTTTCCTGGCAGACATATATATGATAAACTATGTGTCTTTGTGCTTTTCTGCTTATGGAAACAAATACTTGCACTTGATAAAGCAGACATCAGTGTTAGCCACTAGCCATTACTTTTAGCAGTGTTTCTAAAGTTGTGTAACGTGAGGGTATGTGGTATGTGGTGGTAGATCACTCTTTATGATAATAAACAGCAGAATGGAGACAGAAGACTTCCTCAAACGGCACGTTTAATCAACACCGTCACAACAACAACACTTCCTTCCAACACAGCCGTTCACGTGACGTCACTAACCAATCAGAAGCAAGGACTTAGACTGAGATAAATGTGAGTGAATCAAATAGGCAGATTCAGCAGAATATCCTTACTGCATTAAATATGTAAACACATAAAGGTGTAAATAATTAACTGACTGAACATTGTAAATATACTTCTAGTATATTAACTCAAATATAAATCATATTAAATAATAAGCATTACAACTTTCCAACATGAAATGTGAACTCCACCTCTAAACCTTACAGTTGGAACCACTGTCAGTATGTCCAAGCTCTGAATGAACTCACAAGTTCACAGACTGCGCACTGTTTACTTTCACTAAGGTGTAGTTAAAGTTAGACAGCTTGAATGAACAGCAAGCTGTGGATAAATACAAGCCACTTGCATCAAATGGACAAATTTTAGCAGTTTTGAACACTCCTTCTTGACAGACCTTGCACTATATGCACAAGGCCTTGTTTATGCAACAGCTTGCCTATGGTCAAGTTGACTCAAACACAACCTGTGCATCACTGGTGTCTGCTGCATAGAGCAGTGTTTGGGTTTATTTGCTCTTGCCAATTTTAAAGTGAGATTAAGCACTAATGGAGGTTCAATTGTAACTGTTAATTGTTGTAAAAGCAACAGTAAATAAAAACTGAAAAATAGCACATTGAGCTAAATGACTATTGCACTTGTAACATAAAAATGATGGCATTCTTTTAAGGGTTATGTGTGTTTTCACAGATGCTGTTTATCATATGCTGTTTACAATTGAATTCCATTCTGTCTGGTCTCCTGGAAGAAGCACTTTCTTTTTCTTTCATTCTGTACTAAGGCTCTCTATTGAACTCATTGAACTCAAACATCTATTCAGTCTTGTGTCAACCAGTGGCAAAGTTCACAATCATTCTTTCTCGTAAATATGCAAAGCATTTTGAATGATGCCAAAGGCCATCTGTGTCTCTTCTGTAATCTATTCCACCTTTTAACAATTCCGTAAAAATGGCACTACAAATAACGTCCAATCATGGTGTGTCCTGAGGGGATATGGGGTGCAAGGTCAGTCAACAAAATAAACACGGCCCCTTCTCTGTGCTGCCACTCTAAGAGCCCAGTATGTATGGAAAGTCCCTTTGGATGTGTCCAGCACTGAGTGCCCTCTGGCCCTCATTTGAGAGAGAGACGTGACCTTCAGATGAGCACACAATGGGCAACATAATCCACCCACCCATACCAATGAGCTGCAATATTCAATTCAAGTAATTTCCATCAATGGCTAAAGAATGATACTGATTCATTGCTCTGTAGACATACCCTTGCCTAAATCCATAATAAAGAGAAGTTATGTCCCACGATCATGGAAACACAGAAAGACCTTTTTTTATCTAATTATTGTGTAAGTCGTTGTTGCCTTTTCTGATACCTATAATGTACTAACAGCATCATAACACAACTCCTTATGTTGAGTATAAGTTGAACTCTCATATGGACAGTTTATTAATTAACGTTGTAAAATTTTGGCAGCAAGTTGAATTTAGTATGTATGCAAAAACAAGGCTTTATTCAACTTCATAAGTAGCTTTTTGATTTGTGTCAACCTCACATTTATAAGTAGAATAGAGTTAAGATTTTACCCAGGTTAATTTTTACTGTTGATATTTGCTGTGTTGACTTTACTTCAGTCTTTGTTGCCATGAATTTTACTAAACTTAGTACAGATTACTTAAAGCTTGTCCAGCCCAGTTTGTAATATAATATAAAACAATTTAAATTGCAAAGCAGTTGTACAAAGCTTGTGTGCATCAGTTTAACAAGATGAAATAAGTGAAATGCAGCACTATGCATAAACATAACCTACAAAGAAGTAAACAAATCAACATGGCGTGCAAAAACATCTTTAGGAACGCTCTTAGCGCTGTCTGCTGTTGAGGTTTTAAACACGTTAAGGTCTTGATTGTTTGATACTGATTGAAAAGCAGAGGCAAACAAACTCTCGGCAGTCCCGCGTGCCATCTTGACTGTTTTGAACAAGGGACTTAGGTCGCCTAAGTGTGACGCAAGGCAACACTCCAGTGGCATTCAAATGTGATCGGTCGGTACGGAATATATCTAAAGAACCTACTGGCTTACGGAGCTTTTGCTAGACTGAGTTCCCTATCAAAAGCTACACTCGATGCTGCGTAGCATTACGCTATGGGGGGAACATTCTTTGTGTGACCGGTTGTGAAGCAAGTGTGTCAAACACGCCAAGAATTGGCTTATATAACCTCTGTTGGTGACGCATCATTGGCAGCTGTGTGATTGAGCGCACCTGAACAGAGGGTATAAGAATGCATGACTCGGAAGCGTCTTCAGGTTTTTTTGTCTTCAGACCACTTTTGTGTGAAGTGTGGGCAACCTACTCGCTGCAATAAAGTAAGACCGTTCTTATATATATTTAAGAGCGCATAAAAACTATGGCTGAGCTCAGGAGGAATGTGCTCCTCCGAGGCTCATTTCTGATGATGATCACCATGAGCTTTGTTTTGTGTGCATGGATCGCGTGCGATCTGGGTGTGGCGCGGGGATCAGAGAGTCCTATGTCTTTCGCGCTCTCTCCAGATGAGGTGGACATTGTGTCTGTGCTCGGGCGCACGTGCTCCGGCGCTTCCCGCGAGCATGTTGATGACGCCTCATACCTGGATTCTGCGGGCGCCACTGCCTCGGTGCGCTCCTCCCGCTCTGATGTGGCGTTTGAGGAGCCGCTCGAGGTGGTTACAAGAGCAGTGTGGCGGCGTTGGTATTCTCGTTCCCCATAGCATAATGCTATGCAGCATCGAGTGTAGCTTTTGGGGAACGTCTCGGGTTACTTGACTGTAACCCTGTTCCCTTAAAAAGCGGGAACGAGAGTCTGCGCTGCAATGCCGCACTGGGCGTGTCCAGGCGTTCTTCAGACAAAGTTGACCTGAAGACGCTTCCGCGTCATGCATTCTTATAACCTCTTTTCAGGTGCGCTCAATCACACAGCTGCCAATGATGAGCTGCGTCACCAACAGAGGTTATATAAGCCAATTCTTGGCGTGTTTGACACACTTGCTTCACAACCGGTCACACAAAGAATGTTCCCCCCATAGCGTAATGCTACGCAGCATCTCGTTCCCGCTTTTTAAGGGAACAGGGTTACAGTCAAGTAACCCGAGACGTTCCTGTTTATAGGGGCGGCAGTAGCTCAGTGGGTAGAGTGGTCGTCTTTCAACCGGAAGGTAGGCGGTTCGATTCTCTCCCCACAGTTCATACTGTCGTTGTGCAAGTCTTGGGCAAGACACTTTACCCACCTTGCCCCCAGTGACTGTAACACTGGTAATTACATTAGAACAATGTAAGTTGCTTTGGATAAAAGTGTCAGCTAAATGAATAAATGTAAATGTAAATGTATTGGGTTGTTCATACAAACAGGGCACACGGATACAATCAGCGCACGGTGCGGATTTCAGTGGATGTTTGAAAGTGGGTTAAATGGTGTGTGTAAAATGTTATTTCTTTATTATATGGATGTGCTCTATGTAAATGTATTTGTGGGTGTAGTGTCTAAATGTATTAAAAATTGTTTGCTTGTTGCCCCACCACGGGGTTATATACTGTAATGGAAAATTAATAAAATTAAAAATCCTAGGGTGCTTAATAGAATATTTAAAAGACTTAAATTACAGAATAAAATACAAATATATACAAATATTATCTATCTCTATCATGCAGCACTAGACATTTTCCCCTTTATTCACTGATGGCTATTTCAATTCTGACACAAGCTGTAATGTATAATCATTCATTTTTATCTTTAATGCAGATGATAAAGTATTGAGGACTCATTTTAAACATAGAAAAATGTTTTAATGTACCTGGAAAAAATGGTGCTATAATCTGAGAAAAATCCGGTTGGAAATAACAAAGTGACTATTATCAGTAACAAAGATTTACCAGAACATAAAATATCCATTCAGAATTGTGAATACTGTTTTTTTATCTTAACTAATTGGCTATTATAGGAAAGAGCCAGGTTTTGTCAAAATTTGAATTTTACTGTTCATCAGCTTTACCAAAAAAACATTAAATGGCTTTGTAATAATATTCCTCTCTTTTTTTTATGACATAACTAAGTAACATAAAAACATATGCTTTTAATGTAGTCAAAGAGTTTATATGTATATATATGTAGCCGGGTCAAATAGAAAATGCAACTTCTAAAAAAGTAGTTACAATTCGCCCTTTAGCCAGAAGGTGTCACTCTAGCGACATAGTACTCTAGTCCTGACTTGAAGTCGCACGCGTGACGTCACTACAGCGCGACAGAAAAAGGCCTCGAAAAGAGACTGAGAGAACGGTGCGTATCAGGTGTAAAAATAAGAAGTTTAAACATAAAAATAATCTCTGATACGGTTAAACATTGCTTTAATTTGCATCTTAGTCTAGGACTATACTTTGGTTGAATTTGTGGAGGCAAGGATTGTTGTGGAGTATCGCTCGCCCTGTGAAGTGTGTTGCTGCTAAGGAGGAGAGATCTTGAGCTGCACTACGTGAGTGTTCGGTTACAATTCTTATGGTTCAAAAGTGTATTGTTTTTATATTTTTTATTTTATTCACCAATTTTGTACACTTTGTGGTGAATGCAGAGGGGAGATTGCACTGTCCAGGGTCCTTCAGGGTGCTGGGGTTGGTCTGGGCAGTCTGTCGGCCATTTTGAAGTGAGTTTAAGTTCACTGTTACACAATGTGAATTAAATTTCAATGTATTTCTAATTTCATGGTATACAAACATTGGAATGTGCGCTAAGTGTTGTTTATTCTTTATTTTGTTATAGAATAAGTCCACTACTGTTGTCTTAGGTCTTAAATTTTTGTTTGTTAGAAACTAAAAAGAACTGATTTATGTTATAAGCTGAATATTGAGTCCTGACATTGTATAAGATTGTTCAGAAAGAAAAGCCAAATCAAACCAAAATTAATGCTGTTCTCCTGCTGGGGGACAGTCGGGAAATAAAAGATCCACATTATTTTTTGGAGCTGCTGGTGTGTGGTCCATTATTTCACAACCTGGCCACACACCGCACCCCCTCTTTGGTGTCAGAAGTGGGATTTCCTGGTAAATTTGGCTATTTTTAAGTTTATTTAAGGTTATTGGGTTTTAGTTTAAGACAACAGTAGTGGTGAAGAAGGCCTACCCAACTGAAGACGGAGCTGCTGTGTGAGAGGGTCCACTACAACAGGCCTAAAGGAACTGAGGACTACAAGAGACTGTGTCACTTGAACGAGGACATTGCAAGATGTCAGACGGAGAGGATGGGTCAAGTGGTTCAATGCCTGGACCTAGCAATGCAGGAGGTGATTTATCTGCACCTCTCATGGAGAGTGGTAACCGAATATTAGAGTTACAAACACAACTAAATGAACTGAGTCAAAAACATGATGCTGTTATGTCAAACATTGCTTCTTTGGGTGATGTCCAGCCAAGATCCATTGTGTATGTGCCAAGAGAGAAACAGATTGTACCTTTTAATGGTGACCCAGGTAAAGACACAAACTCTGTGGACGAGTTTATTGAAGAGGTTGAGCGGGCTATGAGTCTAAGGGGCCTAAGGGAAAGAGACCAAGTAGACTTTATCCTGTCACATTTAAGAGGTTATGCTTTAGATGAAATCAAGCTACGTACTCATGGACACACTATTGAACCCACGGATTTGTTTTCTTACTTGCGTGAAGCCTTTAGAGAGAAACGTACCACACCACAGTTGTTACATGCATTTTATGCACGCAGACAGGCAGATGGAGAAGATTTGAGAGATTATTCACATGCCCTATCTCAGTTGTTAAACTCCGCTTTGCTAACTTCTCCTAATGTTGTTAATGATCCACAGCTGGCAATTAGAGACCAGTTCATTGAAGGGGTGCGCGAATCTGCTCTCCGTCGCGAGCTCCGAAGACAGGTCAGAGAGAAGCCACAGTCCAACTTGTTTGATGTACGTGAAGAGGCCATCATGTGGAGTCTGGAAGACCGTAACAGAACTTCAAATGTGGCAAGGAACAGAAACCTTGTTGGAGAGAGTCTGGATGGATATTCTGTCAATGTTAAGGCTGACAACAGCACCGAAAGTGACTTGGCCTCAACGCTCCAGGAAGTTGTGAAAATAATAGCGCAACAAGGTAAAGCTATTGGAGAGTTAACAAATGCTGTGTGTGAACTTAGCACCCAAAAAACCAAGTCAGCAGTATCAAACATGACTTATAAGCCTAAAATAATTCCTAGATATACTGAAGATGGACAGCCTATTTGTCTAAGGTGTGAGGGAGCTTGACACATGGCTCGACAATGTCCTACACGTAGAGCCCAAACTCAGACAAGCACAAATACCACTGCTGTGCAGGGAAACGAGACCCCTCGGTTGCTATGAGCCAGGCAATGCGAGGTAAGTCCGAAGGCTCACCACAAACTTTGACTAAAGAGCGCTTTTTGAGAAATGCAGTTGGCAAGTGCCCCATTGTGGACATACAAATAGGTGGTGTTCACCTGCAGTGCCTCATAGACTCAGGAAGCAATGTTAGCACTTTAGCTGAGAGTTTTTTCAGAAACCATCTCCATGGGGAGGATGAAGACATGCACTGTACATCAAAATGGCTAAAAATCACTGCTGCTAACAAACTGCCATTACCGTACCTGGGCTATGTTGAGTTAGATATTCAAGTAATGGGAGTGACCCTACCTGAATGTGGTTTTTTGGTAGTAAGAGATGACAATAAAACATGCACAAATGAACTGGATCCATCCCCTTCTGGCATAATTGGAATGAACATTGCAAAACGGTGTAGAGAGTTGATACTAACAGAGTTTGATGCAGCACTTGGAGGAGAACTGGATTCTGAGTAGAGAGAGGCTTTTCAAAGAGTCCAGGAGGCAGAACTGGTGGAAAAGGCGGCCATGGCTCGTGTAGCACAGAAAAACAAATGTCACCTGCCTGCACTTTCAGTCTCCACAGTTTATGTAAGGGGCCCTAAGAGAGACTCTAATGACAACACCCCTCTGGTGCTAGAACCAGGCAACACTCCTCTCCCGGGTGGTGTTATTGTTGTGCCTACTGTTGTATCAACCAATAGTCCTGTGTTTCCAGTCCAAGTGATCAACTTCTCACAAGATAATGTGTGGCTCCCAGGTAAAACCAGGGCATTGAAGGTGACCCTTATGAAGTAAAGTTCCAGCGCATATCAGCTACACATGAGGAAGTAACTGTTCATCAGAAAGATGAAAACAATACGGACCATGACATGCAAATCCTGTTTGATAAGCTACACTTAGGTGGCACCAGTGAACAGCAAACTGAGTTAAAGGCACTATTGCTTGAATATGCTGATGTTTTTGCAGTGCAGGATGAAGACCTGGGCTACACTGACCATGTCCAACATGAGATCTCTGTACTGGACGAGACCCCTGTTAACCAACCATACCGACGAATCCCACCAAATCAGTACCAAGAGGTGAAGGATCACATTTCAGAACTGTTGAGAAAACGCATCATTAAAGAAAGTTCGAGTTCATATGCGTCACCCATAGTCTTAGTCCGTAAGGCTGATGGTAGTCTAAGACTATGCGTAGACTACAGGAAGCTGAACTTGAAAACACGACGTGATGCATTTCCACTACCACGCATAGATGAAAGTCTAGACGCTTTAAGTGGTGCAGAGTTCTTCTCAAGCATTGACCTTGCAAGCGGGTATCATCAAGTTGCAGTCCGGGAGAAAGACAGACCCAAAACGGCCTTTTCAACTCCTTTTGGCTTATATGAGTATCTACGGATGCCGTTTGGATTATGCAACGCACCTGCAACTTTTCAGCGCTTAATGCAAGCAACAATGAGTGACCTTGTTTTCCAGGTTGTTCTTGTCTACTTGGACGACCTTCTCGTGTTTTCAAAAACCTTTCAAGAGCACCTTGAGAGACTCAGAACTGTCCTCCAGAGGCTGAAGGACACAGGTCTAAAAGTAAAGGTAGAGAAGTGTCATTTTCTCCAGACCGAAGTCAAGTTCTTAGGTCATCAGGTTTCAGCTCAGGGTGTTGGCACTGATCCTGAGAAAATAAGCGCTGTTAAGACCTGGCCCACGCCAAGCTCAGTGAAGGAGCTCCGATCCTTTCTGGGTTTCTGTAGTTACTACAGGCGGTTTATCGAGGGGTTTTCGCAAGTTGCAGGGCCGCTTCATGATGTTGTAAATGCCTGTATCAGGGAGGGTAGTCCAGCTAAGGCCAAACAGTTGTTCCAAACAGCCTGGACTCAAGCATGTTTTGTGGCATTTGAAGTTCTTAAAGCCAGGTTGACCGAAGCTCCCATGCTAGGCTATGCAGACTTTCAGTTACCCTTTATTCTGGAGACAGACGCTAGCAACCTTGGTTTAGGTGCAGTACTGTATCAGGTTCAAGGTGGAAAGAAAAAAGTCATAGCTTATGCAAGCCGCCGGCTCCGAGGGGCTGAAAGGAATGACAAAAACTACAGTAGTATAAAACTAGAGCTTCTCGCGTTAAAGTGGGCGGTAACCGAGAAGTTCCGCAGCTACCTCCTGGGGTCCAAGTTTACAGTCCTGACAGACAATAACCCACTTTGTCACCTTTCCACCGCCAAGTTAGGGGCAATTCAGCAGCGTTGGGTTGCGCAGTTAGCCGTGTTTGATTTTGAGGTTAAGTACCGGCCTGGTCGTTGTAACTCTGCAGCCGACGCTCTTTCCAGACAACCAGTTTTGACAGAGTCTGACCCCGTTTCAGAGGATGCGGAGTTTGATGGTTGCGTTGCTATATGTGACAGTCTTAGGGCAGGAACTGCTTTATGTTCGGAGTTAACAGCTGCAGGGGTTGAACACTGTAGAGTAAGGCAGCTAAGTGTTTTGCACTCAGATAGTGACTTAGTGCAGAGCAACACACCCACTCTTCCCAGTTACACCAAAGCTGAGCTCCAGTCATTTCAAGCTTCGGATCCAACACTAAAAGTTTTGAAAGAGCTCTGGGATAAGAAACAAAAACCCTCGTTGCAGGAAAGACAAACTCTGCCAATCCCAGTACGGTCCCTACTGAAACAATGGCCCCGCCTTAGAGAAAAAGATGGACTCTTGTATCGTGAGATTGAGGATGTAAATCTTGGGAAATGTCACCAGTTGCTGTTACCGTCCTGCCTCAAAGAAAAAGTCCTCACCAGTGTGCACAATCAGATGGGACACCAGGGGATAGAACGGACACTTGGGCTCTTAAGACAAAGGTGTTTTTGGGGAGGAATGCATGAGGATGTTGAGAGATGGATCAAAAACTGTCAAAGGTGTGTGTTGACAAAGTTACCACAACCCAAAGTCCGTGCACCCCAAACTCCCTTTTAGCTACACGTCCTCTGGAAGTTGTCGCTGTCGATTACACTATGCTTGAACGTGCAAGTGATGGGTGTGAAAATGTTCTTGTACTCACCGATGTGTTCACCAAGTTTAGCCAAGCCTTTCCCATGAGAAACCAGAGAGCAGACACAACTGCTAAAGTTATATTGAAAGAGTGGTTCATGAAATACGGGGTGCCGGAGCGCTTGCACTCAGATCAAGGAAGAAATTTTGAAAGCGCCGTGATTGCGGAACTGTGTAGTTTGTATGGGGTAAAAAAGACCCGCACCACACCTCATCACCCACAAGGGAACCCCCAGTGTGAGAGGTTCAATAGAACCTTACATGACCTTTTGAAAACACTTCCCCCTGAGAAAAAGCGTCGCTGGCCCGAACATCTAGCTGAACTTGTGTATGCTTATAATGTGACCCCACACTCCTCAACTAGTTATTCTCCTTACTACATGCTGTTTGGAGTACACCCCCACCTCCCGGTCGATGCTCTGCTTGGGCAAGAGGAAACAAAAAAAGAAAGCACAGACTGGCTCAATACCCACAGAGAACGACTCCAAGACGCACATGAGAGAGCAAGAGAGCTTGCTGAAAGGAAAGCAGCAGAACGAATGACCCGTCAAAATGCAAAAGTTTACTGTCCACCTGTTGCGATTGGGCAGTATGTGTACCTTCGCAATCGTCCCATTGGCAGAAATAAGATCCAAGATGCATGGTCATCAAAAGTGTATAAAGTCACTGATGTCCAGGGAACAACACACACAGTAGTCCCAGTGAATGGAGGTCCACTAAAGAGAGTGCATAGGTCTAATCTACGTCTTTGTGTAGGCCCCATATCACCTCCAAGGGAAGATCGTCAAACTGTATCTCCTGTCCATAAGCCTGAAGCTGATCTAGATTCAGAAACTGAATCCACAGACTCAGACCCGGAATACCTACTGTTGGAACAAGTTGAGGAACCTGTTGGCCCAAGTTTGGATGACATAGAAAGTCATTTAGAGGATGAAAACAAGAGTGAGAACGGAAGTGACAAATTGTCGAATGTTGAATTGAATGACAGGCCAAGTGAACCCTCCTCTCCCTTAGTATCAGTTCTGGGAAGTCCGGGGTTGTCAGAAGAGCCGGAGAAAAGACCAGCGCCTGCTCCGCGGCGGAGGGCAGAACAAATAGCGCCTACGCCACCCCCCCGGAGAAGTGCTAGGACAACCGCTGGTCAAAACCGAAATTCATTTAATTTACCGTTAAGTGTCTGTAATAATGCAGTTTCTTTTACACCAGAAATATTGTCCCAGGTGTTAGCAGGTATGGTCCTATACACATCAAAAGCTATGACTGAGGGTTAGGAAGTCATCGAGACGTTGACTTCTGGCAGGGGAGAATGTAGCCGGGTCAAATAGAAAATGCAACTTCTAAAAAAGTAGTTACAATTCGCCCTTTAGCCAGAAGGTGTCACTCTAGCGACATAGTACTCTAGTCCTGACTTGAAGTCGCACGCGTGACGTCACTACAGCGCGACAGAAAAAGGCCTCGAAAAGAGACTGAGAGAACGGTGCGTATCAGGTGTAAAAATAAGAAGTTTAAACATAAAAATAATCTCTGATACGGTTAAACATTGCTTTAATTTGCATCTTAGTCTAGGACTATACTTTGGTTGAATTTGTGGAGGTAGGATTGTTGTGGAGTATCGCTCGCCCTGTGAAGTGTGTTGCTGCTAACGAGGGAGAGATCTTGAGCTGCACTACGGCGTGAGTGTTCGGTTACAATTCTTATGGTTCAAAAGTGTATTGTTTTTATATTTTTTATTTTATTCACCAATTTTGTACACTTTGTGGTGAATGCAGAGGGGAGATTGCACTGTCCAGGGTCCTTCAGGGTGCTGGGGTTGGTCTGGGCAGTCTGTCGGCCATTTTGAAGTGAGTTTAAGTTCACTGTTACACAATGTGAATTAAATTTCAATGTATTTCTAATTTCATGGTATACAAACATTGGAATGTGCACTAAGTGTTGTTTATTCTTTATTTTGTTATAGAATAAGTCCACTACTGTTGTCTTAGGTCTTAAATTTTTGTTTGTTAGAAACTAAAAAGAACTGATTTATGTTATAAGCTGAATATTGAGTCCTGACATTGTATAAGATTGTTCAGAAAGAAAAGCCAAATCAAACCAAAATTAATGCTGTTCTCCTGCTGGGGGACAGTCGGGAAATAAAAGATCCACATTATTTTTTGGAGCTGCTGGTGTGTGGTCCATTATTTCACAACCTGGCCACATATATATATATTTTTTTATTATTTAGTATTGTTTAGCCACGCGGCTGAATTTTTTGGATCACGGTTTTCCATCTATTGGACATTTTTTTTACAGTTTTACTATTTTATTTCATATTTGGAGTAGCCTTATTTCTCTAATTTTGATGATTGTTTGTCTTTATGCTAATTTGGGGTCAGCTGGAAAGCTGTGTTTTTAAACTAATATTTTAATTCTTCCTAGGCCTATGGCATTTTAAACAGTGACTAGAGTGTGAATAAATAAAAATGATTTATATAATTTGTATGTAAGCATCACTTCTTCTATCTCAGTGTCCAAACCTAAGCGGCCTTTTGTCCCAAATTTATTTATTTGGCATTGTTGGTCCTATTCAAATAAAATGATTTATTGTTTAACTAATTTCTATTTCCTGCTACACAAGGAAAGGAGAATGCCATTCAGCAGTGTTCAAACTCTAAGAGGTGGAAGATGAAAAGGTTAGGTAGACCAAAATATATTTTTGCCACAACTGCCAGGAAAATTGTTGGCGATGCAAAGAAAAAAACTTAAATAACTTCAGCTCAAATACAGGACTCCCTGAAAAGTGGTGTGACTGTTTCAAGATGCTCAATAAGGAGGAACTTGAAGATAAATAGGCAGAATGGTGAAGTTGCCAGAAGAAAGCCATTACTACGCAAATGGCACAAAATATCCCACTTAAAATATGACAAACATACATTTGGAGAGGAGTCAACAAGGCCTATGATGAAAGGTACACCATTCCTACTGTGAAATATGGAGGTACAGGAAAAAATAATGCAGCATGTTTTCAGAAAATACTGGAGGAAAATCTGCACTCAACAGCCCAGAAGCTGCACATGGGACGTTCCAACATGACAACAATCCAAAGCACAAGGCCAAGGCAACCTGTCATTGGCTACAGCAGCATAAAGTGAAGGTTCTGGACTGGCCATCTCAGTCTCCTGACCTCAGTATCATTAAGCCTTTCTGGGGAGATCTATAACCAAGACTCTCTCATGGAACCCCTTAAAAGGTCCTCAAGTTAGGGCGCCGCCATACAGCATTATACAGCGATATACCACCGTCCACCAAAAGGCAGGCTCCAAAAGCAGAAATATATCCAATGGCGACTTTACAAGTGTAAAAATCATGTTTACAGCCTGGTACAAAAGATGGCTCCGGTCTCTAGAGCTAGGTTTTTACTACATGACAACTCTTGAGGGGGTGAATTTTTGATTAATACGCCTATTTATGCTATCTGAAAACTATTGTTTTACTATGCAGTAAAAGCCGAAAAGCCTGGATATAACCACCATTTTTATTGTCCAGTCATAATGACAATGTCGGTGAATAGGGGACCAATGGGGGGAATTTATCCATAGTATGTATTGTCTTTGTCTCAAATGTACAGTTCATGCAAGACAGCCCAATAATTTACTGGAACTCGAGGCTTTTTGCCAAGAAGAATGGACAGCTTTGCCATCTGAGAAAATAAAGAGCCTCATCCAAAACTACCACAAAAGACTTTAAGCTGTCATTGATGTTAAAGGTGGCACAACACAGTATTAAGACCTGGGGTAAAACTTTTGATCAGGGCCATTTGGGTAGTTTCTGTTGTCATTACGATTTTAAAAAGAGTCAACACAATTACAATTAATGGCTTCACCCAACCACTAACTATGAGTGAAAGAAATGTTATTATGTGTATCTATTCTTATTCTCTGAAAAATAGCCAAACAATCACAAATTCTGCCAGGGTATGTAAACTTAAGAGTACAACTGTATATCCTTCTCAATACACAACTGTTGATATATAAATTTTTCATTGGTCAAATGTGGGATGGACAAGTGCTTATTTAGATTAGATTTAGATTTAAAAGTACTTTTTTGATCCCCAAGGGGAAATTCATTTTGTGTGGATTATAAGACATGTATACATAAATGGTCACACAAAGATTACAAGCCACACCATGCAGCCCAAAGTTTTTTTCATTCAGGCGCAATGTTCTTCAGGAAAATTGCCGGTTGCCGTTAAAACATACGTAACATAGACATACAGACATCAGACAGCAACAGGATAACAGCACATGTGGTCACGTGATGGGATTTTTCAGTGGCTTTATCTTCTGTAATTTATCCATAATCAGTTCTGTTTCTCAGCATTAGGTGCGTGCATCCATTTTGTGGAGTAACATTGATTTTTCCTGTTTTATGGTCAGACCCGTAATTCCACGTAGCAGCTCACTGGTCTTCTTCTCGATGTTATCCACTCTTCTCTGGATGTCCTCAGTTTGGGCCGAGATGTTTAGAAGGACCAGGAGGAGCCGTCCGCCTTGTCCGAGAGCAGGAAGTATTATTGGAGTAGAAGTGGTGATAAGATAGATTGGAGGTAAAGAAAGGCTATAATTAATGTAATGCTTGAAGGTATTATGTTTGGGTATTATGCTACAAAAGCAATACCCTTTGACTACTGCAGATGCTTGTTCTTACTTAACAAACTGTAAACAGTGAAACTCAATCATTTAGAAATTATAGCCTTATTATCTCTTCATTTTTTCACTCACGTGTGCTTTGTTAAAAAGTCCTTTCTAATACATTCACATTGTGATGAGGAGGAAGAGGAGAAGGTGAAAGAAGGTCTATCTTTTTGTGAAATGATATAATCCGCTCCACTGAGTCATTTGCATGATTTGAACAGCTGTAACTCCCACAGACAGTGAGTTATCTGTTGGGTCCTGTTTTTTTGTGCCATACACCAAACCTAATGACTAGAAATGACATATATCTACTAAAAGAAAACAAATGTGGGTCATTATCTTCATCTGCCCACGGACAAAAACCTAGTCACGACTGAAGATTAGGTTCAAGATTAAGAGATATCATAAGCTTTTATATCCCTCTTCATCTTTCATCATTGTGTCAGGTGTATCTTCTCAGTCACAAAAAGTAGGCACTCACTAAGACAACATCACCAGTCTTTAAGCTTCAGGAAAAGTTTACATAAATACATAAAGAAACAAACATCACTTTGATACAAGATTGTTTGGCTGAAACCATGCTTTTTGCTCTTTTGATTTGTTATTTTATCGAGGAGGGATCATGTAAACTACACAAACCTACACTCTTCATATGTATGCTGTTGTAGTTGTAGCAGTTTTTTTTGTTGTTTTTTTATATTGTCACCTCAGCTTAGACATCAAAGTTAAAGCTAAAGCCTAGTTCACTCTACAGGATAATCAGGCTGATTTTTATTAAATTCATTTTAACTTGATTAATCCCTAAAACGAATTTCAGTTGTTATAGGACTCTTAAAACAATTAAAAAGAAAATAAGTTGATTCAGACTTCATCTGCCATAGACAGATTGATTGTACAAAGTTATTTTAGCATTCAATCATGCAGCTCATTGATCTCAGACGTCTGGTTGTGCTCTATGTTGTTAAAAAGCCAAATGCAGAGATGATCCATGTTGTTCAGTATCTGTCCTGTTGTGTGTCTGTTGCTTCACTACTTCAACCAGAGTCTCCAAACTAATACCTGATATAATAAAGAGAGCAGATGCTGGGTCTGAAACCATTTCGGTGATTATGTCACAGGTAGTGTTGGGTTGTGGCTCTTGACACGTGAAAACGTTTTTGGGATGTAGTGCAGTAGTCTCAGTCCCATTGCCAACAGCTCCACATCCTAGCTGAGAATTGAGGCTATGTACATAATACGTGTATAGCCAGTGTTAAAGTAACGGCGTTAGAGTATAACGGTGTTACTAATGGCGTTAATTTTTCAGTAACGGAGTAATCTAATTAATTACTTTTCCCATCGTTGTAACGCCGTTATCGTTACTGAGAATGTAAAGTGTTGCGTTACTACAATTTGGTTGAATAAAGCGCGAGGTGTCATGCTTTGGCCACACATCAGCTGCTGCTGGAGAGAGTAGGTGGGGGGGTGATGACACCGCTGCAAAAGCGATGATTGGCTGACGCGGTCTCACTGCGCGCTCTGACTTCCACTAAACACAAGACAGCATCAGCGACAATGGCAACGAGCCGGGGAAATTCAAAGGTGGCGTTCTTGAACTGGAAGTACCGGCACTACTTCTCGTTAGTTGAAATTAAAGGCAAGAATGTTTCTGTAACATGCCCATTATGTCCAGGAAAAAAGACTTTATCCACGTCTGCTTCAAGTAACTCAAATCTTATGAAGCACCTCACATCAACACAGAGTATTTTAGAATAGATTAATGTATTATTAATTTTCTTTGAGAATGAACAACATGTTAATCTACAGAGAGAGTTGGATTGTGTTTTGTTTATTGTGCAATAATTTACAGGTAGAGATTTGCACTACTTAATGGCCAGGTCTCCCTTTGTTTCTTTTTACACAAGTTTACATTTGTGTGACTTAATTTTGCCATTGAATTTTATTTTCAATATTTATTTTTTATATGTTTTTATTTCTATGTATATCAGATGGCAGACTGCAATCTATTGAGTTGAAATACATACCAAATACTATATATAGTGTTTTTATTCTTCAATCAGTTAATTTAAACATCTTTAATATTTAAGCTGTTATAGAGCGTAATACCCTTATAGAACATAAAAAATAACTTCAGTTACTTTGCTGAGTAACTGAGTTACTAACTCAATTACCTTTTTTGTTCTATTTTATTTTAGTCATGTAAATACTGTATATATTTCATGTTTATATCACTAATGGTGTTCATTACATACATTTATGAGAACTTAAACCAGACTTCTGTATAGGTATAAGCTTTTTCAGTCTGCATTTTTCCTCCTGCGTCTGTGCCTTTTACGCAGCTGTTTCTGGGTTAGCTGATTGGTCGAATTGAGCATACCTCTTTTGAATCGTTAGAGCCAATAGAATCGAGGAAAACTATTTATATCTCGGTCATTTGGTCCTTGCTCTGATGTCACAGGGTTGACAGCGCTCCAAGCTATTCACAGTGTCAAACCTCAGGTGTTAGACACAGAGCGTGTCCCCAACCATGACCAAAGAAGACATGTTACGAATGTATTATAATCAAGGGCAGAAAAAGGGGTAGAAAAAACAGCTTGCAACACTAAACAGCAAAGGTAAGGCAAAGTTAATGATCATAGCTGTACAGAAGCGTGGTATTTTTTGGTCTTCTTTTGCAGCTGGTTTACTTATATTTGAAAGTAGCTTACCTTGCTTGGCATCATTGTAATGGTTAGCTTGTCTAGTTTTATTTGAGGCCTTGCTTGTTGGTTGAAGTTTGTTGGTTGAAGTAGTGGCGCAATTCACACCTTGACATGTTGTCTTTTGTTTGCTTGCTGTTTTGTTTGTTTTTGAAGTTGGTGTATATGGCTTATATGTGCGTTTAGCGGAGTTTCCACTGAGTAATTTGATGTGCAGCTTTTCCATATTAGGCTTGGGGGCGTGTAGTGTATTATGCTGCTTGTTTACGGCGTCACATGGCTCTCGGGCTTAAGGGGTTAATGCTAACATTTCTCCATGAGAGTCCCAACTCAATAATTACACTGATCCTGGAGCGGGGCAGCACAGTATGGCATTGAAACACCGTGAAAGACAAAAACAAGTTTAAGCACATTCACTGTAAAGAATTAAACTCTAACATCTTAAAAAGTGTTTGGGACTTTTGTTAAATATGCAAACTAGCCACGGGGCAACTCCCAAACTCACACATGCCTAACATGCGTGTTTTTTTTTTTTTTTGTGATTCATTTAATATATGACCTAAGTTCAGGTAAAAGCTTAAGTGAAATGAGAGAAAACCTAAACTCTCTGAATTAGTCCAAATGGCTAGAACAACAAAACATTGCCACAGCGCAGGTGCCTACAGACATGTTACACAAACACCTAAGATAAACACTGTAGCCTACATGTGAAAAAGCAACACATACAGCGATATAAAAACCACCACGATCGCCATCAACATCACCGTGTATCATCACTCACCCAAACGTTTCAATGAAACGTGTTTTCATTTGTGTCTTTTTCTGGAGAAATGTCCTATGGAAAATGTTTCCACGTAAACAGTTTGTACAGAAGCTCTCTCCTGAGGCTGAGCTGAAGTTTTTTTTACTGTTCTGTCAGATCCAAATATTGTCTTGGTTCATAACGCTCGCTGTACAGGCTCATGTGCGCCGTTATTGATCCCTGCTCCACACAGGGTGAAGCGGGTCTTTGCATCCTGGGCACTCAGACTTAGCCAGCGCCAGGGTACGTGAGGATGGTCTCAAAAGGGCAACAAATATGCGTCTGGCTGAATCATTAGCTCTTCTGTGGTAGATATAAGAGTGTACACTTCATGGGAGACTGCATTACAATGGTTAAATTAGCCTTTATTATACGCTTTACAGTATAGTGTAGATTATTGCACATCTTCAGCACGTCGACCTGTTTAGACAAAAAAACAAACAGAAAAGCTGAACTATTATCCACGTTAGTTTAACTGTATCACTGATCTGTGGTTAAAGTAAGGATATTCAGATTCAGTGTTTTGTCGAGGCTAGAGGCACAAAATGTGCCCAATCCTTTTCTATGGCAGTGCCAACCACTTTTTGCCAACCAAGAACGTAGCGTCATCATAGAACTGACCATTACGTCACGTGATAACGGTCCAAATCCTTCAGACTTGCCACTAACATCATCCAGGGCTAGACAGTCATGCCGTTGCCAATTCATGTTCACACAACATTATTGACAGGATCCACAGAGCCACCCAAAACGATGAGAACACATGGTTCTTGTAAACAAAGGTTTGGTTTTAGCAAAAAGCAACATATAATTATCCTTTAAGTTTATACTTCCTTAAATCGAGAGGCAGTTTGTTGTGGATCCATTGGTACAGCCTACATAAAAATCTAACTCTGATCTGAAGATATCCAGCTGGCCACTTAGTACATCCTCCAGGTGGGGCTTATGTACAAACAATGACCACTAATCCTCCAGAGGAGCATCAGTCCTGGGTTGTTGTTGTTGAGGTGCTGTTGGTGGTTTATATTGGTTGATGTCACTGTAATGCATCGCATGAGAAAGTCTTTATATTTGTGCAGTGTTTGCACACCATTTTCTACATTTGGTATTTTTATGTGCCAACAACATGAATCCTTTTGATGAATCAGTACCACCACAGTACCAAAAACATTAATGGATACTGAAGAAAATGTTTAAAGCAAAAGCATCTGGACTCAGTTTTCAAGGTGAAGACATTCCATTTCTAATTCCAGTCAACTAATAGGAGAGCTGAGGGACCAGGCTGTTTTGATCTCATAGTCGTTAGCTATGAAAGGACAGTGTGACTCCTGATGTGAGGGTCATTAAATTTCCTGAGTCTTTAGTGTCACTTTTCCATTCAGGTGTTGTTGTTCTAGAGTGAAACTCTTTTGATTTAGTTTTAAAAACACTGTTGTAAATACTAGGCAACATGAATCTGAGGCCACCTCCTCTGTTCAAAGAAGGCTTTTTTCATTTTAACAAAAATGGCTTCATTCACACCTCTCAAACCATCTGGCCTCTCTGGACAAAATTCAGACTGTTTGGTTTCTGTGTCCTCTTGGTTTTATTGAAAGTCCATCTGGGTTATCCACAGTCTCTCAGGGCTTTACAAATGTGTTGTTCTTCTTTCCGTTTACCTTCTGAGGTTGTGGGCACCTCTTGTGCTCTGTGCTGAAGAGTCCTGATGACTCCCAGCTTGTGCTGCAGAGGGTGGTGGGAATCAAACAATAAATATTGATCTGTGTGTGTTGGCTTCTTATAAACTTCTACTTGGAGAGTCCTTTCCTCAGCAATAAACACTGCACAGTCTAAGAAAGCCACGCGGTAGTCTATGGCATGTTCATGGGTGAACTTGATGTTCCTTGTCCTCTTCGTTGATGTGTTCTGTGAAAGTTTCTACTTCCTGGGTTTTGATTTTGACCCACTTGTCATCAACATATTTGAAGTAATGGATACTGCAAACTCATATAACACATTTGAAAACACAATTTAGACTATGTTCTGTTTTGTTTAGCCTTATCTTAAGCCTTTGCACCCAAAGCAAGCAAAATATGCTACACTTAGATTCTTGGTTAATTTAATTTTTGTTTCTGCTTTATTTTTATGCCAGATATAAAACTGTCAGCATTACATCTATTTTTGAAAATATAATTGTAGGTTTGCGTTAAAAATGACACACCCCAATGAAATGGGGCCATATTTTTTCAGATGAATATTAAACAGACACCATCGCAATTCATTCTAAGCTCCTAGTCTAATAATTCTGAATTTGAAATGGACGGAGAGCGGGAGACAGCTGACATCTCATCTAGAGGGCTGACAGGCAAAGCAATCAGCCTTTCCAAGTCATTCAGAGAGATGGATAGCTAATTTTCCTGTTACATCTTAATGATTAATTCTCCCACAGTGTATATTTATAATTTTAACAGCCGTGAAACATTCACGCTGATGTTGACGCTCTGACTAACAGTGGCTCTTAGTCATTTTAGCCTTGATGTCCCGCCTGTGTCCAATGAGATCACATACACAACAGCCGGCACTAAGAGCAGCGGGTTGACTGCTGCCTGCTGTTTTTACTGGCAGTGGCACACAGTGAGCAAAAGAAAATTATCAGGCACTTCTGGGCATAGTGCTCTTCTGAGAAAGCTGGCTCACTTCGAACAAGGTGTTTATTTAGATTAAACTTCACCTCTGCCTTTGGTAAGTAGATGTTCTTGGCATGCTATTGAAGAGGGTTCTACAGCAACTCTAGAATGAAAATTACTGAGTTTGAATACATCAATAGTAACTAATAAAAAAACCTACATCAAAACAAAACCTAAATACCGTAACTGGTACGCATGCGCACCTTAGAGACAGGAGTGGATTTTCAAACCACTTTTCTCAAACTTCCACAAAAAACAATCTCATCCCATGAAAAAACTGGGGGAATATCCTGTCCTGTCCCAATCCCAGAAAAATGGCTCCCATTCCCTCCCACTCCCTTTGTGTTTTCTTACCGGAATCACAGCACGTTGCATAAAAAGCCTTCTGAAAGTGTGTGCTGCTCTAGGAGCAGACACTAAAGCACATATTACAGAGGCCTACTCAAATCCTTTTTGATTTATTAAAAATGACAATTTAGACAAACACGTGTTGATATAAAATAGCAGGGACTTCTCATAAAAGTCTATCTCAACTATACACTTTTAACAACCAAACAATAAAGAAAAGACTAAAGATACATGTGTTTGTGCAAAGAGCACTTTACAATAAACAATTTATTGTGTGAAATTTTTATTTTTCTGTTTATAGTGTAATCCTAAAAAATGGCTGAAAACAAAAAAAAAACAGAATTAACAATACTGTGTGCTTTTATGCCTCATCCCAAAGCCTCTTACTGGGATATAACGTGACTGCTTCTTGCTTGGGAACAAAGTGTTGCCAGTTAACGTAATCTGGAAAACATTTGCAATTCTAAATCAGCCAAGCTTCTTCTGTTTTTCCCATTTGTCTGTGTAAATTTGAAAAGCTAGTGTTAATTAAAAATAAAAAAATTAATTAACACTTGAGAAACACTTCAGAGTGTCTCAAAGAGTTGCTGCAAGAGTTGCTGTACGCTAATGTTTGAAGTTGTGAATTGGTCCCTTCTGTGACACAGAATAGCTTTGCTGATAATACATTCAGTGGTAAGTATCTCAGCTGATATCTTCAGGATTTACAGCTAAGAAACTCAAAATCTAACTAGAACTGGCTGTGGCTGTGGTCGTAATGAGTCTGTGAAGAGGCAGCCATTTTTTTGGGAAATAAATGCCATTTCCCAATTGCCAGGATCCTTACCTCTGGAGGAGGCCCCTCCAGAGCCACGGCTAGAGTCTCAGAAAACTCCTCAGAATCCTTTGGAACTTGTAAACCTGTACTTTTAGACATTTTGCCTTTTTAAACAGGGGGGTGCAGCGATTTCTGAGTCATCTCAAATCTCCAGCCAGTACTTTGTTTTTCTCGCCTTAGCACAAGCATAATCTATTATTTTCAAAAGTTCAGACAGCTCCCAGGAAAACCAGGGATTGTGGAGACCTTTCACTCTAAATTACAAGGTGGTGTAGCAGGCCCCAGCTGTAGCACAGGCCCGAGGTGATGAAGCAGGCTCCAGCCAGAAGAAGTTTCAAGCAGTAGCACAGGCCCAGTTATTTGACATTACTGTGAAGTTTGCGCTTTAAAGCACAAAATGCAATCCTCCGAGTGCATGTGTCCCCGCGATCTCAAGGGAGGCGAGGGCCTTTATCGCCGCTTGCGACTCATGTCCTGTCCTTCATAATAATACAAACATAGACCATTGGTCTGTTCACACTTCTACCCTCAGGACGGAGGTACAGAAGTGTGAAATGCAGGACTTCCAGAATGAAGAACTCATTCTTTCCCTCTGCCATAAGACTCCTAAACAGCAGATAGGAGTCTACAATCACAATCACAACATTACATGAACAATTGTTACCTACTGCACTACCTCACTTTACTTTACACCGTCACTTTACTTTACACGTCACTTTACACCATCACAACTGCACTACCTCACTTTACTACTTTACTCCTTTTGCCCTCTTGTATTTTTTTTTTTTGTATATTTGTATTTTTTGTACTGCATTATTATCACTTGTATATTTGTCTTATTTTTTATTTTTACTTACTTGTGTGACATTTTACTGTGGACGGCAAAGTAAGAATTTCATTGTACAGGGAAACATGCTTTCTGTCTGTACACATGACAATAAACACTTTGAATCTTTGAATCTTGAATCTTGAATCTAGACCTAGACCTAGCCACCAACATCTGGCCTCTGGGAACCTGTCATGTAGAGGTGTGAACATACGCCTCCTAAACACTGTGTACTGCTGGATATAAAATCACATATATTGTTTACGTTGTTGAGCAAAACCTCAGCCTGTACCATTGTGTTGTACCTTTTGCTTAATTTTTTGCAATGAACCTGACCATTCATTTTGAAATTCTATACGGTCTCCATCGTCTCCTCATTAATCTGAAATGGAAATTCTTATAACATTTCACTGAAGTTGAGGGAAAGGAGGAATGGAAACTTCGCTGGAGCACAAACTGTGTCCCTTTCAGGTCTCTGTTGAGGACACGTTTGTGTCAAAAACCCAAACCTCGTCTTGTATTATTTGATTGGTAGCTAATATTTGACACAAAAGTGTGTTACAGGTCTGTATTAATAACAATAACAATCGTGAGAGCAGGGTAATTAACAGCAAGAGCGGAGGAGTGCAGACGAGCTGTAGAGTTACCACTGGAGAGTTACAAACCAGGACTGCATTTGGGTCTGACAAACTCAACTTTACAGGAAATACATGACTTCTGTTCAGATAAAGCTAAAGATGTAAATGGAGTTCTGTTCAATGAATGGGCGAGTGGTTGAAAACACGCTTCTCTTAAAGAGGTAATGTGGCACACAAGGCTTTGTTGGTTTTATTATAGTGTTGACAGTGTACAGAACAGATAAATAATAGTTTGGGGTCGTATATCAATACTAAGTACACAAGTCCGGACTGGCCAAGAATGACTTTGGAGAACGGGAGAACAAACTTGTGTTTTGGAACAGCAGCAAACCTGGTGACATCACGTGCTGACGTCACCACTCAGCTCTTCTTTCCCTGCATTTTCTCCATATCTTAGCTATAAGTGCCAAGTATATAAAGTATATCATATAATTGGTAACTCATTTAAAAAACATTAGGAAACCAATAATACATCACTGGTGTGTATGTATATTATTTAAAGAATATTTACCACTTAACTTGTAGGTTACATATTACATTACACACTATAATTTACATTTAAAACACCAGTTACCAGCTTTTTCTTTACTTGAATAATATTGTATGATTATTGTGACCCATTTCGACATATGCATGGCAGTGATTGTGGCTATAAAAGGGTCACTGGTGAGAAACAGCTGTGGGATGTTTGAGTTACAGTGGGTTGTAGTAAAGTGTGAAGTATAATCCTTATAGCCTGTCTGTTAAAGACTATGGAAAGGGTGGTACAATATTCAATAACTATACTTATTTACATTTTACTGAACGGTTTCTGTGAAATATACACATGACACAGGCTCCTGTGGTAGGTACTTCAGTTTTAGGTTACCTACCTCAGCACTGCTCACTTTGTAGTTCTGTTCAGTCAAATGATAAGTGAACGAAAATGATAAATCAGTTTAAATTAAATAATTGAACTGGTAATTTGAGTAATGGTAATTTTATATTAAACACTTACAATACACTACACTATACACTATAGAATACACAGTTATCAAGATGATATACCCTACTGTTATTATGAAGATCAATACAAGATCATTTATTCATGTGTTTAAATCTAACTGCAATGCCAGTTGCCACAGTCTGCAGGACTGTCCACAAACTCATCCATTTCTTTAAAGAAGATGAACTGGTATGGGGCCAGTTGGTCTGGAGGCCTTTTGTTGCGTGTTAAGACTGTTCCACCTGCACAGACAAAAAAAATACACTACAAGACAATTTTCTCCTCCGTCATCCTCCAAGATGTCTGCAAAGCAAAGGGGGTTTTTCTGGATGTGTACAGAGGCATGCACATGGGATGTGCATAATGCCTTTTTTTCCTTCACCATTCACAAATGTCTGATACTGTCAGCCTATAGCCAGAAAAACTTCTCCTTACACCAACAGGGACACTCAAATAAAAAAAACTGGTTGCTATGAAATACAGATATTCAAGTTCATTTTGAGTACATGTGAAGGGTCCAGCAGCACCAAAGGTAACTGGGGTCTGCTGCCACCTCCACAACATTTGTGTAAGGGCAGATTATCTTCTAGATGTAGAAGAGGATAAATCAGGCCCAGGACAACACAGACAGGATGATGACCTGGACAATGATGACTCTGATCACAGAAAGCTTTTCTGGAAACTGCCTCCAAGCCAGACTTTCTGCACCAATATCTGCTAATTCAGAGCTGCCTGTGTGTTTAAGTGAACATGAACACATTTAGAACATTCTAATGGCCATGTTCACTAACACATGCTGGAAATGTCTTTATCCTGGTAATTTAAATAAGATTTCATAATTAAAATGTAAAACAAAACTGGTAATGTTTTTAATTTACCTCTGTTTTAAATGTTTTAAATCAATTGTTCACCATTGTTAATAGTTTGATTTGATTTTTTTGCTTTTAAGAATAAGTTCATAAAAGTGATAATGTTAATAATTAAAATACTATTTTTTCCCTTCTGATAAAATTCCAAACATCCATCCTGTGAAGTTTGGGTTTTAGGTTATGTGCTCCCCTCCATTTTTTTGTTTATTTCAATTTTTTTATTTTTTCAGCAGTGCATGTGTGTGGCAGGGGTGACTGCAGACAATACACACCTGTTTCCACTCTCCTCATTACCACTGGATAGAAGCCTGCTTTACTCACCTCCAAGCTGTCCGTCCTGTTCGGTAGAGTTGCTTGTGTTGCTTGCTTCTTGTCTCCTCAACTTTGTTATGTTTTGGGATATTTTGGGGCGTTCTTATACTTACTTGCTGTTCTCTCCGTCTTACCAGAACCGCCTCGTGTCTTGCACATGTGCCCTCCTGCCACCCAGGCAGCCACATTCACCAGTGCAAGCTAGTGTTTGAACAAGTAATTGTTTACTTCCCCGCCCCTCTCCCGGCCCAAGGTTCTTCAGTTGCCCGAACCTCTAGCACAGGCTCCTGAGCCATTCTCCGCTGCCACAATCCTGCCTGTGCCCCTCCACCTCTCAACATTGAGGAACCCATGTAGCTGGGGAGAATGTGTCTCACTCCTGAGGAGCATCAGCACAGGGTTTGCCAAGGACTATGTCTCTACTGTGGTCCGGATTAACTGTCCATCCCAACCAAAAAAACAGGCTCGCCAACAGCAGGAGGGGCGCTGGTGAGCCATTCTCTCATAGAACCCTCAACTAAACTGGTTCAACTAAAAGGGACTGTTTCCTGGAGTCACACCTTTTTACATTCTTGCTCTTATTGACTCAGGTGACAATTTTATTGACTCTGACTTTGTCTCTCTGAATAAAATCCCCCCTCAAAACCCAAGAGAGTACTCTCCCTGTGTGGTGAACTGTTGGCAGTGGCACCGGACTGTTCCTATATCGTTGTTAGTGTCTGGAAACCATCGAGAGTCTTTCCCCGTTTATTAGGTAACATTCTGCACAAGTAATTCTAGGGTCTACCGTGGCTTAAGCTTCACAACCCACATATTCATTGGTCCACGCAATATGTGGTTAATTGGAGGCTATTTTGGCACACCCATTGTCTTCATGATGCGGCCCCAACTACTAATTCCAACACTCTTGCTCCGCCCAAGCCATAAGACCTTGAGAGGTGTTTTCTAAGGATTAGGCCCTGCCACTACCCCCACACAGGACCTATAACTGTGGTATTGAGTTGATCTCCGGGGCAACTCTACCGACAAGCAATCTCTATAACCTTTCCAAACCAGAGAGGGAGGCTATGGAGACATACATCTCAGACTCTCTGGCTGCCGGATTAATCCGCCCCTCTTTCTCTCTAGTAGAGGCAGGGTTCTTTTTTGTTTACTTGCAACATTATATTGACTATAGTAGCTTAATGACATTACCAAGTACACTCTTCCGCTCATGGAAAGTGGGAGAGGAATGGAAGATTGCTTTCAACACGCCATTCAGACACTTTGAGTATGTAGTTATGCCTTTTGGGTTAAGTAATGCTCCTGCTGTATTTCAATCTCTCATAAATGATGATCTAAGAGACATGTTGAACAGATTAGTTTTTGTCATCATGATTTTTCTCTTGCTCCTAGAATGAACATGTGCAGCATGTCGGGTTGGTTTTCCAACGTCTGCTGGAGAATTTACTTTTTGTTAAAGCAGAGAAGTGTGTGTTTTTTGCTTCTTCAGTCAGCTTCCTGGGTTTTGTTGTTGAGAAGGGGAAGATCAAGAGTGACCCAGATAAGATCAAGGCAGTGGCTGAGTGGCCCTCACCATCAGACAGAAAGCAACTTAAGAGATTCCTGGGTTTTTATACTTATTACTAAACTCTCACTAAGCTAATGTACGCTAAGACTCAGTTTGAATGGTCACCTGAAGCTGATTTGGCTTTTGCCAAGTTGAAATGTTTGTTTTGCTCCTGTCTTGTCTTATCCCGACCATACAGCACAATTTGTCATTTAGGTGGATGCATCCAACCTTGAGCTCCACCCCTGGCATTTTTTTCTCAACGACTGACCCCAGCTAAGAGGAACTATGATGTGGTTAATCGGGAACTTCTGGCTGTGGTTCTGGCCTTGAAGAAGTGGAGACATTGGCTGGAGGGTGCCCATCATTCCCTGCTGATATAGATGGAACATAAGATCTTGCCTTTGTTCTGCTTGCAGGTTAAACTGTTGCCAGGCCCGGTGGGCTTTCTTCCTGGGTCGCTTCAACTTCTCCCTCACCTACCGGCCTGGATCTAGGAATGTGAAGCCAGATGCGTTATCATGCCAGTTTTTAGACTGCTGAGGAGCCTTGTAAACTCCCTGGTGACACCATCCTGCCTTCTTCCTGTGTGGTGGGGGATGCTATTTGGCAAGTGGAGAAAGTGCTCCAAGAGGCACAGGTGGGTAACCCAGCACCTGTTTGTTCCTCCATCCGCCAGATCTGCAGTTCTCCAGTGGGGTCACAGCTCCAAGAATGCTTGTCACCCTGGTTTTCAAGACACCCTTAGTCTATCGATGATGTACAGTTTACAAGTTTACAAGTGGACTTAATATTGTACAGCAGGCAGAATATTGCACAGTGACTCTACAGAGGATTTACACTGGCAGGAATGATTTCCTGTGTCTCTCGGTGGAGCAGCGTGGCAGTAACAGTCTATTGCTAAACAAGCTCTTGCAGCTAACCGGTATTTTGTGGAGCGGGTGGGAGGGAAAGTCCAGAATAGTCCTGATTTTGTACAATATCCTCCTCTCCGACATGACAGTCAGAGAGTCCAGCTCCTCCCCTACAACATCTTGTTGAGTCTATTATTGTCCCTCACGCGCAGACTGCTGCCCCAGTAGACCACAGCGTACATGATGACACTGGCCACCATAGACTCGTAGAACATCCTGAGCATAGTCCTGCAGATGTCAACGGACCTCAGCTGCCTCATTAGAGACGGCTCTTACCCTTCTTGTAGACAGTGTCCACAATCTTGCCCCAGTCCAGTTAATTGTCAAAATACACACATAAGTATTTGTACTCCTCCACCACGTCCACACTAATCCCCTGGATAGAGATGGGGTTCACAGCGGCTTCAATCCTCCTCAGGTCTACCACCAGTTCCTTAGTCTTTATTACGTTGAGCTGGAGGTGGTTCTTCTCGCTTCAGGTGACAAAGTTGTCCACAGCAGAGTCGTCAGAGAACTTCTGAAGGTGGCAGGACTCTGTGCAGTAGTTAAAGTCTGTGGTGTAGAGGGTGAAGGGGAAAGGAGAGAGGGCGGTCCCCTATGGCACCCCGGTGTTGCCGATGACAGTGTCAGACACGCAGCTCTGCAGCCGCACATACTGTGGTCTGCCAGTGAGGTAATCCACAATCCAGGACACCAGGGGGACATCTACCTGCATCACTTCCAGCTTCTCAGGCAGCGGCCCCGGCCTGATAATGTCGAATGCACTGGAGAAGTCAAAGAACATGATTCTCACAGTAGTGGCCGGTTTGTCCAGGTGGGCGTAGACTCTGTGGAGCAGGTAGATGATGACGTCATCCACACCGAGGTGGTGCTGATAGGCGAACTGGAGTGGGTCCTGTAGATGCTGCACCATGTGTTCGTTTTATGGGCATTCCAAGCAGTCTTGTAGAGATGCTCTTTGAAATGTAACAGTACATGGGTAGCAACAGACGTTTCACAAGAACACAAGAACATAAGAACAGACCTGGCAGTGACAGGCTTCTTGTAAGTACACATATCGTCAGGTGGCTCATTTTCATAATTAACAAGCAAATGCGAAGTCACCAACTGACGAAGATGTTAAAGAGTTTAGTGTGCATTTTAATGTAGTTTTTAATTTGAATGTCATTGGCATTTGCCTCTCACTTATAGACAGTCACCAGAGCAGATTGTGGAAAATATTAGTCACACATTCCCTTTGGGAAATAAGACTTATCTATTTTAATATTCTCACCATGTCTGTTGTTATCCCTGGCTGTAGTAAAAAGCTGCATATAACAGAATTATACAGTCAGATCTCAAAAGCCTTGCAGGAGCATAACAAATCAAGAACTTCAGCAATTTTTTTCCCCCCATGATTAGATTTTTCAGGGGGATAGGGTATTGTTCTAGTATTGGTATTGTGATACTCAAGCCCGGTATCGAACCAAAATCCAAATATTAGTATTGTGACAACACTACAGGAGGCATACAGTGCCTTGCGAAAGTATTCGGCCTCCTTAAACTTTGTGACCTTTTGCCACATTTCAGGCTTCAAACATAAAGATATGAAACTGTAATTTTTTGTGAAGAATCAACAACAAGTGGGACACAATCATGAGAAATAAAAAAAAAATAAGAGAAATTGGACGTGCAAAACTATTCAGCCCCCTTAACTTAATACTTTGTAGCGCCACCTTTTGCTGCGATTACAGCTGTAAGTCGCTTGGGCTATGTCTCTATCAGTTTTGCACATCGAGAGACTGACATTTTTGCCCAATCCTCTTTGCAAAACAGCTTGAGCTCAGTGAGGTTGGATGGAGAGCATTTGTGAACAGCAGTTTTCAGTTCTTTCCACAGATTCTCGATTGGATTCAGGTCTGGACTTTGACTTGGCCATCCTAACACCTGGATATGTTTATTTGTGAACCATTCCATTGTAGATTTTGCTTTGTTTTGGATCATTGTCTTGTTGGAAGACAAATCTCCGTCCCAGTCTCAGGTCTTTTACAGACTCCATCAGGTTTTCTTCCAGAATTGTACTGTATTTGGCTCCATCCATCTTTCAATCAATTCTAACCATCTTCCCTGTCCTTGCTGAAGAAAAGCAGGCCCAAACCATGATGCTGCCACCACCATGTTTGACAGTGGGGATGGTGTGTTCAGGGTGATGAGCTGTGTTGCTTTTACGCCAATCATAACGTTTTGCATTGTTGCCAAAAAGTTCGATTTTGGTTTCATCTGACCAGAGCACCTTCTTCCACATGTTTGGTGTGTCTCCCAGGTGGCTTGTGGCAAACTTTAAACGACACGTTTTATGGATATCTTTAAGAAATGGCTTTCTTCTTGCCACTCTTCCATAAAGGCCAGATTTGTGCAGTATAGGACTGATTGTTGTCCTATGGAGAGAGTCTCCCACCTCAGCCAGCGGCGTAGCACCAAATTTTGGGCCCTGGGTACAAACCATCTTGCTGGTCCCCCGTACCATATACCATAGTGATACCAATGGGTGGGGTATTGCATTTCTTATCATAAAAAACACTTAAAATGTAAACAAAATAAGCCACACTCTGATTAATATATTTTTATTTTATTGTCAAAAGTACGACTACTTACTGAGATGACAAAAGGTCCATAGTAGGAAAAAAAAATACTATGGAAGTCAATGGGGACCAGCAACTGTTTAATTACCAACCTTTCTTTAAAATATCTTATTTTTTGTTTAGCAGAAGAAAGAAAGTCATACAGGTTTGGAACAACTTGAGGGAGAATAAATGATGACAGAATTTTCATTTTTGGGTGAACTATCCCTTTAAAGTTTAAATGTGTACCTTAACAATGTACCCATTTTGCTTATTTCCTCTTAACACTTAATTACTAAGTGTTAAAACGAGCAATTCTGCTAAAAGCTCACCTTGTCTCACTGTTGCTCTTGCCTCCGCCTGCTTCTCACTCCGTTATTTACCCAGAAATATTGTTTGCTCGCTATGTAGGGTGTGATACTATAAAGTATTGGTATATTATTCAAATAGAGTACGAACATAAATGTATGCTATTCTACCTGGAGTAGATATTTATGTCACCTTTCTTTTAAAAAAACTGAGTGAGCAAATTCTTGCCCTCATTTGCCTTTCTCTCTTTAATCTTCTTTTCTTTTCGTTTTTGAGCCCCTGATTTTCCTTTCTTAAGGAAAGACATCATTCTTCCTAGTTCATATCACGGCTAACTCCAGCTCCTGTCTCATTAACTGATTCACCGCAGGTCCGAAGCAGAAGCACGTGACCGCGGGTCATACCATTTATATTGATTTGAGAGGGGCGGTGGGGCCCTGCACTGCATGAAAATGACTTTTTTTTAATACCAAACCAGTGCCTACCTGCAAGTTTGGTTTTGCACAGGAACTTTTTTATGTGTACATAAATGCTATACAAATGTTAGTGTATATGTTAGTGCAGTGTATATGTATGTATAGAAAACTGACTTCTAAGCCCCCCCCCTTCCTCGGGCCCTGGGTACTCGGTACCCTTTACCCCCCCAGTCCGACGCCCCTGACCTCAGCTGTAGATCTCTGCAGTTCATCCAGAGTTATCATGGGCCTCTTGGCTGCATCTCTGATCAGTCTTCTCCTTGTATGAGCTGAAAGTTTAGAGGGATGGCCAGGTCTTGGTAGATTTGCAGTGGTCTGATACTCCTTCCATTTCAATATTATCGCTTGCACAGTGCTCCTTGGGATGTTTAAAGCTTGTTTCAGTTTTTTATTTGTTAAAAAAAAAAGTTTGACATATCCAATAAATTTTGTTCCACTTCATAATTGTGTCCCACTTCTTCACAAAAAATTACAGTTTCATATCTTTATATTTGAGGGGGGGGAGACGATGGACCAAGCTGTCAGCAAATTTGAACTCAATTAGCTATTGTGCTATATCGTGGCGGTGGTGGCCTGGCGGTGATCAAGATGGCGTAATTGCTATTTTTTTATGCCCAACGCAGCTACCTTGTTGTTGGTTTCTGCCAGCAAGGGGTGGTGGTGGTTTATTTATTGATTAGAAATAGCTCTTTCAAATAATCTGTGACTCATTAAGAACTAAATCTTTTTTCCATTGCCCATAATTTAAGAGCATAAACAATCATAAACATGATTTTGGAAACATGATCTATATCCTCCGTGCCATAAACATAGTTTCCAGCTATAAGAGGATGTAAAAAAATATGTATGTATTACTGTATGTAGGCCTTTATTTGTTGTTTGGACAAACTTAGCACCACACAATACAGTACAATACACCTCAGTAAACCTATACAGTATAGTACAGTAGATTATAATGTTATGCCAGGAGCCTAATTTAGTTTTTAAAATCCAGATAAAACAATTATTTCTTGACAATAAATTGTTTTATCCAACCATTCTCTTTGTGTTTATTCACTGTGTTTGATGCAAAAGCTTCCTGTCATTAGCTTGTCACATTAGCTATTATCCATAACAAAATATTCTGCCACATCTGGGAAAGTCAGCAAACATAGGATACTTACATTGTTATTTAAGAAAAAAATGAGGTGATTGTTTTTTGTTTCTTCAAATTTTTTTACAGTTAGTAAAAGTCTGGAAAAACCACCTGCTTAGTCATAGATGAAAGTATAAGCCTTTTACTATCGTCCTTATACTATAAGGTCACTATGGTTACCATTACCGCTACAGGCACAATTAAGGCCCTGGGATCAGGAGTCGTAGCCGGTTGTAGCACACACACAGAGAGAACGTCAAATGCCGATGTTAGAAGCGTCGCCGTGTGTGTTCATTGACAACAGAACAGCGTGTAGTGAGAGCGTGGTACAAAATAATGATAACTGGTAGATTATTATTGTGCTTTGTGGCTAATGTATAGTGGAATAAAAACCCTAATTAATTTATTTGTTATGGGTCAGAATCTGCCTGTATTACACTGAATTAGCTAGCAGGCTAAAATCATTGTAAATAACACCATGTTTTAACATAAAATTACAATGAAAGACAGAATGGCTTGTGGATCACATGATGTGAGATATTTTTAAAAATAAAAAACTTGCATTAAGTTAACATCATCACAAGCACTCACCTGACAGTTTTACTGTCTATTATTTGGATTCCTTTTTACAATAATTATACGATATTCTAAGTGTAACCCAGCCTTATCGTTAGATAGCAGCAAGTGTGTATTCATAATAAAATGGGCCTATTTCAGAGGTAAAAAACAAAGTAGCCATTTGCATCAAAGCTTAATTGTCAACACCAAATGAAAGACAATGTTTTGGCACTTTGAGGTGACAGCCGCTGAAATCCAGTTAATAAACCCACATCGACACAATCATGACTTAGACACAGCCAATTCCAATATGGAGATCATCACCACTGAGCGGACCCACAATTGTCTCCTTCCTGGTTGTGAAGAGAAACAATATCCACCCGCTCATCGGCCAAATGGTAATTGTTGTTCCAGAGCATAATGCACAGAGTGTGGGAGTGTGAACAAGCAGTCGGCCTGAGAGCTCGCACAAGGGCCAACTCCTGCACGGCAACAGCCCCCGGAAAACAAAGTCTACCTGTAAACTGCTGCCAGCCATTATCTCTGACAAGTACAGTACAATAATAGGAGGTGTCACTCATGTGTGGAATAACAAAAAGCCGTGCAATTTGATGACAACTGGACGGATGTGGCAGCTCACAGAAGATTTTGATGTTGAGAGAAACAGGATTGCAGCAAAAAAAAACAAGTTATTATCATTCTCCAAGCCCTCCCGGTGCATCACTTTTCTACTGCAAGCGAATAGAGACATGGGCAATCGTGTGTCTTCTTAAAATGAGCTTGGATTATTTTGTATTGGAAGCTGCGAGAGCATTCTATCGTGCTCAAAAAACATTGCCAGATAGATTTGTTGCAAGCTGCGTTCTGCTTTGAACACTTTAATGCTGTGCAAATAGGAAGCATACTGTTAAGAAGGATAGAAATTGAGTTGCTAAATCACAGCATGAATCATTAGCTCTCGCAAAGGGAAAAAACAAAACTTTATTTGTTCCCGCACATAAAGGAGTCTTTTTAATGTTATTGCATCCACACTGGTCTTGGATCTATTACTGTATATCAACAGAGTGCTGTTACCTTAATGCAACTGCCACAGAGGTAATGCAATTTACAGTTATGTATATCTTGCTAAAAGGGCACTGTTGACATTAAATCTCTATTGCAACTAAATAAAAACATCTTTATTGCTACAAATAATTACTGACCATTCCATAAATGTATTATATGAAATAGCCTACAGCGTAGATTCTGGAGAATGTCCCACAAAGTTCAAATACTGTATATCAACCTTTTTGCAAAGTTAAGCCACAGAGCATACGACTACCAAAGGGTAGATATCATTACACCTTCTTTTTACCAGTAAGATACTGGTCAGTACGGAAACAATGACACCACACAAGTGCAACTAAAGTTGTGTTTCCATATTCAATATAAAAAGAGTATCTGAAGGCAATGGTAACTGGAACTGACTCAACCCATCCTGTACTAGTGTTGCTTTCATCAACGAAAATTATGACTAAATATCGTCGTCAACGAACCTTTATCACGTGACGAAAACGAGCGGAGACGCAACGTAAATGCTGATCATGTGACGATAACTATAATTAAATGTATAATGCATTATCGTTGACGAATAAAAACGACTTAATGTGGTTTACAAAATAAAAACTATGCTAAAATGTCTCTTCATTTTCGTAGACCAAAACGAGACGAGACGAAATGTTATAACCTTATTTTGTCTCGTTTAGTCGTAGTATTTTTGCAGTAATTTCTGTTTCCTGCTGTGTCTCCCTTTCGGGAGGCTGCATCAGGTTGCACTGCGCAGACGCAGGTGACGTCACTTCCTCAAGCCTCACTCGCGGCATTATTTAGATATTTAGACTGCGGTGAGTGTCATGGTTAGTGTATTTAAACGACAACAAAGTTAAGTCTATTAGCCTTACAGAGAGAAAGGGTCCGATGGCCGGCCAGCCGGGGTTCATCTTTGGAAGAAAAAGAAGAAACGACATTTGGAAAAACTTTCATTACATAGAAGTGGAAAAGAAAACTGAATGTGTTGTGAAAAAAGATGGGGAGAAATGCGGCCACAAAATCACAGGAAAAAACACCACAAACCTTAAGAGACATCTCAAGGCATTCCATAATGAAATTGAGGTAAGTCAAAAGACATAACGTTACTTTCTATATTAGAAAGCTCATGCCAAGCCAACTCATGAGGCTGTGGTTAATGTGTCTCATTTTAACGTTAGCTTTAGACGTTAGCCACTGGAGCTGAAAACGACTGAGACAAACGTGTGTGACTAGCGTGTGCGTGTGTGTGTGTGTGTGTGTGTGTGTGTGTGTGTGTTTATGTGAGAGAGTGTAAAGTGGGTTCTTAGTTCCTACCTGACTGACTGACATCCCTTGTTGGCCAAATACTTTAGCTAGTTTTTTTAAATTCACATAGCAATCACTCTGAACTGAATTTGGCATCAACAACATGACTTTGAAAGTTTAAATACCATATTCTAGACCAAAATATACATTTAAACAAATGGTATACGCATTAAAGGGATAGTTCACTTTAAAATGAAAATTCTGTCATCATATACTCACCCTCAAGTTGTTGCAAACCTGTATGAATTTCTTTCTTCTGCTAAACACAAAGGAAGATATTTTGAAGAATGTCAGTAACCAAATAGTATTTTTTTTTCCTACTATGAAAGTCAATGGGTCCAGTCAACTGTTTGTGTTTGGTTACTGACATTCTGAAAAAAAATTCTTCCTTTGTGTTCAGCTGAAGAAAGAAATTCAGTATATGATGACATAATTTTCATTTTGAAGTGAACTATCCCTTTAGCATGCCTGTACTTCTAAAATGTTTGTTGGTAAAATAAATATGTTGTAAATTCAAATCAGAGCGTCTGGAATGGATGTATTCTTGAGTCTAAAAGGTAACAATAATATAATAAGAAAACCTTGTTTGAAATGGGTTTGGCTAAAAGAAAATTTTGGTCTATACTACTAGGTACTTACACTATATTGACTGGGTTAAATAGAATTGCATTACCAGAAAGAGGCTAAAATACAATTTTCATTGACTAAAACTTGACTAAAAATGTCATCAGTTTTCGTCAACTAAAACTAGACGAAAATAGTCATGGATAATTCTGACTAAAATAAGACTAAAATGCTCAGACTTTTAGTCGACTAAAACTAGACTAGACTAAAAAGAGTATGAACGTGACTAAAACTAATAAAAACTAAAATGACAGCTTGACACAAAGAATAGACTAAAACTAAAATTAAAACAGGCCGCCAAAAACAACACTATCCTGTACCCCTACAAATATAGCTCTACATAGTGGATGCACATTTATACACAGTTGTTATACTGCAATCCCCCTGACGAGGTGTATTGCTCAAGTCGCAAAACCTAAATGATGTACTTCACCATTTTAGACATGGTTATGAAAAAAGATGTAAGGAAATTGCTTCTTATCATTCTTGCTCTATTTGCAAAGAGTAAAGAATACAGAAGCTTACAGCCAACAACACATGAGAGGATTTTTTTTCAATGCCTCTAAAGTGTCTAATTAGGTGTCTAGAAACCTGAACGCTCATATAAATGAATGCTTTTTTTCTTGTGGTGGGCATTATCTTTGTCACTTGGGTATGGGTCTTTTATTGTTTCAGAAAGTTGGTGATGTTTTGCTCCTAACTTGGCAAATTACTTCCACCTGTTTCTTTACAATTAGGGACTTACGAATGTGCATTTGACTACTAAAAGTCCTATCAATCTTGGACACCTGTTACATGTTACACTTTATAGTCAATCCAAGCCTGTATCTTGAATTTTGCAGCAATCCTTTTGTGCCTTTAGGATGTTGCCATGTCCTTTTCACTACATTCTCCATTATTGCTAGAATTTTATAGAACCAGAGATGGAGCCACAAAAGAAAGGAAATACTTTTACAGTCTGCAACAAAAAATGCCCTTGGTCTGGAGGTCAGATATGTATTGCCAATTGTTCAGGGTCAATCCATAAATATTTGTCTGTTTACACTGTTTTAAACAATATAAATGTGGATGTGTTGGATGACTGACGCATACCTTCCTCTTTGTGTTGCTTCATTTTAACAACGGTGATAGCTCCTTCTTATGACTACATTATTATTGTTTCTACTGTTATTTCTACTCTCCTGACAACCTCTATCCTATCTCGAATCTTATTTTTATTGTGTTTCAAAAATAGTGTCAACATATTACGAAACCCACTAAACTAAAGGGACCATAACATACAGTTGTGTTTAAAGTTTACATACCCTGGCAGAATGTGTGATTTTCTTTTTGGCCATTTTTCAGAAAATATGAATGATAACATAAAAAAAAACTCAGAGTTAGTGTTTGGATTAAGCCATTTATTGTCAAATATTAGTTTTTACTCTTTTTAAAATTGTAATGACAACAGAAACTACCAAAATGACCCTGATCAAAAGTTTACATACAGTTCCTAATACTGCATATTGCCACCTTTAACATAAATGACACCTTGAAGTCTTTTGTGGTAGTTGTGGATGAGGCTGTTTATTTTCTGAAATAGTAAAGCTGTTAATTCTTCTCAACAAAAAGTCTAGAGTTTCTGTAAATTCTTGGTCTGTCTTGCATGAACTGCACATTTGAGATCTCCCCAGAGTGGACCAATGATATTGAGGTCAGGAGACTGAGATGGCCAGTCCAGAACCTTCAATTTATGCTGCTGTAGCCAATGACAGGTCAACTTAGCCTTGTGCTTTGGATCGTTGTCATTTTGGAACATCCAAGTACGTCCCATGTGCTGCTTCTGGGCTGATTACTGAAAATATTTCTCCAGTATTTTCTGAAAACATGCTGCATTCATCTTTTCCTGTGCCTTTGTAGCTCACACATCCCCGAAACACCAGCCTTTCACCTCTATGTTTCACAGTAGGAATGGTGTACCTTTCATTATAGGAGAAGCAACTTAGCAGCAGAAGCCTAGAGAACTGTGTAAGTGTATGTGATTCTTGTCTTTTTGAGCTTTGTGCCACGTTATTGCTGAGAAACCGCGGCGTGTGTTACTACCATTCTGTCACGTAGTGCACCGGTGTCTATTCTCACCTGTTCGCAGGCTGGTTTTGTTTGAGGCCATCTGGAGGTGTGTTCTGCTGAATTCAATTACTTGAATAGACGGGTATTTAAGTGTGAACTACCGCAGCAGCTGTCATTGCGTGAAGACCGAAGAGAGTAAAGACCATCGACCCTACCTGCACGCGACTCCACCGAGCAGGGACACACCTACAGGGCACCTGAGTATTGCACTTTTTTATGTACTAATTGTTTGCACTTATAATTTATTATTTCTACTTTTAATTTCTGCATATTTCCTTTTCCGCTCTTCAATGTGTTTTCAAATTCCTACTGTCATTTCAACACGGAAATTATCATCTGTTTCACACAAAAGGCAACCATAAAAATCTGCATGTTATATCACTGTCTGACTCAGTTTTAAGGTGAAGACGTTTTGTCTCTAATTCCAAGAGACTTTATCAATTCTGATTTCAACTGGTAAGAGAGCTGAGCTTTATTTCTGGAGGGAGGGGTTTGACCTGAAACTTAACCCTATGCAGACTCGGGTACGGTGCCCAGTCACTGGTTGAGATATGTTGACACTTTGGTCAAAATCAGAACCCAGGAAGTAGAAGATTTCACAGAGCACGACAAAAACATCAAGTTCACCCATGAAGATGCCATAGATGACCACCTGGGCTTCTTTTATTGTGCAGTGGTTATTTGTGAGGACAGAACATTGCGTCCATTTTTCCCTCCCCCTGGAAATCTAACCGGGATCAAGAGGGACCAGACTAATTGTTTGTACGGAGCAAAAAATGAATTAGGATTAAGCCTCTCTCATGGAACCTCTTAAATGGTCCTCTAGTAAGGGCGCCGCCATACAGCAATATACAGCGAAATACCGTCCACCAGAAGGCAGGCTCCAAAAGCGGAAATATAAGGAGAAATCATCATCCAAAATCATCCGTTTATGCTATCTGAAAACTATTGTTTTACTATAGAGTAAAAGCGGAAAAGCTCGGATGTAACCGCCATTTTATTGCCCTGTCAGAATGACAATATCGGTGAATAGGGGACCAATGGCCGGATTACATCCGCCCATAGGATGGATGGCCAGCCTTATAATCTTTTTGAGGTTTCACAACTGATAATTTAGTTCGGACCCAACTGAAACGTTGCAGGTGGGAACGCCCCCTAGAATATCTTCTGTCTAGCTAAAGCCTCTATCTATCACAGAATAAATCCCTAAAATATCTTCAAAAAACAAACAGGAAATGCAGGTGATAAAGTGGCCTGGATTCTTGGACTCTGTGTTTAATTTTAGCTGGTTATTACCTCACTCCCATCCTCTCCCAGCTGTGTTTACCAAGAGGCTCCATTTTGGACGGGGCAGCGGCAGGCTGGATCTGCATAGTAATATCCTGTCTCTGCTGTAAAGATGTGGGCCACTGGCTGTGGGCCCAGCTCTGAGACGCAGGCACAGGGATAGTCCAGGTGAGACTAGGGAGCCATCTGGAGGAGCCTCAGCCTCATAGTGCCAGCTCCGCTGGACCTTAATGATGCCTTTGTCTGCAGCCTGGTCCAATGGCTTTAAACTGGCTTGAACACAGTTGTCCTTAAAAATGTTGTAAAGTGTAACAGAAAAATGATGCAGATGAAACTGAGAAACAAACACTAGTGGGTATTAGAGGTGAACTCTTGCTCATTAGCAGCAGCCTCCTCATTATCCAGCTGTACACACAGTCACACTGAGTCTCTGCTGGAGCCTCTAAGCTTTAAAACCACTGCACTGTACACAGCGAGAGCATTTTGTTATAAAGAGTTTTGGAGCTGAGATCAAATCTAATCATTGTCTCTGCATCTTTTGTCTTGGTGTCTGAAGATAAACTCTATTTTTGATCTCAATAAAAGCAGCTCTTTTTAATGCACTATAAATGGTTTCTCAAATGCACTGTCAAAATATCTATTCTTATAGGAGTTTTTAGGAGAAAAGTGCTTGTCTCAGCCCTGACTGTTGCTATGCAACCACATAAAACCCATTTGAGGCATTGTACCTTTCCTCATGTTAGACTTCTTTAAACTCTGAGCACCCACTGTGTTGAGTTTTAAACATGATGCTCAGCACAGTTAGGAAGTTGTGAGAAAAGCCTTTAGCATTGAGGAGACCTGTATCCGTGAAGTGACAGGCCCCAGTGGCAGGAAAAACTCACCTGTTGGTTTCTATTTTAGAAGAGTTTTTGTACAGAATGCTTTTTGGATATTGTTCTAAATCAAGTGATTTTGGGTTTGAACTTTCACAAGTTCACAAAAGCTCAAAAGTATCAAGACATCAAAGTTTCTAGTTGGATATTCAATAAATGTGTGCACAAATAATTGTCCATATTAAAGATGAGGTTTAAGCTTTATGAAATACACAATTCCTGCTGTTAACTGCAACTGTCCTCAGGTTTCTTTCTTTTTTTGTCTCCCTAGGGAGAAATTTATCTTAGAGCATGAGTCTGTCCTCATACAGCCGGCAACAGCTTTTCTGTTTGAGTATGCATGTACCATAGTACCATAGTGTTAGTGAATGAGCTGTTTTTATTTGTTTTTCACTGCCTTATACGTAATACCTTGTGTGTCTGTTTGCTAATTTTCAGGTTTGTATCTGCATTTCCTTCTGTTTAAATTAGGCACAGGCAGAGGTGTTTATGGGACACATTACCACAAATCGATTGTAAATTGTGTGAAAATATATTTCTACAGAATATTTTTTATTACACTAGATGTTGGGTTGGGTGACATTATGTTCCAACGCTCTATATAGCATTGCAGTTTTATATCTCTTGTGTAAGTATTAAATTGTCAAACTGTTATTTTTTTTTTTTACGTCTCATTTGACAATATAGCTTTTTTTGACTCTTTGAAACTGAAAGTGCCATTCTGCCGGAAAAAAAAGAACAAAAGAATCATATTTTGTAAAGCAATAATTATTAGGCTGATAAGACAGGAAGAGTTTGTCCCGAGCAAACAATTCATGCAAATTTAGTTTCACTTCAAAGTGAGTCCTAGGCCCGGAGCGTGTGTGCGCAGCTTTGCTTGTGGGAAAGTCTTTGGCTCGGAGTGGTTTAAAGACATTTGTGGTTAAGCGGTCTTTTTTTTGGGTCTAATCCCAGAGCTTGTTGAAAAGCAGAAAACCCTTTTAGTTCCACTGTGGTATTGATTGTGAGCAGAAATGTCTGCCGTGGATTAGACGGGGGATAGCACAGGACTAAACAATCACCCTTACCCAAGCCGTCTGTGAAATTACAATAACAAACTACTTCTCTTTATTATTTGCTGTTCAAATGTAGCTGGCTTAACTGAGAAAGCCAAAGTCTTTATTTGGCACACACTTAAATCAGTTTTACTGCAGGGATTCAACTCAGTAATGTGTATCTGTGGCACAAAAAGGGGCTTCGTGGCTTTATGACAGTGAGGTTATTGAAGAATTGAAAGGAATGGAAATGAAATGTAATTTCTAGCTAGGCACTAAAATCAGCCAAACCTATATTTATATGACCAAATATGTTTTGTGTTAAGATCTCTCCTCAGGGCAGTAAACACACCATAGCCACTTTTTATGTGGAGCTTTTTTATAACCGGATATTAGTTCTACACTTCTCTGCACTCAAAAAATCATTTCCAATAATGAGGCCAGATTTTTGTTTCAACATTTCATCTTTGGAAGTGTGTCTTACCACTACAAAGACCGGGTTACACCTACAACTGTAGCTCCACTGCTACAGACTGAACCATAAACCTTTGTTACAATGAAATAAAAATTTGTTGAGTGTGCCATACCAACCGGATAAGTTACAAGCTGAGCATAACTTTACATAACGGTCAAACAAGCGTCTGACCTTTAAACTTGGCTTTACAAAGCTAAGATTAGCATTAATCTTAGATCTAACTAGACCTTGTTGCTATAACAGGTCTTGTGTTTTTTTTCTGCCCATAGTTCCTTTTTTTAGAGATGTCATTTTAAATTTCTAATTTGTGAAAGTAATCTTTTAAATTGTGACCAAGGCCACTGCTCCTGACCAGCTCAGTCTTCTTCGCTGTGTAACTGAGTCTGGCAAATGACTGGTTTCCCCGCCCAATGATTTTGATTACCCTTTTCTGCCCCCAGACAGAACTATATTTATTATTATCATTATGTGTTTTTTTTATTATTTTTTTTATTTTTTTTATTTTGCCAACAAATGAGGACAGAATATTTCACAACAATACAAATCCATTGTTGAAGACATGTTTGTCCAGAACAGGCTCTCAGCAGGTGGTGAGTGTGCACTGAGCCATGGAGCCATGGAGCCAGGGTCCTGTCCGCCAGGCCTACAATAACAGAAGAAGGCTTTGTCAGCTTCTTATCAATCAGGTGTGGGCAATAATCACCTCACAATGCAACACTTGGAGGAATGAGAAAGTGCGACACAAGGACGCAAACTGGGTGGCACCTCCTAACCTTGAAGAATAAACAGAGCCGAGGGTGTCATCTGGCTGACAAGATTGTTCTGGGTCATGTAACTGACTTCAAGAGTTCAATTCAGGGGCAAAGACATCAACAATGGAAAATCAGGAGTGGTCACTGTAGCGATACAGTGTTTATACAGTCATCTTTAGTCAGAGATAATATGGCTATCAAGCTGTTTACAGTAATTATCAAGGAAGTAACTAGAGAGAGAGAGAGAGAGAGAGAGAAGAACTTTATTGTCCCTGTGGGGCAATTGGGTTTGCGGCGCAGTCTCGAGGCACTACATGACAACATATAACAAAAACAATACGATGCATTACAAAACACTAAAATACATACATACAAATAAAAATACCATTGGGTCTAACCCTGCCAGCTGGACAGATAGCTTATTTCAAATGATTTAACGCCTTAATGGCTTGTGGTACAAAAGAAAATTTTGATCTGTTCTTGGTCATAAGAGGTTGGCAGAAACGACGCCTAGATGGTAATACATTAAAATGAGATGCTAATGGTGTGTCATCTGGCTGACAAGATTGTTCTGGGTCATGTAACTGACTTCAAGAGTTCAATCCAAAGACATAGCTTGCTAGCAGTAGTGACTGTTTTTCTAATTATGTTTTTCTGTGCGAACCAACAAATGATACAGCACGTTAAAACACTTTCAATAAAAGCAGTATAAAACATCTGAAGCATTTTGTTATTGACATTAAAAACAAACAGTTTCAGACACTAGAAATCCTGCAAATTTTTATTTACTTGTCGGTTGAATCGCATTTCAAGTTTAGATTTTCCAGCACCCAGTCACCAGACTGGAGTTGCATTTGAAATGTAAAATATTCAGAAAATCTTGACTATATTATCAGCACCATATTATCATGCACCTATTTCCCCAATAGAGCTGTTGGTACATTAGTGTAAACACTTTCACGTTGCATCCAGACATAACTTTATTACCCCAAAGGAACTAGAACTGGGATAGAGTTGGGATTGGGCCTAAAGGTGCTCTGATCAGTTAGCAGGGCCAATCCAATGATGAAAAACACAAGAGACTTTGACTCTTTATTCACACATAAATAGGTTCAGCAACTCCACAAACCTCATGACACATTTAAAGGTAAGTCGCATTAATGAACACGAGGAGGTAGCACAAAGATAACCAGCACTAAGACCGAGCAGAACGGCTCAAATGTCACTTACACTCCTCTCTGTTTCAAGGAACCTGGACAGTAAAAAGAAAAAAGTATTGAAAGTGAATGACTTGTTAGTGCAGCAGACCGCAATACACTGCAAACTAGCTCACTGCTAACAACAAGCTACTTTCTGAACAACAGTAAAACGGGTCAAACAGCTCTAACTCTACCTTCACGCCACCTCAGATGTGAGCGCAGCTCCGCGGGGTCTGCCTGTGTGTCTGTTAGCATGCACAGCTCCTGCTGCTGAGTTCTTCGCTGAGAGCAGTGAGGGGGAGAGGCACACGGCTGAAGGACATGCTGCGCATTGTACTCAATACCAGCAGCAGTTTTAATGTGGTTACTGATGGAATACTGAGCAGAGGCAGAGCCAGGGGGACTTTAGCTATGGCTGCAACACTCTAATGAAACCCTGTAGGTCTAATCAATTTAATAGATAATCCATTAATCCATTTAATATACATTGTGATTGGTGAGTGATCAGTGGGCCATTGGGCTAAAACATCGATTGATTTGAGCACCCTTAGTATAAATGGAATGGAATTTATACTAAGGGTGTGCCATAACTTCAGTGTCACTTGTGCTTGTGCATGATAGAGACTGTCAGTGTGAGTGCACCTTCATGCAAATTATTTGCATGTCGTTTTTAAAATCTGGCATTTTTATCTAAAATAATGATAGCAACAGTGAAGGTGTGAGACTACTGTCGCCAGCACAGCTCTCCTCACACTTAGTGTCCAAAGATTTTTCAGTTTCAGACTAAAGTCTAAAATTGTGGCTGCCATATCAAGCACACACAGAAAGAATATTATTCATGCACCTTGTAAGAAGAGGAGCTGGTGCAGGAGGGATTAGTCTACTGCGTCATGTCCAGACAGGAGGCTGACACTTTCAAGAGTCTATTTGTGCACAGAGCCATCTGTTCCAGCAAACAGACTCAGAATTTTCATCACTTATTCACATTTCCAAACCTCCCAGGACACAAAAATACTTTTAAATTTTTTTTTTCTTTTAAGTCTTGCTTAAAGACCTTTTTTTTTTCAAGGTTAAGGCGGTACAAAATTTCCATTCAACATGATGAACCTTAGTAAACCTTTACCATATTTTTTTTTTCTAACTTACGCAAAGAAGAATGAGACTATAAGGCTACACGACTGAGAGCTTTGGAATTCTGTTAATATTTATATATTTGTTTTTCTTTGGGAAAAGATAGCTGAGACCATGTCCATTGAGACTGGACCACCAGGCGCCCTGTACATGAAGCCACCTGCTGCAGTTTGGGAAGAACAAAATGTATATAAACCTGTAAACTACTGTAAGTCAGGTCTTAGGCTAAAGGTACACTTGCTGTTTGAGTATGCGTATACATTTCCATGATATCAGGCTTGATGTGCCCCGGTGCAGGGCGAAGAAAGTAAACAAATGTGCAAGACTTCTTACTCCTTACCTCAATAACAAGTGAACCAGATTTTTGTGATGCCGAAAGCCCTGGGTAAACCATAATCTGTACTAAAGGGGCAAAATTATATGGGGATTGTAAAATCAATGTTATTTTAAATAAAAAAAAAAAAAAAAAATTACAAGGGACATTGACAATAAAAGCTCAGTTCAGATTGTTGCTTTCACATGAATAAGCATCAGAAAACAGGACACAAATTTATACAAGCAAACACTATTTGCAACACCTATTTGCTTTCATTTCTTTGTTTCTGATTTGAGAAAATCAATTTCCAATCTCGGTGTGAAAGATTTTAGTCCACTATGTGGCTTCCCTATCTGCTGTACCAGTTCTCTCAGCCACAACAACAGCAGGATTAATCTTCTGTGACAGCGACTTTCCCATTTCTCTCCCCTGACTGCTTTGGCGAGTGCGCTAAATGGAGCGCCCCAGTATGTCTGGACTGCGCTGTTCAGCAGTGACCCTTTTCACTGACACCACCCGCTCGTCTCCTTCCTCAGAGAATGACAGGAGGGCCCGCCGAGTCTCAAGTCCCCGACACCACTGCTACTCCACTTTCGGTGCACTAGACTCCCCGGTTCTCTCTTGTCACCCAACCAGATGAGGCACACTCCAATTCAGCTGTCAGCCTTCGAGGTCGCCGTCACAGTGCTCTTCTCTACAGCCTGCTGTGACGGTGGCAGTGCAGGGGGAAAATGAAAAGCTACTCTCCCAAGAAGCAGAGCCATCAGCAATAGTCTCTCCAGTGGTACAAAGATTTGCAAAAGGTACATATCTATCACGTGTGGTACATTTACTAAGTTCTCGAATAGTGGCTATTAAATATTGGAAACAGTCTTAAATATTGTATGGGCCATTTAGTGTTGCATGTGATTTACAACAATAGTGAACAATAGCAGATGCAAATGTGGCACAGGTGGTCAATAAATGTTAAGTTAAGCGTGTGGCAGAGATAATCAAATAAATATCTACAACAAGTAGCTTTGCATACTGTGTGTATGAATTGCTTTTGTTTCATGCTGGCAATGTATTTACAGTTTGTGAAGAAGAACCTGTGCACTGCCACTTGCTTGCACAAGGCTGTCTTCAAAGTGAATGTGCAGCAGTTCAAAGCAAGGGTGTCAAACTCCTTTCAGTTCAGCCCAAATCAATCTGAAATGGACCAGTAATTAAAACAATAGCATAATAACCTATAAAAAAATGACAATTCAAAATTTTCCTTTATATAATCTACTATACAGTTTGTTGTATCAAAAGCTCTGCAGGTTAGCAATAACCATGTTTTGTAACACATTGATACTGACCGCATGGATCCCCAAATTGTAAAATGACTGATTGGAAGAGAACGGGGAGTCACTTTGTGTCATGCTGTCATTTTTACATTTGATGTTTGTCAATTTAAAAGAAACATTTTGATGCCAAAGAGCCATTGCTGCATGCTGTTGGGAAAAGAACCTGTACATGGCCAATATCGATGGTGTGAAAGACACATTTCTCTTAAGAGGGAATAATTGCAGTTGTAGGTCAGGGCTGTGCTTGGACATACTGCATCTGTGTTTGTCTGGCCACAGATGAATAGTTGGACCTGAATGGGGTTATCAGACTTTTGTTCAAACAAGGGTTGCGCTGCTGCTCACCAAATGCACTTTGACAGCAAATTTATTCATGGCCAACTAATTACAAATTGTAATAACAGCATTTCTATTTTTTACTATAGGTAATAATGATAATCTATCCACATTCACTAATTTTCCCACTAATCAGCCCAGGGTCAAAGGTCTCATTTGCCATTACTCTCTCAAAAGCCATCATATACTGTATGTACAAAAAATTTTGAATCCATCCATCCATCTTCTTCCGCTTATCCGAGGCCGGGTCGCGGGGGCAGATGTCTAAGCAGAGACGCCCAGACTTCCCTCTCCCCAGACACTTCCTCCAGCTCTTCCGGGGGGATACCGAGGCGTTCCCAGGCCAGCCGAGAGACATAGTCCCTCCAGCATGTCCTAGGTCTTACCCGGGGTCTCCTCCCGGTGGGACATGCCCAAAACACCTCCCTAGGGAGGCGTCCAGGAGGCATCCGAAACAGATGCCCGAGCCACCTCAGCTGGCTCCTCTCGATGTGGAGGAGCAGCGGCTCTACTTTGAGCTCCTCCCGAGTGACCAAGCTCCTCACCTTATCTCTAAGGGAGCGCCCCGCCACCCTGCGGAGAAAACTCATTTCGGCCGCTTGTATTCGGGATCTTGTTCTTTCGGTCATGACCCAAATTTCATGACCATAGGTGAGAGTAGGAACGTAGATTGACCGGTAAATCGAGAGCTTTGCCTCACAGCTAAGCTCCTTCTTCACCATGACAGACGGGTACATTGACCGCATCACTGCAGAAGCTGCACCGACTTGTATTATTTGCCTAGTTGTTTTAGATAATGTATTTGCATCAAAGTAAAAGATAGATTTTACCTGTTACCCCTTTTTTACCAGTGAATAACATTGCCTATAAATAAAGTTTCCCCAATTATATTGGATTAGTGTGTAGTTCTTCTTTCCTTTAGTCCCACCTCGCTATTCAAATTCTTCTTGAACAAGAGAAGAGTGATGGATCTGAAACCATGCGTGACAGTCACAGAGACCTGATAGAGCTGAACTATATTTCAGTCACTTTTGCTTATGATTCAGTCAATTGTTGAGACACTGTCATGACCTGTAGGATATCTACAGTACAGTTAGAGAAAAACTACCAAGCAAGTGTTGAAAAGTACACATCTAGAGATCACATCTAGTTAAGCTATTAACAGCCATTGTAACAAAGTAATGGATTAGTCCAATACTTTTTCATAATGGTTTATGTGATTACAAATATTTTTTTAGTAGATATACCTAAAGTAAAATGTTAATTTCTGAACTGATAAAACTATTTGAAAATATTGGATTGTTTATGTCTTTCTTGAATGGATTTGTTTTACTTTTCACATAAGGATAATATCTATCTAAAACAATTTATGCAAATTGATATTTGCTATTAATAGCTATTAATACTGGGAGTATGAAGAGTCTCTTTTTGCCTGAGTACTTTTGTGTGGCAATGCCAAAAGGGCTGTTGCGAAAGACTTCAAATGCTTATTGAATGGGACAATTATGAATCCTTTTTTTACTTCTTTAGCCAACAAGGAGTCTACTGTCAGTCTCTGATAGAGCAGATTGAAGGTTATGACATGTTTATGACGTTTCTGACAAAACTTTGATATCTGGCTAAAAAACATTTGTGAAGCCATTAATTAGGAAGCTGTAGAAGCTATATGTAGGTTATAAAGAAGTTATGTAGCTTGGGATGGCTGAAGGAAGATAGAGAAAGGGATGACAGAATGGTTAAACAAGTTTGTTTGGGGAAGTGCAGCTTGTAGGGATGAGAAAGGGGATGAGAGTAACTTAGAAAATTCAGACACAGAGGGACCCGGCGAGTAGTGGCCATACGATCTGAATGTAGATTCTGGCTGTGGTTGTGAAGCGAGCAGAGGCGCTGTGACGTCATTGGAAGTACAATGCCCGAATGAGAAAGTGGGATGCATGAGAGCTTCGTTGGTGGACGCTGGATCATTACTTGAAGAGCAGAGATGAAAAAGCCTTGACTTTTTGTTGTAGTGGCTGAAGGGGATGCCTTTCCTCTTCAGAGCGCGCTGTAGACTGGCCACTGCCCAGTCTTTGATGTTGAGCCTGGTTTGCGGAGGTGATGTGGACTAGGGACACCTGGTATTGGTTGGTGTTCCGCTTTGTGTCCTGCCGGTGATAGGTATAGGCGATGGTTTCAGGGAGATCATGTATGGCATGCTGGCTTGAAAAAAATATGCTCTTGAAAAGAGAATAGACTACTTCTCTGGCTTGTGGATTGTTGGGAAACACCAGTTGTTGTGAAATTGCTAAAGAGTTCGGACCTGGAGTCAGAAGAATTAATAATGAACTCAGATTCCATTGTGAAAGGTAAGTTTAAATGAGCTATCAATAGCAAAACAGCTTTGTTACACAGAGTGCTGATTGTCTATTGTTGAGAAAACAGAGACTCTTTTTTGGCTTTGGTTTTACTATCTAGCTCTCACGTGCAACCTAGCAACATAACACAACATCTTAAAAAAAAAAAAAACTTGCATACATTTAAACAAATGTATGATAACTTACATTTACTCCATGTAACACATAAAACATATTGTCCTTTTTGTTTAAATAATTAAGAACCTCGTCTCTTGCCACAACTAAAAGGTCTGAGAAAATCACTCCTCCCATTCTGTAAGTGCAAGTGGAAGCTCAACTGACAAATTATTGACAGAAAATTAAACACACTTCTATGGGGTACCAAATGTAAAAAATAAGTTTAAACTTGTTTACTCATGTTTTCTTAATATAGAGAATGTTCTTCACATTTAGCTCGTTTTCAACTCTAAATCTAAATGTTAATTCTAAATGTTAAATCTAAATGTTTCAAGCGGGAATTGAACTGCCCACCCTCCGGTCGAAAATCGGCTGCTCTCAAGCCTCTCCCATGGTACCTCTAAAATGGTTGTTGTGTAAGGGCGCCGCCATACGGTGATTTTACACCGAAATACAGCGATATACCTCCGTCCACCAGAGGGCAGGCTCCAAAAGCAGAATTATAAGGAGAAACCCAATGGCGACTTTACAAGTGTAAAACTCATGTTTACAGCCTGGTACAAAAGATGGCTCCGGTCTCTAGAGCTAAGTTTTTATTACATGATAACTCCGGGGGGGTGAATTTTTGATTAATATTTTTGTTTATGCTATATAAAAACTATTGATTTACTATGGAAAAAGCCCGGATGTAACGGCCATTTTATTGCCCATTCGTAATGACAATATTGGTGAATAGGGGACCAATGGGCGGATATCATCCATATTTATACAATCTATGGCTGCTCTACCACTGAGCTACTGCTGCCTCTTCCTTATACTGCATGCACTAAACTCTAAACTAAAGTTTTCTGCGCATGCCCCATGTATTCTCTGTGGTGTGTTTCTCTGGCCTGGCAGATATATTACCGCGTTTTCAGTGGTTTTGGGTGGATGGAAACAAACATTTTTTGAAACGGTGCAGTTTATGGAAGACGTTTTTGAAACAATATATTATCTTGGCAAAAGAGTACTCGGTGCTCACTCTGTAGATTACAGAAAAATTCACTATATATTATAATAGGAAAATAACTATGTAAAAAATTCTGTTGTAAATTAAATGGAAAATTTGCATTTCAATTAGTTAAATAAAAAATTGGAAATAAATTGTAAACAATTGAAACAAGAGTTTTGCTTGATTAAAAGAAAAATGTTACAGTAAATTGAAATGTATAATTTATCAGAACATACAGATTTGTATTTACAACTCAATCTTTTTAATTATTCTGAGCATCCGGGTTTACAGTGTGTTTAACGGAAACACATATAATACTATCATCCAGCCAACAGTGTCAGCAGAAGATGTGATAACCCAAACATTAGAATATTACATCATGAAATTAGCATAGGTTAAGGTAAGGTTGATTTAGAAAGTTGAAATATACATATTTCTTTTATATATATATATATATATATATATATATATATATATATATATATACAGCAGAGGTGATTTCTTTAAGACTGCAAGGGAAGCTCGGCTTCCCTTATAATGTCACAAAATTAATGGTCAAATGTACTATTGTATTAACATTTTATTGACTAAAAATGCGTTAGAAAACGTTCATCTCAAAGACGAGTTCGTTCAGAATCAGTTACATATAGCAGGTCGGCTGACTCGATTTCCTTTTCATACATTCCCGCAGCGTCACAGTGCATTTCCCTATTGAAGCCCAGCGTCCATTGACTTCAATGGGGCTGCTTTGAACGTTTTTTCAGCGCTCAAACTAGACGGTCATTGGATAAACGCTGCGATTATGTCCCGCCCACGGACGCTCAGCGTCTCTGGGGGTGAATGGGGAGTGGGCTGGCCCGGACTCCGAGCTTCTGCGTGATGATTGGAGGGTCCTGTCGAAAGACTGCATCTCCTTTTGACTGACAGCGATTCTGTACTATAAGGAATCACTGAAGCTATTCGCGCTCAGTCCCATCGCGGATTTCTCAAGTTCAGTCGAAAATAAAAACTGCTGCAACCTATTTTTTTGATATTTGCTTGGCGAAATTGCTTGATTTTCATCACACATTTCACACAATTATACACCACATTCCTTGTTTCATTTTTACAGAGTTTAATATATTTTTTTTAGATTGTTCATTCATTCATTCATTCATTCATTCATTCATTCATTCATATAACGTTAGTAGGCTAGGCTAGCGTCGTGGGTGAAACTGCGCACGATGGCAGACGGTGCTAATATTGTCAACCTGATTTTGGCGAAAATCAGGTCGACAAGTGTTCCTTACGAGGAAAAACTTAGAATTAAACAGCAGGGCAGATCAACACCTAAGATTGATTTAGTGCAAAAGATAGGGAAAAATAACAGGTCTTTTCAGCTCTCCTGGTATGACAAAGTTAGCTGGCTGACTGGAAGTGCTGTGACAAATAAAATGTACTGCTGGCCATGCCTCTTGATGAAACCATCTCACGGATGTGTTGTTTGGTCAAAGGTGGGGTTTGGAGATCTGTCTAACTTTGACAAGGCATATAAAAGACATGAAAAGAGCAATGAACATGTGAGTGCATGTGCAAGATTAAGTTGCATGGGCAGGATCAGGGTTTAGCATGCAATAAATGAAGGTGCTCGCATTCAAGTGGCTAAACATAATGAAATAGGGCCTTCCTAAACCGCCTGGATGAAACAACTGATATATCCTGCCGAGGCCGTTTAAGCAGCCTAGCTCTGCTGGCCATTGAGAGGACACTGGTCAAGTCACTTGAAAAGACTCCTAGTTGGTACGACAGGGTCACAGACCATTTTCTTGAAAAGGAACGTAGGGCAGAATTTACTTTTAAATAAATAGACAATTTTATGATGTAGGCCGAGCTTCCCCTCTCTGACAGACCAGTAGCCACCACTGATATACAGAAATGTCTTTTTACTGTCACTGGAAAATAAACAGGAAAAGAACGTGAAAAACTTATGCAGGGATGGCAAGTCCCATGGGTCTCACTCTGTGGTTAATATTGTACCGGACTGTCAACGCCAAATGAGCACTAACATGTAATTACATTGTTCTGACATGTACCAAAGGCATTGCTAAAAACTAATTAGTGAAACAATGACATTGGCCTGTGCATGTAAACATAGAGTCCAATGAAATTGAGATGTTTGTGCTTCCTGCAGTTTGAGGAAATGATATTACATTTAATTGGTTACAACCATTGGCAGGAAACAAACAAATTTCCAACATCAAATGGATTAAAGGATATGGTACAATAAAGATACAGTAAATAAAATAAAAATATATATTGAAGAAATTCTGCATCATATATTCTACGGTAGTTTTAAAAATTCAAGTTTGGGTGACAGAATATATATTAATTCAGTGCTTGTTTGCATTCATTTAAGAGTATGACATGGTTTTATTTGCAGAGCACATACAGTTGTGCTTATAAGTTTACATACCATGGCAGGATTTATGATTTGTTTTTGGCCGTTTTTTAGATAATATGAAAAATAATGTTTCATTCACTCATGGTTAGGGGTTTGGATGAAGCCATTTATTGTCAAACAATTGTGTTTACTCTTTTTAAATCATGAAAACAGAAACTACCCTAAGGACCCTGATCAAAAGTTTACATACCTCAGTTCTTAATACTGTGCTGTGCCATCTTTAACATCAATGACACTTGAAGTCTTTTGTGGTAGTTGTGGATGAAGCTCTTTATTTTCTCAGATGGTAAAGCTGCTCAATCTTCTTGGCAAAAAGCCTCCAGTTCCTGTAAATACTCGGGCTGTCTTGCATGAACTGCACGTTTGAGAACAAGTTTCTGTTGTCATAATAATTCAAAAATAGTAAATACAGTTGTTTGACGATAAACAAACAAAAGGTTTTATTAATATTCTCTGAAAAATGGATTAAAAAAAATCACAAATTATGCCAGGGTATTACATTTTACATTTAGTAATTTATCAGATGCTTTTATCCAAAGTGACTTACAAATATCACAACTTGAGATTGACGAGATACAACACAAATGCTACGGCAAGGGGGAGCCAGGACGAGAGGTCAGAGGGGAGCCAACGGGGGCTCCCCAACCGGAGATTGGGTACGAAGCCCCAAAATGTGAAATAACACTGAACAAGGCAGCGACTGACCTGAAAGACAAGATCATGGCAAGAATGAATGCAAGGCAACCCCGACGCCAATTACAACGTCTAAGTGAAGTATCATCATACAGCATTGAGTGCGATCCCTACCACAACCATCACTGAAACCAATGAGCTGATATACAACTCAGCAGCAGTGATCCTCAAGATGCTTGGCTATAAGAGCAACCATGGGAGCCATGAGAAACAGTACCCACCATGGAAACAAAGGCTGGAGGCTAAGATCAAGCAGACACATAGAGAAGTAAGCCAACTGACAGAGGCCAAGAAAGGTCCAATGAGAAAACAAGTACCCAAGAGGTACAACCAGATGCCCATACCTGAAGCACTTGAAACTGCCAAACAAAGGCTCCAAGCCTTGGCCAGCCGCCTAACGAGGTACACGAGAGAGAATGAAGCCAGAAGAATAAACCGGCTGTTCGCAACTCAACCTGCAAAAGTGTACGCTCAATGGCAGGGTAATAACAGCAGAGCAGACCCTCCAAGGCTGGAAACTGAACAATACTGGAAAAGTATATGGGAGAGGGAGGCATCATTCAACAGAGATGCACAGTGGCTGGTGGCTCTGAGAGAGGACCACAGCAACCTCCCTGAACAGAATCCAGTTACCATCACAGCGGCAGACATCCAAGAAAGAGTCTCAGGTATGAAAAACTGGACAGCACCGGGCCCTGACAGGATCTACACCTACTGGCTAAAGAAGCTCACTGCACTCCACAATCGCCTTGCAGCACAAATGAACCAGCTGCTGAGGGATGGGACGCACTCTGAATGGCTTACCGAAGGGCGTACAATCCTGATCCTGAAGGATCCCACAAAGGGTACAGTCCCATCCAACTATCGGCCAATAACCTGTCTCTCCACAACATGGAAGCTCATGTCAGGCATCATTGCGGCTAAGATAAGTGGGCACATGGATCAATACATGAGCAAAGCACAGAAGGGCATCGGCAAAGAAACCAGAGGAGCTAAACACCAATTCCTGGTTGACAGAACAGTCACCCAAGACTGCAGAACCCGACACACCAACCTGTGCACTGCCTGGATTGATTACAAGAAAGCATATGACTCAATGCCACACACATGGATCACTAAATGCTTGGAGATGTACAACATCAACAGGACTCTAAGAGACTTCATTGCAAACTCAATGAGGTTGTGGAAAACCACCCTTGAGGCCAACGGCATGCCACTTGCACAAGTATCCATCAAATGTGGCATATACCAAGGAGATGCTCTATCCCCACTGCTGTTCTGCATAGGCCTGAACCCCCTCAGCCAAATAATCAACAAGACTGGCTATGGATACCGACTAAGGAATGGGGCCACCATCAGTCACCTCCTCTATATGAATGACATCAAGCTATACGCTAAGAGCGAGCGGGACATCGACTCACTGATCCACACCACCAGGATCTACAGCTCTGACATTGGGATGTCATTCGGGCTTGAGAAGTGTAGTCGAATGGTGACAAAGAGAAAGGTAGGTAGGAAGGTAGTCCACACAGAAGGGGTCTCACTCCCAGAAGGAACAATAGCAGACATTGAGGATGGTTAAACGTACCTTGGAAAACCACAGGTAAATGGCAACCTCGAAGAGGTAACAAGGAAAACATCAACTGCCAAATACCTCCAACGAGTAAGGCAAGTCCTAAGATGTCAGCTCAATGGCAAGAACAAGGCACGGGCAATAAACAGCTACGCCCTGCCAGTGATCAGATACCCTGCGGGAATAATAAGGTGGCCAAAGGAAGAGATACAGACCACAGACGTTAAGACACGAAAGCTCTTCACCATGCATGTTCCATCCCAAATCCAGCACCCTGAGACTGTAAGCTAGCCGTAAAGAAGGCGGCCGTGGACTAGTGAGTGTGAGAGCCGCTATCCAGGATGAAACATCCAAGATCCACAAGTACATCAAAGATAAGGCCCCAACAGATGACGTGCTCAGTGAATGTCTCAGGCAATGGGGAACAGAGGAAGAGGAGCTGAACGAGGGACCATCATGGGAGGACAAACCTCTACATGGGATGTACCACCGGAACATAACTGAAGTGGCTGATATCAAGAAATCCTACCAATGGCTAGAACGGGCCGGACTGAAGGACAGCACAGAGGCACTCATCATGGCTGCACAGGAGCAGGCCCTGAGCACCAGAGCAATAGAGGCCCAAATCTACCACACCAGACAAGACCCAAGGTGTAGGCTGTGCAAACAGGCCCCTGAGACAATCCAACACTTAACTGCAGGGTGTAAGATGCTGGCAGGGAAAGCATACATGGAGCGCCATAACCAAGTGGCTGGCATAGTGTACAGGAACATCTGTGCAAGTATGGACTGGAAACCCGAGGTCAAAGTGGGAAACACCTCCAAAGGTGGTAGAGAATGACCGAGCCAAGATCCTGTGGGACTTCCAGATTCAGACTGACAGAATGGTAATGGCGAACCAACCAGACATTGTGGTGGTGGACAAACAGCAGAGGAAGGCCGTTGTGGTTGACGTGGCAATACCAAGTGATTGCAACATCAGGAAAAAGGAACATGAGAAAGTAGAGAAATACCAAGGGCTCAGAGAAGAGCTGGAAAAGGCTTGGAAGGTGAAGGCGACAGTGGTGCCCGTGGTCATCGGAGCACTCGGGGCAGTAACCCCCAAACTGGAAGAGTGGCTACAGCAGATCCCTGGAAGAACACCAGACATCTCGGTACAGCAAAGATACTGCACAGAACCCTCAAGCTCCCAGGCCTCTGGTAGAGGACCCGAGCTCGAACGATGAGACCACCCGCGGAGGGTGAAGGACAAAGTTTATATATATATATATATTAGGGCTGGGAATCGATTAAAAAAAATTAACTAATTAATTGCACATTTTCTGTAATTAATTGCAATTAATTGTGTTTTCCCCCAAGCTTGTTATCATCAATATTTAAATTAGGGCTGGGCAACGATTAAAATGTTTAATCGCGAATAATCGCACAATGTTCTGTGATTAATTGCGATTAATCGCATTATACACAAAATGTAATAATGAATTCAAAATTAGTGTACTGCATACATTTTTAAAGAACTGCTATATGAACAAAAGTGCAATAACATTTGGTTTGCACTTTAAACAACACTTTAAACAAATAATGTGCTTTTTACAGCAGTTAAAACATTTCTTGTAAATCTGAACTTAAACATTAATGTAATCAAATTAAATATTAAAACCAAAAATATTTGCCACTGACAGGGCATTAATATGTTGTTTAGTTTGTTATAGAAAAACAAGTTATGTCCAGAGCTTCAATCATAACATTATAACAATATAAACAATATAAATGTCTCTCTTGTGTTTTTATTACAGTCAGAGCATGTGAATGCAGTTCACGCGCGTTTCACACACCCTCTCCCTTTCACTTGCCAAACTCAAGGGTGCATGGGTAATGTAGTCTCTGCTCTTGGTGGGACGAATTAGGAAGCGTGCATCGTGAAGGGTGCTCTGGAAAGCGGCAGAGCAGGCAAAGTATTAAAACCTCTATTAAAACAGATGTTCAAATGAGCGTACCAGTACGCTAAAAGCACGTTCTGGGCGCACGGAGAAGTGGCGGTACTGGTACAGGTGCGTACCGGCCCACTTAAAGCACTGTATGAGGGCGGCTCATACGTGCAGTCATTCGTCTTTCCCCATACTAATCGGCCGACGTTAACGCGCGATAAAATAATTATCGACGTTAATTCATTAATGCGTTAACGCGATAAAAACGCGTTAACTTGCCCAGCCCTAATATATATATATATATATATATATATATATATATATATATATACACACACATACACAGTATATAGTCTTAGGTTGATTGAGGAAACTTCTTCAGTTATTGCATTTGCAATCATTATTCTGCATTTTTATTTTTTTTTATAATTTATATTTTAGTAATGTTTTAAATGTTATTTATGCTACAGAAAAAGTGTTTTGGCAATTATTCTGGTGTTAAGCCCTTTGTTTGATGAAGCATGGTGTTGCTTTAACTTGGTTAATGCATTTGTTTGCCCGCCAATCCAATATCATCAATCATAAATGTGGAGTGGGGTGACATAAAGTGAGTCATGTTTATCTTATCAAACTTCCTACTATTTACAGTATGTCATAGGTTATGTTTGCATAATTTAACTTATGACCTAAAATTCATAAATTATCACATTTGTAGCTTTAATGTTGTTATTGTTTTAAGAGCAACAATAACAAGTTTACAGCAGCAGTCTGTCTAAATTAACTTTACCAATAAAGCCAGTAGTGTGTGTTGCAATAAAAAAGGGACACCAATAAAACAACTAAATAAACAAATTTTCTCCATCTCCTACCTTTATTTCACTGTGAACTCTGCATGTCCACTCTGTCCTGGCATGATCATGCAGCTTCTCGTGAGCTCTCCTGTGAGTGAATGTGTCATTCAGAGCCGGAGGGACAACGTGAGCTGCGGTGCTTTTTAACACAGGCCCTGGCTACACAGGTATTTTTATAAACACATACTTTTCTATGTGTTGTGCCTTTTGTCCACACGTAAAAGGAGTTTTCAGGCTGCAAAACGGATACTTTTTAAAATCTCTCCCAAAGTCAAGACTTTTCAAAACTCCGGATGCAATAGGGAGGTATAGACAGACAAAGCAGAGATGTAAAAATCCGCGCTGACGTTCACTTCAGTCTGGAGACTCGTTAGCTTACTGCACCACTCACCACATTGTCGACTGAAAATCTTTCAGTAACGGATCCATGTTAAAAATTTAAAAGTTCATTCAAACTTTTTTAATTAGACCAAGATTTATTAAATGCAAGCAAATAAATCCCATCTGTGTAAAGCTAGGGTTAATCAGTAATAATAAATATCTAATTTCCACATTTTAAGTGGGTAATACTAACATTAGTCTACACTGTTGCTGTAAATTCTTATATAGTTCTCAGAACAACCTAATGAAATGGTAGCTGTTATTGCTCCACAGTGAAGCAGTAATTCTCTTTTTACTTGTTTGAACAAATTGTCTCTTGAGTCGGCTACAAATGGTGCAACATGCTGCAGCCAGGCTTTTAACTGGAACCAACAGAAGGGCTCACATTTCCCCGGTTTTATCCTCATTACATTGGCTTCCAGTCAAATTCAGAATTGATTTTAAAATTTTAGTCTTGACTTTTAGAGCTCTGCATGGACAGGCCTCCCAGTACATCACTGACCTGCTGACCCCTTACTCCTCCTCCCACGCTCTTCGGTCTTCTAGTCAAAACCTTCTAACGGTCCCCAAAACCCGTTTTAAAACTCGGGGAGACTGGTCTTTCCCAGACTCTGGAACGCCCTGGCCCTGTCACTGCGAGTGGACGTTTCTGTTGATTCTTTTAAAAAGCAGCTGAAGACACTTTTATTTAAACAAGCTTTTAGTTGATTGGGCTTTTTATGTTTTTACTATTTTGTGGTTTAAATTTTTATTCTCATAGTTTTATTGTTCATTGCACTTTGTAAAGCACTTTGTGATTTATATCTGTGAAAGGTGCTATATAAATACAATTTACTTACTTAGAAAAGAAAACACAAAACGAAGGCATGACCTCAATTTAGATAAAATCTTAACAAAGCGGCCCTTTTCAAAATATATGCAAATATGCCTCCTTGCTATGTGTTGAATATTATGGATGAGGATGTGTATTGGTCTAGAGTGTCAAAAAGCAGTTAAATCCTGCTTTCTTAACAGTTTAAAGGTTACAGACATAATCCAAGTACTGTTTTGTTTGGGGTTATATGATGTTGTGTCATTGTCTGTGGATGGAGATGGAAATGATGCTGTGGAAAAGAATTTCAAACAAAAAGGCAAAAGAGTAATGCACAACTGCATGTCTTGCCAAAGCAGAAAACAGCTTCCATTGTGTTTGCAGTCCATCTTAAACTGAATCAAATAAAACATGGCAGACACCGTGACATTTTATATGATTTTAAAAGTATATAAAGCATACATTTGAGCAGTGTGTATAGAGCGTATTCTTTGTTGAAGGCAATGTTGAAAAGAGTAGTGTCAAACACAACTACAAATGTAAGAGCCAATAACACATGCTGTTATTAAAGGGTCTGTAGCTGCCCTTCAGATTCACTGCATTATATCTTATGTATAATCATATTGATTTTCTATGTCTTCAGCAGCAGTGGGCCTGGCTCTCAATATGTTTTTCGTTTATAAAAATATGGCATTTAGATTTCATTTAGGCCCATAATCTGACATTATTACATTATCTTTTACAGAGACATCTTTTAGTTTGCCACAGCTGCTAACATATCGAACTGTTTTTTTTTTTGTTTTTTTTTAATGCAGTGAATGGGAGACCTGTTCAACAGTACAACATGGTGGAAATGTGGGACCTCTTCATTGTAAGTTGAGATGATGTGAGCTAAGCAGCACTATCAGTAACAGTAATAATTTCTTTCAATTGCTAACTGTGTATCAGACCAAATGGCCATGATATGGGGTTCCAGAGGAGTCTATTGGGACCCTTTTGTTTACTCTTAATATCCTTTTTTCAGGCTAAAGAATACAAATAGGTAATTTATCCTACCAGACCAGTTGCCTTTATCTTTCACTGCAATGAGCAAATGAATGTGAGGAAGCAAAACATTGTTTTTCCAAAAAAGACAAGACAGAACAAAATAAATAGTTTCAACAAAGGCATCTGGACGTATGTTTAAAGGTAAAGGTGTTTTCTTGTTTTTATCCCTATATCTTCTGTAATGGCCTTCTCAGTGGGCTCAGGTCCTGAACAAAACCAGAAAGCATTTTATAAGTACTTATACAATCCTGTAAACATTTACTTCCATACAACGCTGCTTGTGTACAAGTCTCACCATGGCTTAGCACCAAAATATATCTCTGACGCTAGAGCCACATGAACCCTCTTGAACCCTAACAAGAGAAGGCCCACACCTAGATTTAGGACGAAGTTTTATCTACTGGTGGAAAATCCCACTCTTCTCAAAGATTCAGCTCTTTTGTCTCGGCTCCCTTATAATCGTATGGCTCCCAAATGGCTCTTAAGTTAGTATCACTCAGAGGCTTTTATTTTATCCCAATTCACCATTTTTTTAATAGCAGTGTTTTAATAAAAACTTCTTTACTTTAAGAATGTTTTTGTTGAAAACAAATACACAGTTACTATTATTTAACTTTTCAATAAAACTTTTAATAGAAAAATTGAACACAACCACATCAAACAAACAAAATAAATAAAGATCAAAGTCTTAACATTAAAACTCTTGCATGTTAGGTTCTTAGATGTCTGTGCAAGTTTGCTGTTGACCCTGCTCTGATTTTTATTTTATAAATGCACTCAGCTTTGTGTTCACCAACATCCAGATGCGGCTTCTTTTTTGTTAATTGCTCATTTATTAACTTTGAACGTGCTTGCTTTCAAATGCGCCTCCCTCTGTCGCTCAGTGTACCTGGATTCATTCACTACACTTGCTATCTCAGGAGCGCGTGTCCCCTTCCTTCTATCACATTGTCTCGTAGAGCCGGCTCGTTTGTGAACAACACATTACTAGTTTTATCATCACTTTTCATGTTTTAACAACGATTGAAAATGTTTTATTTGCACTTTATCAAGTGTAATTTTAATTGTTTATATCTGTGTATTATTGATAAAACGGTAAAACATTTTGAATTACCCAGGTTATGAACGAGGCTATAGAAGTAAAACTGCCTTCCCCAGCAGGGCCGGATTAACAATTTTCTGTGCCCTGGGCAACAAGACTCAAGGGCCCCCCCTGCCCCTGCCCCAAAGCAACAATAGCAATGTCGCTATCATCAAGGGCATTTTTAGCCTATACTTCTATACTAACAATCATTCTTCTGCATGGCTTAGTGCTGATGTATGTAATAGGCTCAGATTAAAGTGCATTCAAGAGACAGAACAGATGCACAAATGTTTAACATAACTTTTTTACAATTAGAATTAGAACAAAGATCATTTCTAAAATTCTACAATGTGAAATTATAAAGCAGGCAATTACTGTGAATTGCGTAAAAGTAAACCATTACACTGTTACATGTAGTTTAAAGTCAAACTCATGTTTAATGTTTCACAATCAACTATATCAACATTTTATGCACTACGTTGATGCACTACTTTATATTCTTATAATTTTATTTTAACAAATGAGCCTACTACTACTATTAGCCTCCTTTCAAGACTGAACTCATAAACACCCAAACTTGTTAATTGAAGACATTAAACACATTAACACATATTAATTCTTATCTTTTCTCTTCTTTTAACTGGTGAGCCTAATTAACTGGCCTTCTTGACTTTGTACTATACATTTCCCAATAAAGATAATGTTATATTTTATATTGTTTTAACAGATGAGTCTAACACATTGGCCTTTTTGACTTTAATATAGGACTACATTCATACCATAACTATCAACCCTTATTATCTTCACTACGATACTGGCCTTAACATAAACATAAACATTGTGTAAACTCAAAACATTTAATGCTATCAAAGTTTCATTGTTTCTTTAATTTCTTACAGCGAATTCCTCAGTGGCCTTCCTTCTAGACTTTAAATATGCATTTGTGAGGAAGCGGGTTCGCCCAGACTCTCTCACTGATGATGGGTACCTGGCAGCCCGATTATGGAAGGCAGCGGGCCCTCTGTGGAATGCTTCCTCCCTCAACATCTCTGTCAGGGCTCCCCATAGTGCCGGGTCTGACGGGAGCGTGAAGGTGCGGCCGGTGCTGGGGCTGTCTTGGCTTCTTCAGTTGTACTTGCGTGTTCGTTGTGATGATGAAGAAGCTGTTCATGCTCGTCGTCCTCTTGTTCTTGGCTGTTGTTGTTCCATGTCTCACTGTTAGCTCCCACACTAGTAGCCTGACTGCACTTAGGTTAATGTTAACGTTAGCTGTCTCCACGGCCACAGGTGACGGAGGGATTTCAGTGTTATCATTGCCGATGCCTTTACTCAGAGAGCACTTATTTGAAGTAAAAAAATTGGCTATTTTTGGAATAGGTTTCAAATTGTCGAATAATTTCAATTCCTTTTCTCTTTTTAATTTTCTTTTAGCGCTCCCGCTTAACTGCTTTTCCATCTTCCCACGGATTTCAAATTTCAGAGTGTCAAGTCACGTGATTAGACGTGACACCTCACCCTCGCTCGCTGCGCAGGAAGTTACAGACACGGTTTTTGACTTGATTTAACATATTTTGAAAGGGTTTCAAAAATCTGCATATAAGTAGGAAAGTGAGTACTGCGTTTATAACGTGACTTATTCTAACATTATAGCCTTTTTTGATGGTTTCCAGGGCCCCTTAGATCTCCTGTGACCCTGGGCAAGTGACCAGTTGCCCTAATGGTTAATCCGGCCTTGTTCCCCAGAGTGTGTTGTGTTGCTGTTGATTTAAAGTTTTGTAGCTGACATTTCTAACCTCACCCAAACAAAACAGATAATTTATCTTATTCAGTCAGGGTCCTTTTACATTTAAAATAAAATAACACACTGCTGCAGATGTATTTAGTATCATCTGAAACTGAGCTGTGCTGCTGTTTGAAGTATAAGCAAACGCACCAATTAAACTCAGTGTTTAATTAGTAATGAATTGAATGCTGAAGGCCATTCAACACTGAGAGCATATCCGTTAACATAATGTTAGCTCAAAGTAAAGTTGCTCACTAAGCAAGTTCATCTCAACTGATTTGTGAAGACATTTTGTTTCTTAATGAGCTTTGATTTTATTTTGTGAGTGCTTGTCTCCTTTAAAGAGATTCTTGTTTAAACTCTATAGTCTGTGCAGAGATAGCTAGTGTTTTTCCACAGAGTACTGCAGAGTGTGAGTCCAGCATTTCAAATTATTTAAGGCTTGTAAAAAAGACAAACACACCTGCACTCAGCCATGGCAGATGTCTGTCTAAGGGATCTGTATTGAGAAGTGAGGGAAAGAAAAGCACTTTGGATGTGTGAAATGTGAAACATTTTACTGCACTGCGCAAACAAGAATCGCCTTAAGCTGTCTTAAAATGGGCCTGACCGGGACAGAGCCAGCATTTTAAAAGCAGTTCTTTCTACCGGGCTTCTTTATATATCGTATAAGTTGTAGCTTTGTACAACCTTGTCATTGTTACATTCCAGTGACTGTAGAAGGGGCCATTATGGAGGTCGCAATGTTGATTTTATGGAGCCAGAAGTCTCAATTTGGGCATATGGACTGAGTTGAGTGCCGGTAACCAGTGAGCCAATCAGAAGCTCACTTGTTCGCTCCCTGCAGACAGCGGCAAAGCTCCGACAGAGACCTGAGCTAAACTTAGCATCGCTGCTCCTTCACTGTCCCTGTGTTAGCAGCGCCCTCTGGTTGTTGCTCTAATTCAGGTAAATTTCACCTTTACACCAATATCTACGTTCTTTACTTATCACTATCTTTGTCATCTTTGTCAAGACTGTTCAAAAACACATCTACAGCTAGCAATAGTACTAATCTGCTATATTATTAATAGATATTCTCGTAATTAAAAACTGTATGTTAGATATATAAAATTGATCATGTAGAATTATATTTTCTATATGAAATCTATCTTAGCATCTGTGGTTAATAATAGTTTTCTTCAACTTGTTTTAATAGATCCATAAAATAGACACATTGCATATCTTTTTTAAGAAACTGGTTATTTAGAAATTGTAGTCAAAGAAGCAAGTGCTGTATTTTTGAGATGGAGTAAATATGTGTTAAACCAGTTTTGATTTTTGTTTTTCAGTTTCCTTACCCGTGCAACTGCAGGTCAAAGACCTCAGGAGCAACCTGAAGGTTCAAGAAACCCTTCCATCTTTGCATCATTCCAATTTAAAAAGAGACAAAACAATGTGTTTGATTTGATGATTTCTGATTCTTTTCCACAATAACTTCTATTGCTTATGGCATGCTAAAATAACACTATAGTGATAAATAAATGATTTAAGGTTTTGTCTGTTTGCTTTCATCTACTTTCATGTTATTTAAAGTTTCTTTAAAAATGAATAAAAACACTTAAATACAAAGTGTAATTATGTCAGATTTAAGAGCTTGAAATACAGTTTATATATGCCTTCAAACCTAGAAGCACATAAATGAATGGAGATTTGATAGAGTTTAAGTTTATTTAAAAGAAGCTGAAGTTTTAGATGGACCAGGATGTGAAGTCAGATGAAGCTGAGGAAGATGAGGCTGGGCTGTGTCAGCTGTGCAAATGCAGAGAGGACCGACAGAGCAGCAGACCAATAACTGGACAGTAGTGGACTGGGGCAGACAGCAGCAGACAGGTAACTCTAGCAAATTGTTGCATAAATATGTATATCAGATTAATTTTAATAATTTTAATAATTGACATTGATAATAATATTAATTTATTGAAATTAATTTCTAATTAAAAAAGGGCACCACTCTGGTTTTGACAGGTCCAAAGAAACTGTTAGGTTTAGCCAAGTCTCATTAATCTGAAGGAAGAGATAATTCTTCTGGTTTTTGAATATAACTTAATATAAACAGAGAAACATTAATGTATTTTATGGGATTTTATTAAAAATTACACAAATGAACAATGGGGAATAAAATGATGGGAACATGGAAAGGATTGACACAACAAGGGATAAACAGTGGGAACAGTGGGATAAACATTTACATTCAGAGGGTATCGTGAAACCAGGAATGTTTGGCTGTTTTAATCTATATTATCAAAGTTTACTAAGGGACTTTTAACGGGGGAAGGAGATGAAGGCTTCGAGTTTTGGACAGAGTACATTTTATGACACCAAGCTCTTGTGTCACGTGCGGACTTATTCTGTAGTCAGCGGGTGCTGGCCCGGTTCGGTGGGGTCGATATCAGTCGTCTGAGACGAGCGTCCTGAATGTTCTCCAGAAGGTTTGTCGCTTACTGATGACGCGTTCCACACACCAGGGGTGACGCCACATGCACGTCTCCTCCAGAGGGGTTCGCAGTGCGCCCAGGCGGGGGGTAGAACAAAGGCGTCCTGTTGCTGTCCAAACTAGCACGACCTTTATCTCCTCCGTTGCACCGTGTAAAAGTTTAGGTTTGTGAAAGTTATTGCAAGGTCCATGAAAGAGTTCTCGGCGGTTGCTTTGCTGGTTTTAAAACTTGCTTCTGCGAAAGCTAGATTTAGTCAAGCTAACTCGTTAGCAGGCACAGAGTCTTTAAAAATAAAAAGCAAAAATAACTTCCGTCTGGGGGAAGGAACGGAGGCACTGTTCACGGTTGTTCTAGAAGAACTTCTAAGTTCGTATGGACTTAGGGAAACTCCACGTTTAGCACGTGGTGTGTGTAAAAGAAAGAAAAATGAAAGCTAATGCTAAGCTAAAACAGGAGACTAACTACAGGCAGGAAGCTAGCTGCGAAGAGGAAGCTGAGAAGCAGAGAGGCAGATTTTTGGCTGACAGCCAGGTTTAATCACCTTTGGGTCGGGGGGCGTGTCTTACGCTCTCTTCCGGAGAAGGGGCGTAACTCTGGGAAGTTAAACTTAAAGTTTAAAATGTGTAAACTAAGTTTTACAACATTCCTTGCTTTGCAATGTATTTGTTGTTTTTTTTTTCATAAAACACACAAAACATTCGTACTTGTAGGATTGTACAGAGAAAATGCATTTCAGAATATTAGATTAGATTAGATTAGATTCAACTTTATTGTTATTACACAAGTACAGATACAAGGCAACTAAATGCAGTTTAGGTCTAACCAGAAGTGCAATAGCAGTAAAGTGCAGGATATATACAATGGTTGCGTACGTGCAGGATATGGAGATGTACAGGATTTACAGGTAATATGTACGATGAATATAAATATACAGATGGTTATTACTATAAATATATGGTTATTACTTAGGGGTGCACGTGGCAGAGTGGTTAGCACTCCTGCCTCACAGCAAGAAGGTCGTGAGTTCAAAACCCGGCCGACTCAAACATTCTTGGCTGACTCTGGTCTTACTGTGAGGAGTCTGCATGTCCTCCACGTGTTACCGTGGGTTCTCTCCGGGTACTCCGGCTTCCTCCCACCGTCCAAAGACATGTATGTATAGGTCAATTGACAAATCTAAAGTGTCCCTAGAGAATGAATGTGAGAGTGAATGGTTGTCTGTCACTGTCTATGTCTAAATGTCAGCCCTGCGACTAACTGGCCACTGTCCAGGGTGTACCCCGCCTCAGGTCCAAAGCTGCTGGGATAGGCTCCAGTCACCCGTGACCCCTAACGGGACAAAGCGGTAGAATATGAATGAATGAATGAATATTACTATAAAAGGTGAGTGTGTGCCATAAATATAATTACAGGTGTCTCTTTTCTATAAACAGCATTTACAGGTGAATATGTACTCTAAATGTAATGTAATACACACGCGTCGCGCCGCACACACACATACACACACTCACTCACATACACACACACATACACACACAACCATACACACATACACACATACTCACACATACACACACAACAAACAAACACACACACATATATACACAAGTGTAATAAAACAAAATATTCAGTTCATAATTTCAAACTCATAATAGTATGTTAAAGCTTAAAAAACTAAATGGTTTCAAACATATACTTCATGTACCCTTCTTCATGTCCATGTTCAGACTGTACCCTTGGAAAGTTAAATGTTGACTTGTGGTAATTTCCAGATTAATACAATTTGTGTACAATTAATCAGAGCACTTAAAGTTGCAAATATTTATGCAAAATGCACTTTGTTATAATGTACTTTTGTCTTCAATAAATTGAAGAAAAATGCAGAGTTCTGTTTGTTGAGCAAATGTGTTCAGCATTAACTAATTGGCTCTGGCCCATGTATTTTTATTGAATTGTATCGAATCGTGTCACATTGTATCAAATTGTATCGAGACAGCTCTGTATCGAGGTACATATCGAATCGTGACCTGTGTATCGAGGTATGTATCGTATCGCCAGGTTCTCCAAGGTATACAGCCCTAATAAAAATGCAATAAAACAAATAAATCCTTCATGCATCATGACACTTTTTGCAGTTTACTGGAGATATGTTTGAACACTACTTATTTCCAGTTCAGAGGCAATTTCTACAGACAAAAACACGGTTGTGCCATGGAATCACCTGTCTCTCTGATGGTGGCTAACCTGTACATGGAGGAAGTGGAGAACAGAGCTCTCCAGGACTCTCCAAGTAGAAGTTTATAAGAAGCCAACACACACAGATCAATATTTACTGTTTGATTCCCACCACCCTCTGCAGCACAAGCTGGGAGTCATCAGGACTCTTCAGCACAGAGCACAAGAGGTGCCCACAACCTCAGAAGGTCAACAGAAAGAAGAACAACACATCCGTAAAGCCATGAGAGACTGTGGATACCCCAAATGGACTTTCAACAAAACCATGTACTTGCACTTTCTCTCTGTTCAGTCTGTGTATATTGTTTCTGGGTGTGGATGAAGTGTGTTGCTTCTGTAACAGGGCTCTCTTCCTGTTGTTTTTTTATCCTTCTAGAGTCGGCCTGGATGATTCGGGTGTAGGACATAAAACTATAGTTACAACACAAACATAAATGTGTATTATAATATAGTTTTGACAAATAAATCACATGCTTCTAAACTGTGTCTCTCACTCCGTCCCTTCCTCTGAAGTTGATGTTGAATATTGGAAAGAAACATACATATTTTTCAAACAAGCTAAAACCCCAAACTCTGGTGGAAATAACTGTATCTGCCTTATCAAGCTCAAATGTATGGTGTAATGCAGGGGTGGGCAAACTAAGGGCTGTTGGACTGGAAGGTTGGTGGTTTGATTCCCATTCTCTTCACAGTTCATACTGTTTTTGTGTCCTTGTGCAAGACACTTGCCTCCAGTGGTGTTCCAGCTGTAACACTGGTGAATGGTAGCTTGATGTATGTCACGTTAGATAAAAGTGTCTACTAAATTTTCTCTTCAGTTGTGTTTTTTAACATTAGTTAAGCTTTAACTATAAATTTATGTTATTGGTTAGTGATGCAAGGTTCTTGCCTTTTTGCAGAGTTGAATCCAGGCAGTGACTTTCCTTTCTTTGTGTAAGACTACAGCTAATGATTACAGAATGTACCCTACTTGAGCTGCTTTCCAACCTAATCACCAGATTTTGTTGTGCATTCTTAAAAGCTAACAACAACTTTTTCTTCAAAAGTTAGAATCTTTTACATTGTAGAAAACAACTAACTACATGTGCAAAGCCCTATTTTGTGAAGTAAACCAGGACATCAGATGAACCATGTTTTGTTGCATGTTCACAGTATACATCTTTTCTTAAATCAGTGAGATTTGTGGCTCACCTGGTAGAGTGTGAACCACTTTCTCGTGCATAATGAAGTTAAAATAACACTGTGCATTTCTCTATCTTGAAAAAAAATATTAATTGTGTATAAGGTGCTTTAGTTGTATTATTTTCATACTTGTTTATCAATTCCACACTACAAGTGCCCAGAGAGGACAAACTGATCCAACAAAGGGCAAACTGAGCACAGAGAGGACAAACTGAACTAAAAATGTCTTATAAAATATTTTATAAAAAAAAAAATATTAGCACAAATTCTGACTTTGAAAAGAAATGGTCCAATATAGCCTTTTTTTCCTTGTATCCTCTGTTGTCAAAGTTTAGAATATATCCATTACTTCTTTTATTTTACATAATCTTGAGATTATTCCATTCCTTCATAAGAGCTGTTATAAAAAGCAGTCCATCCATCTTTTTTCTCTCCTGTTTTCTGGGTCCGGGTCTTAAGGGACTGAGTATCTCGCAGCAGGCGAAGAGCGAGCAGCGCCCCGGACGTGTCGACAGCCACTCAGCTAATGCATATGGACAAACATATTCACACTTACGGGTAATTTACTGTCCATTTCACCTCGAGACTGGTGGAGCCTGACAGGGTGAGAGCACTGACGTTTATATACAGGGGGATCAGCAGTATGCAGAAAATAGAACTGTGTGGATTTGTGAGAATTAATTGGATAATAGAGTTGTTGCTACATGGAAGTGTCAAACATCACGTCACATGTAATGTCTGTGATTATTATTACTATCTGCGGTAATAGTTTAAAACAGTTTTAACATAGGTTTGTCAACATCAAAGTGGGAAAAACAGAAATGGTTGGTTGCTTCCTTTTGTTTTTCGACTTTGAATGTTGAATGGACATTGTCAGAAAAAGTGTTGCACTGTATGTTGATACTTCAAAGGTATCACAATACTATGGTGCCTATATTGATACAATATTATCTATCTATCTATCTATCTATCTATCTATCTATCTATCTATCTATCTATCTATCTATCTATATATATATATATATATATATATATATATATATATATATATATATATATATATATATATATATATATATATATATATATATATGTTGGTTGGAGCAACAGACAAACAACAGGTCGGATGCTATACTGAACAACATGTACTAACCCCTGCATTGGAGTTTTGGAGCATCTTTTGGAGCACCCACTGAATGTCTGAGGTCAACGGTCAGGTGAAAATTCTAATCACTTATAATATAATAATAATCTCAAAGGGGAAATTAAGTTAAACATGAGAAAGTCGGATTAAATTGTATATACTGTATATATGTATTAATCTATATGTGAGTAAGGCTACACCAGCTTAAGTCCCTAGGATTATTTGGAACAAGACATGTACAAAATGCCATAACACCACATGGAGATGCCAGAGCTAAACTTGAAGGGATTAGCAAACACATCACAAACCTAAAAAACCTACAGTAAGGAATATTATTATATTATAGACATCATAAATATAAATATTATACTGTGCATGCACATGGCTGAGGCTTTTAGGAAATGTTAAGGCTACAGCTTCTTACTATGCTTGCTAAATATTGATTATTTTTTAAAGTCTTTAACTTGCACACTCATTTAAATGAATACCATTGCTTTTGTTGCTATTGTAGACGTGTATCTTTTTGATGATGTCACTTGTGGAAGGGTCTGTTTAAAGAGAAGCCTATTAATCTTTGACATGTTCTCTGTGTCCATGGGAACCCTGAAATGCAAGTATACAGCTTGCATTTACAGCTTAGAAAGTAAGAGAAATGCGTGCACAGAATGAAAGTGCATTGCTAATGTGCCATACTGTGGTTTTTGTACCAGTAGTAACAAGAAAAGAGAAGTGAAAAACTGTCAGGGCATGTGCAGCAAAGCCACTTTATCCCGAAGAAAAGCTGGCTCCCGCTGTTCGTAAAATGACTGATAAAGCTCCTCTGCATTCCTCACTTTGGCAGCGGACCAGCAGTTGCTTACAGGCTTGAGCCTTTTTTCCCAAAAAAGAACTAAAAACTGCTGGTAGAATCAGCGACGTAGCACATTTGGAGCTCAATTAGACACTGTGAAAAGTTCAAATGGGGCTTGTGTTGTCAGTGAACTTCGCCTGGCCTTTTTTCTCTTGTATGCTCTCCTTGTGTTAGCACATTTGTAACTATTTATGGCTGTTTCTCATATGAGAACAAATTCATAGAAAACACCGTCATGGCTCTCAACAGCGAAGAGGGGAATTAATCTTTATCTGAGGAGAGCTGATCGGCGGGCGACAAAGCGGCATGGCCATTAGAGCTGCAAAGAAGGCCGGATGCGTGGCTTGTAGATCGACTCAAATGACTGCGCCAGGGGGGCCACAATTCCCCTCTGCTGAAACCTGTGCAAGATAGTCATTAGTGCGGTGCGTGTGATTGATATGGCACATTTTCAATGGCAGGTGGACTCGGCATCTTGACACGCCAGTCTCCAGTGATTAATCTAATTTTTAAGATGCATCTGGAGGAGAGAGCGGGCTGGTCGGAGATGAGCCGCTGTAAATTAAAGTGTATAATAATGTGGTGCAGCCCGACCGATTGGAGTATGGCAACAAAGAGATGTCATACAGACAGTGTAAATGTGCTGTCAGGACGAATGTACTTGTGGCACTGAGACTATTTCAGGTTAATAATGCTACCAGCTTTTGTGACACTAGAATGTACAGTTGGAAATACTTGTGTTTCTCCTCCAAATGTGGATTAAGGAAGATTCTTAGGCAGTTGAAGAAGCAACAATTTTATAAAACTGCTCTTACATCTTGTTATCACAATCAGGAACCTGAGGTGTCTCTGTCTAAATGCGTCAATGTTACCATAACATACATTTGCTGTCCCCAATGAGTTTTAAAAACGTAACAATTCAGTAGATTTATTCTACAGTCCAAACTAACATATATATATATATATATTCATGACTTTTAAGCAAAACCCTCCAGAGTATCTTTGGGCATTTTCTCAACTAAAAGTCCTCACCAAGGTTGGCACTAAGAACTGATTATTTGAATCTCTATTATGCCCATTAGGAAATGGTCGGCTTCACAGGATGCGTTTGTTGTAGTGCAGTGTTTCCCAACCTTTTTGAGCCGCGGCACACATTTTACATTAGAAAAGTCACAAGGCACACCACCACACAAACACACACCGCTCACTTACACTTAATGTACCATTCAGGTAAAATTTAATAATTTTCCACGGCACACCTGACGATCTCTCAAGGCACACTAGTGTACCGCGGTACACTGGTTGAAAAACACTGTTGTAGTGTAGCACTAAAAATAGAGCCATACTAAACATACAAAAACTTTGTGTGTCTTTTGTATTTTAAATTTCCATTTTCTCCTTTTTTCTGTTTCGGTTTCATTTGGTTCTAAAGTCCTAACAAACAAACCGGACCTCGGTTCAGTTTGGTCCGGACCGGTACCACTTTTTCCTGGACTAAAGATCAGCCTTTTAGTTTGAACCACCGCTGGAGCTTTAACACCATTTTAAACCAAACAGTGCAGTTGTAAAAGCCCTATGTCTGTAAAACCTCCATCAATTACACCCAGATATTAAAGGCATTTTCTTTGGGACAATTAATGACCATGTAGTACTGCAGTTTTATGATGTAGCCTGTTTGCGCTTGAAATTGCCCTTCTGGATACATTGTTTTATTTATCTTTAATAAAACTAATTGAAATAAAAACACAACAGAATAGTGCAGTTATCAAGCAATGAAAGTGGCTGCTAACATTATTCTATTTTATGAACTACAATGTGCTCTCAAATGCTATTGTGGTTGGAGATAATAATGAACCCCTGGTAGTTCTAGGGGTAAATTTTTATCTGATTACTGAGCCAAGCCTACAATACAAATAGACACTTATTGTTTGTTGGTGACTAGACTAGGCTCTTTATTTAACCTTAACTCCTTACGCCATTTGCAGTTCACTTTACAATCAGTGTTGCCATTAAAAAGGCTCATTGGTGATCTTCTCAGAATCTGAGCTTATCCCTCATTTCCATATATACGTAGAGGCAGTTGTTCAGAGAAGTACTTTAAAGACAGAAGAAGCTTATGCTGTGTTGAGTGCACTGAGGTAAAGCAGGGGATTGCTGATAAACTGCATGGGTGGTCAGCAAAACAATTAACCTTGATAAATAAAGGTAAAAATACTACAGTGAAGGCTGAGGTGCCCGAGGTTAATGGTTTGGTAGAAAACTTATTCAGCTCTCGGGAGATTATTGTAATTATGCGCAGAGGAAGCCATTCTATAAGTCCAATAAGATAGAATTGTTTTTTTTATTTTATTTATTTATTGTTTTGCCACAGTCTGAATGAAGCTACCGGTAGCTTTTGAGCCTTTCCAAGTAGACATAATGAATCCTACATAAACTTTATTAGTCAAATTGGTTAGTCACTCAGCAAACTAACATACATACATGTACAGTATATCCAATCAAAATCGTAGGTGCCCACCCGCTCTGTGCACAAAATCTGTGCCAAAAGTCTTTTCCAATTTGTTGTCAATCAAACAGTTGCACTGGAGTCAGGCTTGATTGGTCTGTGGTGATGTGAGCTCCATGGCAACCATGACTGCAGCTAAGAGGCTAAAAAACATTTTCATAAAGAGTGGAAACAGAGCTTTGTTTTATGAATGTAAACAATTTGTATGTCTATCGGGAAAAGATCTAACATGGAGCATCACTTCACCAGGGTCCACAACAACTTTTCCCTAAACTTTCGTGTCGGCGCTAAAAACAACACTTTAAAGATAGCAGTCTCTGTTCACTAAACCTACGAAGAAAGTCTACGCAACAACATAAGTCTCAGTGAAAGTGTAACACATATTTAACGAAGCACAAATAGCAGTTCACGGATGGAGGGATTGTAAAAGATGGCTGAAAATTTATTCAGGGACCATAAAAGTAAGACAGAGATTTTGTCTGTCTATTGCCGATGTACAACTGGGTGAAAACACTGTAGCAAGGAGAGTGTCTACGCTCTCTGCAGATGTGGTAAAACGGCTAGAACCGGACATGGAGAGGTGCAAACGGTTTTTAGTGTGATGAGTCTGTGGATTCTAGTGACACAGCCCAGCTTGCTGTTTTTATTCAGAGGGTGTTTGAGGACTTTTGTACCAAAGAAGAGTTTTTGACTAGCCTGGTATACCAGACCGTTTTTCCTTTTTTTAAAAGGAGGACCTAACATTCCTCTTGTAAACCCTGCCTTTAAAATCAAATGCATGTAACAGTGTACCAGACTAACTTCTTTGTGTAGAATAGGAAAAGAGTTAGTTGCGGCTGGCCAGGTTAGTTTTTGACCTTACTTTCACAAAAAAACAACAACCAGGGGAGTTGATATTTACAATGCAGTGAAAGACTATTTAGTAGAAAAAAGATCCCTGTTGAAAAACTGGTGGATGTCATAAATGAAGGGTGCAGTGCCTCAGGTGGTAGAGCGGTTATCCTATAATCGGAAGGTTGATGGTTCAGTTCCCGCTCATCCCGGTTCATACTATCGTTGTGTTCTTAAGCAAGTCACTTAACCCACCTTTCCTCCAGGGTCTTCCTCCTCCAGAGTGCCTAGTAGGTGGGGAAGTGCTTTATGTAATCTATGCCATATGACAAGTAGTCGCTCGACTTTCTATTGTGCACTGCATAGTGGACACAGACTTTCCCAAGTTTCTAAACTATCATTTCATTGACAAGCTGTATGTGGGGAAGTTCTAGGGTTTTATCATGTTATGGTGTCTGTTGTTAAGATAATAAACTCAACTCATTAAAGCAAAGGTGAAGCAACACAAGAGCGCTAAAGCTGTTTCTGGAGGAATGTGCTGCGGCATACAGGGATCTCCTCCTCCACATTGGGGACTGATGGCTAAGTTGTGGGTAAGATACTACAGCTCTTACTTTCCTCTTTGGCTGAAATTAAGACTTAATTTAGACATTAGGGAGGAGGACACCATCCTATTGTGTTCCTGACAGATGTACAGGACATGACATTAACATCTACCAACCTGCCAAATGTGTATAAATTTCTGCTTTGGCGGATAACACAGTCACTTCCACAAGCCACTTTGGTGGGTGTTTTTAAATTTCGCTATAAGCATTTTCGGGGTTTTCGCTGCGTTTGGTAAAGCCGGGCCTGCCCGCGAACAGCGCACAATCTCTTGCTTCTTTACCATTACATGGCTACATTTAAACATTCACCAACCGTAGCTGAGTTTAAAGCGGCGCACAGTGCACAGCCATCGTCGTCCTCCCTACTCTGACTAATGGTACGTTCACACCAAAAGCAAATTGCACAAATAAATCACGCTATTCGCGCGTAGTTGTACGCTTGAACATTTTGAGTTTACTCGCTTCATTCGCGCGTGAAATTCGCTTTATTCGTGCATGAAATCCACTTAACAACAGACGCGAATTCGCGTCATGGGAGGGGTTTCTGCCAGGCGGGTTGTCTTCCGGTCTTTTTGAAGAATGGTTGAGATAGATTTTGCTGCGCACTGTGCACTCCTGCTGGTACAGAGAGTGGGCATAGAGAGGTAACAATTGAAGACCTGAAGATGGAGTAATGCTGTTTATTTTTGTTTCAAAAGTCCCTCCTTCTGTCCATTGCCTTTGTGACACAAACTATCAGTAATTTAGTTAAATCAGCAGAGTATCACAGACTACTACTGGAAACCTGTAGTTAGATAGTATCTATAGAATCTATAGTATTCAAAATATAATAAATAAATATAATACAAATGTATTATGTTCTTTTCTTGTCCTATGGACAGGTGTTTATTAGCAGTTGTTTATTAGCATGTGTGCTATAACACTCAATAAACAACAATCTATCTGGTTTGGTTTAATGTGTTATGTGTCCATATTAAATAAATAAAAGGTAAGCTACAGTAAGTAAGATAAAAAGTAGGCTACTAAGAAGCTTTTTTTATTTATTTATTTTTTTTGTCTCAATAAACTGCTCAAAACTATCAGCTGATAGTGGTGTACCAGGACATTATTGTAAATAAGAACACAATCTTACCTGGTTAAATAAAATGCCTTGATCATTTACATTTAAGCTTAGCTCATTGGCGTTAATCATGATCAACATACAGTATAAATGGTAAATGGTAATGCATTTATATAGCGCATTTTTGCACCCTTCTCGGGCACCCAAAGCGCTTTACATCATGCTTCCACTCACCCCATTCACACACATTCACACCTGGGGCAGACAGAGATGGGGGCTGCCATACACACGGCGCTCAACCTTCTCCTACCACCACCAAACACACCTCTACAGTCGCACACATTCATACACCAGTGCTACGGACACTGGAGGCAAGGTTAAGTGTCTTGCCCAAGGACACAACGACAGTATGAACTGTGGGGCGAGCGGGAATCGAACCTACTAACTTCCGTTTAAAGAACGGCCGCTCTACCACTGAGCTACTGCCACTAGCCAGTGGTATAAACCACTAGCCAGAGTGGCTGGTGAGCAAAACATTTTATGTCATGCCCTACAGATGTAACTGAGAAAAAACAAATTCAACATTCAGCAGAAAAACAAAAGGTTTCAGCACTTTCTCACTATCTCAAAAATATTGGAAAGTCAGACAAGTGCAGCCAGTGTTTTAAATGTTTCCTGAGTGTTGAGTTTTGTGACCCCGTGTCGACAGGAGTTTGCAGACAGATTTAATAACTTTGGCAAACCTGAGCCTTGTGTTGCATTTATGGTCAACCCCTTGTGGATGTGGACATATGAGAGATTTCAGGACAGATGACTGAATGTTCAATGTTGATCCGGTTGAAATGAAAATTGAGAAGATAAACCTTCAAATTAATGTGCAGTCTCAACCAAGTCTCAACAGCATTTTCCGCACTTTTGGAGTTTTGTAGAGCCTGAAACCTTTAAGAATCTTCACCAAGCAGCTCTGAAAATGTTGTCTTTGTTTGGGTCTACATATCCTAGTGAGTCACTTTCATCTGACATGAATGCCAGAAGGAGACTGATAAAGGTTTAAATGAGTCTATACGAGTAAATCTGAGGCTACACCTCTCTTGTTGACTCCATCAGTGCCAGTCTTCTGACTGAATACACAAGTATCTTTGTAATTGGAGTTGCATTGTTTAGTTTTGACAGCATTTATGTTTTTATTTTATAGTGTGAGATACACAGGAAATAAATGCATATACATATACAAAATGCACATGCAGATGAACTAAATGGTTTTATTGCAAAATGTGAGTGTTGTAAAAGTTCAGGGTAAATGTTCTGGCAAAATACTGTTAGTGTTTGTGTTTGCATTGAAATATGGTATGAAAATAAATGTTACAAACAACTCTCTGCCATTTTCATTTTGTAAAAGTAGGTCACTGAGGTAAAAAGGTTGTGGAACCTTGCATTAGAGATTCTCTCGATAAAAAAAAAGCTAATTTCAATCCAAAACCATTGGGCTTGGTCTGAGGTTCAGTCAAAGGACTCCAGAGCTGAAGAGTTCATTGATGAACATAGATTCTTTGAGTAATGTGTGTTTGCTCAAAAGCGGGCAAGAAAGCATTGTCTGTGAATTTTTTTTATTGAAATACAGTAAAGGGTTTTCTCATTTGCACTCTCATTCTAAACACTTTTCTGATAATGGAAAAGTTTTAGTGATGGTAAACAGATGTAAATTCATTTCTTTGAGTTTGAGCCATGTGCTTTTATCTTAATTATTTATTTAAGCTACACTGTTGGACCTCCCCTGCCTGTGCTTTATTGCCTTTCGCTTCTATGCAACAAAAGGCAACGAGCAGAAATCAGCAACGGGTATAAGTGGTAAACTTGTAAAACAAATTAAAAGCTAAATCAGGTAACAACACTGTCTAAATATTGTGTACCTGCCTTTTTACATCTGTGAGCAGTCTGTGGTTGACTTTCTGATAAATCCAGCAAAGGTTTATCAAACACTGCTACAAAAGACGGCATGGTGCTTGTTTTTCTGTTTGACCTTGTTCTGATTGTAATACAAAGTTACAGAAAAGAGTCATGTTTATTGGAGTGTCAAAAGAAAATCTTAAAAAATCCATCTTCCATTAGCTCATTGAATGGAAATGCAAGCAGCACTTTATGACTTTGACTTACAATCACTTTGTATTATTATTTTGGCCGTTTTAGTTATATATTGGCATCTGGTTCTAAAACTTATCTCTTAATCTATGTGTTTTTAAGTCTCAATGTCTTTATTTAAACATGACTTCACGTCATGTCGTGTTATGTTTACCATGTGCCCAAGACAAATTTTTGCAAGTGTGACAACATTTTACCTTACCTTACTTTATATAGGGTGTCCCAGTTCTTCAATTTAATGACCCAACTTTCATAAAATGAACACTTTGAGAAAGTACTATGATTATGGAACATGAGATACCAATGACACACAAGCGTGTTGATTTACACTGCCCTTGTACCAAGTGTAATAATTGGTCGCCCCCTTGAGTTGTTTAATCTAGTAATTACCTTAAATTTGTTACATTTTTATTTATTTATTCCTCTTATAGCATATAATAGCAGGCCCATGTGAAATTAGATTATACCATAAACTTCCTGAAACACCAGCGGTCTACATGTCAAACTCTGTGCAAGAAGGTCAAAGCCCAGTCACTCATCCTGATGAGCTGTCAACTTTGAAACTACATTCAACATGAAGCACTGCTAACTGGCATGGACAGCTTTCAAAGACCTACTTCTTTTACACCACAGTGTCTCACCTGCACAAATCCTCACTGCACTAACTACAAACTAGTTTAAGTGGCAAGAGCAATAACAGTTTTTTATCATAACAGGTTGGTGAACTTGGATTTGTAAATATGTGTTGTAGCACAGCACATCACATGTATAAAGGATGTTAAGGGTCTGCAGCAGATGGGTGCGGCACAGCAATACTGTATGTTACAACACATAACTGAGGCCAATGGAGGAAAAATATTATATAAATAATGGGCGGCAGTATCTCAGTGGGTAGAGCGGCCGTCCTTCGACCGGCGGGTGAGTGGCTCGAAACATCCCAAAACATCATAACATCCCGCTCTCCCCCACATACTGTCGTTGTGTCCTTGGGCAAGACACTTAACCTACATTGCCTCCAGCGAGTGTTCAGTAACACTTGTAAATATCTTAATCTGTGTAAAGGGCTTTGAGTGCATACTACTATTATTATTATATTATTATATAATAAAGTGGCATTGAAATTGAGTCAACAAATGATGAAAGTGGAGTTAATCTGATAAGTTATAAGGACATTTCACTAATGACCAATTACTGTTCTTTATTATAGTTTGCACTAAAAGACATGAAGTGAGTGCCACATACCATGGAAATGGTACTTACCAAATACTGTTATTCTTGTTATTCTTGTTGATAAGCTCTTTGTACTACATGGTTTCAGTTTCATTGTTAGCTTCACGCATTGGTTTATCCCACTGCCTGGATACCTCATCTAAACTAATGCAATATAAACTTTACTGCCCTTCATACATTGTCTTCTGAAGGATGTTGGTAAATCTCTGAAGACATTCTCCTAACCTGTGTGTAATACTTACATATTTAACCATTGTTTTAACAGCTGACATTTAATCTATGCAGGATCCTCGAGGATGACCACTCAAGACGTTTTTGGATTCAGTAGCACGCCCCCGACCACACACATGCTCTGCTGAAAAAAGAAAAAGAAAGAAACAAAGAAAAGGGAGGGAAAAACACAACCCAAAACACAAACCTCATAGGGTGTCCAGTTTTGTAAGAGCAGAGCTTGATGCAATTTTGTAGATGTCTCCGTAGTTCAGGATTGGGAGCAGAGTCATCTTAACAAGTGTGAAAGAAGCTTTTTTGCAGAAGAGGAAGGCCAGTCGGGCTTTGACTTTTGCTTGAAGGATAGTAAAATGTGTGATAAAAGACAGGAATGAGTCCAACCAGATACCTAGATATTTGTATGTAGTGCCATAATCTAAAACCAACCCATCTCCAGTGGTGATTGTAGGGAAGCTGTAGATCTCAGTTTTCCGACTGAAGCGCATACATTTAGTTTTACTGGTGTGGAGGGGGAGGTGTAGGTGTGAGAGGGACTGTTCCACCATGGTACGGCTGAGCTGAAGAGAGGAAGCCACAGAGAGGAGAGAAGGACCGACTGAGTATAGAATTGTGTTGTCAGTTTCCAGCAGCTTTACCTATCTCCATCCATCCATCTTCTACCGCCTATGCGGGGCCGGGTCGCGGGGGCAGCAGTCTAAGCAAAGACGCTGTTATAAGAATTCTATATGTCCAAAAGAATTCTATATCCTTATATTATCCAGAGAGACACGGAGACAGATTATATTATAAAAAGCGAAAGGCCAGGTTTTATTCCTTGCAAGGGAAGCAAATTACACAGATACAACAAAGGTTCATAGTGCGTTTTGCTTACGGAGGTACGCAAAACATTACATTTTATATCACTAAAGTGGGGGCTGTCAGTGGGAGGTGTATCTTGCATACACCCTCCCCTCAAGGCCCCAGCTCCAGGCTCCAGGTGCAGAAGTCCTCCGGCAAGCCATGTCTTTAGCTATGTCTACACCATGCTTGGAATAACATGGAGGACACAACATGATTTGACATGACCTGTAGAGAACTATGAGCACCAACTAACTATAAACAATATACACAATTATAAGAATAAAATTCTTATAACATTCCCCCCTCTTTATGCTGATAACAATTAGCATAAACAACCTACTAGCTTGATTTTGAGTTTTAAACTATGACAGAAGCGAAAACCCAGCAGGGCGTTGACCTAGCCAGAAGAACATTTTGACCCATTGGTAAAATGACCTAAAGCTGGGAAAAACTCTTCTATCCACCCCTTGCCCCAAAGGCGGTGACAAAACACAAACATCAAGCATCAAACGTATGTAATCACTTCAAATGATTAACTTACAACACATGTCAAAACGAACACAACAAATGATTATAATGGATATGTTTCAAATCAAATGGGAACCCACAGAGTAATGCACTGATTCTTCAAAGTCAAATTCTTTAAAGTCCATAAATCATAAATCAAAACATGGTGTCACTCCAAAATAAAGTAGAAAAATATGCCAGAGGTTGAGCTGGTCAACCCATTGGACTCAAGATCTCTGGCCTGTCCCTGCCTGTCCATTTCTGTCCCTGTAACGAAAGAAAAACACATGGAGTGAGACATATGCACATTCATAATGATTAAAATCAATTCTCTTCAGCATAATCAATTCAATGAACCATACGGCCCTTAGGTCTGTAGTATGATCCGTCCTGGAGCTGTTGTCCCGTTGGTGTACATGCAAACAATAACGTCCCTCAGATACCAAAGTGTTCATCTGAGGTCAAAGCCTTGACCTTAGTCGTTTGGCAGGTGCATGTCCAGGAATGTTGACCCAGCAATGGCCACATTCATCAATCTCACCAACAAGCTCCGGTACATGTAAAGCAACACAAACAAACGTTATTAGACATGGAAGTGCAACAACAAGTACTGTATCTCAATACAGATTCTAAAATCCCAGTAAATTTTCCAAATATGTTGTAAAACCAGGTCTCTAATTTCTCTATTCCAGAATATTCTAATTCCTCTATTAGAGTTTGAAGTCCTTTCTTAAAGACTTTAGTTCTGCTGTAACCAGTCCTGTGTTACTTTGGAGGAAATCCTTTTGTAGATCCCCCCTCTTCAGCTAAAAGCATGCTCAGTGCTATTTTGTTCTGTCCAGTCCTTGGACCAGTTTTCTCTCATTTCCAGTTTTAATTAACAGTTACAGCATCTCTCGTACAATTCATAAACCTTTGTTGTTTATAAATATACCTTATATACTTTAATCCACCTTTTCATAAATTGTCTCAAATGGTAAAAATTCAAATCCTAATGCTAATTTAATTTTAGCCTTATATTCATTAAGGACACCTTCGAAGGACACCTCAGTCGTCGATGTAAATGGGGCTCTCAAATGAACCTGAGGGAGCTGCTGTTTGGCTCCTAAAGTGTGAGTTCCCACTCACGATGTTTACCGTCACATTGTATGTGAACACAAATAAAACGAGGATCCTTTAAGGACGCATGTTTCCGGTCAGCAGGCAACGCTGGTCTAATGGTCTTACTTTCACAAAACCTCCAGACTTCTGCTTAGCACTGCACCTGTCCCTGATCTCTACGTTTGTCAAGTTCAGAGTGATGTCACAGGAAGTCATGTGACTCCCGTCACTAGCCCTGGTCACAGGTGTGCTTCCCTTCACAGGTGTAAACCAAGATGATATAAGTTCAAAGAACTCTGTTAATATTAGCTCTTACTGGTGGTATATTAATTTTCAAAACTCCTTTTCTGAACTGGTATACTTGTTGTAGTTGGCTTCCATCCAAATAAAGAACAAACAAACAAATCAAAACGGTCTCTGACATTATAGACCCATAGAAAGTGCCTCCTAGGTTTTCGTCAAACGAAACCATAAAAGCCCTTAAAATGATCAAACCATAAAATTGAAACAGCAGATAACCCCTGTTTCCACAGATATGGTCTGCTGGAAATCTACTTTAATCTGAAAAGGTTTAATCAGACCAAACAGTGCTTCTCCAGAAAAGTCCTGTCAACTTTCTGTATTTCATTATTTGATTTTGACTTTTAAGTATTAAACACTGTTGTTTCAGCCTCCTGCTAACCATTAGGTTAACCAAGCATCCCTTCAGCACTTTAACACAGCTTTGTTTAAACCTTCATCTCCCCCCTTTTTGAGACGTGGTACAACCATGGCTCAAAATACCCAAAAAAAAAATAAACAAAAATCAAATAAAAGTTAAAAAAAATCAAAATAAAGTCAAAACAGAATGGTTTTTTCCCAATTACCACCTTAAATTGTTATTTCATTAATTAGCATTTCTAATTATTCATCTTCTTTATGTTTTCCCAAATAGCATCACTTTTGTTCATGTTATATTTAAAACTTAACTTTGTTTAGTTCAGTTTTAATTTTAGTTACCATTAGTTGTAGGTCTTTACCTGTAACTGTAATTGGTATCATCCACAATTTGACAAATTTTAACTCAGTTGATGCAAACATAAATTATTTATATAGATCAGACCTGGTTTTTCATGATCTATTTTCACAAACTTTTAAAAATTAAAATATTCTCAAAATATTGTTTAATTTACCTTAAATTACTTTCTTTAGAAAGAAAACACATTTTTCTCTTACTTCAAAACAAAATTTCTTAATCACCCTTGGGTTCAGACCCCCCTCTCTGGGGTTAAACCAGTAACAGCAGCATGTCTCATCTGCTCTGTTCACTCTGCTTTCCTCCAAAACACCATCACCTTTGTGACTGTCGTTTTTTTTTTTTTTATAAAAGGAAAGACCAAACATAAAATCAACAAATTTCCTCTTAAATTCTGCTTTATTTTTAAATAAAATTTCTTCAGGATTGTGTTCAGTATAGATTTGTTCTATACTGTCTCTGTAAAACTCAGTTTTTTTATTTTTCCCATATTAATTTAAATGTAACATAAAACAATTTCATCAATTACTATTTTCATGTTTCCACTAATTTGGCATTCAGATGCCACATAAAGAATTCACCTCACTCAATGTTTAAACAGAAACTTTAAACATCAAGTGTAAAATTAAAATAACGTGTCTCTCTTTCTTTATTCAAATTCACCAAAATTGTAATCATCATTACTGTTCATTTAATAAAATGTAACATCTCAACCTCTTTTTTCTTTTTCTTTAGGTTACAACGACCTAAAGTTTGTCAAAACCCAAACCAAAACAACGTCTAACGTCTGTTCAAAAGGACCTTGTGTTAGTCCCTGTACTCAAAAAAAATCTTAAATCACTTCCAACAGTGATTAAACCCAGCGAGCCATTGGCATATGCTCTTAAACTTTAACAATTCACCTTGTTAGTTTAACAATTATCTTTTATTCACTTATTTCTCATTACCTTTCAATTTTTCAAATCAAACCTTTAAGATCGTTTTAACAGTTTGAACTGTTTTAACATAGATATGTTTTTAATCATCAAAACCAGATTACCAATTTACATTACAGTTTAAATCTTTATTGCATAGATCACACTATACCTTAATTATAAAGTACCAAAATAAATAATGATTATTATTTATTTTGAACTATCTTCATTTCAATTCTCCAATTACTTAAACTTTAAGTTTTTCTTCTCCAACCCCATATTCAATCTCATTCATTCAATCGTTTAGTTACCAAATCATGTTTCATAGATTCAATAAAACTCAAATGTGGACTTTATTCATATCAACAGACCTGTCAGAAGGTCAAACAGTTTCATAATTAAGTATTATAAACTTTATTTAACACATTAGTTCAGTGCAGACTGTCTCTGTCACTGACATTTCTAACTCAGCATTTTTCTCAACATTAAAAGTTTGTTTAATGCAAAGGCTCCCACCATGTCTGTGGAGCTAAAAAAAAAAAAAAAACCCAAAACAAAACATTTCTCGCTCTTGGGAGCAAAAAGGGAGGGTGCTGTGAAGCCCCTGTTACCTTGAATTACATAGAATGTTATCTTGTTTAAACATTCCTGTGAATCCAAACAGTGGTTGTTTTGAATCCACTTTCTCCATTTTCACACTTTGTTAGAACCAAACCAGAGAAATACATAAATGTTTATTTCCTTTACTTAGGTTCTGTTAACCGTGTTTTCGTTTAAATATGAGCTCATGGCCCAACTAGAAAGTTATATTATCTTTATAAACTTACTCTGCGCAATTCAACTTTAAAACATATATTTAAATTCTCCCAATTGCAACAATAATGTTATCTTGTAATTCTTCCCATTACAAAGTATTCATTTTCATTCTTTTATTGGCGTTATACCGTGTTTTTGAACCACACTGATATTAAGGACCTCTATTAATTCTCGTACTAATAGATACACAACATTGTTTAGCAAAACATCAATCACTAATTCTATTTTAGATCCAAGTGTTGGATCTTTAACTTCTTCAAATCTTTAATGTTCACATTTCTATGTCACATAAAATACAAAACCAACTCTGTTCTTTAACAGAATACTCATTATTTTCTCTCATAAACCAAAATCACCTCCTTCTCTGTAGATGTGTCTCATGTGTCCCATGTTTGTGTCTATGTGTCTGTATTTACATGTGTTTATGTGGGTGTATTTACATGTCCTTGTGTCTTTATGTACCTGACCTGTTAGTTGAATCGGTCAGTCCTGAGGTCATTCCCTCTTCTCTCGTCTGGACCCAGTTTCGACCTCCTCCTCCTCCTCTCAGTGCCCTCTCGTCTGTCACGCCCACCTCCACCTCGCTCTCGTCTCCAATGGCAATTGTGCATTTTTCCTCAGAGAAATACATTACATTCATATTAATTTCAAGTTTCATCCAATTTGCAAACACACTTTACAAATACCTTTTTGGTCAATCTCAATAGATCAAAATTTAAAACAAATAAACGATTGTCTGAATTCGTTTATCTTACCGCTTCCGTGTTGCTGCTCGTCTGCCAGCCTTTTTCCTTTTTTTTTTTCTCAGCCGAAAAGGAGCATGTGGGAGGTGGGGTGCAGAGGAAGGTTTTTGGAGAGGACACTGTTTTCCGGAGGGAGGGAGGCCGAGACCTAGATGCTCCAGAAACATTTAAACAAAATACAAATGATTAGTGTTTTGAAGTACATGCGTGCACTTCTTTCAAAATCTCTTCTCTGCTTCTCTGCTTTTTTTTTTTAACTAGAAAAATAGCTTATGGAAGCTACCTTTCTCTCTCATGTTGTTCAAACGTTCTCTAAACTAAACATTACTTTTGTTCCGATTCACAACATTAGACTCATTCTACATCCAACAATGGCCCATTCATAACATATTTATTCGCTCACACACACCTTTATCTTTAACCTTTAGGTCAACACTTCTCAGTATAAGCCCCGTCACTTTCAGTGGGCTTTTTTTTTTTTCACTCACCGCGTCACCAGCAGTGAACATTTTTCAGCAAAAGCTCTCGTGGGCTTTTTTTATAAATCACCGCTTCACATGCAGTGAACATTTTTCAGCATAAGCCTGTCACTATCTAGTGGGCTTTTAAAATCTCATTTCTCATCTGCAGGAATCACTTCTACGTAGGCAGGCCTTTTATAGTCACATTGACTTGGACTCATTCATCTCACCCGTTAAGATTTTACATGTAGGTTCTCGATAATGGTCAATACTGAAGTTTTCCTGTGCGCCCAACGCACCATTAAAACCAACAATACTAGCTATGCAAGGCAGTTCGATTGTGGCGTATTACGATACGTGATTATTAATCTAAGATAAATTCCTGTGCTCTCTAGACAAGCTCTTTAGATCTCATACTCCTTCTTGTAATTAGGTGCTCTATCTCGCATAGAGGTTCGCACTTGTCACGCCAAATGAACTAAACGCACGAGTCAGTTTCAAGAAACACCATAAAGACTTACAAAGCATAAGGTATCTATCAAACTTAAATCTAGCAAGACAACAAGCTTTAACACAGATTAACATCAGAATATCCGCTTTAAAACCTCACCCTTTAAGATTTTACATGTAGGATCTCGATCAAAAACACATACTTTTTCGGCTTTAAACCTCACCCGTTAAGATTTTACATGTAGGATCTCGATAAAGCGGATCTCACCATTAGATGACATTTAGGGTCTCGATCTTTCAGCGTTTAAGAATCTCATATGCTGGCCAACTTCATGGAAAAACATCAACTAATGATGTAAACTACATGCAGCCCGCTCAACATATGTCAGATTTCCAAAAGGCTACTTCGAAGCTTTGGTAATTACAAACTCACACACACACACCAAAAATAAATTAAACAGCTGTTTACCTGAATTTTTAGTCCAATAGTCCAGTTGTTCCGCAGCCAGACTGTCTTTTCTGTCCTCTCGTCTCTCTGCTCTTCTCTTTTTTCAGTCCAGATTTCGTCATCGTGCTCACACACAAAGAGGGGATATCTGGCCCTTTACTGCTAAATAGCACAGCTTGGGACTTACAAGAAATGCATTGTTTTTGCATTTCTCCGTGCTCAGTTCACCTCTTTGCATGAGAAACCACGAATATTGAAATCCGGTCACGGCACCAAATGTTATAAGAATTCTATATGTCCAAAAGAATTCTATATCCTTATATTATCCAGAGAGACACGGAGACAGATTATATTATAAAAAGCGAAAGGCCAGGTTTTATTCCTTGCAAGGGAAGCAAATTACACAGATACAACAAAGGTTCATAGTGCGTTTTGCTTACGGAGGCAGCAAACATTACATTTTATATCACTAAAGTGGGGGCTGTCAGTGGGAGGTGTATCTTGCATACACCCTCCCCTCAAGGCCCCAGCTCCAGGCTCCAGGTGCAGAAGTCCTCCGGCAAGCCATGTCTTTAGCTATGTCTACACCATGCTTGGAATAACATGGAGGACACAACATGATTTGACATGACCTGTAGAGAACTATGAGCACCAACTAACTATAAACAATATACACAATTATAAGAATAAAATTCTTATAACAGACGCCCAGACTTGCTTCACCCCAGACACTTCCTCCAGCTCTTTATGGGGGATAACGAGGCGTTCCCATGCCAAAAGAGAGACATAGTCTCTCCATCGTGTCCTAGGTCTTCCCCGAGGTCTCCACCTGGTGGGACATACCCAGAACACCTTTTTAGGGAGGCGTCTAGGAGGCATCCGAAACAGATGCCCGAGCCACCTCAGCTGGCTCCTCTCGATGTGGAGGAGCAGCGGCTCTACTTTGAGCTCCTCCCAAGTGACAGAGCTCCTCACCATATCTCTAAGGGAGCGCCCCGCCACCCTCCGGAAAAAGCTTATTTTGGCCGCCTGTATCCGGGATCTTGTTCTTTCGGTCATGACCCAAAGCTCATGACCATAGGTGAGTGAAGGAACGTAGATCGGTAAATCGAGAGATTTGCCTTGCAGCTCAGCTCCTTCTTTACCACGACAGACCGGTACATCGTCCGCATTCCTGCAGAAGCTGCACCGATTCGCCTGTCAATCTTACACTCCTTCCTTCCCTCACTTGTGAACAAGACCCCAAGATACTTACATTTACATTTACATTTAGTCATTTAGCAGACGCTTTTATCCAAAGCGACTTACAAGTGAGGATAACAATGGAAGCAATTTTAACAACACAAGGTACAAAAAGCATAAGTGCACAAAAAACTAGTCAGTTTAAACCCAGCGCAGTATACAATGCTAAGGATAAGAGAATTTTTTTTTTTTTATAGAAAGGAATCGATAGAAAGGAAGTAGGACTCAGTGTTTGTCAGTCAGGTGTTGACGGAAGAGATGTGTTTTCAGGTGTTTTTTAAAGATGGCTACAGAATCTGCTGATCTTGTAGCAGCAGGTAGATCGTTCCACCAATGTGGAACAGATCCAGAGAAGGTACGTGAGAGTGATTTTGTACCTTTTTGGGACGGTACCACCAGACGTTGTTCATTTGCAGAGCGCAGGGATCTGGTAGGAACGTAGGTCTGTATTAGTGAGTGGAGATATGGGGGTGCAGAACCAGAGGTGGTCTTGTAGGCCAAGAGCATAGCTTTGAACTTGATGCGGGCGTCAACCGGGAGCCAGTGTAACCTAATGAATAGAGGAGATACGTGCGCTCTCTTTGGTTCATTAAAGACCACTCTTGCCGCTGCATTCTGCATTAAACTCCTCCACTTGAGGCAGGAGCTCTCCACCAACCTGAAGGGGACAAGCCACCCTTTTCCGACTGAGAACCATGGTCTCAGACTTGGAGGTGCTGGTCTTCATCCCAGCCGCTTCACACTCGGCTGCAAATCGTCCCAGTGCACACTGGAGGTCCTGCCTTGCTTTTTGCATCATCTGCAAAAAGCATACACAAGATCCTGTGGTCCCTAAACCAGACTCCCTCCGGCCCCTGGCTGCGCCTAGAAATCCGGTGACAAAGGGCAGCCCTGCCGGAGTCTAACATGTACCTGGAAAAGGTCTGACTTACTGCCGGCAATGCTAACCAAGCTCCTGCTCCGGTTGTACAGGGATCGAACAGCCCTTAGCAAAGGGCTCCGGACCCCATACTCCCAGAGCACCCCCTACAGGGCGCCACAAGGGACACAGTCGAATGCCTTCTCCAGAGCCACAAAGCACATTTGGACTGGTTGAGCACATTCCCTTAAACCCTCCAGCACCCTGGATAGATTGGTATTGAGCTGGTCCAGTGTTCCATGACCAGGACGAAAACCGCATTGTTCCTCCTGAATCCGAGGTCCGACTATCGGCCGCATTCTCCTCTCCAGTACACTGGCATAGATTTTCCCGTGGAGCCTGAGGAGTGTAATCCCTCTGTAGTTGGAACACACCCTCCGGTCCCCTTTCTTGAAAGGGGACCGGAAAGTCCAGAGGTACTGTCCCCAAACACCACGCAATGTTGCAGAGGCATGTCAGCCAAGACAGCCCCACAACATCCAGAGACCTGAGTTACTCAGGGCATATCTCATCCACCTTGCCACCAAGTAGCTTCCCAACTACCTCAGTGACTTGGGTGATGGACGAGTCCACCTCTGAGCCCTCAGCCCCTGCTTCCTCAATGGAAGACATGTCGGTGGAGTTGAGGAGATCCTCAAAGTATTCATTCCACCATCCAACAATATCCCGAGGTGAAGTTAGCAGATTCCCACCTCCACTGTAAACAGTGTTGGCAGGGCACTGCCCTCAGGCGCCGGACGGTTTGCCAGAATTTCTTCGAGGCCGACCAATAGTCCTTCTCCATGACCTCACCGAACTCCTTTTAGACCCAAGTTTTTGCCTCCACAACCACCTGGGCTGCAGCCCGCTAGGCCTGCCGGTACCCATCAGCTGCCTCAGGAGTCCCAAAAGCCAGCCAGGCTCAATAGGTCTCCTTCTTCAGCTTGACGGCATCCCTTACTTCCAATGTCCACCACCGGGTTTGCCGCCACGACAGGCACCGGAGACTTTGCGTCAACAATGGAGGTGGAGAACATGGTCCACTCGGACTCAATGTCTCCAGTCTCCCTCGGAATCTGGTCGAAGCTCTGCCGGAGGTGGGAGTTGAAGATCTCTCTGACAGGGGACTCAGTCAAACGTTCCCAACAGACCCTCACAGTACGTTTGGGTCTGCCAAGTCTGTCCAGCTTTCTCCCCCGCCATCGGATCCAATTCACCACCAGGTGGTGATCAGTTGACAGCTCCGCCCCTCTCTTCACCCGAGTGTCCAAGACATTTTACAGGAGGTCAGATGAAACAACTACAAAGTCAATCATCGACCTCCGGCCTAGGGTGTCCTGGTGCCACGTGCACTGGTGGACACCCTTATGCTTGAACATGGTGTTCGTTATGGACAAATAACAGAAAGTCCAATAACAGAACACCACTTAGGTTCAGATCCGGGGGTCCATTTCTCCCAATCACACCCCTCCAGGTGTCACTGTTGCTGCCCACATGAGCGTTGAAGTCCCCCAGTAGAATGACGGAGTCCCCGGTCGGAGCACTTTCCAGCACCCCTCCAAGAGACTCCAAGAAGGCCAGGTACTCTGCACTGCCATTTGGCCCGTAAGCACAAATAACAGTGAGAGACCTATCCCCGACCTGAAGTCGCAGGGAAGCGACCCTCTCGTTCACCGGGGTGAACTCCAACACATGGCAGCTGAGCCGAGGGGCAATAAGCAAGCCAACACCAGCCCGCCGCCTCTTACCACAGGCAACTCCAGAGTAGTGGAGAGTCCAGCCTCTCTCGAGGATTTGGGTTCCAGAACTCAAGCTGTGCGTGGAGGTGAGCCCGACTATCTCTAGCTGGTTTCTCTCAACCTCCCGCACAAGCTCAGGCTCCTTCCCCGCCAGCGAGGTGACATTCCATGTCCCTAATGCCTGATTCTGTGTCCGGGGATTGGGTCGCCGAGGCCCCCGCCTACAACTGCCACCCAATCCACATTGCACCGACCCCTTACGGTTCCTCCTGCAGGTGGTGGGCCCACGGGAGGTCGGCCCCACGTTGTTAATTCGGACCTAGCCCAGCCGGGTCCCGTGGGGAAAGACCTAGCCACCAGGCGCTCCCAACCCCGTGCCTGGCTCCAGGGTTGGGCCCCGGTTGCGCCATACCGTGCAACGTAATGGTCCTTGATTTTTTCATTTCCATAAAGGGTTCTGAACCGCTCTTTGTCTGGCCCGTCACCTAGGACCTGTTTGCCTTGGGAGACCCTACCAGGGGCATATAGTCCCCTACAACATAGCTCCTAGGATCATTCAGGCACTGAAACCCCTCCACTACGATAAGGTCGGCAGTGGCTCAGTGGTAGAGCGGTCGTCCTTCAACCGGAAGGTAGGCGGTTCGATTACCGCTCTCCCCACAGTTCATACTGTCGTTGTGTCCTTGGGCAAGACACTTAACCCTCCTTGCCTCCAGTGACACAGCACTGGTGTATGAATGTGTGTGATTGTTGCTCTGGTGAATGGTGTGAGAATGTTGGGACAACGGATGGAAATTAGCCTACGGCTACAATCTGGCATGTTTACATTCATGTGGTTGTGTCTCATATATGTTCATTAACATGCACTGTCCCAATCAAATAAATTAATTAATTAATTAAGGTGGCGGTTCAAGGAGGGGGCTTTAACTATCTCATTGATGTAAATGGAAAAGAGTGTTGGACCCACAATAGAGCCTTGAGGCACACCTCTGGAAATGAGCAGTGATTCTGACAAGGTGTTTTCAGCCTTCACCTGCTGTACACGGTCAGAAAGGTAATTGACAAACCAGTCACAGCAGGTTTGGAGGTTGCGGACAGACCAATAATGGAGAGACTACTTATAAGTATGCTGTGGTCGACCAAATCCAAGGCCTTGGCAAGGTCAATAAAGGTGGCCATGCAGACCTCTTTCCAGCCTAGTGCTGCAATAATATCAAGGACCTTCAAGGTGGCTGTAACACATCCATGACCAGACCAAAAGACAAGATTTGATTTGTCTCAAGGAAGTGGCTTAGCTGTTTATTAACCAGCTAATAAGACTTTGGCTAGACATGGTGGTATAGAGATAGGTTGATCTTTGGGTGCTGCAGTTTGGGTCAGTGCCAGAACCCTTTAAAAAAGTGGAAAGAGCCATGGCTGATTTTCGTTTCTAGTCTATGTCTAGTCATGTCTATGTTCATGTTTGGATTGTCGTGAAGGACATGACATGATCACATTTGACATGACCTAAAGAGAACTTTGAGCATCCAGTAATTATAAACCATAGGAAATTTAAAATTATTATAACATGCTGTTTTTAGGGATCAAGACCATCAAAGCCAGCAGATTTGTTTGGGTCAAGCTTAGTAAGCTCATCCTGCACTTCAACAATAGACTGTGGTGAAAAGGAGAAACCAGTAGTGGATGGAGATGGCTGAAGATCTAACAAAGCTGCATTATCCATAATTGTAGAGGCCTTAACAGGTTTTGATTAAGTGAAGGCATGGGTAGCACTGACAAAGTGATGGCTGAGAAGTGAAGTCATGCAAGACTTATCAGTAATAACGTCATTAAATATTATGGATATTGGTAGATGGGGGGAAGAGAGTTTCATTTACCATAAATTTGACTGTTTTTCAGAAGCATCAGAGCCACAGGTTGTTTTTCCTGAAAATAGGAGATTTTGACAATCTTTATGGCCTGAGTTGTTTTATTTCTGCATTGCCAATTGACAGAGGATTGTGAGGAACGGGCTTTCTGCCAAAGGGCGTTCTTACAGTGGACTATCTTGGCCAAATCATGACAGAACCAGGGGCTGTAGCAATTCTTTTTAAAGGAGCATGTTTGTTTATGATCTGAGTGAACAGGTTCTTGAAGAAAAGCCTGGGTTCTGGGTTGACCACCTCTAAATTTTCATATGGCCCTACATTTCCACTCTTATTTTTTTAATTCTGCAGACGCCACTGCCTCACTGGCCTATAAAAAACATGAAAAATAAGCAGGTGATTGATTGGATATGACATTTCTGTCCAATCAGCTTCTTGTAAAATTGTGTTGATCATTTTTCATATACGTCAATAGTGACTGCTATTGCTAGACGACATAACGGTAAAATTAATGTCTGAACAATAGTGCCCCTGCTGAAAGCCTAATGTAAACTTACATTCTTCACTCCATGAGTAACATCCGCAGCAACTGAATTTTTTCTGCTACACATATTTTCTCTCTCCAGCATCTTTAGCACATCTGGCTGAGTAGCTACGTATGTGCATATTGCCACTCCGTCCCTGGTAGCCGTTAGCTGTGCCGTGTGCATCAGTGTACCAGGTAATTGTGCACTGACAAAAGTAGCGTGTTGTTTGGAATACAAACTGCAATAAAATTTGTAAATTTTTTAACATGTAATTTTTTTTATTTAATTACTCCCAATTATTGCGTTAGAGTATCACTCCTAATTATTAGACCTGGTTCATAAATCAGTTTTGGACACCTTTGATTTTCTACAAAAATATACCTCTACAGCCCCCACCTTAACCAATGGACTTAACTATAGGTCAGAATAGTTGTTTCTGAGGTCTTGACAATGGACAATTCAATATTTTGGAATTTGTCTTTTAAAGAACAGTCTATGGGCGAAATCCTTCATGGTAACATTTCACCCTGCAGAGAAAGCTCATTTTGGTTGCCTGTATCCGGTATCTTGTTCTAATGTTGACAACTGGACTCTAATCTGTATATTTAAAGAATTGGGTCATAGACAATGCATCAAGCTGATGCTGAGGGATTCACTAATAAGAACCAGTGCGGCCCTAACAAGATCCTCATGCAGTTTTCCCTTCTAGCCAAAAGCTACAATGTAACCCAAGATTCCTAATTGATTTTAGGAACCTACTAAAAACAATTACGCTCCTTCTAGATGTAGTCAATATGAGCACAAATACAACGCAGAGCAGCACACTGTTCATTTCTCTCCCCAAGCCTTTCCATCATGTGTCTCTCGAACAATGGTAATCAATGCTCAAGGAGGAGGAAAGGTGCCCCTGATTGATCAGGTGGTCATGGTGGATGTAATCAATACACAGATTGACTGGATCATGAACTTCAGGGGAGTCACCCAAAACTAGGTCATGTAGCTCCTAAATCCACTGGGTTTTGATACAAAACCTTGAAATAAAAAGCTCTCAACTGCTTTAAACAGAATGTGTTTCAGAGACATTGGTTTTATATTGACTTTGAGTCTGGGGACTAAAATTGCATTTCACATTGTCGATGTAATTACAATCTATCCAAAATATTCCCCAAATGTCATCCTGTAACGTAATCCTATGTTTGTATTAAATGCTACATATTTTTTTAATTGTGTAATATGATATAATATGATTATGTTTGATCATATACAATTATAAATTCTTTGGCTACTTTTCTTCAGAATGAATATGCAAACTAGATGATTGGAGATGGGATAAAGCTATTTTCTCCTAAAGATTTTATTTTATCTAACTCTTGAAACAGCATTATATGTTCTGCCTTACTTTTGTTTTTACACAGTACAATACACATGGAACATGATTTGTCAATTAATTGCAGTAAAACCAAAATACGGATACGTTATAATAGAAAAATCAGCATTTTAGCCTAAGCAGAGTCACGTCATTTAGTGGCAGGTACGAAACTCCACTCAGGTTGACAGTTTGTGAAGCTTCCTTTTTTGAGCAGAGTGAAACTGTAGCCTATGAGGCATTTGCTGATTTTAGAGTAACAGTTGCAGTGTGACATGCATTATTTGACCACAGCACACTCATACAAAGTAACTGACTGCAATTTTCAAGATATACTAGAAATTATTACTAAATGAGAATGTATGTAACAATTGAGAGAGTGAAGCTGTGTTCAACAGGAAATAAGAGAAATAAGTGTGAGCACAACTATTGTAATAAAAGTGACAGTTGGTATCAACTGTTATCAGATTTTGTCCAGAGAGGCCAGATGGTTTGAGAGAAGTGGGAAGGAAGCCATTTTTGTTAAAATGGGAAAGCCCTCTATGAACAGCGGAAGTGGCCTCAGATTTATGTTGCCTAGTATTTACAGCAGTGTTTTGAAACCTAAATCAAAACAGTTTCACTCTAGAACAACATGTCTGTGAAGCTTCTCAGTCAACCAGGTCATCCTAAAGAAAAGCTGGTAAAAAGCTGAGCTTGTATCACTAGCTCAGCAGTAGCTCAGCTATCTTACCAGTTGATCTCAGATCAAGATGCCTGGATGACTGAGAACTTTTGCTGACAGCAGATTGAACTGCTCCACAGAACATAGTCACAGTTTCACAGTACCATCTGGGAGGGCTCCTGTTGAAAGGGTTTGCAAAAGGAAAAGTACTTTCAAAAGTACTTTCAAAAGATGTGGCAGCCATACTGCCTCTTCAACCAGTCACACTAAAACCTTCATGCACTGGATACAGGGTGGATGAAGTGTCTTGCCCTAGGATACAACTACAGTATGAACTGGTGGGAACCACCAACTTTTCAGTTATTGTAAGAGTTGCCCTACAACAACACAACTGCAATAAAAGTCAGCACATGTAACCATAGAAACAAAAACACAGAAGGGACATCCAATGAAATAAAACCTAAAGTATTATAAGAATTTGCAGTGCTTGGGACAGTGCTGAATAAAGTACTTGCAAAAATGACAATCTTGCTCCCAATAAGCTACAGTCTGATGGGCCAATAGCAAGAACTTCGAAGGACATATCCTTTATTTACCAACCCGAGGCGTTCTTACCCAGTGCATATTGTATTTATCAGATGGACTGTGGATTTATCAGATTGTGAAATAAGATTTTTGGATCAATAAACAAAGACATCAGAGGTTCTTTCTGACAGAACACACCTGACTCCAGCCTCAACCAATTTTGACTTTTTGAATCATTTTTAAAGTTTGTTGAGGTGTGAACGTCTAAACTTTTCCACCATTCTATTTCGGGATGTTGTTTGACATAAATCTATTCGTCTGTCCTCTCAGAGAGCCGTGCATTTACCAAGTAGATTGTTCTCTCCATGTCTCTCTGGGTTTTCTCCTTTCAACTTGGTCTTGTGTGCTTCCACTTATTTCATGGTAGGTTGAGCTTTTCAGGCATTGTCAGGCTTGTTTAAATTTTTAACAAGTGCTGAGATGAAACAAAGGGATCAAGGATGGGCTAAAAGTCCCTTATCTGAAACTAAAGGTATATTTCTCATGAAATGCTGTGCAGTGACATGGAAGAGTCGCTCTTTGTGTTGGCTGATGCTGTTGCCCTTTTATTGAATGGTGAACATGATGTATCCTTTAGGTTTCATTGTCTGGCTTGTCGACTAAAAATAACTATACCCTTGTGGGTTGAGCTGAATGGCTCTGTTTAATTTCTTTGACTCCACTTCACCCAAAAGGCTTCTGTTTTCCAACTTTATTGAATATGCCTATTTCTGAATTATTTATAGGTTAAAGATGAGTGTGGCTTTTAGTGAGTGTGTTTACAAGCACTTGTTTGTCCCGGTTATTCATATCCCTGTTACAAGACAAATTATAGCATTCCAGATTCCCTCAGCTTGAATTAGACAAAAATTAAAAAAGTCAAATGAACATTAAATCTGGACAACTACAACAAACTTCAGTCATTCTATTAGGAAAGGTAGACATTGACACAATAACCAACTGAATCTATGAAAGAAGCCATAGTTTAGAACAAACTGCACAGATCTGTGTATTATTACATGGTTAATAGTGGTCTGAAGTTATATTATGTGTATTGTAGTTGTATTTAATTAATTTATAGCAAGCATGCTAAATTATGCATATCCATGGTAATATACATAATAATAATAATAATTTGTTTTGCACTGAAAGACCGCTAGTACCATTAGCTGAAAGTTTACGCAGTTTTTTATGACTTCCATTAATAATAAAAAGCTATGACTTATTTGGGGCAGGTCATGGTTCCAAACAGTTTTTCATAATGTTGGTATAGAAATTATTTATGGCTAAAACTTTCCAACAAATTTTTTGATTCAGATTTAATTGTTTCCATCTTTTTTTATTTTAATTTCAAATTTTATCTTCAACCTTGCATTTTATTGAAACCAACAAAACAGTACTTTGTCATAATCTTCTAAGACTTGGTTCTTTTTTACTTTTAATGGCGGAGTTGCCAGTCTACTTTGTCTCTCATGTAATGAAATCTCAATAAAAAGAATTCTGCTAATCAGTAACAATTTTCCGTGCTGTCCCCATGTGCTTTGCTTGATTTAAATGTAATTTAGTAAAATCATCAGTGGAAGATGCAGATCATGGCTGCCCAGCTGAAACAGAATCACGGTGCTTCATGCTGTACCCAACTATGATTTGTGTAATTTAGTGAAAAGTGTGAAGCTAATTGAAAGCTGACAGACAGTGGAAAGGCAGAGAAGAATGTGAAAACCAATACAAGCCGCAAAAAAAGAGCACCAGGAAAATGCATAAATTATTAGTTGTGCTCATTATTGGATTCAACATGCTTTTGATCATTTTATATGTTGTGATGTCAGCTAAAATGCAGAACGTGTGCACAGTACAGATGGGGTTTTCTCTTTTTTTCCTACTGTATGTAATAATAAAACAAACGTAACACATTATGACCATCTCTTTCTTTGTTTGTTTTGTTAAAATGATCCATGCATACACATATTTATTGTTATTTAATTATTAGTGAAAATCTCATGACAAAACACAATAATTACTGGAAGCAAAATTCTACATTTTTAAGTTTTTAGAGGATAATGAACTATATATTATTTGTTTTAGTGGTCCTTGTTGTTTTATATTCTCATATACAATTTATTAATTGGTCGTCCTAAAAATTATTTTAACAATTTGTGGATGGATAATGTCTATAATTTATAATGCATAACCATGTCAAATATATATTTGTCTTTAATTCTTTACTTTTTAATAAAAGTTAAAAAACTTAAACTCAAAATAATGAACATAATTGCAATGCGGACAAATGCATAATTTCTTTTTAAATATTTTTTAAAAATTAGTTTGATGTTCTCATCAACTTATTTGTGTATTAGGTACTAATACACAAAGCAGTGTGGATTTTAATTGCAGTAGGCTTGTATAACAATTTAAGCAAACTCTAAACTAATCTGAACATGATACATTGACTGAAATAGCAATAGGTCCTCATGTGGAGTCACTAACAAACATTCCACTGCATGCTGCCATTTCCAATTACAGCAGCTGGACCGTCTCTTGGTTTTTAATTGCAGCTAAAGGATGTCATAATAGTCCTAGAATAGAACAGGATGAGCCCTCCGAGAGAAACAAGACACAATGCCAATGTCAAATAAAACACAGGGAGAGTTGGCAAACTGGCTCCATCTCCTGGAGGAGACAAGAGGCCTGTGGCCATTATGCTGATTGCTTCATGATTACAAGAGGCTCTGGAAGCATGTGCTCGAGGCTTATACAGCACCAATGGCTGCAAGGAGGCCCACATACCTCTTAACCTGAATAATAACAGGTGTGAAGGTTAAATTTGCTCACAAGGCATCTATAGAAAATGTATTATAGGTTTTACCAATTGAATGGAGCTGTGATAATTCTCGGTAGGCTTGTTTCTTCCACACAATTCTGTACAGATCAGTTGAACACAGCTCAGTTTGTATTGGGAGAGCCAAGGCAACAGTAACAAACTTGATGTTGGGTAGAGCTGCACAGTATATGCGTGGTAAAAAAGCATCTCTTCTAAGTAGATAACAGTGGCAAGTGCCCATGACATGGTGGACTAACCCTAACCCTAAGGCCACTGGCGGTTGGTCAAGACCTCTGTGCTGTGAGGTGAAAGCGCTAACCACTCTCTCACTATGCTAAAAAGAGCAACATGAGGGCAGAGAGAACCATCTCTGTCCAACTGTAAATGGACTGTATTTCTTTTACATATTAATGCTTTTTACACACAAACAATAATCACATTTCACGAGGGATAAGTGTTAAGGTGTTGAATCTGTAACTCCTTGCTCGGAAGAGCCAATCTACAGACTTGACTCAGATATTAACAGCACTAAAAGAAACCACCGTCTCCTGGCCATTAATAATGTCAATCCAGACCAATATATAAGGGTTTTATATTGTCTTTTCTGTTTAGTTTTTTCTGTGTAGGGATGTAACCATTTTCTCAATATTATAGGAGCTAGAAAAAATGCTCAGAGATGCGCAGAGAAAACTACACAGAACATTATCACATTGCACTTAAAGTTCACACTTGCAGTTTTTTGTGCAGTTCCAATGGACTCTGGTGTGGTTGCTCTGTTAGCGCGGTTCACTTGGATTAGTGTGAATGCTCCAAATAATTCTCAGTGCGCCTTAAACACGTGCTCCAAGACCCACTTAAAACAGAGGTCTTGGAGTGCTTCCAAGGGTTCGGTTTAAGTGTGAACGTCATACGGACCATAGACGAGCTCAAACAGAAAGAGCCTCATAAATTAAATAAGAAAATATAACAAAACGCTTAGCTTCCCCCAGGTGGTAAGAGAAAACAAACCAAACAATATTTCATCCATCTATCTTCTTCTGCTTATCCGGGGCCAGCTCGCAGTGGCAGCAGTCTAACCAGACTTCCCGCTCCGTAGATTCTTCCTCCAACTCTTCCGGGGAACACCGAGGCATTTCGCAGACCAGCCGAGAGACATAGTCCCTCTAGCGTGGAGCGTTCTAGGTCTTTCCCGGGGCCTCCTCCCAGTGGGACATGCCCAAAACACCTCCCCAGGCAGGCATCCAGAACAGATGCCTGACCCACCTCAACTGGCTGCTCTCAATGTGGAGGAGCAGCAGCTCTACTCTGAGCTCCTCCCGAGTGGCCAAACTCCTCACCCTATCTCTAAGGGAGCGCCCAGCCACCCTGCGTTGGAAATTTATTTTGTCCACGTTTAGCCGCAATCTTGTAATTTTGGTCATTATCCACAGCACATGACCATAGGTGAGAGTAGAAACGTACATCAACTGGTAAAACCAAGCTCCTTCTTCCCCCACGACAAACCGGTACATCGACTGCATCACTGCAGAAGCTGCACCAATCCATCTGTCAATCTCCCTCTCCATCCTTTCCTCACTCGTGAACAAGACCCCCAAGATTCTTAAACTCCTCCACTTGAACAGGAGCTCTCCACCAACCTGAAAGGGACAAACCACCCTTTTCCGACTGACTTTGAGGTGCTGATTCTCATCCCAGCCCATTCACACTCGGCTGCAAACATGCCCTGGGAATCAAACCCATGTCAACAGCAGTGTAATAGTGCGTTCTCACCAAACTCGAATTGCGCAAATAACTCGCGCAACTCACGCATAGTTGGACGCTTTAACATTTTGAGTTTACTCGTTTAATTTGTGCGTGAAATTCGCTTAATTTGCGCGTGAAATTTACTTAACAACAGATGCGCGAATTCGCGTCATGGGTGGGGCTTCTGCGAGCCGAGTTGTCTTCCGGTCTTGTTGAAGAATGGTTGAGATGGATTTTGTCGGAAGAGTAGCTGTGCTCTATTAACTTTGGAGGACTGAAAAATGGCGTGAACCTGTTCGGCGCTGTGCGGGGGTCCATTGGATTCATTATCGACTGCATCCCTGCAGATGCTACACCAATCTGTCTGTCAATCTCCTGCTCCATCCTTCCCTCACTCGTGAACAAGACCCCAAGATTCTTAAACTCCTCCACTTGAACAGGAGCTCTCCACAAACCTGAAGTGGACAAACCACCCTTTTCCGGCTGACTTTGAGGTGCTGAGTCACATTAAAGCCCATTCACACTTGGCTGCAAACATGCCCAGTGCAAGCTAAAGGTCCAGGCCTGATGGAGCCAACAGGACAACAACATCTGCTAAAAGCAGAGACGAGATCCTTTGGCCAGGGGCCAAAGGTAGTCTGGTTTGGGGACCAAACCAGAACAAACCAGACTAAACCAGACCAAACCAGACTAAACCAGACTACCTTAGAAAGCCTGTCCATAAAGATAATAAATAGGACCGGTGACAAAAGAGCAGCCCCGCAGGATTTCAAAATGCACCGGGAACAGGTCTGACCTACTGCCAGCAATGCGAACCAAACTCCTGCTCCAGACGTACAGGGACCATACAGCCTTTAGTACAGGACCCCATACTCGCAGAGCACCCCAACAGGGTGCCTCTAGGGAAACAGTCAAATGCCTTTTCCAGATCCACAAAGCACATGTGGACTGGTTGGGCAAACTCCCAAAAAACCTTCCAGCACCCTGGAGAGGGTATAGAGCTGGTTCAGTGTTCCACGACCGGGACGAAAACCGCATTGTACTATTGGCCAAATTCTCCTCTCCAGTACTCTGTACATCGACTGCATCACTGCAAAAGCTGCACCAATCCTCCATCCCTTCCTCCTTTCTTGAACAATACCCCAAGATTCTTAAAATCTTCCACTTAACCAGGAGTTCCCCACCAACCTGAAGGGGACAGACCACCGTTTTCTGGCTGACTTGGAGTTGCTTATTCTCATCCCAGCCTATCCACACAGCTGCAAACCAGCCTAGTTACCGCTGAAGGTCCAGGCCTGATGTAGTCAACAGGACAACAACATCTAAAAAAGTTGTTTAATGCACTGAATTTAGGCTTTTGACTCTTTTTTCTTTCGTTGCCTTTCGAATTCTCTAGAATAAGCCGGGGTCATTGTTTTCGTAGGGATATGCAAAGTTTAACAACTAGTTGGTGTTAGAGCTTTTCGCAGGTTTACAGGTTGTCAAATTGGACATAAGCTAAACAAGGCAAAATATTATAACTAAAGGCCAACACTGTTTTTGCATGAGCAAAGGTTTATTAAAATGTATTGTGTGTGAATCCCAAACATGGCAGCCAAATTCTGATCTATGTAGATGACATTTTAGTCACTAACAAAGAGATCAGTGCAGAAAAGACACCATTGACTTACTACGTTTCCTAGGTGAAACAGGAAACAAAGTTAGTAAAAAGAAATTGCAGTGCTGGAAATCTGAAGTCAGATATCTAGGTCACATTATCACTGCCCAGGGTAAGAAAATCTCTGAGGACAGGAAGTCAACAGTGTTACAGGCCCCAAAACCAACCACTAAAAAACAAATGATGTCCTTTTTAGGCCTAGTTAATTACTGTCGCTCATGGATCATTAGATTATGCTATAATAACAAGGCCCCTTCAAAACCTGATCCATGCACAGCCTTTAAAAATGTCTGAAACACTAACCTGGACCCCAGAGACTGAAGACTCCTTTGCTAAAATTAAGACTATACTCGCAGCAGCCTCAGTTTTAGCCCTACCCGACTACACCAAACCATTTGTCCAGACCTGTGACTCAAGGTTAGGCTTCATGACCTCAGTATTACTACAACAGCATGGGACTAGACTGAGACCTATAGCCTACTACTCAACCCAACTTGACCCAGTGGCGAGGGCCGCTCCTTGCTGTGTGCAAGCAGTAATTGCAGCAGCAATGGCAGTTAAAGCATCCGCTGAAGTAGTGTTATATCATCCTCTAAGGTTGTTAGTTCCCCATGCAGTCCATGTATTGCTGCTACAGACCAACATGGGTTTCATGTCACCGGCCAGACACCTTTCTTGTATGACTCTGCTACTTTTACAACCTCACCTGACTGTAGAGAGATGCACAACCTTGAATCCAGCTACTTTACTACCCATAGCTGAAGACGGAGACCCCATGACTGTGTTAGCTTGACTGAGACTACTCACAAGCCCAGACCTGATTTAAAGGACACACTTTTGAATACTGGACATGTAGTGTTTGTTGATGGCTCAGCAGCAAAGGACCAATTAGGTCAAAATTGTGTAGGTTATGCAATAATTTCTACAACAGACATTTTACAAAGTGGTAAACTACCTTCAAATTATTCTGCACAAGCAGCTGAACTACATGCACTAGCAACAGCATGTGAAATGTTTACAGGACAGGATGTATCGATTTATACTGACAGCCAATATGCTTTTGGCTCAGTTCACCAATTTTGTCGTCAGTGGGAAAAACGTGGCTTTACCACAAGCACAGGAAAGCCTGTGACCCACAAACAACTGCTGCAAAAGCTGTTAAAAGCGGTCTTGTTACCCAAAACACTGGCAGTATGTCAATGTGAAGCTCACACAAGAGGAACTGACACTGTATCAGAAGGAAACAGACTAGCTTACTTAGCCACTAAAGCAGCAGCACAAGAGCAGGCACACACACACTTAGTCAACGCACTAGACACGGACCTTGACGACATTTTAAAAAGTAGACAAGACCAGGCCACCGACCAAGAAAAACATCTGTGGACACAAAAAGGAGCCCAACTTATCGATGGACTATACAGGGGCCCTGACAACAAACCATGGCTCCCAAAATCCATGTTCAAATGGGCAGGAGGAGTGACACATGGGCCTTGCCATGTGTCAACAGGCGGGATAGTGGACCTGGTACAAAGACAGTATAACACTTGTGGATTTAATACGTACTCAGAAATTTTTTGTAAGCAATGCCTTGTGTGCATCAAGAACAATTCACAAGGATGTATGAAACCAAAAAGAGGAGCTTTCCCAGAACCAGAACATCCATTCCAAGTGATACACATGGAGTTTATACAACTAAACAAATCTATAGGTGTAGAGTATTGTTGATCATTGATGTGTTTACAAAGTGGGTGGAAATCTTCCCCACAGCAAAACCCGATGCGTTAACAGTAGCTAAAGCACTCTGTAAGCATATCATACCTACTTTTGGCATCCCACAGCTGATCAGATCGGAGAACGGCTCACATTTTGTAAATAAAGTAATTGACAGGATTGGAGAACATTTCAAAATTAACTTGAAAAGACATTGTGCCTTTCATCCACAAGGGGCAGGGCTTGTGGAGAGAACGAATGGAACGATTAAAAACAAATTAATAAAAGCAACCAAAGACACTGGAAGACCATGGCCTGAATGTATTGACTTGGTGAAATTGAACATGCATATTTTACCAGCTGAAGGACAAACACTAAGTCCTTTTGAAATGTTGTATGGAAGATCATTCACATTATCAGACTTACAACTCAAAGTAAAAAATGACCCAGATGCATCAAGTGATTTAATAATTTATATGAGGAAGACACTTGAACTAAAACAATGTAGAAGAACCAATGAACTGCCAGAAGGTCCTTCTTTTCCTCCACAGAACCTAAAACCAGGCGATCACATCTTCATCAAAGTGATCAAGCGGAAAAGCTGGAACAGCCCCCGCTGGGAGGGACCCTTTCGAGTTCTACTCTCCACCCCAACGGCTGTGAAGGTGGAAGGACGCTCCTCGTGGGCTCATCTATCCCATTGTAAGCTGAGAAACCAACTAACCAACTCTGAGACGCAGGACTTCTAGACCTCCTAGACGCAGGACTTCTTTTGCTTAGCAGTGACAGCAACGGTGTTCTTACAGTAGGTAAACTACTGGGCACCGCTCCGTTGAATAAAGGTGTTTTTACAGTATTACTGGGCACCCATCGTTGGCATTGAGGCAAGATGACACCGGCTGAAAGACAGAGACTGAAAAGAAGACACCAATGTTGTAATGTATCTTCTATTATTTGCTTCTTGTTTACACTTCTACTTGTGGTAGCACTGTTTTTCATTATTTGGCCTATACACACCACACATAATGTAACTAGACACACTCGTGATGATCACTCTAATCATAGACCCACTGACAATGTCTGGGGGAAGTTTATGAATTTCTCTAAAACCACTCTTAACATCACTGATGACTGTTATGTGTGTTCTTTAATACCACATACACACAACAAAACTGTTTTAATGGAACCAATTCCCGTTCCCGCCAACGACACCATGTGTGCCATACTGTCTTTTCTGTATATATCAATGAACAGGCCCTCCAACACTAGTTGGTGTAATGACACTTTTCTTTTGCAACCATCTTTTTGGCGAGTGGCCTGCCCACTTTTCTAATAACACCAATGCCACCAATGAGAAAGGGATACATGTAGGACGAAAGCCCCAGAAAGCTCATCTCGCTTTCTCCAGGAAGTGCCAGGCCATCTTCTCTGTTTCATATAACTCCTGTAGCAGAACCACCATTGGAATCCCCACGGATTAACTGCCCTGCCAGAGGCCTTCAGAGACAAGCCTGTATCTGAAAGCCTCAAACTTAACACTGTTTTCTTTCAGATAAAAGCATGGCCAAAGTGCTTTATGGACAAGAAATGCTATTAATGACTTTGCTCTTGCTTTTACAAGCAGTGGAACCTGGGTTCACCAGGCACCAGGGATCAAAGGTGGCTCAGGACCAATGCCACCCCCCTGGCGCCATGTCTTTTTAACCATAAAACTGAAGATAAGTTTGTTGTGTTAGCTGGATTCAAGAACTGTGCTCTTTACCAGAGAGCGCTCCATCTCCATTCCGAGTGACAATTAGAATGCTTTTGATCCTAACGTCCAAGAACGATCAAAGACCGCCCCTGGTGGTCAAATGAACAAATGACTCTATCCAATCATCAAAAGACAATTTCGTAATTCTTACATTACAGGAAAATGTATTTTTGATATTGTGTTGTTTATACTGTTCTTTTTCCAGGACCCGGAGTTGCGACCCAAACAACTCCCTTTTATGTTTTCCGTTTTGTTTTAAATGAAATGTAATTAATGTTTCAACAATATTCTGTATATTCATAATACTCGACTTTTCTTTGTATAATCCTGCAAGTATAAATGTGTGTTGTGTTATGAGAATGGGTTGAAACAAAAGGAATGTTTTAAAAACTTTAGTTAAAACTTTGGTTTAGATTTTCCCAAGCAACTTCCTCTTCCGCCAACTTCCTCTTCCGCCGGAAGAGTGACCCCCGGCTCGAAGTTAATAAAAGCTGGCTGCGAGCCAAAACTCTTCCTCTTTTGCTGCTGGCTCTTGCCCCTCCGCCTTCGCTGACCCCACAAGGTCCGGTCCACTCAGGACCGCTAATGCCACCATGGCTAAAGCTTTTGAGCCTCGTGTTAGCGCGAGTAAACTTTTGTTCTAAGACTGTGCCTGCTAAAAGTGCCTGCTACTTTCCCAAAGGAGCGCGCGCAGAAGCAAGTTTTAACCAGCAAACAGCTGAGAACCCTTTCACGGACACTGCAATGACCTGTACAACAGACTTTTAACGCTACACGGAGGCCCAGGCGCTCTGAGCAACAACCGGACATCCCTTTCTACATTCCGGCTGCAAACCCTCTGGAGGAGGCGTCCACGGACGGCATCCTTGGTGTGGAACGCTCCAGGAAGCGTCCAGAACGCTCCAACATTCCGGACCGCTGATAGCGACCCACCGGACCGAGCCAGCCCCGCTGACCTCAGTAAGTCCGCACGTGACACAACAGCCTTGGCGTCGTTAGAATGTCCTCTGCCCAAAATCGCCACCCCTCTCCGTTAAAAGCCCCTTTGGTTAAATGCCATCAGTTAGATTATGTCTAACATTCCTCTGGTTTCACAAACCCTGTGAAAGCAAATGTTTACCTCTGTATTTAACCCTTCGTTCGTTCCTGTGTTTTGTGTTTATCCTTTCCCTGTTCCAATGTTAAGTTATCCTTATACCTGTGTTAGATCTGTGTGATTTTTAATAAAACCCCATAAAAGACATTAATGTTTCTCTGTTTATAATTAAGAAATGTTGAAAACAATAGAATTCTCTTCCTTTAAGATTAATGAGACTAGGCTAAACAGTTTCTCTGGACCTGTTAAAACCAGGGTGGTGCCCCCTTTTAATTAGAAATTAATTTTAATGAACTAATATTAATATCAAAATTAATTATTGAAATTATTAAAATTAATCTTCTATATGTTTATACAAACATACCCTTGTATATTACACTATATACGCTACAGTGTTATTTTTGGTGCCCCTTTACGGGACAATTTTGATGATAAAAATATTAATTAATAATTTACCCAAATTAATAAATTAATATTTCTTATTACTCACATATATAGCTCATATGCTACATATTATTTTGACGCCCCGCGTGAGGCTTTGAAAGAAGATTCTTAATTAAAACATTGAAATCATTAAATAACACCTAAAGTCTTTACATAATTGCTGTGCACTGAAAGCTGTGTCTGAATTGTTTATCTGGTTGAAACTGTATGTGTGTGATCATCGCTAGATGATCGAATGTGAAGCGCTGTGTTTTTCAAAAAACGCATCAGCTGGACTGATATTGTTTTGAATTATGTCTAATATTGTACGTACGTTTTATGGCAAGAGCATTCAAACAATAAATGGCTGCGAGCTGTCCAGCATTTATTAAATGTTTGATAGAGTTGTTAAAGTCTGCTGAATACAGAGACTTTGTTTAAGTGAATTGTTGCGAGTGTGTAAACACGTGGATCCTCAGGGCATCCATTTTGAGTTCCCTTCTAATGGCTGCGAGCTGTCCAGCATTAAGAAGTACCTGCTAAGGTTGTTTTAAAGTCTGAAGGACTTTGTGAATTATATTTCTAATGGCTGCGAGCTGTCCAGCATTAAGAAATACTTGTTAAAAGTTGCGTAGAGTCTGCTGAAGAAAGCTCAGACTTAGCAAATGTGCATGCATGCTAACACGCTAACCAAAGTGTGTATATGGGCCCCGAGACAAAACTAATTGCTGAGTTGTACCAGGATTAAGTCAATGGTCTCCTACAAGTTGTTAAATTGCCGCGCAACACCGGAATTTATAAGTAAACTTGTCTTTCCTAAGGCTTATGAGCCTAGGTGTATTTAAACGGATTAAAAACCCGTGCTTGGAGGCCTTCACAGCCTAGCTAACTGTGAAAGCCCTCCCCCCAAACCACGTGGCCTGCCGCGCGTTGATCCAAAACGTGGTCTGAGTCTGCCGTGGTAAATGCCATGTGCTTGTGTTTAAAACGTGGCCTTGTACCTGTACAAAGCCTGCTGTGTTTTAACCCATTGTTTAGAGTTGTAGACAGTCCAGAGTTAACCTCTGACTGAGAGCTGACAACACGCTCCAGCCAGGACCCTCAAAGGGGCGTGCCGGAAACGTCACTCCAGAAACCACAGACTCACGAGAATCTCTACTGCCCCCTTGCGGAAAGGAGTGGCAAAACGCAGACTCGCCAAGAGTCTCTAGCGCCCCCTAACGGAAGGGAGGTGCGAAACCACCATAATTCCCTGGGAGAAGCTCTACCTCCCTCATGCGGTCACTAAAGGGAGTTACACCTCTTCCCTGAAACAAGTGACGCTGATTAATCATCAAAGCTTAGAGCTTTGATAATAATAAGTAGTTTAAGGCTTTTATTTGACACTGAAATGCCTCAGTGAGTAATCTAAGTAAATTAACCTTTGTTAATACTGATTCAGCAATTAACACTGGTTAATAACTAGTAAATGCACAATACAGTTGAAACTGAACGCAACTAATATTGTGACACGCCCCTGTACATCCCATGTACTTTAAGAAGCTTTGCTACTGATCACTGTTTTTAATTTGGCTCAAATTTAAGTGATTTAAGATTGCTTTTGTGATTCTTCTCCCCGCAGGAGTTTTAACTGAACCCCTGCTCCTAAGTTGTTAATTTCACAGATTAGCACCACCCACGCCACAGCGCTGCTAACCCTAAATTAACACCCAACCAACAGGCTATTGCTAATAGCCAATACAAATTTAAATCGGACTCCCTCGATTTAATTATTTTCTGAAATTGAATTCTAATTCAATTATTTCTTTTAATTTTAAGTTAAAATTTTTTTTTAATTAAAAAAAATTTTATTTTTTTTTTCTCTCTTCGCCCGCTCCGCAAACATTGGTTCCCGCTTTACAGTTAAAACCCCAGTTAACTGTAACTAACCTGTTTCATAGAGACAGTCACGTTCTTCAACATGGCTGACCTGCCCCCTGAGTCGTCCAGTTCCATCAAACCACTGGAACACCTGGACGCAGCCCTAAGGGAATTAACCGAGAAATTAATTCCCCAATACGTGGACGAGATACGGGACACTGTGCCGGCAAAACTCGATGCCACACTAGGCGCCCTGGTTAGCCTAGCCCTAACCACCAAGCCACAGGGCGAGGACCTAGCAAAACTGCTAGGGCAAATTGCTACTGTCCTGCACGCTCAGCAGAGACAAGCAGTGGATCTCTTGACACGCAGTCGTGAAGAGATCCGAGCCAAAGACGGACTCACCCGCCAACGCAACTATGCGGCGTTGAATGATGAGCTCCAGTCGGCCGAAGCATCGTTGGCCAATTCCGAACAAGCTCTCACTGATCTAAAGAGAGAGCTGAGCGACACCAGAATTGCCCACGACAGAGCAGAACTCGAGCTCCGTACTCGAGAAGATGAGCACGACACTATGCGGTCGGAACTCATAAAATCAGGACGATCTGCGCAGCTGGCAGCAGACATGCTATCAAAGGCAGCTGCACAGAAAGAGTCCCTGAGAGTACAGGTGGAGTCTCTCACTCACGAACGAGACCTAGACCACCTGCTCATTGACCACCTTCAAGTGCGCCTGGCACAAGCTGCCGAGGTGCCATCAGGTAAAAGAAAGGGGGGTGAAAGCACTCCAGTGCCAGAACCTGACCCCTTTCCCAAGCTGCCGCGCCTAGGCAGTTGGACTTTGCCCCGCTACCAGCTGCCTCAGTAAGCCCTCAGTCTCTGTCCAACAACCAGCCGCGAGCCTAGGACATTGGGACTATGGCCCCACTGAGCGAGACTTTGACAGGCTTGCACGTCATATCACCCGCTTTGAGCCCCATCAAGGAGTGGCTCATGACACTAGCGCGTACCTCAGAGACATTGAATTCTACCTCCAAAGAATTCCCAATGCTACTGCTGAGGATAAAATCTATTTAATCAAACTAACATCAAGCAGAGATGTTAGTAGTTTTATTGAACGTCAAAACCCTTCCGTCCGAGCTGATTTCGAACTCCTTAGTCAATCACTCATGGAGGAATTCTCTGACGTTACCACGAATGTAGGCCTGACGGCTGCTCTGACAATCAAACAAGCATGGTCAGAGTCCCCACAGCTGTATTACCATCGCTTACGCAGAGCGTATTTTGGCCCACTCAATGAACCAGGCATGGAGGAAGACAAAAACTTCAAAGATCTTTTTGTACAAAACCTCCATCCAACGGTCAGCCATCATCTTGGCATCGCCGCATGCCCGCTAACTCAAACCAGCCGCCAACTTCGCGAGCTGGCCATGAGGGCCTTCACTAAGCAGAGACTGACCCACGCTGAGCATCAAGAGACAGTCGCTCTCTTTACTGTGGATCGAAGTCTAGCATGTGAAGAGGCATTTGATTCCAGTCCAAGAGACTCGGATTAAATTGCACAAAGCCCTGGGATCTAGAGGGAACGGGTACACCCCAAGTAGCCTCAATCCGATCCCTTAATCCACAGCTCACCACTCCTGACTAACCGCTAATGCAGTCCTCTTAAGATTCCACTGTAACCATTGTTAGCAGTTCCTTTTGTAGAAGCGCAGATCAGTCAATAACAACAGCAACCCCAAACGGCAGGAAAATGTGAAGAACACTGTCTGTGGTAAGCACTCACAGTGAGACTTGGCAAAACCCTCCGCGGTAGACTATGCACGCATACGCCACTGGTCTCATTGCTGATGACTGACACGCTTAGAAACACCAGCTCCTCAGTGAACAGCCTAACAATGTAAAGACGTCTGTATTGTTTTTAATAGGATCAAACCTAACCGTTAGGTACCTCCTCTGACCACCCTGTTAACTTTGACCCCAAACACCTACACGGCCACCCCAACTTATGATACCAATGTGTTTCCCTTAATCAGGTTCACCTTAGTACATACGACGCCAAGGTTTTTGTGTGTGTTAACGTGTGGCTTCCTTCCTGGTCTGCAAGATGTCGACCACGAAAACTTGTGGAACTGTAGCAGAACCCCATTGGAATCCCCACGGATTAACTGCCCTGCCAGAGGCCCCTGTATCTGAAAGCCTCAAACTTAACACTGTTTTCTTTCAGATAAAAGCATGGCCAAAGTGCTTTATGGACAAGAAATGCTATTAATGACTTTGCTCTTGCTTTTACAAGCAGTGGAACCTGGGTTCACCAGGCACCAGGGATCAAAGGTGGCTCAGGACCAATGCCACCCCCCCCTGGCGCCATGTCTTTTTAACCATAAAACTGAAGATAAGTTTGTTGTGTTAGCTGGATTCAAGAACTGTGCTCTTTACCAGAGAGCGCTCCATCTCCATTCCGAGTGACAATTAGAATGCTTTTGATCCTAACGTCCAAGAACGATCAAAGACCGCCCCTGGTGGTCAAATGAACAAATGACTCTATCCAATCATCAAAAGACAATTTCGTAATTCTTACATTACAGGAAAATGTATTTTTGATATTGTGTTGTTTATACTGTTCTTTTTCCAGGACCCGGAGTTGCGACCCAAACAACTCCCTTTTATGTTTTCCGTTTTGTTTTGAATGAAATGTAATTAATGTTTCAACAATATTCTGTATATTCATAATACTCGACTTTTCTTTGTATAATCCTGCAAGTATAAATGTGTGTTGTGTTATGAGAATGGGTTGAAACAAAAGGAATGTTTTAAAAACTTTAGTTAAAACTTTAGTTTAGATTTTCCCAAGCAACTTCCTCTTCCGCCGGAAGAGTGACCCCCGGCTCAAGTTAATAAAAGCTGGCTGCGAGCCAAAACTCTTCCTCTTTTGCTGCTGGCTCTTGCCCCTCCGCCTTCGCTGACCCCACAAGGTCCGGTCCACTCAGGACCGCTAATGCCACCATGGCTAAAGCTTTTGAGCCTCGTGTTAGCGCGAGTAAACTTTTGTTCTAAGACTGTGCCTGCTAAAAGCGCCTGCTACTTTCCCAAACGAGCGCGCGCTGAAGCAAGTTTTAACCAGCAAACAGCTGAGAACCCTTTCACGGACACTGCAATGACCTGTACAACAGACTTTTAACGCTACACGGAGGCCCAGGCGCTCTGAGCAACAACCGGACATCCCTTTCTACATCCCGGCTGCAAACCCTCTGGAGGAGACGTCACGCGACGGCAACCTTGTTGTGGAACGCTCCAGGAAGCGTCCACATCCCTTTCTACATCCCGGCTGCAAACCCTCTGGAGGAGACGTCACGCGACGGCAACCTTGTTGTGGAACGCTCCAGGAAGCGTCCAGAATGCTCCAACATTCCGTACTCCCGGACCGCTGATAGCGACCCACCGGACTGGGCCAGCCCCGCTGACCTCAGTAAGTCCGCACGTGACACAACAGCCTTGGCGTCGTTAGAATGTCCTCTGCCCAAAATCGCCACCCCTCTCCGTTAAAAGCCCCTTTGGTTAAATGCCATCAGTTAGATTATGTCTAACATTCCTCTGGTTTCACAAACCCTGTGAAAGCAAATGTTTACCTCTGTATTTAACCCTTCGTTCGTTCCTGTGTTTTGTGTTTATCCTTTCCCTGTTCCAATGTTAAGTTATCCTTATACCTGTGTTAGATCTGTGTGATTTTTAATAAAACCCCATAAAAGACATTAATGTTTCTCTGTTTATAATTAAGAAATGTTCGAAAACAATAGAATTCTCTTCCTTTAAGATTAATGAGACTAGGCTAAACAGTTTCTCTAGACCTGTTAAAACCAGGGTGGTGCCCCCTTTTAATTAGAAATTAATTTTAATGAACTAATATTAATATCAAAATTAATTATTGAAATTATTAAAATTAATCTTCTATATGTTTATACAAACATACCCTTGTATATTACACTATATACGCTACAGTGTTATTTTTGGTGCCCCTTTACGGGACAATTTTGATGATAAAAATATTAATTAATAATTTACCCAAATTAATAAATTAATATTTCTTATTACTCATATATATAGATCATATGCTACACTCCCCTGGCCCTCCTCTAACTCAACCCCACTATCTAGGTCACTCCCAAGCACAGGAGGTCATTCCTGTCCCCTCATGGAACCATACTGGGAGGAACCTAGGTCACCAGTGGGGCATCACGTCGAAGGTCATACACACGTGGACAAAAATGTTGGTACCCTTCGGTCAATGAAAGAAAAACTCACAATGGTCACAGAAAAAACTTTATTCTGACAAAGTAATAATAAATAAAAATTCTATGAATGTTAACCAATGAAAGTCAGACATTGCTTTTTAACCATGCTTCAACAGAATTATTTAAAAAAATAAACTCATGGAACAGGCCTGGACAAAATTGATGGTACCCCTAGAAAAGACTGTAAATAATGTGACCAAATGGACATGTTAATTCAAGGTGTGTGCACTAATTAGCATCACAGGTGTGTACAATCTTGTAATCAGTCAGATGGGCTATTTATAGGGCTTCAGGTAGTCACTGTGTTGTCTGGTGACATGGTGTGTACCACACTCAACATGGACCAAAGGAAGCGAAGGAAAGAGTTGTCGCAGGAGAATAGAAAGAAAATTATAGACAAGCATGATGAAAGGAAAAGGCTATAAGACCATCTCCAAGCAACTAGATGTTCCTGTGACTACAGTTGCACATATTATTCAGAAATTTAAGATCTATGGGACTGTAGCCAACCTCCCTGGACGTGGCCGCAGGAGGAAAATTGATGACAAATTAAAGAGACGGATTATCCAAATGGTAACAAAAGAGCCCAGAAAGACTTCTAAAGAGATCCAAGGTGAACTCCATGCTCAAGGAACATCAGTGTCAGATTGCACCATCCGTCGTTGTTTGAGCCAAAGTGGACTACATGGTAAACGACCAAGGAGGACACCATTGTTGAAAACAAATCATAAAAAAGCTAGACTAGAATATGCCAAACTACATGTTGACAAGCCACAAAGCTTCTGGGAGACAGATGAGACAAAAATGGAACTTATTGCCAAGGCACATGTAGTGTACAAGGGTATGTTTGTATAAACATATAGAAGATTAATTTTAATAATTTTAATAATTAATTTTGATATTAATATTAATTAATTAAAATTAATTTCTAATTAAAAGGGGCACCACCCTGGTTTTAACAGGTCCAGAGAAACTGTTTAATCTAGTCTCATTAATCTTAAAAGGAAGAGAATTCTTCTTGTTTTCAAACATTTCTTAATATAAACAGAGAAACATTAATGTCTTTTATGGGATTTTATTAAAATTATGGTAAATGACATTGGAACAGGGAAAGGATAAACACAAAAGGGATAAACACAGGGTTAAACACAGGAATAAATATTTGCTTTCACAGGGTTTGTGAAACCAGAGGAATGTTTAGACTTGTTAATCTAAATGATGGAATTTAACCAAAGGGGCTTTTAACGAAAAAGGGGATGGCGATTTTGGGCAGAGGACATTTAACGACACCAAGGCTGTGCGACGTGTAATGTGAGGACTTACTCTGGAGTCAGCGGGCTGGCTCGGTTAGGTGGGTTGCTATCAGCGGTCCTAGCCTCCTGAATGTTCTCCAGAAAGTTCGCTTACTGGTGAAGCGTTCCCCACCCAGGGATGCCGTCGCGTACGCGTCTCGTCCAGAGGGTTTGCAGCCCGGGGTAGAGAGAGAGATGTCCGGTTGTTGCCCAAAGCACCTGGGCCTTCGTGTACCGTTAAAAATCTGAGGTTGTGCAGGTCATTGCAGTGTCCATGAAAGAGTTCTTAGCTGTTGCTGGTTAAGACTTGCTTCTGCGCGCGCTCCTTGGAAAAGGGGTCAGCGGAGGCGGAGGGGCAAGAGCCCAGAGGCAAGAGCAAAGAGGGAGAGTTTTGGCTCGCAGCCAGCTTTTATCAACTTTGAGCCGGGGGCACTCTTCCGGCGGAAGAGGAAGTTGCTTGGGAACATCTAAACTAAAGTTTAACTAAAGCTTTTAAAACATTCCTTTTGTTTCACCCCATTCTCATAACACACACCAAAACATTTATACTTGTAGGATTATACAAAGAAAAGTCGAGTATTATGAATATGTAGAATATTGTTGAAACATTAATTACATTTCATTCAAAACAAAACGGAAACCATAAACCATAAAGGGAGTTATTTGGTCGCAACTCCGTGTCCTGGAAAAAAACAGTAGAAACAACACAATATCAAAAATACATTTTCCTTTAATGTAAGAATTACGAAATTGTCTTTTGATGATTGGATAGAGTCATTTGTTCATTTGACCACCAGGGGCGGTCTTTGATCATTCTTGGATGTTAGGATCAAAAGCATTCTGATTGTCAATCAGAATGGAGATGGAGCGCTCTCGCTCCAGAGAGAGAGGAGTCCTTGAATCCAGCTGAAACAACAACTTTATCTTCAGTTTATGGTTAAAAAGACATGGCGCCAGGGGGGTGGTACTGGTCCTGAGCCACCTTTGACCCTGGTGCCTGGTGGACCCAAGTTCCACTGCTTGTAAAAGCAAAAAGCAAAGTCATTAATAACATTTCTTGTCCATACATTACTTTGGCCATACTTTTATCTGAAAGAAAACAGTGTTAAATTTCAGGCTCCAGATACAGGCTTGTCTCTGAAGGCCTCTGGCAATGGCAGAAAAGGCAGGACAGTTAATCTGTGGGGATTCCAATGGTGGTTCTGCTACACACATCAGCTCTATGTTCACAGACGGAAAAATGAAGCATATAAAGAAAAGAACACTGTCCCTACTGTCAAACATGGAGGAGGCTCTGTTATGTTCTGGGGCTGCTTTGCTGCATCTTGCACAGGGTGTCTTCAATCTGTGCAGGGTACAATGAAATCTGAAGACTATCAAGGGATTCTAGAGAGAAATGTGCTGGCCAGTGTCAGACAGCTTGGTCTCAGTCGCAGGTCATGGGTCTTGCAACAGGACAATGACCCAAAACACAGCTAAAAACACCCAAGAATGGTTAAGAGGAAAACATTGGACTATTCTAAAGTGGCCTTCTATGAGCCCTGACCTCAATCCTAATGAGCATCTTTGGAAGGAGCTGAAACATGCCGTCTGGAAAAGACACCCTTCAAACCGGAAACAACTGGAGCAGTTTGCTCATGAGGAGTGGGCCAAAATACCCGCTGAGAGGTGCAGAAGTCTTAGGACGATGACCTACCTGATGGCAATCTGGGCCAAGGATAAGTATTTTTCTGACTATTTCTTGTGTTTCACAAAGTTTAGTACCTCATTTCTCTATGTTTGCCACAGCTCCTATTTATGAAGTGTTTACCTAAAACTGTACCAACAGAGGGGTAAATTATGGATGTTTTACTGTGAAATTTGACAAACAGGAGGGAAATGTTAGAGCTTTTCGCAGGTTTACAGGTTGTCAAATTGTACATAAGCTAAACAAGGCAAAATATTATAACTAAAGGCCAACACTGTTTTTGCATGAGCAAAGGTTTATTAAAATGTATTGTGTGTGTGTAAAACTAATAAATGAAGTATTTCAAATGTCATGCAGCTGAATCCAGCCGTGCACATCATACCAAGACGTCTCAGAATAACCAAGTTCCTGTTTCAGGCTGGATGCAGAAAGGCAACTCCTTATAAGTAGCGGATTTTCGCTGTTCCTGTTTTTGAGCTAAGTGCAGAAGTATAACCATATATGCAACTGTTTCTGTAAATGGCCAACACCTCACCCTGCGAGGTGGGGGGGAGGCAGATTCTGTGTGTTTCAATAAAACTGCTTGGGGACAGTGTGGCCGGTCGGAGATGGGACGAGCCCAAGTTCAGGCGCCACATACTAGTCCTCCCCATGCATGTAAAAAAGATTGAAGGTTGATCTCCAGAGAAATCTGCTTAAAAATACACTGTTTTGTGTATTGATTCCTTGACAGTTGGATTTCCGTTTTCTGTGTGGAAGGTAGCATACGCACATTGTTTCTGCATAAGCAAGCTTTATAAATGAGGCCCCGGGTCACAAACATGGTCTATTTGCAAAGGGAGACAGACAGGGGAATTTATAAGAACAACTGGAGATGCTGGGGATTGAACCCAGGACATCATACATGCATAGCAAGCGCTCTACCACTGAGCTACATACCCTTGAGCAGCACAAAAACAATAAGAAAGAGGCAATTTCTCCCACATGAATGAAATTTTTTTGAGATTTTGAGTTTACTCGCTTCATATGCATAAAATTTGCTTCATTCGCCTGTCAAATTCACTTAATAACAGACCTTTGCGTCTGTTTTTAAGTGAATTTGACGCGCGAATGAAGGGAGGGGCTTCTGCCAGGTGGATTTGACTTCTGGTCTTGTTAAAGAATGGTTGAGATGGATTTTTTTGAAAGAGTAGCTGTGCTCTATTAACTTTAAACTGACTAGTTTTTTGTGCACTTATGCTTTTTGTACCTTATGTTGCAATAAATTGCTTCCATTGTTTTCCTCACTTGTAAGTCGCTTTGGATAAAATTACTAAATGACTAATGTAATGTAATGTAAATGGAGGACGGAAAAACGGCGTGAACCTGTTTGGCGCTGTGTGTGGGTCCATTGGATGCTTAAGAGGCGGAACCAGCTTCCGTGAGTTTCACCAACTTCTCCAGGAGCTGTGCCTGAATGTCTGCCGCTTTTAGCGGTACTTGCCACTGAGCCGGCCCCAGTTCGACCTGTTGTCCTGTGTCGGTGCGAGGTTTTCCCTTAGGACAGTAACTACTGACACTCTATTTAAGTCTGTCCATCTGTCTCCAGTCAATATTTGGTGTGATTATGAGTAATTAATATGTGGACAACTACAGTCTTCTGAACACAGTTATCAGTACAATCAATATAGTATTATGCCTATAAAACTGTAAATTGTATTTACAATTGTATTTATAACATTTTGTTGTATTTCTTATTTGTGTTTATTTCTTTAATAAATGGAGCCAGCCTCCAAAAGGAATGACTAATGGCTTGTTTCTCATTAATACCACCACACTGGTCCAGTCACAAATAAATGTTTTCTTACTTTACTTTACTTTACAAGACAGTAACCTCTGCAGAGAAGGGACCAGACTTAAGAGAAGAGCTCATCTTCTGAACATGGAGCTGGAGCTACAGCATGTGTTTGGAGAGCTTCTGAACTGGGTCTTCTCTGGGGGTTGCCCTGCATGAAATGACCAGTGTTGGTAACTGCGTTAGAGTATGACGGCGTTACTAACAGAGTTTATTTTTCAGTAACGGAGTAATCTAATTAATTACTTTTCCCATCGTTGCAACGCCATTATCTTTACTGAGAATGTAATGTGTCGCGTTACAACAATTTGGTTGAATAAAGTGTCATGCTTTGGCTACACGTCAGCTGCCTGGCGAGAGCAGGGGTGGGGATGATGGCACTGTTGCAAATGCAATGATGACTGGGTGGGCGGTGCCCTGCTCACGCGGTCTCACTGCACGCTCTGACTACCACTAAACACTAGACAGCGTCAGCGACAATGGTAGCATTCTCTAACTGGAAGTTCCGGCACTATTTCTCGTTAATTGAAATTAAGGGCAAGAATGTTTCTGTATGCCCAGAAAAAAAAAAAAAAAAAAATTTATCCACGTCTGCCTCAAGCAACTCAAATCTTATGAAGCACCTCACATCAACACATGCTAACACGACACTTGTTTGCTTCTCCTCCTACGATACAACCACTGGTTTAGTTGTTAGATGAGAGGAGTATTTTAGTATTATTTTCAATATATTTTTTTATATAATTTCATTTCTATGCATATCAAATGGCAGACTGCAATCTATTGAGTTCAAATAAATACCAAATGTTCTAAAATAATGTATATAGTGTTTTTATTCTTCAATCAGTTAATTTAAACATCTTTGATAATAAAGATGTTATAGAACGTAATAGCGTTATAAAACATAAAAAAATAACTTCACAGTTACTTTGCTGGGTAACTAATTACTTTGTGGTAACTGAGTTACTAACTCAATTACTTTTAGGGAGAAGTAATGTGTATCTGTAACTACCTGTACTATCTGTACTTTTTTAAGGTAAGATGACCAACACTGGAAATGACATATGAAAAAAAGCAGCAAAACATTATCAACTCATTAACAAACCACCAGGGTTGTGTTTGTATGTGAATGTAAGAGCCTAAGAGGGTTTACTGTAAATTATTGTATATGATATGTATATATTGCCCGTACACGCCTGTGGATAAAACAGCAGATGTGAATGGGGCAGGGGAAGCTGAAGCTCATGAGCTCTGACCCAGGCTCATTGGCATCAAAAGTCAGCTCTCTCATGACAATATATACACACATAGATAAATTATTAAATATTAATACAATATGAACATTAGACCAGTTACAAACAACACATATCCCCTATGTGGCTTCACTTGTCCACACTCCTCCTGTCTCTGAATGCCCTGCTGCTGCTTCTGTCTCGCCCTGGTTCTCGGGGTGGTTGTACCCTGCAGACCGGTTCTCCTCGGACCCCCTCTCGACAGTCCCGCTTGTCTCTCATGGGAAGACGAGGGGTCGAGGAAAAACAGAACCACTTACCAATTTTTTCCTAAACCTCCTGCTAACCCACTCCTCTTCTCAATCTCCTTTCTTCTCTCCTTTAAATACATGGCTCTTTCTGCACACTTTCTCTTAATAAACATAAACTCGTCAGTGGAAAACTAGTTGTAAAGTACAGCAAATTAGCTCAGGCATAAGCTAGCTAGTTTACATTTACATTTAGCAGACACTTTTATCCAAAGCGACTTACATTCACCAGTGTTACATTTATGGTTGACGCTTTCATTTAAAGCGACTTACATTAAGGTTCCTTTCACCAGTGTTACAGCTGGAACACCACTGGAGGCAAGGTGGGTTAAGTGTCTTGCCCAAGGACACAACGACAGTATGAACTGTGGAGAGAGCGGGAATCGAACCGCCTACCTTCCGGTTGAAGGACGACCGCTCTACCACTGAGCCACTTTGCAACTTACCAGAGTTTCCGACCCCCTCACTCACTTTCCTTCGAGCAGGAACCTTTAAGATTCCTGGCTCTATAAAAGTACAAAGATGTATTGTAGCCCACAGGCTGCCCCGATAACATCGTCCTCAATTGTGGTTTTGGATTTCTGTCTCTATGGGCCGCCTTCGTTTGTTACGCTGTAAGCACATCACTGCCAGAGCAAGCTCCTGATTGGTTAACGTTGCGCAAATTTTCGCGCAAAGTTCAGACGTCTAATCACGTCTCTGCATTGACTTAACATGTAAATCACTCGCACTTAACGCTTTTTTTGCGTAAGGTGTAAACAGTCTGTGAGAATAGTCCATCCTCCAGGTCATTAATAAGATAAAAGGTTAATAAACATCTGTAGTGAGGTCACAGTGTTACACTATGTGCATACAGGCTAAGCATGAAATGACAAATAGTCTTGATGAAAATTTAACCTTGAGTTCACAATGTCTCATGGCCATGAATCAAGGAAAGTCCCCTGAGTTGTATGGCGTCATTTAGCTCTCTTTATTATGAGAGCGCACCCACAATATAAACGAGCACAGGGGAAGAGCTAGAGAGCGCAAAAACAGAAACTGAGAGCTCAGAAATTATCTTGTGGCGAGAAAAGCTGTTATCACGAGCGTATAAAATTTAATTTAGCACACATTTTGAAGTCACATCATTGTTTACAACTGCTAGCTCTCGATGTCAACTTTGCTGAGCGCTCACTTCTGCTTCTGAGCGCTCTCTCATTGAACATGTAACATGAACATGACTAGACGATTGCCGATACAATAGAGTGCTTACTACTCACTTATTTCACTGGGCTTTTCCTGGATAATGAGCAACTGGCCACATCATCGATATCTTTGAGGACATAATGAACTTATTTATGTAACTTATTCATTTCATATTTTTTTTATTGGATTGGGACAGTGTATGTTGATGAACATACATGAGACACAGCCACATAAATGTGCTTTATGGCATAAACTTGCCAGATTGTAGCCTTAGGCTAATTTCCACCTGTTAAGTGTCTTGCCCACACAACAACATTCATGTGATTATAGTTTACTGTGGGAGTTAACATATTCATTTTTATGTAGATATATTTCTGACTGATATTTTTTTGTATTGGGCAGTTTAAATTAAGAATTTGCATGTTATTGTGTCAAATAATTATGCTTAATTATGTGGGCTACTAACTAATCAGAGGTTGTTGTGTATTTTTCTATGATATTTGGTAAAAGTGTGTATTTTATGACAAATTTTGAAATTTTAAACACAAATCCAATATTACTCTTTTTTAGCACTCTGTAACCTAAATTGTTACACTCTTACCATTTGGGGACAAAAATGTCCTCTTTCAAAACGTCATAAAAATAGTATATGTTAATATTTTTTTCTACTTTTTTTTGCATAAATCTCTTAATCCACATCAGTCCTGATCATAAATGTCAAATATTGTAATATTTTCAAAAACACAGATGAAAATATACATAAATGTAGCTATGTAAGAATGAGATAAAAGTAAACAATAAAAAATATAAGAATAAAATCTAAAAAATATAAAAAATGTGTAATGTGGGAATAAATCTAGATCGCAAAATAATGTACATGAATGTAAACTGTAGACTTAAAATATTAAAAAATGTACAGGGATGTACAGTGTGCATATATGCATTTAGCTGTGGTCTTAAATATTAAGAATCACATGAAGGTGCAGGAAGCAAATGTGCAAAACAGTTTGTAGCAAAACAGAGTGACACTGTCAGTGTGTCAGTGTGAGGTAGCTGGTTTAGAGTTCAAGAGCCTGATGGCCTGTGGGAAAAAACTCCTCCTGAGTCTCTCGGTTTTTGCCATCAGGCTACGGTAGCGCTTACCAGATGGCAGCAGAGTGAAAATATGATTACTGGGGTGGGTGGAGTCTTTGATGATTTTGCAGCTCTGCTTCTGCAGCGTTTGTGGTAGATGTCCTGCAGAGAGGGGAGAGCAGACCCTGAAATGCGCTCAGCTAAGCGCACAACTCTCTGCAGGGCTTTGCAGTCTTGACTGGAGCTGTTCCCATACCACACAGAGATACATTGAGTCAATATACTTTCTATAGCTCCAGAATAGAAAGTTTTCAGGATTGCTGGTGAGATCCTGAATTTCCTCAGCTGTCAGATAGTACAGTCTTTGCCTGGCTTTATTTACCTGAGTTTGAGTGTGAGTAGTCCAAGTCAGGTCCTCAGAGATGTTTACACCAAGGTACTTGAAGCTACTCACCCTCTCCACAGGGGTCCCGCTTATTGTAAGAGGAGTGTAGGGCTGCTGCTGCGTCTTCCTGAAGTCTACAATCAGTTCTTTTGTTTTGCTCACATTCAGAGAGAGGCAGTTGTCCTGGCACCATGATGTTAATTTCTCTACCTCATCCAAGTATGCGGTCTCATTGTTGTTGTGAATGAGGCCCAGAACCACAGTATCATCAGCGAATTTGATAATGGATGTGGAGCTGTGCGAGGACACGCAGTCGTGTGTGTAGAGGGAGTAGAGCAGGGGACTCAGGACACAGCCCTGTGGGGCTCCTACGTTCAGTGTGATGGAGCTGGAGGTGTACTGGCCTAGTTTCACCACTTGAGGTCTGCCGGTGAGGAAATCAAGGATCCAGTTGCAGAGTGAAGGATTCAGTCCGAGGTCTATGAGTTTGGAAGCTAGATTAATGGGGACTATAGTATTAAAAGCTGAGCTATAGTCAATAAATAGCAGTCTTACATAGTTCCTGTTATTGCTGTCAATGTGTGTAAGAGAAGAGTGCAGGATGTGAGAGGTGACATCATCTGTGGATCTGTTTGGGCGATAAGCAAACTGAAGGGGGTCCAAAGTATCCGGGATGGAGGAGCAGATGACGTTTTTAACCAGTCCCTCAAAGACCTTCATGACTATTGATGTGAGGGCAACTGGACGATAGTCATTTAGACAAGAGGGTTTATTGTTTTTTGGCACAGGGATGATGGTCGATTTTTTGAATGAGGTGGGAACCACCGATGTGGCAAGAGACTCATTAAAAATGGATGTAAACAAACCAGCGAGCTGATCAGCGCAGGACCGCAGAACACGGCCAGAAATCCCATCAGGTCCAGCTGCTTTCCTTACATTCACTCGCTTTAGTGCCCTTCAACCTCGTCCTCCGTCACGGTGATCACATGATGATCGCTGCTCTGACTGCTGCTTCCTGGCGCTGATCGGCAGACTCGCACTGCTTTGATTGCTTTGGCGGCCGTAGAAAGTGTTAAGCTCGTCAGCCAGCGACGGATCTGCTCTCACCTCTGTAGAGGATTTATTTCCAAAGTCACAGATGGTCCTTAGTCCTTGCCACATGCGTCGGGAGTCATTTAGCTGGAAATGTGACTCAATGCGTTCCCTGTGTCTGTGTTTTGCGGCACTTACTGCGTGTCGGAGAGCATAGCACGATGCTTTGTACTCGCTCATGTTTCCCGACAGAAGGCCGGCATTGTAAGCAGCAGTGCGTTTGTTTATTGCTGCACGGATTGATCTGTCCACCCACGGTTTCTGATTGGAGAAAGACCTTATAGTTATTTTGTCCGTAGCTTGTTCGGCTAGTGTTACGCCTCTGTAAAAGAGGAAATGGACAATGAAACACAGACGCGATGCTGCTTCTGTTCAGTCCAATGGTGTAATGTATTTTTTCATAAACAGCATATTAACTCATTATCACAATTACATTTTAGTTAACATTTTTTACATGACATCATGTCTCTAAGTAACTTCACAATTTGGAAAACATCAGCTGGTCACAGTTATAACTGTTAATAAAATACCTGAGTCAACCCTTAAAGTGAGTTATCAAAAATATCAACATGTATGTTTGCAGCATCTTAAAACAGTATTATTTAAACAAAAATAGGTTTGACTTTACTCTGTGAATGTTTAGAAGAATAAACAGTATAAAATATGTATTCTGTAATGCTATAACACTGTTTTATAGTTACCCTCAGTAGTAGCGTTGTGCTTACACATACTATATTGCTTTACATTAAACACTCAGTTATCTAAACTTAAACAATAGCACTTTTACCTTTTCTGTATAATATACCACAATGACGCACATAGAAAATGGCTGCGGTGTTCCGTCACCGTCACCCTTTAACCTCGATTCACGTGCAACAACATGTGCTACAGTACACAGCTAGCATGCAGGCAACACTATAGCAACACTTCAGACTGTTAAATGCACATGAACTATTACAATCACAAACGTTTACTCCCCGCATGTTCCTTACATTACTAAACACATAAATAAATCATTAGTACACAATACAACCCTTGTTCATACCTGTAAAAGAGGAAATGGACAATGAAACACAGACGCGATGCTGCTTCTGTTCAGTCCAATGGTGTAATGGAACGTCAGCTGCGCGCTACAAGCTGAACGAGGCATTATTAATCGTTAACAGATAATCACTGAACAAGGCATTAGCAATCGATCACAAACTGGTACTTAACCTTAAAGTGAAACTTACGTAAACGATTAAACTATTAATCTCTTTGAACAATGGATTACAGATCTATAACTTATAAGTGTATTTTAATTCTCTTTTTTATGGACCATTTTAAAGATATTATAACTTGTATAAAATCATTGAATGACATGCAATGTATAACATCATTTTTTTTATCATCCTTACACTAGCGTGTTTACAAAGCTTAGCGCTACATCCGTGAACTCGCTGACGTCCAATGAGCTTGCGCGAAACATGACCCAGTCTACGTCATCGAGAGCCGCCTGTAACGTTGCTTCTGATTGGGCGGACCAACGCGTCACCACCCTCTGCACCGGAGGTTCTTGAACGAGCCGTTGTTTATATTCCGGTGTGAGGAAAATGGCGGCATGGTCCGATTTGCCGAAAGCCGGTAGTGAGCGAGCTTTGTAGGCATTCTTAAACTGAGTGTAGCAATGATCCAGTGTATTCGGTCCTCTGGTTGGACAGCAAATAATGGATAGGTGTTCCAGATGAGGCGAGCAGGAGCGCGACAGAGTGGAGATATTCCTGGGGTCACACCATTTCTTGTTAATCATGAAACAAACTCCCCACCCTTGGATTTGCCGGCCTCGGCTGTCCTGTCCATCCGTGAAACAGAGAAGTTTTCAGACGGCGTTACAGCAGACCCAGGGCGTGAGCCACGTTTCAGACAAACAAAGGATGTTACAGTCCCTAATGTCCCGTTGGAAGTTTATCCTGGCTCTAAGATCATCCATCTTATTCTCCAGAGACTGGACATTGGTGAGCAAAATGCTCGGTAGAGGAGGGCTGTGTGCTCTTTTCCTCAGTCTGTTGCGAATCCCAGCACGTCTCCCGCGGTGTTTCTTGTTCCGTCGCCTCGGGTGGCTATTCAGGTGACCATTGTTTATCACGGCGTCCCGGAGAATCTCAGGTGGCCACGACGGGTTGGAGGATAAAGTGTCGTGAAACAGGTCAGTGAAGCGGTGTCCAATGTCCAAAAGTATCGCCTTTTCGTATGAAATCAGTGCAGAGGTAATGTGTGTAAAAAGAGAAAGCAGAAGTAGGTAAAAAAGTAAATAAGAACACAATCTAAGCGGAGCGACCTGGACGGCGGCCGGACACAGCGGCGCCATCTTGACTAGAAAGTAAATACTTTAAAAGTTTCAGAATTTTAACCCTTTATATGCCAGTGTATATGATGGCATTACATCAGCCAATCATCAGAACAGTGTCAGATTACCCTCCAAAGCAAGAGCTTAGATGCTCTATAAATAAATCACAAATACAACATAAGAAAAGTTTATTTTGAACAAACAAAGATTTAACAAAATTGGAACAGACATTTATATTGCTTTTACAACCTGAAACCAGCTGCAATCAGCTCTTCCCGCCTGTGGATGTGTGCATGCACACGCTCACGTGTGTGAGTTCAGTTCATTCCCGTGCACAGGAATCACAGCAGAAAGATGTGTGAACTTTGCAAATATATTTTCCACACTTGCAGCAGGTAATGGTGGCCTTCTTCCGTGGGCCAGTGCACTGCATGCACAGTCATCTTTTTGGGGACTTGGAAGTTCCTGGGTACCCACTGAGACTGGCACTGTCCTCCCCTTGCTGTGGCTCTTGTGCTTCTTCTACCTTGGCAGCCGCACTTTGATGCGTGGGGTAGCTGCTTTCGTTTTTGGATTAGTGGAGTGACTAATGCCATTCCCAGCTCCTCTAGAAAAATCCGGCGCTTGTACAATCTGCTCCTGTTCCAGGTTGGATTCACAGCGACCCCGGAATGGAACCAGCTGCTCATCTACACATATATCTCTAGCAGGGTTGAAGAGAAGAGAGAGACGATGTTCCCACTTCTCCCACAGCTCCGAAATAGCAGCAAGCTTGTTACCTCTCTGACGTTGGGGCCGTGTTAGACGATCAAACCGCAGCTTAGAGGCTATCATTTCAAATTTTGTGCGGGACATGGTGGATGGGAAGATGGCACGTCCAGACTGTTCACTCCACAGGCTTCGGGTGCTCTCATTCCGTGACTGATAAACTCCGACTAAAATGAGCAGGCCAAGGAACGCCTCCAGCGCCATCTTTGTAATGTCTCTCCAGGCTTGGATGGTGCGTCTCCCCTGCAGGTTGGTCATCTTCAAGATGTACTGGCTAGAGTTGTGACGTTCGCGAACGAACCGATTCTTTTGAACGGCTCACAAACATGAACGATGGGAGCCGAGTCCCGGCTGGAGGGGAGCCGTTCTTTCTGTCGTTCTTTTTTCCTATGCGTGTCTCACACAGATGCACACAAATGAGCTCCTCCGCGAGACAGAACAGTTATAGGGGGAGGGGCGCACCCAGCGCAGGCCGACCCTTTACAGCGTGATGATATTAGTTATTAGTTGTGCACGCATCCTTCACGTGAGTACTTCATTGCAGCCCACTTTGTTATTGTTCATTGACTTGAAGGGGCTGATGTCCTATTTGCAAAGTTTACAGTAGTAGTATGTAGTAGAAGTATGTAGACATTTACATTTTATTTATTCTAATTTTATCTACTTTAAATATTTTTTGTTTTCTATCAAAATGTTCTTGTGTGGAAGTGTTTGTAGTAAAAGCTGTTTTGCACAGAAATTCATTGCAGCTGGCTTTGTTTTTGAAGTTTATTTGTGAGTAGGTATTGTATGTAAAGCTACGTTGACTTATAACATAAGTCAACGTAGCTTTACACACACACACACACACACACACACACACACACACACACACACACACACACACACAGACACAGACACAGACACACACACACACACACACACACACACACACACACTTTGTACTAAATGTAAATCCAAAATAGTGATGTCACTGTCTAAGCAGAGGGATTTGTGCGACCCTATGGAATATAGTCCACACATGACAAATGAGGTAATAATCAATATTTCAGAATAATTCAAACTCAGATATTGGTGTGTGATATCTGAGTTTTAATTATTTGACTACAAATCTCACCTCATCATTCCTCCCAGTGATTATTTCCAGGATAAACTGAGATGCCCCCAAGCTGGCTTCTTAAAACTGACTAAATATTTAAAAAGAGCCAAAGAGCCGTTCTATTGAACGGCTCTTTGAAAGGAACGGATCGCGAAGATCCGGATCCCCTCAAAGAGCCATAAATCCCATCACTAGTACTGGCTCATCTCATCAGTGATGAAAAGATCCCAGCATGATTTTACCTGATCAGTGATGCGGGCAATGGCGTATCTTGTCGGCCCGGGGCGCAGACAGTTGGCTGGAAAGTACCGGACCGTCTCTGAATAAGAAGCTGACCAGGAAACCTTTCCATTTTTGGATGTCCATTGAGGAGTTGCTGTCTCCTCCCCCTCTTCGTTGAACTCCAAGCTGTCATCTGAGCTGTAGGGGGAACCAGATTGCATGGAGAAATCCCAGTCAGAGTTAGATGTATCTTCCGGGGAGGAAGAGTATGGGGACTGGGCTCGCGGGTTGGCATCCTCAGTCATGTCCCCACGAGACCCCATAACCTGTTCCAGAGCTTGCAGTACATTAAATTTAGTGTTTTTACAAAATCGACGTGCCATGACTGCCAGTTATGAAATGAACACACAGCTCTTGACCTGGCTATATTTATAAGTTCAGTGTACGGTCACACCTGTGTAAACAGAGTTGTTGCCACCACACTGTTTACTTTTGTGCTGCTGCAATTTGTTGCTCTCAAGTTTGTTATGATGCAGAGGGGGTGTTAAAAGTTCATGGGGACAAAGGGGGTTAAACTATAGCTTTTATCCTCTCACTTCAAAGACACATCAACCAGAGTAAAAAAGTTAAGGTGCCAAACGGCAGTTTTGATGGTATTCAATGGGAGTTCATTTTTAAATCATACAAAGCACAAAAAATAATAATTGATCAAAATTAATTTTAATGCCAATCAAGGACAAATCCAAGACTCTAATAATTCCCCCAAGAAAATTTCACTTTGCATTCAGATTATTAAAAATATTGCAATTTTATGGTGATTTTTTAACAATATTTTGGGATGCCATCATATACACTGGCATATAAAGGGTTAACATTTTGAAAATATTACAATATTTGGCATTTATGATCAGGACTGAAGTGAATTATAAGATTTATGCAAAAAAAAGTAGAAAAAAATATTAACATATATTATTTTTATGGTGTTTTGGAAGAGGACATTTTTGTCCCCAAATGGTAAGAGTGTAACTTTTTTAATTCAGGGTACAAGGGTTAACATCTGTAGCCCTTTCAGCAATTTCAGGTGATATTTTGGTCACTTTATCTTTTACACATGTACTGTTCTTAACATTTTTATAGTTTAGCAGTTCTTTTATGTCCTATGCAACATTTAATACTGTTTTAGCTTCTATTTATTCATTCATTAAACATCACTTGCTGTATTTGCATAAGTATTTCTGCAAATAACAGACGTGTTGAGGTTGATTAGCACTAATGAACTGTACTGTACAATTTTAAATGGATAAAGGCACTGTACTCTATGTATGTAATGCAGCTCTGTGTGGGTCTGAGGCTCTAGACAACTAAGTTTATAGCTTATACCAGTGTTCGAGTCGAACAGTTTTTGAGTCCAAGTCACTTTTAAGTCCTTAGTTCTCAAGTCCGAGTCAAGTCACGAGTTCTTTTGTCTGAGAATAAAAAAGTTTAAGCCACAGGTCCAAGCCCGAGTAATAAAAAAGTAGGTCCTTCTGACCCTTGAGTCATGAAAATTAGCCTGATGACGCAATTTGAGTCTAAGTCAGGGACTCGAGGACTTAATCTCTGTCTTATTCTCCTCCATGACCTCCTGTCGGTCTGACCTATCCCCTCCTCGATGAAGGACTGTTGCATTGGCCATTACACCTCCTGGCTCTGGGCAGGACAGGTGTTTGATGGCACCCGTCTCCTCCTTCACCTTTGTTGCTTCCTCTGGAGGAGCCTGGGGCAGGTGACTAGATACAGGACACCATTGTTCTTCCAGGGATGAAACTAAAATTCCTCTTCATTATTCTAGATAAAATTACATTTATGTATTATTAATATGATGATAATCAGTAGTAGTAGTAGTCATTGCATCGGCAATCGTCTAGTCAAGCCTTACATCCATGACGTATATCCAGTTGAAAAAAATACATCGAGGGCGAGGAGAATGTTCAAAGAGAGAGCGCTCAGAAGCAGAAGTGAGCGCTCAGCAAAGTTGTTATCGAGAGCTAGCAGTTGTAAACAATGATGTGACTTCAAAATGTGTGCTAAATTTAATTTTATACGCTCGCCACAAGATTATTTCTGAGCTCTCAGTTTCTGTTTTTGTGCTCTCTAGCTCTTCCCCTGTGCTCGTTTATATTGTGCGCTCTCATAATAGAGAGATCTAAATGAGTAGACTTTTTAATTTCTATAATTCTATTTACGTACATTTCCACATTGTTGTGCTCAGGGGCCTCATTTATAAAAGGTTGCGTAGGCAAAGAAAGGCCATTTTATTTATATAGCATAATTCATTCACTGGATAACTCAAAGATTTAGATTAAGAAATCAAAGAACATTTAAAAAATTTTAAAAGAATAGTGCAGATTAAAAAAAACACTTTAAGTTGTAATGTAGGCAAAGCTAAAAAGGAAGATTTTTAACCTCTCCTTGAACACTGTTAAAGTGCAGGCTTGTTTTACTTTATCTGGGAGGCTGTTCCAGGTTTTTGGTGCATGAAACTTAAACGCTGCTTCACCATGTTTAGTTCCAATTCTGGGCACGAGCAGAAGGCCTGTCTCAGATGTTCTCAGAGTCCGAGGAGGTTCATATGCAACTAGCATGTCAGAAATATATTCTGGTGCTATACCTTTAAGAGACTTGTAAACCAGCAGTGCTATTTTAAAGTCTATTCTCTGAGCAACAGAAAGCCAGTGCACAGATTTTAAAACTGGCGTGATGTGTTGTACTTACTGGTTTTAATTAGAACCCGAGCAGTAGCGTTCTGAATAAACTGCAGCTGTCTTAACCTTTGTTTTGCATGGATAAGTTTCTCTAAGTCTGGTTGAGACATTATCCCTTTGACTTTGGAAATGTTTTTAAGGTGAAAAAAATGCTAATGATGTAATTGACTTAATGTGACATTGGAAATCCAAGCCTGAGTCCATGATGACCCTTAGATTCCTAACCTGATTTTTTGATTTTAGAGAAAGAAACTCGAGGTGACTGCTGACATGTTTCTGTGGCTCAAAGATGATTAGTTCAGTCTTGTCGCTGTTCAGTTGGAGAAAATTATTTTGCATCCACACGTCAATCTGTCTGATGCAGTGACAGTGAATGGATTGGTCCATTTTCACCTGCTGTGAGTGAAATGTAAATCTGAGTGTTATCTGCATTATTAGGGTTAGATAGGTCACAGCTGCGTATTAACTGGCCTAAAGGAAGAATGTAAAGATTAAATAATAGGGGTCCAAAGATAGACCCCTGTGCAACCCCACATGTCAGGTCCATTTGGTCTGATACAGTTACCAACCAAAACAAAGTACTTGCTGTCTTCAAGAAAGGACTGAAACTATTAAAAGGCAGTTCCAGAGATGCCTATCCATTCCTCTAATCTTTGTGACAAGATTCCATGGTCCACTGTATCAAATGCTACACTCAAGTCCAACAGAACCAAGACAGAGACTTTGCCCGCGTCTGTGTTCAGATGGATGTCATTTGTGACTTTGATAAGTGCAGTCTCAGTGCTGTGATGGGGCCTGAATCCTGACTGAAAAGGATAAAAGCAATGACTCATTCAATGACTTTCTCTAAAAATGGGAGTTTTGATATGGGTCGATAGTTGTTGAGCACTGTAGCATCAGGACTCCTCTTTTTTAGGAGAAGTTTGCTGACAGCAGTTTTTAAGGTCCTTGGAAATGTTCCAGACTGTAAGGAATTATTGACTATATCAATGAGTTGTGGTAACAAATGGCTTAGTATTGATTTTAGAAATCTAGTGGGTAAAATATCTAGGCAGCAGGTGGATGAACTCAGGCTGGAGATGTTTTTTTTTCCTTGTCATTAATGGGCGTTAAATTTGTTAACCCAACCAAGTGTCTCCTAGATGGCAGCTGAAGGTTCTGGCCTGATGGAGCCTACATGACAATATCATCTGCAAAAATCAGAGACAAAATCATGTGGTCCCCAAACCGGACTCCCTTCAGCTCCTTGGTGCATCTAGAAATGCTGTCCATAAAAAATAATGAACAGGACCGGTGACAAAGGGCAGCCTTGCTGGAAACCAACATGCACCGGGAACAAGTCTGACTTCCTACCGGCAATGCGAACCAAGCTCCTGCTCCGGTCGTACAGGGACCAGACAGCACTTGGCAGAGGGCCCTGGACCCCATACTCCGGGAGCATCCCCCACAGGCTACCGCAAGGGACACGGTTGAATGCCTTCTCTAAATCCACAAAGCACAAGTGGAACTCCCATGCATCCTCCAACACCCTAAAGAGGGTATAGAGCTGGTTCCTCTATTCTTGGAAAGTTGGACCCCCACCCTGGTCTGCCAGTCCAGAGGTACTGTCCCTAACCGCCCAGCAATGTTGCAGATGTGTGTCAGCCAAGACTGCTCCACAACATCCAGAGACTTGTGGTACGCGATTCTCATCCACCCTCGGTGCCTTGCCACTGAGATGCTTCTTAACTACCTCGGTGACTTCAGCTTGGGTAATAGACAACGCCACCTCCAAACCCTCGGCCTCTGACGTGTTGGTGGGACTTGTTAAAGTCCTAAGACGTGTCGGTGGAATTTAAGAAATCCCTCTAAGTATTCCTACCACCGTCTGACAACATCCCCAGTTGAAGTCAACAGTCGCCCTTAACAACCACAACCTTCACTGTAAACAATGTTGGCAGGGCACTACTTCCCAGTCCTTAAGGCCCGTTCACACCGGGACAAATTTCGAGCGCGATATTCGCCGACGTTTAACGCCTTGTGACTAAACAAAGGGCGCCAATGTGAGTGTGCACACCAACGCGAAAAACGCCACGCGTAAAAGCGTAATTTTTAAAAAACGCCTCGGGTTCGTTTTTTTGGTTTGACGCGCCGTGTTAAAAACTATACGACCAATGAGATTGGAGCTTTTGCTCACGTGTCTGGAGCTTCTGAAGTTACAGTAAAAAACGGTCTTGCCGAGCACACATACGTAACGGCGAAGAAGATATACGCCAAGTAGCGTCTTGCAAGGCAGGATGAATGTAGAGCTGCTGGTCTCGTTGGTGTCGGAACACAAAGAACTATATGACAAACGCGACAGCGATTACAAAAATCTTGATAAAAAATAACTATTATGGAGTAGTATTGCACAGCACATGGGGGTATTTCTGTTTTACATTAAGCGCCATCTAATGTCAGGGAATGAATTTGCATGTTCACTCGGCTCATCGTCAGCGAAAATCGCTTGGGTGTGAACACAAAAAACGCATTGAAAAACGCTGGCGAATAACGCACACCGATATTCGTCCCGGTGTGTACCGGCCTTTAGGCGCCGGATGGTTTGCCAGTATCTCTTCGAGGACAACCGATAATCCTTCTAAATAGCCTCACCAAACTCCTCCCAGATCCAAGTTTTTGCTTCCACAATCACCTGGGCTGCAGCCCGCTTGGTCTGCCAGTACCCGTCAGCTGCCTCAGGAGTTCCACAAGTCAGAGCTGTACAATTTGGTCTCGTAAGCACCAACAACAGTGAAAACGACAGACACTCATGGCGGCTGAGCTGGGGAGCTATGAGCAAGCCCACACCAGCTTGCCACCTTTCACCTTGGGCCACTCCAGAGTAGTGGAGAGTTCAGCATCTCTCAAGGGGCGTGGTTCCAGAGCCCAAGCTGTGCACAGAGGTAAGCCCGACTATTACTAGTGTCTCCTAACATCCTCCACAAGCTCAGGCACCCTTGCGGCAATGTTCCGCATCCCTAAGGCCAATTTAAGTGTCCAGAGATCAGGTTGTCGGGGCCCTGCTGACCGATTCACTAAGCACCAGCTCCTTGCGGTTCCTCCCGCTGAGCCTGGCTGGGGCTCCGGGCAACGTTATGGTCCTTGTTTTTATTTTCTTCATAAAGGGCTTCTGAACCTTACGTAGTCTGACCCAACACCTAGGACCTGTTTGCCTTGGAAGACCCTACCAGGGGTATATAGCCCCAGACAACATAGCTCCTAGGATCAATCGAGTACTCAAACCCCTCCACTAGAATTAGGTGGCGGTTCAAGGAGGAGCAAAACAATTTTGTTCAACTAAATAAAATGTTAAGCTCGGAGAAACTAAAATGGTATAATAACATTATGCCTTATTCATATTTGTGCTAAGAGCCCCATCTAGTGTCTTCCTTAAAAATTGCATGTTTTTCCGTTTGGTCATCAGTTTAAAATGCCAGCTGTGAACACTCAGCGGACTGAGGCTTTTATCTGACAAACTGAACTAAATAGATAATTTTCTGTTTTGGTGTGAACTAATGAAGTGGACTACAAGTTTGAACACACCCTTAGCTTCAGTATTGCCAAAATGGTGGACGCTGATGTTGTGTGAGAGAAAACCACTTGACAACTCAAGAAATGGTTTCAACAAAGGCACCTGGATGTAGGTTTTTCCAAGGGAATAAAACATCTTGTTCAAACCATGTTCAGATGCCTTTGTTGAAACGTTTTCTTGATTATGTCCTGGATGACTGAGAACCTCCACACACTCTTGGAAACTCTTTAACCCGAAGGGTTTGGAGGAGGAGTCAGATGTTCATTTACTGCCCCACTACCAACAGCTCAAGAGCTCAAGAAATGACAGGCTGTATCAGCAAATATACAGCTAAAGACTTACTGCTGTTTTCTGTAGCAGTCAACAAGGGATTCAGAGGGTTACTAAATAAAGTGGACCCAACGTATAAAATGATTTTTGACCAATGACTTTTGAATATGCTGTTATAAGAAATTAACCTAACCTAAAGCAAAAAAAATTATGATAATTATCACAATACCAAGGAGTCATCAAGGCCTTGCAGTTTTGCAATTAATATTGTTTCATAAAGTTAATACCGTGAATATACTGAGACCATTACGTTCTGAGTTGTATGTATGTCTGCAACCTTTCAAGCAATCTTGTGAGCATTCAACTCCAATTCAGTGTACTGAAGTTGGATTACCATCTTGGTATATAAAATGTGAAAAAAATGGCTGGTGTGTTGTGTCTTTCTATTGTCTGTCACATAAATCCACCGTGCATACCTTTTTGCCAACAGAGAGAGCAGATCTCTGTGCAACTGCACCTGTGTAAGTTGCAACTGTGTAAATCTGAGCAAGTAACATGATATATTTTGTTTTGTTTTGAGACATTGACCTACATTGAGTAGTCCTGAAGCCTAATTTACGTGTGCATCTCTAGTGTCTAACCCTCTGCAACTACTGTGTATTACAAATGTTTGCATTGTTTACATAATTGTATAATAAAGTCTGTACATGTGTGCCAGGTGAAAAGCTTTCTATATTTTATATCTGCATAAATCTTCAAAACTAAACATCTGTCATTATCACAAAATGCTTCAGAGTAATTTAACACATCAAGGTTTGAAATAAAATTCTAGTAAAAGTAGACATTCTCTATAAACACAGTTATATGATGAAAACAAATCTGAGTTTTGTAAAACATAACTTTATTGAAGCAGAGATTAAGAGTCTAAAGCAAAGACTTACACATCATGAGAGGGTTAGTCTTCATGAAACCCACAGGTCAGCCTCTTTGGCAGAGTTCACCTGAGGACACAGAGGGTAAGAAACAGATTGAGTTTATGATTATACAGGGAGGGTTAATCCTAATTCTGAGGACATCTGGAGACATGCTGCAGTATAATATGCACAACCACAACATCAGACATCCCATCAGAAGTTGCGGGAGTCTCCCGCATATTGATAGCGGCTCCCTGATGCCCGCAAATTAGTTAAAATCTCCCGGAATCTAGAGCGAGCGAGCAAGAGCGCACATGCTAGTGTGTTTCAAATCGTGTAGCGCGCACAGCAGAGAGGAAGAGGGAGTGAAAGACCTTGCGTGTGTGTGCAGTGTCCGTGTGTGCGAAGCGCTTGTAAGACAGAGAGCATCCTGATTGGCCTGTTTCCGCAAATTAACCAATCAATTGTCAGTGTGGGCGGGCTTTTATCTCTTCTCCCAAACCAAATCAATCAGTTATGTCTATCTAGAAACAGGAGCACAAATTCTTGCAAGATAAAGAAATTCATTGACACAGAGTGCTATGAGGTTGAGGTTTCTGGAAAGTTGCTCAAATCTGCGAAGCAAGCATCAACTACAACGAAAGCTTGCAACAAAAGTAAAAGGCATAGGAAATAGGCCTAGACCTCCATGTAGGCTACATTTGTATGTAAATAGTTACTTCATTGTTCTGTTATATTCAGCTGTATTTCGGTTTACAAGTAAAGTCATGTTCTGTGGTGAAATGTGGTATCCTTGTCCTACTTCCCCTTTTTCTTTTGGGGGGGTGCTTCGGGATATCTCCCTGAAATGACTTTTTGCAGGTTGGGATGTCTGCAACATGATTATTCATATAAACAGGATGACAGTTTTCATTGTGAGTTTTTCAGACGATGTAAAAAGTAAAGAAATGTATTATACACAGAATTATGTCATATACACTGCATTTATATTCCCTAAACTGCAATTATAGTGATACACCACTTGTTATCAACTAACGGGCTCACATGGCTTTTTGTTTTTTCTGACTGTTTTTCTGTTCTTACGCAACACTAACATAGCATTAAAGTGTGTTAGAATTTTTTATCTGAACGTACAGCTGCTGTTTAGCTCTCAGCTACAGAGACGAGCTAACGTGATTTTGCATGCTAACAGACCTGCAACAACTAACTGTTTCTTCACACTGCAGATGAAATATCAGTTTATTAGTTTGGGAGAAAGAACATGTCTTCTGAAATGGTAGGATCATTTTAATGTATTTTGAAAAAAATAAGACTCACTAGAGACCAGTGTTTTGGCCTATTTTCTTAATTATATGCATAGTTTTGTAGAGCGCCTTCCTGACGTAATCACTCACCATATCCCACCACCTGGCAGGAAAGTTATAACAGTTTGTGATATATATATAGCCTATATTTTAAGGCTACAAGTTACTCTGGGTGGCTTTTATCAACGTACTGCAGCGTTTAGTTCAACCTTTAAGTAACCATTCTATTTGGTACTCCAGTCTATTATTTTGTGTCTGTTAATATCCATTTGAAGCTTAAACAGTCCACACACTGACCAACAGCTCTAGTCCAAACACGGCTTTTAAATTCATTCCAGCATTACTAGTAAATCCAGTATAGGTGCAACATTAAACAGAGTTGTAATTAAACTCAACTGTGTAAAGGTCAAGCTTATACTCTTCTCAAGAATAGTGATACCTTGAATGCTACGGAAAACCAAACTAACACTTCACTGACCTCATTACGGCTTTGCAAATGAATAATTCTACAAACGATAATGAGAAACCATAGATGGATTTCCATTTGTTTGCAGGTAATAACGCATTAATTCATGGCCCATATACTTTTGTCTGCATTGCCCAGGAAAAAAACATTAAAAATGAGAATTTCCTTGAATTACCACAGCTCACTTGTCACAATCCAATTACAGTGGCCATGTTTGCGGCCAATCTCCATCGCTCCTTGTGCAGTTTCAATTCATTTCCCGAGGTTAACAGCTTATTCTTTTACACCAGACTTTCTGCCACCTCAATACGTGTTTACCCTTCTGCCAATCTAAATGGGACAAAAAATGAAATATTTAAGTTTGACAAATATGAAAATATCAGCACTTTGATGCTTGGACTGATATCCGATTACAGTTCATGAATAAGCAATTGTCCTGTGCACCTTTCAACATATTTCCTGGAGTCCTATTTCTATTCCACTATTTAGAAACTAGATCCTGATTGTGCATTTTAATCCATTCCGTCTGCTCTCTTTTAACAAGCACGTCTGGAGTCTTTGTTCCAGTGAGCTACAATTACTCTACAAAGCTGCTGCTATGTTCCAAATTTAGCTAAATTGCTCCGAGCAAAAAAAGTTCTCTCTAAGCTGGTCAGGACCTTACATGAAGGTACGCCTTAACTACAAAGCACTCTGCTGTTTCACTCCCTTTTAGAAACAGCAGTACAATATTTACTCACCTCAAATACACTTTATCTGTAGGGGGTTGGAAGTTGTTGTTGATCAAGATGTATTGATTCAGTTTTTGTTCCACTTCGGGGATTTGGGAAAGACTTTTGAAAATAACTGTTTTTATGAAGATCCATTTCACTTTGAAACATAATTTATCCTATCACCATGGGGCCTTGTAGCACTTCTATCATTCTTTTCAGCTGTATGTAAATAAATGAAATGCATTTTAAAGTCTGGAGTAGAGCAGACTGCCCATCATTGAGCGCTGAACACCCACTGAGTGTTTATTCCCCAATGTGGTCTCAGCGTGGTCACATTTTTATGAATATAATATCTTTTTCTGAGTTGAAAAGAATATAAAGGCTTTGGTCCAAATGGCTACAAACATATTTCTTGTAAAGAAAACACCCGCTGTACAACCATACAAGCCAGTAGTGTTTACTTACATTTCCTATGCCCCTGTTTTGCACAAACAACAGCACTACAGTTTGATGGACTACAGTAACCGAGGAGGGGCTATTCACATATGCTTTACTTTAACAACAAAAGTATATTTTTTAATAAATGTCATAAGCTTTCTTGCTAATACAGAAAAATGTGTTCAGTTTATCAGCTCCAGGCTGTTGTACAAGAACAAGATGTAATGGAACTGCCACTGAGTTCTCTGTTTACAAGATACAAATGCAAAGATTGTATTTTTGATACACTATTAAAAACATTGTTTTGACAAATTTGTTTAAGGAAAATTTGTACTAATGCACAAGAGCTTAAGAAACTTGGCACCATGTTAAAAAACAGATGGTCACCTGATGGTCTGTTACACAGAGCCATTACAAAGGGTTCCACAGAAAGTCTTTGCAAAGAGCAGGTAAATACCTCAATTTTATCCAATCAGAGCAACACAATGCTGTTTAGATTAGCAAAAGTGAAACAGCTGTTTTGCTGCCAAACCCTAAGCATAACCTTAATTGCCAGCGCTGCTTTAGCCTTGATCTAGATATGCAGCGGGTTTGGCTAAATTGCATTGCCTGGAGCGGCACAAGAAGGGCCGCAATTAGTGACTTTGCAAACTCACAAATCTTGCAAGAATCCAGCAGTTGTGCAAGGTCAGTCTTCTTTATCTATCAAAGGAAAAATGCCTAAACACATTTTTACTAATGGTGCATTAGGATTGTGTCGTCAACATAGAGCAAATTAGCCTACTTATTTTTAGAATTTGCATATTGCATAATAACTATTTTTACTCAATAAAATATATAAACCTACTATTAGTTGGTGTCACAAGAGTGACCTGGACTAGTTATAAAATGATTGATTTCTGTTATTAGCCATTAGCCCAATATTTAACTCTTAATTGAATTACACATCATGCTAATAAATAAATAAATAAAATCATGAATCTGTAAAAGGCAACTAATTTTTCTTATGACCTCAACAAAACCAAAAATAAATACTTACTACTTATGTGTAAACTGGGGCCATCTCAGGAGCATATAAATGCAGACATGTTTTTGAGCAACACACTGTACGTCAATATGCTTTAATTTGCTTGAGAAGAAAATAATTAAACCATTCTATTGGCACATTGGATGAGAATAAGGATATTTTACTGGGCTCCAAATTTTACTTGAACGCTCTCTGCTATCATGGCCGTGGGTGTCAGGCAGCCAGTACCTTCACCTTGAGGGCTTCCTGGGAAACTGGCCTCTCTGGATCGAACTGATATGGACCGCAGCCCAATTTCCTTTTGGCTAATTAGCTTGGCTACAATACGCAGTGGCAGTGCTTATCGCGCTCCAAGCCTTCTGCTCCCCATCTGTGTTTTTTTTCTAAGTATAGTGTAATAGCATCCCCCTGAGCCTCACAGTGACAGTTTCTGTATGTGCCCAATATGTGCACAAGCAAATTTTACGTTAGTATGTTAAGTTATTAAAGTGCCGATCATCGTGTCTGCAGGAAACTCTCTGGAGATGCATCAGGAAAGAACACATTTAAAAACATTGAGCTCAGTTTATTTAATGTTGTAAAATAAATTAAGTTCTTAAAATTAGACACACTGAACTGAACACAAGAATTATTCAGATAAGATTATGCGTAAATGTGAAATTTTGCATAGATGTGCTGCTGTATGAAACATTCAATTGCATTATTAGCTTGTTACATTACTAAATGTCTCAAAAAAAGACTGTATGGTTAAAAAAAGAGGTTATACACAACATATGTAATAAATAAACTGCTGCAAATGTTTAATCATGCAGTAATGGCCCTGCTTTTTATCATAATGCAGTTGAGCATCAGACTCACAACAGAACGAATGCTATACTGAACATCATGGACCATCCCCTGCATTGGGCTTTTGAACAACATAGAGCAGCCAGTGGACATCTTAAATCAGTGAGATACATTTTTTCATTAGATCAGATTTTATTGATAAAGACAGTAGACAGGGTGAGAGAGAAGGGAATGACATTCAGCATAAAACCCAAGACTTGAACCCAAGAATTGAACCTGTATCCCTCGAGTATGTGGTATAATCAGGGTGTTATTATTTTACAGTATGTCAATTTTTCATTATTGTATTATTATTATTGTATGTGTTTGGTACAGTACTTGTGCCATAGAAATGAATTGTGACTTGACAAACCAAACTCTATACTATTCACTGAATTATTAAAACTGATTGGATAAAAAAAAATAATAAACTTGTTTTTGCTGAAGTTGTTTTCTTGGTAATGCCAACCAGAACTGTTAGTCCCAATATCCTGTACTGTTACCAGCCTGAATCATATCACTACTAGAGATTGAAGGCCATATCTTCCTGAACAAAACAAAAGTGGTATAATACGCAGGACTTGAGCCAGAGCTGGTATCAAGAGGCAGGACTTATGTGTGATGTGTGTTTTGCTTTTACAGGGCTTTTCTTTAACTGGAAGGCTGGCAGTTCAAATCCTGCTCTCCCCACAGTTCAAAGTGTTGTTGTGTCCTTCGGTAACACACCTTGCCTCCAGTGGTGTTCCAGCTGTAACACTGATGAATGGAAGCTTAATGTAAGTTGCTTTGGATAAAAGCATCTTCTAAATGGACTAAATGTAACTTACATCCATACAAAAATATATTGGCACGATTGTCATATTTGTCACGAGAAGTACAAAGTATTTTATACAAACTGCCGAGAGTTTCAAATTTTAATTTGGTAATGGACTACAGACAGAAGAAACCACACAGGGAATTCTATTTTACTCATTCAATTACATGGACACTGACATAAATTTCAGTAAATTAGTCATTCCTTTGTAATGTTTCAGTATACAAGCCCCATTTTTTAGAGAATATTTAAATTTATTTATTTTTATTTTACATAAAAAAGTAATTTAGCCATTAGCAAAATAATACATTTGATTTATTTTTTATTATTTTCATTAGCAGAGCATGTGCACAATAATAATAAAAATGTACGCGCTTTGACTTTGATCAGCTGTTGTACCCGTCTGTGCCATGCCACGGCTCGCTTTTTAAACCACCACCCTTTGCAGCGCTGGCAGAGTTGCAGACGGGCACAAGGTAGCTGCGTCGGGCACAAGATAGCAAATCCGTCTTGATCACCGCCTGGTCTGCGCCACCGCAAGAAATAGCCCAGAGTCAATAAACAGAATTATGAAATTTTAACAGACCATGAATTTTGTTACCACAAGAGTGTGCTCGGCATCTTTCTCCTCCGCTCTGGACCGAGAAGCACCCACTGCGCAGAAAAACACTTATTGTATGAATTTCTGTCAGTGTGTTGAGCAAACCTTATTCTAATTCATGTACTCCTCCAAGATGGCACCGACCCAGCATGCAACCATTCAGAATGGACCAGTGCCCTCAGACGCCAGAACGGGCCTCGGGTAATTTCACACTCTTTCATAGTTTGAATCAGAAATAATACAAGTTTAGAGTGAAGTCGGGTTGATTCCAGAAGAAAGCAGTCGGTGAAATGGTGTTTTATGTAGGTCAGTGTGCTCAGAATGAGAAAGTACTGGCATAATTATTTCTGTCTCATAGTTCTGCAAACATATAGCAATTTTGTCTTGAGTTGTTTCCATTTAACACAAATTTAACCTGCAATTAAATAATACTAGATTGCCAGACAAAAATGTAAATTTATCAATATCATGTCCCTGCAGGGCTACCATAGGTGATAAGGCTCTAGAAAGAAAGTGTAGTAGACATGGTAGTTGTTCACTAGTGGTCTAAGGTTAAAATAACATAAAAATAGATATATTGCAAAAACAGATGAAAAGTGAAACGTGTTTTAGATACATTACGTTAATTGAATTCAAAATTCAAAAAGGTAATAATAACTCTCTGTCAGTTGTGGAAAATATTGTACATTTACAATCAATGGCTGAGCTTGGTTTCACTTTGAGAAAATGAACAGACAGCATTGGGAGAAAAACACCTGGCCCTTCCAGATTCTGTAATGTCTTCTTAATGTGTTTCTTTGGAACATTTGGCTGTAGGGCATCGCGGGGTGACACATGTACACAATAATGGTGGGCTCCTGTGCCAAGGACCATATAATAGCTTCTATGATCGTTAAACTTTAATGGATGCACATAACTAATGCAGTTAAACCTGCCGCAGGTTTGTCCCAGACCACCACACAACACATTTACGGACGTGATTGATTTGCATTTGACATGACCAATGAGTTTAAGGCGTTAATGCATCACAGGTCACCTACTGCTACTGCGGTGGGGAGAATGAACAAGGCCCCCATTACGTGACTCGCTTGCAGCTTCGCCTACAAAACAACACAAAATTACAGCCAAGCAAAAGGATGTCAAGGCAACCTAACGCTCTGTCATTGAAAGCCATCTCAATTAGGCTGCGGCTGGACAGGTGCCCGGGACTTGACTGATTGGTTCATCCCAACCCCTCGCAGTGTGGCCATGTTCGTATTTTCCCACTGGAAATGCTGGCCGTGTTAGAGGAGCTCCAGATGAGTTTTTCTGTGCTGCTCAATGGAGAGAAATGGTTAGTGACGCTTTCATGTACAAACCTACATCTCCCCAAGGATAATAGCTAATAATACTTCAGGAGACCACCGACTTATTCAACAGCAGAAATTTCCTTACTGCACGTTTCTGCAAATGTGTACCATCATATCCACTTAATTTACAACCATTGTCCCTGGAGGATGAGCAGTTGTTTTTCTTTTGTTGTTGCAAGGACACAGATAAACACTTAAATAGCCTATAACATATTTAAATATCATACAACATGCTTTCATTTCACAAACATATTTAGTATTACTGAAGCCATTGTTTTTGCCAAGCTCTGTTGTTAACACTTATACTAAGCATAAAGAAAGATTAAACGTTCAAATGATACTAAGGCCTTTTAGGAAACTAGGAAGTTTCAGATTTCTTAATAGAAATCACACAGATTTATCATTTTCTCGTTGGCAATTGTTTTTAATGTGTCTATTAAGTGATTGTCCAGGGTCTATGAACAATCAATAATGGACTTTGCATTAGTCATGTAACATGTATTGAATATTGTTTACTAATGGATTTTATTATTGGATTCATTTATTATTGTTTATCAATGGATTGGGAAATAATAAACTGATCTAATCTAATCAGTTATCATAAATCTTTTCTTGTGTGCCCTACACTATAAAAATTCATTTAAAACAAAATAGTATGTAAAATATATACTTTGTAGTGTAAGTGCCTTACGGGTCATCACCGTCAGGGAGTCGCCACAGCATGAGTAGCTTGGCAATGTTTTGACGCCAGATGCCATTCCTGACTCAACCCTCTGGCTTGGGACAGGCACAGACTCCTCAGAGGAGCTTTTGTTGTGAAAGTACGGATGTCCCCCTAAAAATCAGATATTTTTTAACCCTTTTACAATAACTTGGCCATGCTGTAGTCCCAAACCTAGGTTAGTTAAGATGATGGTAAGCAGACTTGTCACAACTCAAAATAGAGCTAAACGTTGTGGGTAGATGGAGGTCTCTCCTGTGCTCCCTTCTTCAGTCACACTCCCTACTGTCACAACACAGCACTGGCTGCAGTCCACGCGCATTAACGGAGGAAAATGACAGTGTGTACCGTCGAGTTGCTGCCACTGACAGCTGAAAACATTGCTGTGGAAACTGGCAGCAGTATTTTTTATCATTTATTTGGTAGAAAGCAATTAGAAAGAGCATTTGGTCACAGCCACAATAGAAACACATTGTAAATGATAATGATTCCAAAAATGGACACTTGCCAGGAGAAAGACAACACAAAGATGGCTTCAAGTGCCAGAAATTTGGGCATATGGGGACATATTCTCATATTTAAGAAACATAGTTAGGTTATGGAGTTTCCTGTTGTACTCACTCCCACAACATGTCACACAGTTGGAGAAAGTCCATAAAACACCGCCAGCAGCCAAGCAGTCTCAAGAGCACAACTCTTAATGCTTTACTCAATAATCTTTGAAACTAAGTATCGACTGGGGTTCCTTTTGACAAACATAAGAACAGTGGGAAAGGTTTATACACAGTCAGGAGTAAAATAAGGGGTATAGATAAATGTAGTATTAAATATACCGTAGTTTAAACTGGGCAATTTACATACCATAATGGATTTTTATTGATATTATTTGATCAAACTGACTTCAACCGGGAAATTACCTGTTCAATTAGTAATTGCCTTTTGGCTTTTTTCACCTCAATGGAAAAAAATGTTTTTACATCAGATGCCCTTTCTGATGAATATAATATTATAATAATTTTAATTTTTTTATAGCGCTTTTCCACCTACTGTAGTAGGCACTCAAAGCATTAGAAACTCAAAGCACTACATTAAGCTATTTACCAGTGTTACAGAACACTCACTGGAGGCAATGTAGGTTAAGTGTCTTGCCCAAGGACACAATGACAGTATGTGGGGAAGAGCGGGATGTTATGATGTTTTGGGATGTTTCAAGCGGGGATCGAACCGCCCACCCGCCGGTCGAAGGACGGCCGCTCTATCACTGAGCTACTGGGGTAGAGCGGCCGAAGAAAAGGGCTTGATACCGGGCTTGAATCTGGCACAGATCCCTGTGGCTGTAGTTGCTCCCTAGGAAATTCAAACTCCCAATCTCCCACACACAAGACAAGTGCAGTAACCTCTCCACCAAAGAGGAGCCTGTGCAATTACAGTTTTCTCAGTTGCTTCGGCACATTCCTCAGACCAGAACCTACATTTTCAAAAGTTTTAGTACATTTCTCAAAACAGTGCATACAAACAGCAAAACATCATGTAGTAATTGCAAACGTTATTGACTCAAAATTCTTTGTTGTTCTCTCAAAAGTAGATTTTACTGTCAGTGTAAATTTCTTGGCTATCAAAATAAAAATAAAAAAACAATGTGTCATTGTTTATATGTATATAGACATCAAAATGCATATTGTCAGTTTGTTCACCTTGAAAAAAAAAACAATTGTAGCTATTATTTGTATAAAGAGTTAGTCTGTCTCAGTAGCACAAAAGTTGGTAAAATAATGAACAGAACTCAAATTGTTTGAATTGCACATTACTGACACATTGTTAGTTTGTGTTACAAAAAAAGTTACTGCTTTGCATAGGCAAGAAGGAAAAACAAAACACTGGCCTGTAAGGATCAGGATATATTTACATATTTACAAACTATCATTTTATCCGTTCTGGTTGAACTGATTCAATACAATGATGCATGCAATGTGTGAATGTTTTTGACAATTTAAGTTCTAATCTGAGAAAACTGTAAATGGCAGAAGAACTACATATTGTTTACAGTAGAATGAAATACCACCTGTAGTACTCAAACCAAAGTCACAATAAAAAACAATACTAACATTAATACATTTTAAATCAATTTCAAATTAAAAATTCCACTTTTTTTTTTTTTTTAATCTTACGTGAAAATGGTGGGAAGAAAAAGTTTAATCTCAAAAAATGGGACGTAGTCTCATATGGATGTGACCTGTGACCCTGTTTACCAGGCCCAGAAATTACATGTTGCTTCCCTTTAGCATCAGGCTCTATAAACCTGAAGGGTAAATTGCACTGTTTACTATCCTTCATGTTAAGTTCAATAACGTGTTGGAAACAACCACAGCTTGTAATTAAATGCTGTTGCCTCCTACAGACGTTTAATCTCCCGACTGTCATTAGAGCATTATGGTACTTTCTGTCAGAGGTAGAGTGGACCTGAGCCAACTGCTCAATTATAGAGACATTAACAAAGAAAAAATATATATTTTTAGATTAAATGTCTGTTAACAGATGCAAAGCCAGGTAATATTCTATTCCACTTGTAAGAAAGACATTTGGTTATTAGACAGCTTTTAATAACAGTGAATAAAAGTGTATTGGAAGGAAAAATAGATTTTGAAAATTAAAAGCTGCCTTCAGTTTTGAGGTGTTTTATGTAGACTGACACAGGACTGGAGTAAAGCCCCTGTCACACTGTTGCATATAATATTAGCCTCAGAGCCAACCTATGCTATACAATGCCACAGTCAGTTTAGTCTGATTCCCAATTGCCATCCAATTCTGGTTTCAAAGGGTTTCAGTATCTGACAGGTGAATGATCTCAGCCATTATCATTATCATCAAATCCCGAGCTGTGCAGCCAGGCAGCGTGACCTGGCAGGTACAGAGAATCCCAGAACTGTGAGGCCACGCATGTGTGTATCAAAGTGGATTGCAGTAAGGCTTTGAGCTATTGCTTTCAGCTGGAACATGGCACCCTGCTGACAGTACATTACTGTTACTCACAATTCTGTGTCACTGTGAAACCTGAAGTAATGGGGTTAAGTCAGGCCACAAAATGTTTGGGTTTTTTTGCAAGAAGGTCAGCAGTAGTCTATTAATCCATTTAAGAGCGAAAATGGTATTTGTAAAGTACAACACTATGACTCAATGTGAGACTGAAATATTTATTTCCATGGTTCATATTTTTGTCTATTTGGTTTTTATTTTTCAACCATGCTGAAGCGTTCTATTCTCAAGCACTCACATTATTTAAAGGAACCAGACTTTAGGGTAATTTCTGCTCAAGCACGAAAGAGTTTGGCTTGGTGAGTGCACCCTTAGGGCCCGATCATACAGGTCACAAAAGCGTCATAGTCAGTGACGCATGGCTGTGGGCGTTCAGAAGTGGAGTTTTGGCCATAGATTGTAAATAAAATGAATGTAATCTTCCCATTGCTCCCCTATTTACCGATATTGTCGTTGTGACAGGGCAATAAAATGGTGGTTACATCCGGACTTTTCTGCTTTTACTGCATAGTGAAACAATAGTTTTCAGATATCATAAACGGACATATGGACCCATGATTTTTACAATTGTAAAGTCGCCATTGGGTTTCTCCTTATATTTCCGCTTTTAGAGCCTGCCCTCTGGTGGACGGCGGTATATCGCTGTATTTGTATATCGCCGTATGGTGGCGCCCTTACTCGAGGACCGTTTAAGAGGTTCCATGAAGTAGACTTGGTTTTGGCGCAAGACAGACTGAGGCATGATAACACTCATGTAATTGAAGGCATTGAGGGAGTGTGTTATTTAAATAAAACAATTACTGTATAATATCAATATTAAGAATGTATTGAAATTTACTTTTTACTTGTCTAAATACAAATAAAACAACTTAATAAAATAAAGACATTTTATCCAGCCAATTGCCCTCATGCGGTAGATCAAGGTTTTTCTGTTTGTCCTATAATTTATTATCTATTTATCCATCCACGTGCTACTTCTTGTGTCAGGTTATGCCCTGTTTTACTCCTGTACACTGCTATGGCTATTTAAGATTCCCGGTCTACCGGGTTGATTCCCGCTCTCCACAGTTACTGTTGTTGTGTCCTTGGGCAAGACACTTAACCCACTTTGCCTCCAGTGTCTGTGGCACTGCTGTATAAATGTGTGTGTGAATGGAAGCTTGTTGTAAAGCGCTTTTCACCTTGGGCACAACTTGACTTACATTTTACGTCATAAGAATCTAGCCCTTTGTCTTGCCTTTAGTCCAAATGCCGTTGATCTTTCAATATATTCCGGGTTCACTTTTTGTTGACTGCACTATTACAAAACAAATTTAAAACTGGATAATCTTTCATCATTTCCTATAATTAGTTTAATTTGTTTACTGCACTTTAAACATTACACATTATTTTGACATCTTTCTGTCAGGGAAACATCAAAATGACCTTGCCATTGAACAAAGTCACATAGATATTAATAAGCTTCTATATATTGCATCAGCAAATTACTTATTGATGATGTTTACAAAAGCAGGCTGCTGTGTTGAAGGCTCTGCAGTTTAATTATTCCAATTATAGCATTGGTTGAGATGATTAGAAACACAAACAACCGTTATCTGACCGCTGTTGTGCAAATACTGCACATTAATATTGGTTGCCTAAAACAAAAACACATTAATTTATTGGCAGCACCACATTAAGCCAGTACTGTATCATAGGTGCCAGTTCTTTGACCATTATATTGAAACAAATCTTTGGCTGTTTTATTTATCTTCCAAATGGTTGTTCAGAAAGAAATGATGACAAATATAATAAAGTAGATTATTATTAGTAGAGGAGTGGAGCATTTAAAACTCAGTTGTGTGATTTGAGTTCTTTGACAGCAATAGGAATTAATTTGATTAATAAAAATGTTGCCTTTAAATTATGTCAAAAGCCACATTGTGAAATTCTATTAAAATAAACTGGATCCTGCAGGTTCCCTGCAGTTGTAGAGCAATTTACTCAATGGCTGTGGTGACTTTGCTCGCCTAAGGCCCAAAGCTGCTGGGATAGGCTCCAGCCAACCCACAACCCCTCTTGTTCAATAATGCAAATTTGCAATGTCCTTCCGTTTAACAGACTGCTTTTTGCACTTTTTAAGGGCAGAGCTGAACTTGCTTTTAATCCGTATGAGCCTCTTGTGAGGAATTCTTTTTTCACAATACAATGGCTGTTACTCAACCGCTCCTTGAGATGGTTCAGTGCAGGTGTGACATGATGTACAACACCAAAGTACTGCTTACTGTCTGTTGCTGTCACTCAACACCACCACTTTCTATAACAGGTGGTTACTTAACAACCGTCTCTAAAAATTTTGTTTTTTTTATAGTTTTGACTGTTTGTGGCAGATGAACTGGGGCAAAAACATACTGTAACTGAAGACATGACGTCTCTTAAGTGGAAACAAATCATTGAAGTGCAGAAAAGAAGCCTAACTAAAGTGATCTTAGCGGCACTTTTATTAACAAAGGTGCACTGTCAAAACTAGGCCATAACAGAGTACTTTTCAAGGCCAGCACTCCCAGACATTTAACGACTGTGGAACAGCCACGACACACTCCTTTCAAGCTCTTGTAGCAGCGTAACTTTCACCTCCTCGAGAGCCCGAGGTGCAAGGATAGTGTTTCATGTTAACAGCTGAGATAGGGTTCAACTGTGTGCCAACCAAAAATCAAAAGGCTCCGAGGCAGAGCACGTGCAGTCCCCTTCTGTCAAAAAAGCTGGGTTCAAAAATGCAAGTTGAGACGTGAAAGAAGAGGAAAGGCAAAGTGGAAACTGTGACGTTGGATCATGTTTTAGTGTTATGTCCTTGTACTGTGCTTTGAACTTACAGCACTGTCAGCTAGCATCAGTGTGCTATAATGAGTAAAATGCATTAAAAATCTATTCAAACATTAGTCTTGTATTGTTATTTTTTATGCAAACACCTGTAATCACTGCCTCCTTGTGTTTAGCAGTTGTAGGGAGATAACATAAGGTTTATGACCACATAATGACCACATAATTACCTGAACTTTAGCCTTCAAATGTCCATTTTGAAATGCTAATGCATGGATTAGATAAGTCTCCATGTTTTACTACAGCTTCATATTATTATATATTATTTTATACTTTTTTTTTTTTTTATTATCCTTGTGGGAAAATTCCTTGTCGGCAGCAAAACCAGGGGGCGCCCAGCTTGTTTTTGATGTTAGTGGGGAAAACTGGTGTACCCAAAGGAAACCCATGAGAACATTCAAACTCTAGTCAGAAAGGCCCTGTCTGACCCATGCCATCCCCAGGGGAGCACTGTAGAGCAAAACATAAAAGAAATATGTCCTTTCACCCTCACGTAACAGTCTTGCTTGACTTATGTTACAATTGAATAGTCTTTTCAATATTTTAGGTTCTTAAATGATTAAACAACTTTGACATTGACTTTCTCAGTCGGAAAAGGGTGGCTTGTCCCCTTCAGGTTGGTGGAGAGATCCTGCCTCAAGTGGAGGAGTTTAAGAATCTTGGGGTCTTGTTCACGAGTGAGGGAAGGAGGGAACGTGAGATTGACAGGCGGATCGGCGCAGCTTCTGCAGTGATGCGGTCGATGTACCGGTCTTGCGTGGTGAAGGAGGAGCTGAGCTGTAAGGCAAAGCTCTCAATTTACCGGTCAATCTATGTTTTGTGATTTGTTTTGGTGAGAATACAGATGATAACACAAAAACCTTTCTTTCACTCATAGGTAGTAGTTGGGTGAAGCCATTTATTGTCTCTTTTTAAATCATAATGACAACAGAAACTTCTTGAAAAACCCTTATCAAAAGTTGTTAAAACCGTGTATTTCCACGTTTAACATCAATGACAGCTTGAAGTCTTTTGTGGTTGTTGTGGATGAGGTTCTTTATTTTCTCAGATGGTAAAGCTGCCCATTCTTCTTGGCAAAAAGCCTCCAGTTCCTGTAAATTCTTGGGCTATCTTACATGAATTGCACATTTGAGATCTCCCCAGAGTGGCTCAATGATATTGAGGTCAGGAGACTGAGACTGAGTCCAGAACCTTCACTTTATGCTGCTGTAGCCAATGACAGGTCGACTTGGCCTTGTGCTTTGGATCGTTGTCATGTTGGAACATCCAAGTATGACCCATGCACAGCTTTCGGGCTGATGAGTGCAAATTTTCCTCCAGTATTTTCTGATAACATGCTGCATTCATCTTGCCATCACACATCCCCAACTATTGTTTCACAGCAGGAGTGGTGTACCTTTCATCATAGGCCTTGTTGACTTCTCTCTAAATGTAATGTTTATGGTTGTGTCCAAAAAGTTTAATTTTGGTCTCATCACTCCAAATGACATTGTTCCAGAAGTTTTGAGGCTGATCTCTGTGCTGTTTGGCGTATTATAAGCGGGATATTTTATGGCACTTGCGTAGTATTGGCTTCTCAACCATGCAGCCCATTTGTCTTCAAGTGTCTCCTTATTGTGCATCTTGAAACAGCCACACCACCTTTTTTCACACCTGTATTTTAGTTGAAGTTATTTGTGGATTTTTCTTTGCATCTCTAACAATTTTCCCAGCAGTTCTGGCTGAAATGTTGTTCTACCTGACCTTGTTTTGGTTTCAAAAGAATCCCTGATTTTGAACACTGCTGAATGGCATTCTCAATTCCTTGGATATTTTTTTATATATATATCTTTCCTGTTTTATACAGTTCAATTACCTTTTCCCGCAGATCCTTTAACAATTCTTTTGCTTTACTCATGACTCTGAATACAGAAACGTCAGTGCAGCACTGGATGAAAGATGTAAGGGTCTGTCAGGAGCAAAGAAACTCACTGACCTTTTATACACACACTGATTACAAGTAAACAGATCACAGGTAAGGATGGTTACCTTTAGTAGCCATTCAAACCTGTTTGTGTCAACTAGGGTATGTAACGTTTTTATCAGGGTCATTTGGGTAGTTTGTATTGTCAATTGATAAACAAAAGAAGATGGATGGTTATTATGCTTTGATTATTATTAATATTGTACTGATTTTAACTACTTTGGTAAAGCTCTGGCTGTTGTAATGTATTCATTATTGGCTATATCTCTGGTCCAGTACCGTTTTTACAAAAATATGGAGCATTTCTAACCATGTTTATACATCAAATGCCTCAAAAACCTATAAAGAGAGAATATTTTCAAGATTTATTCACATCGAAGCCATAGAGTTTATTATAATGCACTCATTCCTGATGAATAATTTCCAGTTGTGTAATGATCCTGAAATGCTCCCACTGCACATACAAATCTTTTCGTTTTGTCATAAATTGCATTGAGTCCATCCAAATACATATTTTTTCTGATTGATGACAATGTGCCCTTTAATATAATGAAGCCCATTTGGGTGTGAAAAACAACACATCATTGGGATCTGCTGCTTCAGTGAGTAGCTGTAGCTGCTTTTACATTACATCACACTTCTGCTTGAGCTTCAGGACTCAACCAAAAACCAAATTGAAAACCTAGCTAAGCAGTGATGCCAAATGTCAAACTGATGCTCACAACAGCCACCTGCACAAAACATACACACAGAGAAAAGGTTATGGTCTCTAATTGAATTTACCAGCATTTCAGGAGTTAGATAGGATCATTTTAAGTCTGGGAGAGTGAAAGTGACAAATTGTGTGCAGTCGGGGTATGATTGAATCTACATGTGTAGCAGGCTTTAGTTGGCAATTATTCAAATGCTTATGTTCAGTCATTAGGCTACACAAAGATATTACAGCTACAGACAAATAGATTTCTACTAACAGTGTGTGGTGTATACAAATTATAAAACCTCAGTAGGATCCACTGCCAGTATTTCTGTCAAACCTTCATTTGCAAACGTTATAAGCAATGGAGTTTTTGAAAAGTGGGAGAATTTTTTAGAAGTTATTGTTGGCTGAGCACACTTTGCTTTGCCCAATATTATTGAAGTGCTGCTTTAGTGATCTAAGAATGGATAGGAAACAGGCAAATGAAAAGTAATTAAAAGAGAGTAAATGTGTGATGGGCAGTTTTCCAGTGACAAATTGCAACTAAAGCCTCACTAGATTCTTTATTGGACAATTTAGGCAGATGAAGGTGATTTCCTATAATTATTGTTCTCTAATACATTTATTGTGCAGGGATGGCTGGTTGCGGCTGAGGTGAAGCCTGGGACGGATACTATGTTCCCCAGAAGGTACATTATGCTTCTTGAGCCCAGTCTTGAAATGGAAAATGGGAGGGAGACCAATGTGCATTTTGGCAACTGAAGTTAAGCAGACAACATTTTCATTGAGAGAGAAAAAATAAATAAAGGAAATAGCCAGCTGAAATCACATTCATTTTACACAAACAAGAGTTTTTTTACAAATGGAAAATGACTGTCTATGTGTGTGCCATCAGTGAGTGGGTAGAGAACATTAGTGACTAGGGTGACCATATTTTCAAACCGAAAAACCGGGGCACTTTATTTTATTCCCAAGGCCAACCCAGCACCTTAACAAATGGAATATAATTTGGCTAAAAATCAATACAACACCAATAAACAAAGAATTTACAAAAAACATGAACTGATGGCATTTATTAACATTTGTACAATACCCGGTACTTTTCTTGGAGAGTATTGTTCCTCCATTGGTCAGCTGATGACAGGTCAAACTGTGAACGCTAGAGAAGGACACCTTAGCCTCACACTTAAGAACAGATCATTATTGAGCTACTCTTAATAATGATTTAAACCTGTTCAAACTAAAACCTGCTTATATCCAACTAAAACCTGTTCAAATCCATCTAAAACATGTTCAAATTCATCTAAAACTGGTTTTAACCCATCTAAAACTTGTTCAGATCTATATAAAACTTGTTTGAAGCTGTCAAAAACTTTTTCAAATTCATCTAAAAACTTGAACACAAACCTGTTCAAATCTGTCTAAAATGTGTTAAAATTCAGAAGAAAAGGAAGGAAAAATTTGTGACGATATCTGACAGGACACAGACCGGGGGCTTAAAATCGGGACAGTCCTTATTAAATTGGTACACATGGTCACCTTTTTAGTAACTGGATTTAGAAGTACAACCACATCACACCAGTTTTAAAATCTCTGCACTGGCTTCCTGTTGCTCAGAGAGACTTTAAAACAGCACTGCTGAGTTACAAGTCTCTTAATGGACATGCTAGTTGCTTGAGAACCTCCTCGGACTCTGAGAACATCTGGGACAGGCCTTCTGCTCGTGCCCAGAGTTAGAACTAAACAAGGTGAAGCAGTGTTTAGGTTTCATGCAGCAAAAACCTGGAACAGCCTCAACTTTAACAATGTTCAAGGGGAGGTTAAAAACCTTCCTCTTTAGCTCTGCCTACATTACAACTTAAAGTGTTTTTTTATCTGCACGCTTCTTTTAAAATGTTTAATTTTTCTAATGTTTCTTAATCTTAATCTTGTAAATTGTCTTTTATTCCTGTATAGCACTTTGAGTTATCCAGTGAATGAATTGTGCTATATAAATAAAATTGCTTTGCCTTGCCTTGCCTGGCTTAATATTTAGCTCCTATTCATATGACCATTTAGCCTACACCAGCTAAAGCTGAAGTCACAGAATGCTTGTGCCAAACAACACCTCATACACAGATCATTTGTGACTGTCTCTGAGATAAGCATAACCCTAGCAGCTAAATGTACACAGTAAAATGCACCTGGCTATGATTGCCATGACATAAAGTAGCATATACAGCTCTGGAAAGAATTGAAAGACCACTGCAAAATATTCTCTGGTTTTACTATTTATAGGTATGTGTTTGGGTAAAAATAACATTTTGTTTTATTCTATAAACTGCTGACAACATTTTTCCCAAATTCCAAATAAAAATATTGTAATTTAGAGCATTTATTTGCAAGAGGATAGTGACGTCCATAGAAGTGTTTTTTTTTTTATACTTTTCCTTATTAAATAAGATTTGGTTCAGGTGATCACCCAATCAGCACCTCATTCAGTAGAATGAGGTGTGCCTGTGTTGGGATTCAACAGACATTGGAATGGAATGGCTTCCATACTTGTAGAGATGCTGATTGCTAGAAAAAAATTGCTCCATCCATCTATCCATCCATCTATGTATGAAAAATGACACAGTAGCAACCTTTTCTAATTAGCCAAATACATTACCACAGAAAGGCATATTTTCTTGTTTTGCACTAAAACACCTCCATTTGTGAGGAGGGGAGCAATGAGGCATCTGCAATTCCTGTTAGAATGCTGTTCGAACTTTGACTGGTAAAATAACACATATGTTTACTTGGACTTAAATTGTCAAAATGGATATGTCAAACTTGCTTGCCTATACAAATAAATGGAGAGTCAGTTATTTCTTAAGCCATTGCCTTCAAAAAGGGTCTACTGTTAGCTTGTCATTGGTGATGAGCATGGACTCGTGGTGAATTTTTGAACTCTTCCATGAAATTTCTCCCTGTGTCAAGCTCTGGTCTTAAATGTAAATGTGTTAAAGTCTGGGTTACTTCATCCAATTAGATCAGTGGACTAACTCATTTGCATATCCTTAGCACACTGCAAGATCTGCACTTTGAACACCTTTTCTTAGCAGCAAGATTTTGTAGTCTGCTGTTTCTCGGAGTTGAGAACAAGTCAAAACAATCATGACATTATCACTGTTTCACTAATTGCTCTGCAGTCTAAGATTTAAAAAAAAAAAAAGAAATAAAAACAATACAGAAAGAGCTGGTACTAACTGCCACACACTTCTACAGAAGCACACAAGCTCATTATCACCAATGCAGTGTAGTATGTTGTTTTTAAAAATAAATTAGAGAGTGTGACATGATACTGTAAGTTATAAGGCTAGCTGTTTCATATCAGTATTACGCCTATTCCTTTTGTGAGCTGTTTTGCTGATTGTTTGTTACGAAAAAAAGGTGAGCCCCTGTTCCCTATGCTGCATCTTGGTGTTGTGTAAAAAAGCTGAAAAAATAAATAGAAGGTAGATTTGCTTAAAGAAACAAATGTGTAATCATGTAGCTAAATACGGTATTCTTATTTTTGGTATTAACTACTATGTGTACACTTGATAGCTACGTCATTGACATTCCCGTAACATAGATGTTTCATTTGTTGCTCTATTTGTCTTGATCTGTGCCTGCCCAAGATAAAAGTGAGCATATAGACATCCCTATATATAGATTTTAACCTCCTGAAGCAAACTGGTTTGAAAGATGACAAAAGTTTGTTTTTATCATTCAGTGCATTTTTCTTTTCAGTTAGGTGGCATATAAGAATGCCAGCTTTACTGTGAACAACAACATTGTTAGTGTGTCAAATTTGAAGTTCATCTAAATCATGTAGTCACCCTAAAGAATCTTTTTAGGACAAACTAGAACTTGACAGCTTGTTAAGTTTGTCTTCTTTGAGCAGTTGTTGCAGCAGGAACAAAATGACTGAATAGGTTCAATAGAGACAGCAAGCATTTAGGCTTTGCCCTCTCACAGAAGGAAAACAATCCCTCTGCAACCCATTGACTTTGAATGGGCAGATGAAAGGTTAGAGAAAATCTAAAAGCTTGTGCTTGGTAAAGTGACCTGCCACCAAAAGTATTTATGCCTGCTATAGTATGTCTTCAACCAGACCTGAGAACTGTGCCAGAACTTGAACTCGAGTCAGACTCATACTCAAAAGACTTGACTCGGACTCGCAGTTTGGGACTCGATAACAATGAATACTACACCCTGGCTTGCTCCCTCACCCCCAGACCCTCCTTTTTAGAAACAGAATGTCTAAGGCAGATTTGTCCTATATGTTTGTACAAGTCCATTAGAAAAGACTTACTCCAACTGCCCAGAGCACTAAACATATTAAAAAAAAGTAACTGAACCAAGTAACCTCGGACACATGCACTGTTATAAAACTGCCATTTACTGTAAATGTTCTGTTAGCTCCAGGCTGTGTCTCAGCAGAGGATACTGGACTGTGAGGTGCAGATTTTAAAGGTGCAATTGCTTTTTCTAGAAGACAAATTGACAAACCATACCCAGTGGGCCTTGATTTCAGTTAAGCCATTATGCTCTGTCTGTATGTATTTAAAAAATTCCAAGATTTTGGCGGCAGTAGCTCAGTGGGTAGAGTGGTCGTCTTTCAACCGGAAGGTAGGTGGTTCGATTCCCTTTAAATGTGAAATGTGTTATTAAAGTCACACCATTTATTTAGCATTGATTTCCTGTCAGCATGCAACAAAGACTATTCAAAACACAAATGCTTTATTGATAACAAACGTTAGAGGCAAGCTGCGTCACTCTAAACATCCGATGCCCCATCGTTGGACTAAACTGTAATTTATTGTGCAGCATGTCCTCATTGTGGTCGGCCTCATTATGTCTAATTTGCGGCATAAACAGAGTACTTCATGTGAACTATTCTGAGAGGACAAAAAACTGTAGTGGCTGCGGACTCTTGACGGAGCAGATGCACTCTTGAATGAGTGGGACATAATCAGTACCATGCACTGCCTCCTCTCCATCTGCTCCAGCCACAGGTGCCTCTCACACTGATGCATTTGTCAGCCTTCATTCTCTCAAAGCTACATTTCATTTGCATTGGCAGTTATTACCACAGCAATGGCAAACAACGTAAATGAGAGCCCTGTAATAATATTATGCCAAATTTGACATATTTGACAAATTATTTACAAATTAATTATTTGACAAATTACTGTTTTGTGTAATCGGAGAATGTAGCATTTAAGTCATGTCCATTCTTAGAGACCATAAATGTAATAAATAAAAAGAACCCTCCGAAGCACATGGCTAATTTGCATAAATCAACAAAGTATGCTGAACACTTTACAGACTCTATGAACTTCTTTTTTTTTTTTTTTCTCCATATATTTTATTGGAAACAGCATTCAAACAATATTTGCAACGTAATACAGTACAGGTCTCCATTTTTTATATTTTCAGAATAAACAAAACTTCAAAACCAAAGTCATTTTATGGTTTTATCCCATGTCCCTCCCCAATACCCACCCTCACGATAGCCAGTCAGACATACAAACAATACCAAATAAGTAGGATAGGAAAACTAAGTAAAAAAGTAAAAAAAAAAAAAAAAAAAATTTTGTTAGAGGTTAGTTGCCGATGCCCAGGACCTTGTGCCAGGTTGCCAGGATAAATGGATCAGCAAGATTCATGAGGGCTATGAATCAATTTCCCATATAGTGTAGCTTTGGTGTGGTGGGCAGACAGTGAGTCATAGCGAGGTAGGAACCAATGCAGATTCAGTACTAAGTATGCCACTACGTGACATTTCTAGCGGAAAGCTGGTTTACATAATTTAATAGTGGTTTCCAATGAGAATAAAATTTGGCAGTAGCGCCTCTGAGTGTAAACTTTATCTTCTCCAGTTTTAATAAAAATAACGTATCGCATAACCAAGCTTTAAACGACGGTGGTAGAGGTGACTTCCATAGAGTCAGAATTTTCCGACGAGCAATTAGAGAGGTAAAAGCTATTACATTTATTTGAATTGTTGTCAAATTAAGTTCGTCCGGAGGTCTGCCAAAAATCGCTATGTGGGGGGAAGGACAGATCTTCAAAGCCAGAATCTTTGAGATTGCATCAAAATATAACTGCCTAAAGTTGGATAATTTGGGGCATGACCAGAACATATGGGTCAAGTCGCAAGGGGTCTGAGAACATCTATTACATCCCTCATCTAAGCCACCCGGATAAATCTGGGCCAGCCTGGCCTTGCTAAAGTGAATCCTATGCACCACTTTGAATTGAATGAGACTGAACCTAGCACAACTGGAGGAAGAATTAACTGCTCGAAGGGCTTTTCCCCAAAAGTCGTCAGACAGGGAAATCTGCAGTTCGTTCTCCCAGCAGGTCCTAATTTTGTTTACAGCAGAATCAAAAGATGGGGAGAGTAGGTTATAGAAGTAAGATATATGGCCTTGTGACAAGGTCTCAGCTTTAATAATTAAGTCAATGCCACTTGGCGGTGGGATTTGAGGGAATTGGGGGGAGTGGGTCCTAGCGAAATCCCGTAGCTGAAAGTATCTTAGAAAGTCAGAACCGCTGAAATTAAAAGTTATGCGCAATTGCTCAAAGCTAGCAAAGCAGTTGTCAACATACATATCGCCGACATATTGGAGGCCACTCCTAGCAAAAAACTTGAATCTAGGGTCAATTTTAGCAGGAAGGAATAGATGGTTATTGCAAATAGGTGTTGTCTGAGGAAGGGTGAGCCAGCCAGAGTTACGTCTAATTTGTGCCCAGATTTTCAGAGTGCCAGTTACTACAGGATTAGATGTATAAAGTGACGGGGATAAAGGAAGGGTACTGCAAGCTAGAGCTTGGAGCGAAGAAGAGGAGCATGACTTGGCCTCGATTTGACACCAATTGCTCTGAGCCGAGGTAAACCAAAGCATAATCTTATGAGCATTTGCAGCCCAGTAATAACCAATAAGACTAGGCAGGCCAAGACCCCCAAGGGATCTACTCCTCTGCAATAGTAATCTACTGGCTCTAGCGTGTTTGCCAGCCCATATAAATAACGAGATAATACTTCCTATGGCAGTAAAAAATGACCTAGGTAAGAAGATAGGCAGACATTGGAAAAGATATAGGTATCTGGGAAGTATATTCATCTTGATAGACTGTAATCTTCCGGCCAGGGATAGCGGTAGACGGTTCCACCTCTGAAGATCGGACTTGACTGTTGCCGTTAAGGCAGTGAAGTTCTGTTCTCGCAATGCTCGGACGGATCTTGTGATTGCAATGCCTAAGTATTTGAATCCAGAATTAGATATTCTGAAGGGGACTGAAGACGGGGGTAGTTCCACAGCTAGTTGGTTAATAGCATAGCACTCGCTTTTTGAGATGTTCAATTTATAACCGGAGAACTCGCTAAAGGATTTTAAAACCGAAAGAGCAGGTGGGATGCTGCACTGAGGGTCACGAATGTACAATAGAAGGTCGTCGGCGTATAACGATACCTTGTGGTCTGTGCCCCATATCTGAATCGCCTTAATTCCCTCCTCTGCCTTCAAGGCAATTGAAAGTGGCTCAATAGCAGCCGCAAATAGGAGTGGAGAAAGCGGACATCCCTGTCGAGTCCCACGGAAGAGAGGGAAGTACCCCGAGCGCTGGGTGTTAGTGCAAACTGATGCGCAGGGGGAGGAGTAGAGTAACCTAATCCAAGAAGTAAGACCTTCCCCAAAACCAAACTGTTGAAGGGTAGAAAACAGGTAGGGCCACTCCACCTGATCAAAAGCCTTCTCAGCATCAAGAGACACAACGACCTCCGGTTCTGAAGGAGAATGCGGTGTATGAATGATACTGAGGAGTCTTCTGACATTAGAGAACGAGTGCCTCCCCCTTATGAATCCTGTCTGGTCTTCTGATATAACTGAGGGCATAACTGACTCCATTCTGCGGGCCAGAGCCTTAGCGAGTATTTTAACGTCTACGGATAGGAGCGAGATTGGGCGGTACGATGTACAATTCAGGGGGTCTTTGCCTTTTTTATGAATCAAAGAGAAAGCAGCCTGTGTAAGGGTGGATGGCAGGGAGCCCAGACTGTATGAATGATTGAACATTTCTAATAGTAATGGACCTAGTTGGTCTGAAAATCTCTTATAAAATTCGACCGGGTATCCATCGGGTCCGGGGGATTTACCATTATTCATTAGCTGTATTGCCTCTTTGATTTCTGAAAGCTGCAAAGGAGCATTTAACATCTCGCGATCGCAATCCGATATTTTGGGCATGGTATATTTTTCAAAAAACTGAGACAACTGAACATTCTGACTTATATAACTGAGAGTAGAACTTCCTAAAAATACCATTGATCGTTTCTGGGTCAGATGTAAGGGAGCCCGTTGCCTTTTTATCTGTGAAATTTGGTTTGAGGCCATTTTGGCCTTTAGTTGATGAGCCAAGAGGCGACTGGCTTTATCCCCGTGCTCATACATGTATCCCCGCGCACGAAGGAGATTTTGTTCAGCTTCTTTTGTCAAGAGGAGGTCGAGCTCAGTTTGAAGTACCATCCTCTCTCTATATAAGTCAGGTGATTGGTTGATAGAGAGTGAGTTGTCCAAGTCTGCGATAGCTTTCTCCAGTTCTACTCGTCGAGCCTTACGAGCTCTATTTGTATAAGAAGTAAATGATATAATTTTGCCTCTAACAAAAGCCTTCAGGGTTTCCCAGAGAAGGGAAGGTGAAGTCTCGTCGTTTCGATTGGTGTCTAGAAACAGTTTAATAGTCTCTGACAAATACTTGCAAAAGTCCGCCTCAGCTAACAAGAGAGGATCCAGGCGCCAAAATTTGAATCCCTTTGGTTTGTAGTCAAAATGGAGGTCCAAAATAACAGTCGAGTGATCCGAAACCGTTATCGGTGAATATTGGGTGGAGGAAATTGATGGGATAAATGTCCTGTCTACTATTAGGTAATCTATACGTGAATATGTGCGGTGCACATGGGAGAAAAAAGAGTATTGTCTGGTAGAAGGGTATGCGAGCCTCCAGGGGTCAACATAGCCATACCGGTCCATGAAGGTGGAAAGAGTGGCTGCCATTTTTGAGAGCGGGACAGGTTTCGGATTAGATCTGTCTAGTACCGGATCTATGACGCAGTTCATATCCCCTCCTAGCACCAGTAAGTGAGAATTCAAGTTTGGGATAGAAGACAAAAATGATTTCATGAAAGAATCATCGTCCCAATTAGGGGCATAAACCGATGCTAAGATAACTGGTTTTTGATAGAGTGTGCCCGAGATGATAACATATCGGCCTTTGAAATCTGTAATTGTGGTGTCAGGTACAAAGTCAATCCTAGATCTTAACAATATTGCTGTACCCCTTGTTTTCAAATTAAATTTGGAGTGAAAGATCTGTCCGATCCAGGGCCTTTTTAATTTTCGGTGGTCAGTCACACAAGTGTGTTTCCTGCAGAAGTATTATATCGGCATTTAAATCTTTAATATGCGTCATAATCTTAGTACGTTTCGTCGGAGCGTTCAACCCACCAGTATTTAGTGAAATAATCCTCACTGCCTGCCCACCATTTGCCCCCGGTTTAGTCACTCCAGCCATGACGTGGAGAACCATTGCAACGTATCAGAGACGCCCTGGGATGTGAGAAACAAATAGAGAAAAAGCAAAGAAGCATCTGTGCAACAACAACCAACCTCAGAATAAAACAAATAATTAGAACAGTCCCCACAAGTAATAAACATATAAATAAAGGTTCCCCAAAATGAAAAACACTGGCTCTCCCACATTGTTCCATTCCTCCCACCCCGATCGATGTGCAAGAAAAATCTAGGTCCCCCCCTTGACCCACCCCAACACTTCTCCCCGCCCCCGTCATCCCTTCCATACTTACTCTACCTGTAGGCACTTCCCTTTCCATATCCGATCTTTTTCATCTCCTCTCAAACCCACATCTCTAGTTATTAATTAAACCCCAATAACCAAAATCAAAAATACAAATAAAATGTCAGCCATTGTGTACTTTATACTATATCAGCGAGTGGCAGAGTTTGCTCCAGGAATATCCTATAACTGTGTAAACGAATATGAACAATACCATTATAGAACTAAGAAGTCATAGAAATTAAGAGGAGCCTGAATTGGATTTATGAACTCATCCAAAAGTGTAGCCTATAAAAAAAAAAAAAAATAAAAATAAAAATAAAAAGAAATAAAAATAAAAAAATAAAAAATTGGTGCAGACGACTAAGCTATGATACCTGTAATATGATGTGGTAGCATACGATATCGTCACCTTTAAGATGGTTAACATTAACCTACAGCTAAAAATAAAATAAGATATAAAGTTAAATATAAAGATAAATAACAATCAAACCAAAAATAAATAAATGTATAAGCCTGAATTAACAACATATAGTGTCGGAGTGCACTACCGACTCATTTAGCACTAACGCTGTCTCCGGTCCAGCATCTGAAAGTGGCCTGTAACATGATGTATCAATCACCACTACAACGAATGTAAACATTAGCCCGTAGAGTAAAAAAAAAAAAAAAAACGCCAAACAACATCAACTCAACAATATTAATAATTTAAAGGAAAAGAAAAGGCAGACTTGGCCATATAAAGTGTCCGAATGACATGTAAACTCAGTTTACTGTGCTTCTGGTCCAGCATCTTCGAAGTTTAATGTTACCCTTCCAAAGTTATGAAGTGTCATCCACTGGGCCACAGACCTTTAGCCTGCTAAATAGCTGCTATTTGACTCAAAAACTAACTGGAGGCTCACCTGCTCAACACTGTCTGTAACCCGCATTGAGGCTAAGTCGATCTTTAACGTTGGTGCAGCCAGCCGATAGTCCCGCTGAAGTCAGTTAACGTTGGTTGGGCTCCGTGTCTGGATTCTGCTGGTAGTTTGACACAAAAGTCGTGGCTTCCTCAGGTGAGGCTAACTTCTTCTTAGCTCCGTTGGGTAACGTAATCTGCAAGCGGGCCGTGAATAGAAGAGATGGTTTGAGGCCCAGGTTGTATAACGTTGACATGGCGTCACGGTACTTAGCACGTTGTTCGAGGACCTCCGGCGTGTAGTCTTCATAAATGTGTACCGGCGACCCTCGGTATTGGAGATCGCCTCGTCTCTTGCGTGCCTCCCGTACAATCATCTCCTTTATCTGGTACCGATGGAGGCAAATGATTACTGGCCGCGGCCGCGACCCCGGTTGTGGCTTAGCAGTGAGCGCCCGGTGAGCTCTGTCCAGTTCAGGCGTCGATGAAAGGGTCTGTTGGCCGAGCAGTTCTACGAGGAGTTCTGCAAAAAAGATTGTAGGCCGCGGACCTTCAATAGATTCTGGAAGTCCGATTATCCTAATGTTGTTTCTGCAGCTGCGGCTTTCAAGATCTGACGTCTTCAGCCTCAGCCTAGCATTACTCTCGGCTAATTCCGCACACCTATCCTCCAGAGCCTGAATTCTCTGGTCCTGTAGTTCAGCTCCAGACTCCAAGGAGTCAATTCGTTTACCGTGCTCCATCACCACAGCCTGTGTACAGTCCAATTTCGCCTCCAAAGCCGAAAAAGTGGTTTTGAAATCGGCGGATATGCTAGCTTTGTGTTCCTCCAGTAAGCTCGCGATGCTAGTAACGCAGGTGTTGTTACATGCGGCTGAGGCTTCTCCCTCGGTGCCCTTCTTAACATTCTTCCCCGATTTTGACATCGTGCCTGCTTATATTAACTTAATATAGTACACTATGTTGTTTTAGACCATTGGGGTTAATGAAAAAGTAAACTTTTAGAAAAAATTTGTGGGAAGGCGAGACCACCCTACTGTTCACATGCTCACCTAACCGGAAGTGTATCATGAACTTCTTTTTTTATTGATTTTCTGCCACTTCGCCAAACCAGTGCATCAAAGAGATACCTCCTTTCTCTGCTCTCTCTTGATTATAACTTCAGTGACTTCAGAGTCACCGGAGCCATTACACTCAGCATTAGCCACAACATAGTGTACAGTAGGGTTATAAGAATTGTAATAAGTTAAATTTGACTTTAACATTTACTTTAACGTTTAAAATTAAGAATGCAACTCAAACAAAACAGTTCTATTTATTGCAAAAAATAAAACATATTTTCCTACTTGACGGAACTTGATTGAAACACTCAGTGACTCAGTGACCTTATTAGCAACTTAGCTATGAATGTTGGAGATAATTGGTTCAAACATAAAACAATAACATATATGTTCACATTTTACCTGTTGAGACCTGTTGCTTTTTACGACTTTCAAATAATGAATTCTGGGAAATCGTATATGCACTTCATTATGCAGATAGTGGCTATTTCTGTAGAGAGTATTGCATTTTTGAGCAAAAGAGACAAAGATTTGTGGTAGAGTGTATACCACATACTTACATTCCTCTATTTTCACTCTTCTTCCTTTCTATTATCTACAGCATTTTTGGGGCAATATGTTTTGTGGTAGAGAGGTTGTCCTGTAACCTAAAAGTTGGCAGTTTGATTCTTGCTCTCCCTAGTTTATACTGTTGTTGGCTCATTTTGATTTTAATATAAGCAACACATCTCACAAAAGTTGGGACTGGGGACACAACAGGCTGGAAAAAGAAGTGGTCCTAAAAAAACAGCTAGAGGAAATTTGACATTTGAATTAGCAACAATGCCCTGTTGCTAAGATTTTTTCCAGAATAAAGTAAACAAAAAAGTAACTGGTACTTGCATTTATTGCTTCCATAATTTTATTCTGGCAGGTCTTTGGAAACTTTGTACAATGTCATTTTACACTACACTTGATACATTGTATTTACTTCAGTAAATATAATGTAACACACTGTGTAACAAACTGTAATAACTTTAATATTTTTTAGGGGACAATGTTTTAGTGGAAGTTTGATTACTTGTTGTTCCTACAGCACCCCAAAGAGGACCAACTGAGCACAGCCAGAGGAGAAGCACACTGATTTTCCCAATCTTTTTCTTTGATGATGTCTAGGAATGATTTTATTTCAAACAGTTTGACGTAAAATCACCATCAGACCTGTTGACATGCTCTAAAAAATAGAACACACTTTTAATTTTTCTTAGGGTAAACATATCTGACATATCACATTGTTTATAACACAATTGATAGAAAGCCACTTTAGTTAATCAGTTTTTAAAAAAGGTTTATAGGAACTAGCTAGTTTACTGGAGCTTATGAAGTGTGCATGTGCTTTTGAACAGGACAGTACTGAACACTGTTCTTACTTTGTTCTATTTAAGTGTTTTTGATTTGCAAAGATGGTGTGTTGCCATACCATTGATAATTATTGATGACTCAAGCACAGAGCAGATGAGAAGAATGAATAAATCTGGTTTTCTTTCATTTGTCTTAATTAGCTAAAGGGTTAGAGATGGATGTTGTTTCGCCAACCAACATGATAGTGTCACCAAAAATAGTCACACATCTAAGAACAGTCTACTCAGAAATCAAACTGCTGTTTATTGTTACCCTTGAGGCATCTGCACTCATAAATCTAATGCAGTGTTTGTCAGTCTCTCCACATCCAAGCTGAATAACATGAAAAATGTCCTTAAAAATAACCTAAAAAATAAGGTGACAGCCATTAACCAGGAGTTTTAATCCATTTAAGATACAATACAATACATAAAACTCTGGAACATGAACTGCTCAGTCCAACAAATGGTAAAATTAAGTCAAACTGTTCCCAAATATGGAGACAGGGCTATGATGTAAAGAGTGACGGGACAAAGCGCAAGAGAAGAAAGAATGAGGCAATGATATTGGGGAGATTTGGGATCACAGCTGACTCCATTGTGAATGATATATCTATTAGCATAAAATGACAATGGAGGTCCGGGCTCGAGGGATTGGCAGAGATCATCTTAATATCAAAGTGCCAGCCAATCTGATGAGGTTTAATCACAGCCACCAGGACCAGAGTCGAGCGGATGAGTCCCAAATGAAACACTGGGGTATCCACTTCAACAGCCGTTCCGTTACACAGGCTAATGTCCGCTCACCAGGACGTCCACACCAGGCTAATGTAATACTAAGATCATGTTTAGACAGTATTCATGCAGAGACCGAAAGAACGTGTGCATGGAATGTTATAAATAAATCCTTCACATCAATGTCATTCCTTTATATGGTTGTGCTAATTCCTCGTCTTGGTAGGCAATGAACAACACGACCTAGAAACATGGCGAGACAGATACTGATGGCTTTAAACCACAGTGTATGAAACTACTGCGAGTGGACACCGGTGGGATTAGAAACAGGGCAAATATCCAGATCTTATAGTACATCCATGCTTGTAATATCTCTATTCAACATTTGTCTCCAGCCCAAGCATGAAGATTATTTCAAAAGGGAAAATATTAAACTGCCCAACACAAGATACATGGCTAAACAATGAATTTTGACAGGTCCTAATTCAGTTTTTTACTCAAAAAGATACCTACGCACCACTGCAACAATTGCAAAGAAATATAAGATTTGTTCATAAGAGCACAGAAATGATGATGGACTTTGGTTCAAGGTGAGGAAAGGTCTCCCTTGGGAAAAGATTGTCTTGGACAGAGGACATGCTGCACAATATAACAAGTAAGACAAGATTGACAAATAGAACATTAAAAAGGTGCTGAGCATACAGTTATCAAAGGACCTGATTTATCAAAGGTTTGCGCAGGTGCTAAATTAACCCTTTAAGACCGAGGCCTATTTTCAAGACCACTGGTCGAAAAATGCATACCAATAAATAAATGGCTATATTTCAGCAACCATGAGGTGTATTTGAATAATTTTGGTGTCATTGTAAGGGAACATTGTGGAGAAATGTTAAAAAGTGTTATCATATACAGTGGGGATCGAAAGTTTGAGCACCCCAGGAAAATATTTTATTAATGTGCATAAAGACACCAAGAAATGATAGAAAAATCTTTAAAAGGCATCATATGTCAGATTAGACATTCTTATAAAATAACTTTTTTGAATTATTATTTCCATCATTTACACTTTCAAAATTACAGAAAACAAAAAAATGGTGTCTGCAAAAGTTTGGGCACCCTGCAGAGTTAATACCTTGTACTGCCCCCTTTGGCAAGTATCACAGCTTGTAAACGCTTTTTGTAACTAGCCAAGAGTCTTTCAATTCTTGTTTGAGGTATCTTTGCCCATTCTTCCTTACAAAAGTCTTTCAGTTCTTTGAGATTTCTGGGCTGTCTGTCACGCACTGCTCTTTTAAGGTCTATCCATAGATTTTCAATTATGTTGAGGTCAGGAGATTGTGAAGGCCATGGCAAAACCTTTAGTTTGTGCCTCTTGATGTAATCCACCGTGGATTTTGAGGTGTGTTTAGGATCATTATCCATCAGCTTTTTCACAGATGGCATCAAGTTAAACCAAAATTTGCTGACATTTTTTTGAATCCATTTTTCCTTCTACTCGTGAAATGTTCCCTGTGCCACTGGCTGCAATACAACCCCAAAACATGATCGATCCACCCCCATGCTTAACAGTTGGACAGAGGTTTTTTTCATTAAATTCTGTGCCCCTTTTTCTCCAAATATACCTTTGCTCATTCCGGCCAAAAAGTCCTATTTTAACCTCATCGGTCCTCAGAACTTGTTTCCAAAATGCATCAGGCTTGTCTATATGTTCATTTGCAAACTTCAAACGCTGATTTTTGTGTTGAGGACGTAGAAGAGGTTTTCTTCTGATGACTCTTCCATGAAGTCCATATTTGTACAAGTATCTCTTTATAGTGGAATAGTGTACCACAACTCCAGTGTCTGCCAGATCTTTCTGGAGGGATCGTGCAGTCAAACGTGGGTTTTCACTTACTTTTCTCACAATCCTGCGAGTCGTTCTGTCTGATATTTTTCTTGGTCTTCCAGATCTTGCTTTAACTTCCACTGTTCCTGATGACTGGCATTTCTTAATTACATTCCGTACAGAGGATATTGGCATCTGACAACGCTTTGCTATCTTTTTTTAGCCTTCTCCTTCTTTGTGAGCGTCAACTATTTTCAGTTTCAGTTTTCTAGACAACTGCTTAGAAGAACCCATGGTGCTGATTGTTGGGGCAAGGTCAGATGAGTCTGGGCATGTAAAACCTTTGAGATTGACATCACCTGGTCTATCCAGACGATGATTGAGAACAATCCATGACACTGTCAGGTCCTAGCTTTCCAAAGGGGGCAGTACAAGGTATTAACTCTGCAGGGTGCCCAAACCTTTGCAGACACCATTTTTTTGTTTTCTGTTATTTTTAAAGTGTAAATGATGGAAATAAAATCGAACTTTTTTTTACTTATTATAAGGATGTCTAATCTGTCATTTGATGCCTCTTGGAGATTTTTCCATCTTTTCTTGGCGTCTTTATGCACATTAATATTTTTTTTTTACCTGGGGTGCCCAAACTTTCGATCCCCACTGTAAATATGTGTTACTAATGAAGAAACTGATAATGTGAAGCAGAATAAAACTCAAGAGGTTTTAGTACAGACAGATTAGGCGAGATTTCACACACTCGCACACTTTGGCCCAGTCTGTTCCATTTTAGTTTAGTCATGTAAATACTATATATTTCATGTTTTTATCACTAATGGTGTTCATTACATACATTTCAGAACTTAAACCAGACTTCTGTATATTTATATGTGTTTTCAGTCTGCATTCTTCCTCTTGCGTCTGTGCCTTTTATGCAGCAGCAGATGGGATTTACTGCGCACAGACAGGTTTGCAGCCGTTTGGTCGAATTGAGCACGATACCTCCTTTGAATCGTTAGAGCGAATCAAGGGAAACTGTTTATATCCCGGTCATTTGGACCTTGCTTTGATGTCACAGGAGTAACAGTGCTCCTAGCCATTCACATGTGTCAAACCTCAGGTGTTAGACACAGGGTGTGTCCCCAACCATGCCCAAAAAAGCCATGTTACGGATGTATTATAATGAGGGGCAACACTTGGATATACCATAAAAGCAGCGTTTTTTGGGTAGAAAAACCAGCTTTCAACACTAAACAGCAAGGATAAGGCAACGTTTACGATCATAGCTGTACAGAAGCGTTTTTTTTTTTTTTTTTGGTCTTCTTTCGCTGCTGGTTTACTTATATTTGAAAGTAGCTTAGCTTGCTTGGCATCATTGTAATAGTTAGCTTGTCTAGTTTTATTTGAGGTCTGTCTCGAGTTTGTTGGTTGAAGTAGTGGCCAGCTGTTCGCAAAAATCTGGCGACTGGGCTGAGTAGGTGGCGCTAGTATCGCCTTGACATGTTGTCTTTTGTTTGTCTGCTGTTTGGTCTGTGTTTGAAGCCAATGGCTTATATGTGCGTTTAGCGGAGTTTCCGCTGAGTAATTTGATGTGCGGCTTTTCCATTTTAGTAAGATGCACAATATGGAGCAACAATATTTATTATCTCTCTCATGTGCACATGAGATTAGCATCTCTCAAGTGACACAGAATTGTGCCTTCTTAGGTTTGCACCTTTTGTCTAATGAATATGGAAATTAGGTGTGTTTGCCACAATGCTCAAAATACTAGGCGGAGAATATACAAATATGTTATATTGCAAAAATTGCATATAAATTGAACACGTTTGAAAAGGATGTGCAAAAACATTTTGGGAAGATGACAGAGATGAAGAGAAACCAAAGGGTGGCGCAGTGGCTAGAGGTAGAGTGGTGGTCCGATAACCAGAAGGTTGGTGGTTTGATTCCCGCCCTCCCTGGTTATACTGTTGTTGTGTCCTTGGGCAAGACACTTAACCCACCTTGCCTACAGTGCCACAGCTCTGGTGAGTGATTGTAGAGGTAAGTTTGGTGGTGTGTGTATGGCAGCCCCCTCCCTGTCTGAGCCAAGTGTGAATTTGTAAGAATGGGGTGAATGGAAGCATAGTACTCAGAATACAGCACATGTGTATGGTCAGACAGGATGTTCCTGTGGCCTCTCTCATTGTGGCCTGCTTGAAAAGGTCCTGTAAGCTGAGAGACACAGAAGTGCCCATTATTTTTCCTGCTGTCTTAACAAGACACTTGATATCTGTGATTTCAACTTGGCCTTTAGATTACCAAACCAGCTGGTGATACCATATCTGAGGACTGACTCAATCGCAGGTTCTACTGTACAGTATATTATATCGGTATGGTTTTATTCCAGGATGCCGCTGCTACTTGATTTAACAAAGTACAAAGGCGACAAATTAGGATGATCAGATGATGAAATTAATATAATTCTTTGTTCAACTCAACTTTACAATTCAACAAAGTTTGGATGTTGTTCACAGGCTAAATTACTGTTAAAAGCAGACAATAAAAGCACTTTGTTATCATGACAAAAATGTACCATTGCTCAGTTTTCTCAGTACTCCTTATCAAACAAAGTGATGTTACATCAGAATTATCTTCAGGACACTAGTGACAAAATGTACTACTACAAAATGTTTGTCCCGGAGGTCTATTCTTTACATTCAAGGTCCGCCGTAGACACGTTTGATCTTCACAATACAACTGCCAGTGGAAGTTAAGCCAAAAGATTTCAATTCACTCTTCGATTCATCCTCTCTCTCCAAGAACAATACCCCATAAGCTCCAACACTTTGTGCACTTCAAAGGCCTTAAAAACTCCAGCTTATTTTTTGCTTAAAACAAAGGAGATTTGGAGGGTAATATCAACAAGGAACCTCTAAAGAATTACACTGCAAACTCCACAGAAAAATCCACCTGGAAAAGTGTTATTTTTTATTTTTTTCCCCAGCTGCATAGAAACAAACCACCACAGCTTGAGCGAAGGGTAAGCGAATGTGCCCCGTCTTATCATCTGCTGCCACTGCACAGATTAGCACCGAACGGAATAGAAAAAGGTTGTGAAAGAGGGGGAAAAAAAGAAGAAAATCTGCTCCCCACTATTAGAACAGACAGTTGCATTAGCTTTCTAATAAAGAGCGACAGAGCAATACTGTGCCTTGAAAAAGAAGAACGTTCCCTTGTTCATGGCCGGGGCCATCCACCCACACAAGCTGCTTTTTCGCCTTCTACCCACGCCCCTCCTCTGTCTATTCTCCTTAAATCAGATCAGTGTAGGAGAAGCATGTCATCACTTTACCTCATACAGTATTAATTATCCTCCCATTCCCTGACCTGGCTTGTACCCATAATCAGCTTCCCACAAGCCCTTTTCTCTGAATGGGGCGTCTTATCTGCGCTAATGTTGAACCCTTTAGCATCTGCCGCGGCCGGCTGCCGTGTGATCCCTTTTTGTCCGGTTGGCCCGCATGATTTATGAGGGGATGCTCGGGCTAATATCGTGAAGGCAAAGAAAAAGAAGGAAAAACTCACTTTGCTGGTATGGATTATAATGGAGATGAGTGTGCAGTTCTCCAACAGTTCACCGGACACAAGAAACACCTCATTCTGAAAATAATGGAGGTAAGTATAATGGATTACTTACCGGACGTCACTAATTCTTACATTAATGTTCTTCAAACCAGCCAATAAACGTCCTCATGAGTAATAGGTGTATGATATTCTGTTCTCTGTGTCATGTCATTTTAACCAATGGAGTAGTGATATTGGGGAATACTTAAACCAACTTTTAGCCCAATATATATATGTATATATATAATTTCCCAAGTCATTTTGATGGTACTTTGACATGGGCTCAAATCATGATAGAATCATGCCTATCTTACAGACACAGTACCCTCAGCTGGACTCTCCAGTGTAACCTTCCACTTTCCAACTTTACAAGTTTAAGCATTAAATGGAATAGGTTCTGCAAAAACAAATCTTTCTCACTCAATGTAACGAGATAAATGTAATGTGATGTTTATTTGAACAACAAAGAAATCTCAAACTTATTTTTTGGTCCGTTTTTTGAATAAACACTTGTTTTGGTCCTGCACATGTCTTTATCAAAGTCTTTTATCACACCAGTTATTACATTGGGGGTTAAAGTTGCAGGGTTGATTTAAAACTAAAACAAATCCAATATTTATATTAAAAATAACAATAAGAATCATTACACGACTTACAAACCATAATGTATTCACTTAAAAACATTTACATTATGATTTAGTGAAATAAAACATTATAACTATATTTTATTTATTCATTGTTGCACGCACATTTTGTATTGTATGTACATGCTTACCTTTGTAATTTTTGATGTACTACATAAAAGTTGATTCAATGAGAAGCATGCTTGTGAAAAAAAACTGTTCAATCATCATATATAATATATAGCATATTTATTCATCTTTGAACAAAACAAGACCTTAAAACAGTCATCCCAAATTAGCGGCCCGGGGTCAAGATCCAGCCCGCAAGAGCTGAGTGACTGGACCGCACTGGGGGGTTTGATTAATATGTCCGTTTATGCTATCTAAAAACTATTGTTTTTTTAGCCCGGATGTAAAGGCCATTTTATTGCCCTTCCGTAATGACAATATCGGTGAATAGGGATCTGCTAGCTTTAATACCAGCTACTCAATAAAGACAGAGCAGCGAAAACAAAGAATATCAAACATGATAATGGCATACAAACACTCCGTGCAAACTATAAGCAAATCAACATCGGCTCAAGAGAGTGCTACGGCTATATCACTGCTTGTTTCATGGAACCTCGCTAAAGCCAAGAAGCCATTTGCTGATAGCCAATAGACATGGTTGGTGAAGTTTTGTGTTATGACAAAAAGCAAAGGAAAGCAGTTACGGAATTACTGCATCAGGTGCCACTGACAGCTACCACAACAACACGGCAACTGGAAGTGTTAGCAGAGGATTGTTTTTCAAAACTACTCACCGAAGAAGGCAGAAGTCATATCACTAGCCATAGACTCATCTTGGACCTCAACCGGAGAAATTGTCTATGATGAAATAAAGCAGTTCTTTGATAATAACGGTTTGGATATGAGCAAAATATTCATTGTGGTCACTGATGGGGCTCCGTCGATGTGGGTGGGACACAACAAAGGCTTTGTAAGTAGGCTCGGTGCCGTTAACCCGACACTATTGGCATTACATTGCATTATTGTATTAACACAAGAAGAAAATTATATTTGGCCCTCGGGTGTTGTATGCTTGGCATTTTTTGACCCTTGGTGAAAAGTAATTGGGGACCCCTGCCTTAAGGAATCATCTAAGATTAATATTAAAGATTTTAATAGATGTCAGTTTTCAAACCAGGTCAGGGGGGCTTTGGCCAATTACATGCTTGCTCCTGGAAAAAGGAGCGCTCCCATTGGTCTACGCCAGCTTGTCAGTAGGACATTTTGGCTGCTGATTATTCAGAGAAAGTGTATATTTAGTCTTTAAACACAGAGAAACAGCTCAAAAAAGAAGATCATAAACAGAGAGGCAACATAAACATTTTGGCTTCAATGTTTAATGCAGCAGATATAATTGCCATTCTGACAGTGAAGTCGGCGCTAAAAGTTAAAAACTTCAGATTGGTGCAATGTCTAGGCATTTTGCTGAGGAAAAAATGTTCCGGTTTTGCTAATGTTAGAAAAAACAAGCAGGTCCTCTTAGTAGTAGTCCTCTTCATTTAGTTTGCTCCAAAACAGGAAATAATCAATTTAGTATGCCCGTTTGCATAAAGTCCCATGTCTACAGCTGGCATTTTAAACTGCAACCAACCCTTCAACCACGCTATGGTGATAGTGAACGGTTCGGACACTACACGACTTTTTGTGTTGCCGTTAATCACGTGACTCTAGTGCACATGTAATAAAAACTTTGCTAAATACTGCTGATTAATAAACTTAATTGACTTTTTGTGTTTGAATGAAATTGCAACACTTTAGTGACATAAGTATTAATATACGATAATTGGCCACATATTTCTTTCTGTAACTCTTGTCCTATAAATGACCAAAACTGACTGGTTTATTGCAATTCTTTTATGCCTCAAGAGGAAAGCTTTCGAAGGTCCATCAGGGCTTAGGTTCAGCCCAGGCTCAGCTGACGTTAGTGATTTTATATCGTAACGGTTTATTCATAACTATTTATGACGGATTACGTTTCCACAGAAAGTCCAACTTGTGTCTCTAACTTGTTTCATTCAAACCTGATGGTGTACAGTTTAAAGACATGTGATTATTGTTGGTGTAATTTATTTATTTTGTGCACTGGTTATAAAACTTGTAGAGCTGCACAGAGTTACATAAATCAGGACCATTAGTAGTCAATTTCCCAGATATAAAAAGAAAGAACATAAAACACAACATGAAAGACCTGGCTTATAACATCAACATAGACCTGCTCTTTCCAAAGCCACTCTTGGGAAAGTGCACTCAGAAAACTACACTGGATGACCGGTAAACACTGACAGACAGGGCTTGAGTGATCGAAAAAGATCTGAGAGCCTTCAATTACTGTCACCACAGGTGTCCGCTGGGCTCTGGATGAGAGAAAATGGAGCAGAGCAGCGTCAGGTCTTGGTGTGAGACAGTACGTCTGCCCTGCGCAGAGGGAACGCTGAGCTGAATCCCAACACCTGGCTCTAATGAGATTGGCATGCACATCCCACTGCCATTAGCTTTTAGCAGTGGGGTAAAATGCAGATTTTAAGAGATGGCAAAACCAATAGGATTAGAAGTGCTAACCACTCTGCCATGTGCACCACATAAAGTATGATGTGCTTTATTTAGTATTTGATTTATGCAGCATTAATTTAATGTAATTTATCTAAATCATCTATTTTTAATGCCTATAACTTTAAGAACAGTGTGTGGTCCCTATACCAAACATTTTGTACAACTTAAGTTGTAGGTTATTGGTATTATCCAACATCTCGACACAGAAACACAGAAACCATAGGCATATAGCATTTTAAAATATCAAAATTATCCTTACCCATGCTTCTGGAAAAGTCATAAAGATACATTTCAGAGACAGGTTGACATTTTATAATCAGTCTTCAGTGAAGATGCAGGGTTCTGTTTGTGTTTTCACGTCACTCTTTACTTCATGGTTAGTCTGCTTTTTCACATGAGGCTGTGTTACTCAACATCAAGCAATTAAAACTTTAATTAGGCTAAAATGAGGAACTGTCTCTGATGCTTAATTTCTCATTTACTCATGTAAGAGTGCAGCAATGGAATTTCATTAAGAGCCATCCACCAGGGCGACCAATATAGTTCTGCTGCGAGAGTTACAGCAGCGGTCGCCAAGTTCTTTCATTTATTCAGGCTTTTCAGAGAGAAAAACGCCTCAAATGTGAGTAAGATGCTGCAGTTAGAACAAATTAGACTGTATAAATTTCAGAGAGTCCCACTACGGACTAATTAAATAATTTTACATATTTTTATTCTATTAGATTTATGTCACATAAAATGCATGAAAGCACTCAGTTACCAGATTGTAATTGCATTTATTTTTTGAAAGATATTTTGCTTACTCCCAACAACCTTACTTATTAATTTATCTGTATAGAAGTTAGTCTTTTAATAGGCTGACTAAGAAGAGCTAAAGTTACTAAAATATCTAAGTTAATTTAATTGAATACGACATTTTATTATGTTGTATCAACATTAATATTACAAGTTATATCAAAGTGACTGCCTTTAGTCACAATTCTTTTATTTTTTATCTCTAAGCAGCTCTGTGTGGCAACCAACAGAAAAAAGATTGAAGACAACCCCTTCACCTCCTTAGACCCTCCATTAGGGCAGAGAATAAAAATAAAACAAGCCAGGAGAAAGAAGAGAATTCTCAGGGAGAACCACAGAAAGCGCTACTCCCAGAAAAAAAAATACATAAGTTTAAAGTTGTATGAGTCTTGCGTGCATATAGTTACTTGAGTGAGTCCTGGGTCTCCACTGTGACCTCCTCCAGGTTGGACATGTTAAACACAGCTCCCCAAAGGTTCAAGTGCTTGACCTTTTGCTCATGACTGACATGCCTTGTTTTGGCTCGAGTGAGGATTATTTATCTTCCAATCAGTGGACTGCAGTGTAAGTACGCTCCTCCCAAAGCGTACCACAAAGCCGTACCTGCTTGTGATTTGAGCTGAGGTGTCCGCAAAATGGTATGGTACACTTTTTGTGGACCCTTCGAACCCTTTTTGGTAATGGAAACACACCAGAACAGACCTAACCCGCACTGTTGCAGTGGAGACAAAGCATATAAAAAGGTGACATGGGGCGTTGACGACTATCAAAAAAGCTGCCGTTGTGGCAACCTCTGTATAGAACATAATGCAACCAGTGTTTTATTCTCATATACAGTATATACCAGTGGCAAAAAAATATATATATGGCCCTTGATTTTAAACACACTAAATCTGCATTAGGTAAAGTTCCTACTTCAGAGTCAGAGAGGACAAACAGCATTGTCATTGAGTTGCATTTGAGAGTACACCGAGGTGTGGAATTGCAAACTGCCCTCTTAAAATACATTATGTAGGACACACTGTTTGTCATCATTTTTGGGACAAATACAGTAGAAACTTACTTGGGCTTAAAATAAGAAGAACTTCATGGAGATTTGCGTTTTATTTCCATCCCCTTTAGATGCTCCAGAAAGCCAGGCAGTGGTCTTGATGGCCTGGCCACCTTGAGATAAGAACATTTAAAACCTCAGCTCTGCAGTGAGCGCCGTTTTCTTTTCTTTTCTTTTCTTTTTTCTATTTTTGCTTTTTAAATACAGTAACTGCATTGCAAGCCAATTATCGGCTCTAACAATGCATCGACCTGAATATTGATGACACTGACTTGCAAGTCGGAATTTATATTTCCTCTGTGAGACAGTCTGGTGGAATACAAAGCAGACTGGGCTCAGCCATTTTAAGGTTGGTTCTGGCATGTCAGGTATTTTGAGTGTTGCATGGCTTCAAAGGTTGTTTTTTTCTTTTTTGTGTGTGTGTGTGTGTTTGTGTGCGTTTGTGTGTGTGTGTGTGTGTGTGTTTGTGTGTGTTTGTGTGTGTGTGTGTGTTTGTGTGTGTGTGTGTGTGTGTGTGTGTGTGTGTGTGTGTGTGTGTGTGTGTGTGTGTGTGTGTGTGTCTTTGGACAGATGGAAAAATAACATTATGTAGAAAAGGTTTAATTACGTAATTACTAGAAAATGATTTGTATACCTCACCAAAAATAATTTCTTCAGTTGGAAATTAAAAAATTGGTTATGAGAAATATTATACTGTAACATAAACCATAAAGACAAATCCCTGACATTCTAAACACGATGTTCTGTCTGTGTCTGCTATACCACCTTCAGGAGCAGTGCGCTGAGAGACGTTCATGCCACAGCCTAAAGAGTCAATCAGTATTCCTCTCGTATCGTATCTGTAACTGAGCGACATGTCTGTCTGTTCTCCAGCGTCGCTCGCAGATTGTTAGTGTTCTTGTAAGTCTGGCTCAGTCTACATGACACAGCTGTCATATGTGTCTGTTATGAATGTGCCTGCACTGCGGCTAAGGAAGAATAAAATCTCTACAAGAAAGTGTCAGTTTGGTACATGTTTATTTGTTGAATTTGAACAACCTTGAAAAATGTCTGCACATTAAAAGCCCTTTGATGATCGCTCTGTGAGGATCATAGATTAGCTTTATTGAAGATAAGTAATTGCATTCTGCAGTGTGAGCAAAAGCTAAAATCAATGTGAATGTTTGTCTTTTCTATACAGTCAGTATCATTGAAAGAAATGCACTTTCCATTTTTTTTACCTCTTTATTTTATTGTGTGTGTTCAGGAGTGTTTGTTTGCTGCTGACAAAACAATTTACATTTACATTTATTCATTTAGCTGACGCTTTTATCCAAAGCGACTTACATTGTTCTAATGTAATTACCAGTGTTACAGTAACTGGAGGCAAGGTGGGTTAAGTGTCTTGCCCAAGGACACAACGACAGTATGAACTGTGGGGAGAGCGGGAATCGAACCGCCTACCTTCCGGTTGGAAGACAACCACTCTACCCACTGAGCTACTGCCACTGAGCTACTGCCGCCCAATTTCCCTTGTGGATTAATAAAGTTAAGTCTAAGTCTGTTAAAAGCACTTGTATTTGAGTAAATAGTTTGCTCGAAAATGTTAATAACAGAAATAGACTTGCAACTTCTACATAAATATCTACAGTAGAGAAAACCTGTCTATACCAGTCATAGGAAGAAGGCGGTTTCATTTTGTTGTCTGCTCTGTTTTGTGTATTGTTATTATTAGAAGTATAAATACATGATGAAGCTTCAAAGTTTAAGATAAAAAAAAGTAAAAGGTGAATATTTTTCAAAGGAAACACTCCAATTAGCCTACTTCTTGTTGTGTTTCATGCTTGTAGCATTAGCAGTGGCGGAGTTCACAGTGTTTTGATTACACTCACAGCCAGCATTGTGGCGTTGTGGAAGCATCACCTCAAATTGTTCTGGCACTAATCAATAACCAATCAGATGCTGGTGAGTTATCCTGTACTTGTTTTTACTCCCTTCCAGTCTGCAATAATAATAATGTAATATTTATGGCAATACAAAAAGGTCTATAGTGTGAGGTGAATGGTATTTTGAATTTCAAATAAAGTACTTTTTTTATTTTTATTTTACTAGTAATGAAAAGTTCATAATCATTTTATTACTTCAATTACTGGTCACAAATGTCATTTTTTAAATGATTGCATCTACACTTTTTTACGTTTTTATTTGAATTTTTTTTTTTTTTTTACAAAAGGCAGGATTAATCTAACCTGAGTCTGACAGGAAAAACTGCTCCACAGTTCCATCTCGGAGGTCTTCTGTTGAAAGTGTTTGCAAAAGGGAAGTTACTTTCAATTAGATTTATCAATCACAGTTTTATCCAACCAGAGCAGTGCCACGTTGGCCACGGTTCGGACGTGAATACATTGCTTGGAGAACCAAGAGTCCAGCTGCTGCACAAGGTTAGGGTCAATTAATCAATTTTATTTACTTTTGTTGTACTATTTTGTATAACTGGTTGTGCTTTTTCATTCTTTTTTTCTCAAAAGAGCAGAAAGGAGCATTTCTAAATATTGTGCCTCCTCACTCGTCTCTGGGCATATTGTTGCAGCAGCTCTGGCCCGAGGCGAGGTGTGGACCTGTATCAGCGGGGAGTGGGCCAGAGCAAGTCTAGAGTGAGCAGTGTGAGGTTAATTCTCTCGCAAAAGAATACACAGATGGGTTTGAAAGTGCAGTGCTTTTTAAAATACCACCATTTACCTTGTTCATATAGACTGCTGTTGCAAGCCCAATTGCACATGGAAATGTGTTGATGATGAAGTAGATGTTTTCATCTGGAATAATTCATGAAACCTGCTGTTGGTAAATGTTGGCTTGAATGCATCTGTGAGGCTTTAACGTTAACTCAGAGGAAATATCTGTTGAAGTAAACATGGCACGTGGTTTTTTAGTTTTTTTTTTTTTCAGAAAGGATTACAAGACACAGTTTAATGTCAAGCCATGCAGGAATAAAATCTCATGACTCAGCAGAATTAACATACATTTAGAGTGTTTTATTCATGACCTTACACAGACAACACATTAAACACATTAGACATGAAGCTGGAGAAATCATTTGACTTATTGATGATCACATAATTGTACTGTTCACAAAACATTCTGTACCATCATGCTTGCCCACATGCACACTCAGCTCAAGGTCCGAGCACTCTACTAGATCTGTTACAAAGGGACTTTTGCCTTTACCGGCCTCTTGGACCTGCTATTGACAGAGATCTTTCTTTTCAAGACTATTCAAGAAGACTTTTGTTTGCCATGTAATGGACAATTATAGCTTTGACCACTAAGATAGCTCCACAGCCTCCTCCTAATGCTGCTTCTCCCAGTGTCTGTGTTTGTATGATCGTACTGTCTTGTCTTGGAATTTGCGAAGAGTGTCTTGTCTTCATGTTCTACAGAGCAGGAACCTGCTGAATAACTAAGCTTTAAACTGAGTCAGTCTCGACTGTTTTTAATCTTTTCCTGCCTAAAAGTCAAAATAAATGCTTGATAACTTTAAGATTCTTGCATATTGTCCTTCAAATATAATAGTATATATATATATATATATATATATATATATAGTTCCCTATGGAAAAAATAAAAAAATATAAAATGAAAAAAAAAAGTTAAATATCACAATCATCAGTCATGCCTGAAACCACTATGTGCTACCATTACAGTTCTTAGACTTTTTTTTTACATTAAAACATTTACATTTAAAAAAATTACCTTAAGTTTATGTTATACTTTTTAGTACTGTCGGTAGTAAAGACTCTAAATTATACCAGCTTTAAATATGATTTTATTACAAGTGTGGCAAAAATACATTTCAGAACCTTTACTATTTCAATAAGTTTAACAGTCCTACAGTTGTCTTTTTCTTGTGATAAAGGAATCAGCTTCAACCATCACAGAGCTTCATCAACTTTGCACAGACAACAATATGTCTGTGCACATTTGAGCAGAATTTATGGGACTGGCTTGACAAGATCACTGAGGCAGAATGATGGCTGTGTGTCAGTTTAACTGTTGAGTCTTGCCAATACAACATCTGTTCAGAGCTGCGGCCTTGTCCTGACTCGGGAAATCTAATCAGATAAAGGGAAAGTCCAAAATAACCTAACAACTATTTTAATAATCGATTAACAATCAGCTAGTGAATCTTTAGGTCCAGTTAAGATTTTGAGATAATACTCCAGTAAATGACAAAGGTTTCTTTACAAGTAGAAACACAAATGTGTGCCAAACAAGGACTACAAATGATTATGGGTTAACAAGTGCATTTTAGAAACTAATTTCTAAAAATATAAAATTGATTGTGGTGATAAATTATATTTGATTGTGTTCATGAATTCCATACACACATCAATTGTATAGATCAAAAATACAGTATTTAGAAATATCTTATCATTAATAATGTGTTTAGCTTAAATTATAGACGTGTAAATACAGAGCAAATAGACAAGTGCATCTGTGCAGACGGTTTTAACAAGAGTTTGTGAACTATTCATATTCCTGTGCTGGATTTTTTTGGCATTTAGAAACAAAACATTTTTTTCAGTTGGTGGTTAATTATGTTGTAATATGATGCAATATGAAACTAAAAATCAGAATTAAGTTTTGTGTGAAAAAGGTTCTGTTCTATCCCCTGCTCTAACTTAAATATGCTTTTATTTAAGTGTTCATGGAGTGAGCTAGTTCTCCAGCATCAAACTGCACATTTAGAATATCCTGTGGTTCTTCCACTCCTTTTATAACATAAATTTATCTCTTCATTGTCCGTTTCCTTTGCAGTTAACCTCTAGCCTCTGTCGTGTTTTGAAATGCACTCTATTACATGTGCAAGTCTCCATCATGATTTGACCCACAGTTTATTGGCTGCTGCTTCTATTGCTGTACTGGTAGATCACAAACATGTATTCATTCATTACTGCACCCTTTTGGGAGATGGTGTAGCTGCACATGAGCCGTATGTTTAGGTAATACCATACATATACTACCGACGCCAGTTATTAATCGATGACTAAAGTAGTTGATGATTAGTTGTTGCAGCCCTTGTATTTTTAGCAAGTTATATCAGATATTATTGACACTTCTTGCTAAATATTTTGAGATTGCAAAATAAATTAAGACTTGTTTTTCCAAACTATATTGTAATGGGTGTTAAAGGGGAAATGTCTTAAAAATAATTACAATATGTCAGTTTGTTTAAAGTTGTAAAAAAATTCCTTGCGAGCAGCAGATGTCTTGCCCTTTAATTTACTATTCCTAGTTAATATTTAGGAAAGCCAAACAGGACTTTGTGTGAAATTGAGTGCTCCATCTAAGCTGCAGCAGGTCATATATGACAAAAAGGGCTCAAATTGTTTGCATTTTATTCATGAGCTCCACTGATTAACATTCTCTGTGACATCAGTGATAGCAACTCCTAAAAAGTGGGTATGTTTCACATGAAAATATTCACAGCTCCACAGAGAAACCCATATAGAATAGGTTCAACTGGCTTTGTAGTACAATGACTTGTTGCATAACGTGCAATAACGTGTCTGTGATAGGAATACAAATTCCCAATGGCAATCTTCATGAGGAAAGGAACTGAGTTAAGACTTAGGCTCTTTATACAGTCAAACAGAAAATTCCGAGAAACCTGCATTCCTGGAAAAAAAATCATATTGTAGAGACACACTGAAGACAGTAAGCCCAGAGTCGAGAAACGATGACATTTTAAACAAAGAGTCTGATGGTGTTTGTCATGTTTGCCGTCAGTGATGCTACCGGTAAGAGTTGAGAATGAACGAATAAGCCGCCCACAGTGTAGACAGATACTTGTCATTTGCTATCTCATCAAAGGTGAAAAATATAAAGCTGAATTGTAATATGAATGCAACTGAGCACAGTCACTCATTTAAAAACAAACCCCCTTGTTGACATTTGCATACTGGGTCAACACTCTAGTCCAAAAGCTGGCAGAAAAAGTCTGTTAACCCCATATGTGGCCTAATGTGCTCATCAATTATATCACATTGGCAGAGCTCCACTTATTTATCATGGATCCTGGAGCTGCCCTGAGGTATCACTGTAATCAATCCAATTACCTGAAGTGTAGTGACCCGTGGCTAAGTTTCTCCCAAAATGGCTACCGTCCAATCCAACATTAGCAACTGGAACTTGGCACTCGAGGCCTGTCAAACTTTCATAAGAATGAAAAAGGCAAACCAATGCGGAAAATCGACAGCGGGTAACCCCAAAGTTTAGAGGAGAGGACTTTTGTAAAGGGAAAACACAATCCATTTTGTCATACACCATACATGTTGTGGGGTATTCAGGTTATTCTTAAATCTCAGCTCATCATAACCCCACTCGAGAAGGTAGTAACACTATGTCACAAACGTGAGATGGATTGAGACGGCTCCAGCATAAATGGGACAGATAACAGCTCAATGTTTTGGATGCAGACAGATTAGTCTTCATCGCAAAAAAGGGTCTGAAGCATCGGCAACAAGTGTGTCACTGTGTCACTGTGCTACTGTGAACCCTTTGGTCCTTGGTTTTATCAGAGCGGTTCTTTTCCTAGAGATAAACACTGCAGTCCATTGATTGGGCAAAAATGAGAAGCAAAAGAAAAACTTCAAATGGAAATGTTTTTTTTTTTTTTGAGAGAGAGAGCGAGAGAAAGAAAAATGTTATTTGTGCCACTAGAAACTGAATCTGAATTTGTTGTATTAGATCTGAAGTGCTCAAACTGAATCTGATTTACTCTGGAATTGGTTTGTAAATTAATTACAGTAAATTGAAAAATAATTTATATTTTGTAACTGAAACTATTCGCTTTGGAACTGCTTTTCCAAGTTGAATTCAGTTCTCCAATACTTTCAATTTCAGTTGCCACGATTCAGTTTCAGCCCATAAAACATACCTGCACTTTTGTTTGGCCTTTTTGTCTGTATTTTACAGGACTCTAGAAAGAGAGGAGGGACATCGAGCAAATGCCCCAAGAGGGAAATGCTCTGCCAGGTGAGCCACTACACCCCATAAGGTTTGACGACAAAGTGACCATTTTACTGTAACTACAGTAATGTAAACAATTACTGCTTACTGACAGTTGGTTCTTCAGAGAACTTGGCTTTTCTGTAGACGCTCTCCTGATGGTTCTGTGTAACTGTGTAAATGTGGCATGTCAGGTTACCCTGGCCCTCCTTCAGCGATGCCAGTGACCAAACACTAATGTTTAACTTTAATTTAGTTTCTCTGCTTGAGTCAATGTATTACAGTAATACCCTTCCATGCGTAACTGAAATAATCTCAATTCAAGTGCCCTGAAACAAAAACTGCTACCATGAACTGCTAAGCAAGGATTTCCAAATGATCAAATCAGAGCTTGAGGTTGTATTATCCTGTCTCCAGTATTGCACTTATGCACTTGTGTATATCCTTATTCAATTAACAGATACCCTATAAATATGAAATATGAAATGCAGTGCTCTATTAACTTCCGCTCTACCCAAAAAAAACACCAAGTAAACCACCTCTACTCTGCTGCATTTACAGTGTGAGGCTGAGATGAAGCACAGTGAGCATGCCAATGGGAACAGGAAGATGACAGGCAGCTTTAACCCTGCCTCGTATTTTCTACTCAATTAAATAGCCAAGGTTGAGGTTGTAGAACATCCCTGGATGCCCAACCTGGTTTCTGGCTGGTGCTTTTTATTTTCACACGCATTACACAGCCACAATGCATCTATCACTGCTGCTTCCAAAGTCCTGTCTGGATGCAGCGGTGATGGAGAAGAATATTAATGTTTGTGAGTAGCCTTTGGTGAGCTATTAATTAAAGCAGCTCATTTACAGTTGATGGATAAAGTGTCTAAAGCTGTTACGGCTAGGGTGTAGTTAAGAACCAAGAGTTGATTTTTGCAGAGAAGTTGGCTGAATTTTTCAATGGCAGCTGCTATGTGTTAAATCTATTGCTTGACAGGTTGCAAAGAATCAGGTGTCTTCTTCAACTTGTAAATTGTCCTTTTATCATTGAAGCTAGCCCCTTTTCAGTGAGTAAAAAAGAAAATTAGTTGGTCTGGTCTCATTGTGTCACTCAACAACACCATTTTTTGGCTACATTTCTAAGAATTCCAGTCAAAATGTGATATGTAACTATCACTACCACTTTGACTGAGCTCAGACAAGAATCACAGGGGTGTTCCAGACCACAGGCTCAGGGCCGATTATCTCCACAGATTAATCTTAGGAGTGAGCAGCACAAAACCCAATCTTATCTCTGTGAAATGGTCAGAAATGCAATATGGTTGCTTCCTATCATGTATTAATAATCTTGATTATGGTATTTTAGTCTAACCAACTCTATTTAATAAATTTACTGTAGAACAATTAATTTAAATCCTCTCCTTACATGTGCATATCCTGCTTTATGCTTGCCCTGGGGATAGTGCTGGGTTTTCTCTTGTTAAGTGCCTTGAGATTAAGTTCTGTTGTAATTTGTGTCTTGTGAAAAAAGTTGGTACCAATTTACATTATAAAGTCAGGCTTCAGGACTTCACGGGCGGACAGAGACTGAGCAGTAAGAAGAAAGGCAGCAGGATTGCAGTTTTTGCAAATGAGCGGTGGTGTAATCCTGGCCACATTACCAATCAAAAGTGACACACAGTACACGACTTGCAGAACTGATGACTTGATTAGAGTTGTGGGAAAAGTCCATTGGTACCTCAATTAAAAAGGGCAATGTCAATGCAAACCAACTTGATTAAAGCAAATACTATGTTACAAAATGATCTACATTGGTTTGGACACTGGTTCAGATTTCAAACACCCAAAGACAGACTGTTGTAAGGCCAGACAGAACAGCTTAAGTGAAGTGCTAGAAAGTTATTAGCCATTGGGAGCTAAACCAGCGGAGCAGTCGTACCGAGTAATGGCTCAGCTTAACTATACTTCAGAGAGGAAATGACACACTTTCAAGCTATAACTAGTAATTTCTAACGGTAACACACTGCGCTTTCTGCACATCTTTAATAGACTAAAGGTGAATTATGTTTCCAAAGAGACAGAAGACAGATTAAAATGCAAGGTGTCAGGATGGTATAGGCCCCACCATGCTGACCTGTCTTAATGTATTTTGACTCCTTTAATTTGGGAGGAAACATTTTGATAATCGAGACAAAAGTGTTAACGTTAGACAATTGTAAACACATTGTGCACCCGTACTGATCAGAAACAAGCCTAAACACAACACTGTGCTTTTGATTTGTCTCTGGCTTGTTTCCATCTCATTACATTGTCTGGAGTTCTTGTTCACGTCTGTGTTGACCTTTACAATGAAAGCTGTTCTGGATCACCATGTGTGCATGGTCACAAAACCAAATGAAAACGCTCTCTGTTTTACAAACTGACTCCGGCTTGTTCCATTCCTTAATTTGGCGTCGTTAAACAATTGGCTGCTGATGAATAAAGTACTAGAAAAGACAATGGGATGACCTTTATCATGAGGGAAGTTCCATTTGAACAAAGCAGAAAATGAATCACATCCTTCTAGACTTATCTTTGGAGCACAGTAGTAGTCTTTTGTCCGCTTCATGTCTAAACGCCATTGTTTTGTCAGGCCTTTGGTCCAACTAGAAATAAGTATTTTGCCTGAATAAGCCTTAAACTTTTTCCCGGCTTCATCAGGAGCAACTCGCTGCGCTGAAAGGTTATCTCTCAACACCCTTCAAGCCCAGAAACGCTCAGTCAATTAACCGACGGAGAGAGTAACGGCGCCCTTTGAGCAGGTGCATCCAATAACAGCTTTGTTCATTATTTACACAGCGGCTATGCATTTCCATTGGAGTTATTGGTTTCAAGAATGGAATGTATCAAAAGGCAGCCTTGAGATAAAATCATTGTTCAAGTGTGGCACAGTTAGAGACATGTTCATCTGCAGCACTGACTGTCAAATCTGCTTTTGTTTCAGCGGTTTCTGCAGGGCTTTATCGATGGCTCCGCAGCCTGGGTTTAATCTTTCAATTCATTTTCTCATGAAAATGTCATGGATTTGAAGAGAGAGCAGTACAGTCCAGAAAATCAATACTGGATTGAGATGTAAGGTTGGTAATAACCACAGTGTTTGTACTATTGGAATAAAGGCCTATCAGAATGTATGCAAGCAAGTCAAATAGTAACTGCAAACTTGTTTTATTATATGCTTGTTTTAAATGTTTAAACAACAGTATGGGATAAATGATGCCTCAGATGAACAACATATGCCTAATTTCACTTCAAAATTGAAAAAGGTTAAGCTGAGTATTTTATTTGCTTATCACTGAGCTACTAATCACCATGGCTGTGTCCGAATCAACACACTAATCACTATATAGTGCACTATGATGTGTATAGTGCACACATCATAGTGCACTATATATAATATAGTGCACTATGATTATATATAGTGCACTATATATAATCACTATATAGTGCACTATATAGTGATTATGCCATTCTGTAGAAACAAAATGTAGTGTACTCAAAGTTTCCCACAATGCATTAGTAAAAGTAGTGAGCAGCAATGCTGACTAGATGGTTAAAATAGACCATAATGCTTTGCAAAGGATGTCTTTAAACTGTACACCACAGGTTTAAATGAAACGACATAAGTTTGACTTTCTATAGAAACATAATCCATTGTAAATTTTTATTAATAAACAGTTACAATAGCTTACCTATTGTCTAAGTCACTATGACGGACATATGACAGCTTTCCTCTTGAGGCATGCAAGAGCTACAATAATCTAGTCAGTTGTGGTCATTTGAGTTGTTAAATAAAACACAGTTTATTTATATTAATACTTACATCGCGAAAGTATTAATATTTGCGAATATTTGCGTAATTTTATTATTTTACATGTATCATGAGTCTCGTGAGTAGTAACAGCGACAGAAGAACAGTTGTGTAGTGTCATTGAGTGCACTATATAGTCCTCTATAAATCACTTTATAACACAATGGCCAAAACAAAAGACATAAGCAATTATCCCTGGGACCTACACGGGGCACAAAGAGGTTGTAAAAACAATTCCAAACAATTGGGACTCCCAGCACTCTACAAGAAGAAAGATTATTCACAAATGGAAAGCATCAACTTGTTGAGCATGTTAAACGGTAAAGTCCATGACAGGAACATTGGACTGCACTATAGTTTGTTTGGAAGGGTTCGGAGGAGATCTTTTTCTTTCTAAGAGGAGCATGGAAGCATAACTGAAGTTTGCAAAACAGATAGTGATCAAACGACAAGACTTTAGGAATAATTGGCCTCATTCATGAATGTTTTCATACAAAGCTTCTTAAATGTTCTTCCTGGGAGAATCTCTAGGAGGGTTCAAAGTGGGATTTATAAAGCCTTCTCAGACAGTATGATTCATCTGAGCTGTGTGCGTAACACCAATAACATATTATTATTATTATTATTATATGATAGAATTAACATGAAATTAACATAAGAAACGTCTAAACCAATGCCCATATATGGACAGAAAACCGATCGAAGCAGTGAAGCACAACATAGCTCCATCAAACCAGGAGATGAGCAGGAGTCTGCCCACTGTCCCGCTTCTGTATCACACTTTTAACACTTTAAGCGGTTGAAAGAACTCTGAAAAACAGTAAAACACAACACAGTGAAAGCATATTTTAAATTCTCAAACTATAAAGTTAATGAGTGCTGTGAAATGCACGGAAGCGAAAGAAGAGGTGTGTAGAGAGGGGGAGGATAGGCCAGACCAAACAGGAGCTACACTGCTGCAGAGACAGAGGCTGTCTGGAGCTGAAAACCAAATAAAATATAGTGTGTATTGTGTTTTTGCATGGTCCATTCTTTCATTTATTATTGATGTGTGCTATTTTTTAAGACTAAATAGTAAAATTGTCTCACATCACAGTTTATTTTCAATATTTTGTTGTAATGAACATCTGATAATATTATAAAACATTGTTATTTTCAGGGCTGAGTGGTGTGTAAGAGTGCTTCTGTGTAAAATGTCATGCCAAGAGATAGAAGGCCTAGGATTTGAGCTTGTTTTGCATCTACAGGGCCTGGGCACCATGGAACCATTGAGTCGACTATGAACTCATCTGTAAACCTAGAGTATTCTAGAAGCAGATGTGAGGCCATCTGTTCCAAAGATACAGCTTGGTCCAAAATGGTCTAAGAGTTATTTAATCAATATCACTTGACCCATAACTTAGGAAGGTTTTATTTCCTGGACAAGCCCCAACAAAGTTTGCTTATCAAGCTCAAGATTAGGTCAAAGGAAGAGTCAAGAATGTTGTTACTTGAGCGCTCTTATCTACAGTAGAAGTCTCTGGGGTATTAGACAAACTAAAACATGTCATACTCTCTTTTGTCAGTCTTCAGGTTTGCTTTAGGAATTTCTTCATCAGAACCAACAATGTTTGCATGTAATAAATGTAACATGACTCATTTCTCCTTATCATCAAAACTTAGTCACACATTGTTGTGCCTTGAAACAATTTGCAAACAACGGACTGTAACAAAAGTTGCTTGCAGGATCAAATTTGTGCAAATCCACTAATGCTCCTGTATTGTGTCATAAACATGGCTTCTTGGCTTCTATCTATGCAAGCATTGCAAAACTCTGCTTGTATAAAGATGTAGATAGAATATGTTTAACAACATTACACCCACAGATGTTGCTTTTAAAGTCCAAAGTCAGAAACAAGTATTTGACTGATATTTTCAGTAGCATCTTTTGTAGCTTTATGATAAAGAATTTAGAATCAGCTCAGACATTATGTGAAGAGTGATGGCAGTTATCCTCGGTGTAATTATGTGAGCAGCTGTCCCTTTAGATTCAGCAGATATAATTAAACCATAAAGTTTGCCAGGAAATCAATAGGAAGCCATTTAACAGTCTGCATAAACGTGTTTTTAATGTGACAGCCAAGGCCCCTCTGTGCAGTGAGTGGCAGGGATTAGACTCACACTGTCACAATGTGAACCAGCCAGTCACTGCTGGTGCATTAGGGACTGTGCCTGTGGAAAGTCTGAGCAGTGGACAGCGCTCTGACATTACAACCATCAATAAATACAAGCCAATAGTGGCAAGGAAAGGACATTTATTTTATTATGTTTATTATTTTGTTATTATTATTATTATTATTATTATTATTATTACTAAAAGACTATGAATGAGGTGGAGGGTCACCAAAGTCTATTTAATGTCCCACATTATGGTCTTGATCCAAAAATAGCTTTACAGTAAAATTTGAATTTGTAAATTTTAGCTTTAGGACCACAAAGCAGTGCAATGTAGTGGAAGAAAGGTGTTGAAGAGTTTTGTGCATGGCTTCATCGCTGGTCTATTTTTGGGAGTTTCTGTTTCACACAACAACATCAACTAGGAAATTGAGAATTTAGACAACGGTTGAGACTTTACAAAAGCAGCAGACTGCCAAACCAGATAGTCAATTATATCTGGCTTCAGGTGGGTTGGCTCCAGCACAGGCAACATCATTGCTTATGAAAAAATAAATTACACATCCACCACTAAAGCATTATACATCCACTGTATAATAACTCCTACATTTATGGAGTCTCAAACATGTTCAAGTGAAGGTTTTATTTTGTCTAATACTACAAAAGAGTTAACCCTTGTGCCCTCTTCAAATTTACTACCCTTATGATACTTTGCAGCAAAAATGTACACACATTAAAAAACTGCTATAAAATCATCTTACATTAATAGTTATTTTTTCCTGCTTTTGTTTTCATAAATCTCTTAAAACACTTCAGCTCTGCTCATAACTACCAAATATCCAATCATTGTGTGTGCGTGTGTGTTTTGTGTTCTTTGTTGTTGAAGTTTTCAGTGTTGTTGCACAATAAGTATTCCCCTATACTAAATTCTCACTATATAGAATTCAGATGTTGATATGTGGAACGTACGTGACAGAGTGGTTAGAGCTCCTACCTCACGGCAAGAAGGTTGTGAGTTACGACCCCGGCCGACTCAAACATGGTTGTCTGTCAGTGTCTGTGTCTATGTGTCAGCCCCTGCGACAGCCCCCACTGTCTAAGGCCCAAAACTGCTGGGATAGTCTCCAGTCACCCATAACGATTAATGGGACTAAGTGGTAAAAAATGAATAATTGAATGTTGATATAAATATTATTACAAACACAAATAAATGACTGTTGGCCCTAGTAGTCACATGGTTCCAAAAATACATACATTTCATGCAGGGGGCTACAATGGGAAAACTGTTGAATCTGGTAAAAAAAAAAAACATTAAAAATGAAATGCTGACATAGTGTCTGTCCCTTTCAGCCCCTCTCTGAAGCCCCTCAAAAGATCTCTGTACGTCCATTGTGATTGGCCGCTAACCCCGGTTCCACCCTAATAGCTTTCCTTATTCAGCGTTCAAACATAGAGCAAATATTTGAAGGTGTAGGTTGGAGAAATTAAAATCTTTAGGAGAAAAAGTGCTGCAACATCTTTAGCTTTGGCTTCTGGGACATTTTATATGAACAAAAAAGCAAACAGAAAAAGTGATGTTTTAATCCTGTGGTTTTGAGACTTAATCTTTGATAAAACATTTCCATTGTCTACATCTTCTCTCTAAAGTCAAGAAAAAGCCAAACATAATGCAGCTATAGGAAGAGGAAGCTTTCATTATGTCTGTTTTTGTTTGCCGTGGGCCAGAGGTCTTTAGACAAATATTCTTCAGGAGGATGCTCTGAAATGAAAAAGCACTAAAAGATGTGGTGTGGTTGCAGTAGAGTTTGGTTTGTGCATGTCAGCTTAACACTGTGTTTTGTTTTTACTTTGTGTTTGTTCAAATCCGACGTGTCAGCTCCATACCTCTTACCTGTGACCCCTCTCCACTCCCACACAGTTCTCCGATCGGTTTCACTCAGTGCATTTGAGGTAAGCCGAGTTATATTTTCTGATGTGCTCAACATTTGTGGAGGTCACTGTAAATGTTGTGGGGGTTTGGCAGCTCGTCCTACTGAAAGAAGTTGATTATCCAGACAGTGTGTTACAGATGATCCCCAAGATTTAGTGTTGTCTTGTATTTTAGCAGCTGTACGGTTGTGTTTTTATTTAGGTACTGAATAGAGGCTGCTGATAACTAATGATAACAAAATAATCACAAAACAAAATACAAAAATTATTTCAGTAGCAGTTTTAAAGAATAGGACCTTTTATAGTTTGCATAAAACATTAGCTCTTTTTGGCAATATAAGTGAAGCAGACCACAAATCTTTTCCAATAGACGAAAGGGGATTATCCACCAACAACTGCAAATTCTGGATTAAAAAGTCAACTACTCACCAACTGACTACATGTGTGTGCTGTTAATGAGTGGGTAGGAAACATAATTTCACATTTACCTGCTTGAGACAGGCTAAAATCAATAGAATTACGTTGTGCAGGACATGTATGGAACACTAAAAAACTACTCTGGCAGTCATTAATTTATGAATTTACTAATTCTACACAAAGAATTAGTTAATCTGTATTCAAGTTGGATATCCAGGGGCAGAATTATACAACTTCTGAACGCAATTGGATAGACGTACTACCAGTCAGAAATCAGGGGCTGTACCTACATACACAAAATAAACTGCCTCTGTACCGATACAATTGAAAAAAAATAAATAAATAAAATGAAGCATTGCCTGGAGTCCGCCCCTATTTAGATAAAACATTACAATTGGTCCAACAGGATTTCTACCAGCAGAAATTGTTGTCAATCGAACAGGTACAAGAGAAATTTCACCTCGTTAAGTGGAAGGGGTCTACCTGGTCGGGCTTCCAAATATAACAAGAGCCATTGATCATTTTAAAACCAGTGCTTCCTCATCAAAGCCTGAGATCTTAATCTGCCCAACGAGATAAGCATTATACAACTTTTAAGCTAAATTTCCAAGAAAAAACATGTTACACAAGTAAAATTTTACACATTCATAGTAGTCATAGTACTGTACTAAAACATACAGATTTTAATGAGAGTACATTTATGAATCTGGTCTGAGCTAAAATAATCGAGGAATAACACCATAAATTAAGTAAATAAATAATAAGAAGTTCACTTGCAAAAATCTACAGTGCCGCAGTGAGCATGTATTTCTTTGATAGCGTTGCCTGTGGAGCAGTTTATAGCTGTGCTTATAACACAACATTTTGTTTTATACATAGTTATAAATAAATCATTTGCTTGGTTACACTTCTTGGTACCCTTCTATAGGAGCACCAGCATAATTGTATGGCAAGTAAATCGAAGCTATTGTTTTATTGTGTTGAACAGAGAACTGTCACTCAGAGGAACTACGTCAATTAAATGGAGAAAACACCCACAACCAATGTGTGTGCCTCTGAAATGAAGGGGTGTATGTTATGGAATTGCAAGCTGCCATTTACCACCAAATGTAACCAAGAACTACACACTCCACCTTAAAATTTGTAAAGTTAGATGCATGACTGTATATAGTACGTCACCATCTGGTCTGCACACTCAACAGAGGAAATATATGCCGAGTTTGCAGTTCTCAAGGCATGCTTTTGTGAGCTGAGATTGTCCCACTTAGTAGAAACAAGTAAAATTACACACATGACTATAATTCATCACTTTAGTCAATTTTTTTTTCAGTTCACCCTTTGTGAAATAGTTTAATATGGAAGAAAAATAAGTGATGACTCGTCCGTCATGGCTTGTGACAGGAAAGTTTTCCGTGCATGGCAGAATTTGATTGAGCTCGCTGAATTATCCAGATAAAAGTGCTTTGCTCACATCACACAGAAAGCTTTGTTGAGAGGAAGCCATGTTCAGGGGATTTGTCTGCCGTTCAGCTGTCAACACACCCACGGCTCTGACCAGAAACCATCTGCTGGCTGCCGAATAATCACTTATTTCCTGTCTGCCGTCATTCCATCCATCTATTTATCCAACCACTCATCTGTCGATCACGTTTCCATTTGCGTGCAAGTCATGCTGCCTCATGACCGGTGCTTCTACTACAGCAGTCCATGGAGTAATAAAAGGCAGGCAGAAGAGAATTAAAAAAAAACATCACAATCTTTACCTCCATGACTGTCACATTGGCTAATTAAAGCCTTACCATTGCCTGACACTTCAAGATCAGAGGCCACTTGACTAATTACTTTCCAAACGGATTATGACAGCAATGATGCCAGTTGGCGTTGATAGTCGCCCAAAGCCCCCGGAGCGTAGCGGTGTGTGTCACGCCTGTAGAAAACAAAAAACAAATAAATGAGTAACTTCACGGTCACATCACATTAGACACAATCCACTTGCTGTCAATGGGAACAGTCTGGGTTAAAAATAATCTGCATGTGATTTGTTGTTCATGAAGGTTTTAGGTGAAATAACACTGCATGTTTAAAGGACATAATAAAGACGCATGATTTTTATGTGGTATATTCAAAAAGATTATACTATACATAACATGGGAAAATAATCATACATTTCAAGCTTCCCTAGCAACTAACAAATATTTACATATGAAAGCTAAATTACTTGAAATCCATATAATCCCATCAAACCAACAACAGCATAGCAAGCTTTCCTTATATTTCTTTTTATTATTTTATTAATGAATAAGGTACAACTGGACCAATTTGCCACTGCAAAATTTAAATGCATTACATCAAACCAAAGTTTAAAGTCTACCTTAAACGTTTAGTTCTGAGTTTATGTGTGATCACATGCCTTGTTAAACATCTTGTGAATGTATTACCAGTATTTAGACACATTTTAGTTAGCTTCAAGCAACACACTTTAAGACCTTGTCAATGCTTCTTTATCAAGGATTTTAATAAGTGTCTCGTCTTATGCTTGCATACAAGAGGATCTGCCCACATTCAAATTGGGTAGGTTCCCATTGGTCCACATCGTTCGTCAACATTGAATCAATGGTAGCAGAAAATCCTTTGGGGAAAGTGTAAATTTCAGCACGGACTACCTCCCGATAGAGACAAGGTACATTCCATTCGCTTTCTTGTGTGGCCCTACACCAGAGAATCACTAGTCAATCGCAGGGCTAACACTTATAGACAGACACTGACAGGACATGCTCACACAGGTTTTTTTTGTGGGATATGATTGCACTAGCTTCTTGCCGTCCAACCCTCAAGAACATTTTGCTGGAATTTTTTGCAAAACATGGTGTCATCGTCTTCTTGTCTCTTACTGTAAATACCAGCAGACTAGAGAATAAGTAATAAACTTATTAGATGCAATTACCTGTGTCTTTATTTAACACCATTTCACATTTAACAACTTGTAATGAGGTCACAGCCTGTACTAGTTTTCTGCGTGGAAGTTAAATACAAATCACAAATTTTACCAGCCTTTAAAAGTCAGATCCTTTTCACACAAAGCACCTTAGCTCAGTGCAAGTGCTGTAGCTAAGTGCTGTCTGTGTGCCATCATCACATCAGTATTACACCAGAGTCACAGCCCTGCTCAGCGTGACTCCACAACCTGCATGTTTCTCCTTTCTGACGCCGAGATACAACGCATGACAGGCCAAGATAGAAGCGGCGCACAGATAAGGCGGTCTATTTTTAAGTTTAAAGCCCTCACTCAGCTGAGAGGTGGTTTATCCTCTCTTCTCAACTTTCCATGTCAAGTATACAATCCTTTTATCTTCTGTGCATCCCGCTGATGCAAAGTACAAGAGGACAGAGGTGTGGAATTTGAAAGTGAGCTTTATATATTGGAGATTTATCAAACAACATGCAACAGAGGTCTTTGGTCTACAATAAAGACCTGCACTCTTATCAGATTGGATTGCCATATGTCATGTGCTTGTCTGCCAATATGTTTGTTCCCCATTGAACTGTAATACATCCGAGAGTTCAGCTATCAGCTGTGATTGCATGTTGTAAAAGCAGGCCTTTTGGGGAATAGTCAAGTGCATTGCGAGAAGCCAGACACTTCAGTAAAAGTCTGCCACAGTGATATGGTGAGCTAAAATAGGTTTTATTCTTACAATTAGCAACTGCTGAAATGGCATACATACTGGAATTACTCTGTAAATTAAAATGAATTATCATTTTTCGAGGCTAAAAGACAACTATACATCCAACTGGTACTTCCAAAAACTGATACAGTATATAATAAATTCCACTTCCTCAAGCAGATCAAGTCTATGCTTTTCATTGAGGAATACAATGACCTATATACTGGAAAAACACAACTCTCCATCAGATGTTATATCGGCATCAAAGGGCCAACCCAAATCAATAAGTCCCCCCTGTTAATGCCAATGTTCAAATATTGACACCCGTGTACAAGTGTGCCGAAGTCCACAACTAAACATTCATCTCCCGTTCATCCCGATCCAATATGCCCACCGATTTTTTGACAAAACCCACCACTATTTTTCTGTAGTTTATAATTCCCTCTAAACAATGCTTGAAGCCACCCCTGCCCCAGGCCTCCTCAACACACCTCAATCATCAAACACTACAGCCCTATTTAAGCTCGCTATTCACTTCAATGCCAGATTGTCTTGTGTCGCTACTAAAGTGGTCCAGCTGCCTAGTCCTGCTTTGACCTTTGTTGCCTTCATCCGCTCTGCCTGTCCCTGAGCTGATTTCTGCCTGTGAGTCCTTCGTTTTGGTAGCTGTTTGTATCTGTCTTCATTCTTACCTACCCTGGCCTGTCCAGCTACGTCTCTGCTTATTCAACACATCACAGACAACAGTATGTTCCTGCAACTGTTCACATGCTCTAAATAGGAGGAGTGTAAGGTGTGGAATTGCAATCTGCACGTTTGTCACAAGCCATACTGAGGTAAAAACAGTCATTACCATCTGAGATTAATTTATGTGTATGGCAACACTCTATGTCAAAAGTCATTGAACAACATTAAACTGAACCTATCAGACATGAGGCAGGCAATTGGTGACACTGGATACTTAATGGGCAAAGTTTAATTTAAAACATATTAAGACATCCCCAGTCGGGACAAATGTAGCTTATAAAAGCAGACAAGAACACACACTGAGGAGCACATCGTTGAGCCATTATTAAAACAGCTGCTGTCGTGATCACTGAGGTGAACCTGAGCCTTGTATATGTGTTGACGCACCTTTGTGCCGCTTATCCGTTTGTAAAACCCTGATAATACCTACATTTGTTGGGAGTCGACTTAAGTTCCCGATTAGTTCTGCATCGAAGGCCATAC